>JAZGUH010000517.1:0-600000 GCA_037893225.1 Hippasteria phrygiana | reverse complement strand
ATGGTTACAACAACGCCAAGGAAGAGTACCCCTCCCCCGCCTATCAAATTATTTTTGATAGTTTTGGGTGACTGTCAACATTTGTTGCAATTTTTTCATTAACCACCACCCCAGGAAAGATTCCTGGATCCGCTCCTTGGTAAATTGAGGGAAACAAAATATTTGTTTTATTTATCCTAGGTAGCCTGATCAGTGCAAATGCACTGTTCTCCCTCAGGGCCCAGTTTGAATTAAGAGAAGATGCCGAAGAAAATTTCAATTTTAGTAGTGGGAGGAAAACCCCAGAACAATTATTCTTGGGGAAAACCCACGCAATCGGGTAGAGACTGAAAACCCAATCCACATAGTGCACCCGGTGGGAATCGAACCAGGGTCGCCAGAGGTGGAAGGTGGGAAAAGAACCACTACACCAACCTGACCTGACCGAAAGGGACTTCAATTTTTTTTTTATCTCGTGCGCACGACATAATTGCACGAGTCCACTCGTGGTCGTAGCAGCACAGCTCGCGCGGCTGACAGGCTTGTTCCGCAGTTAACACAGTATAACACTCGTGAATGTTCTAACTGCAAATAATGACAGTTTCTTCTCTTCTTAATAAAAGCGATTCATAATGGGCTACATTTTTATGAGTAGGCCTATACATAGTCAATTTTTTTTGTTTAGGGCCTTGGCCTGAGCCTTGAAGGCGGAAGCCTTGGCCTTGTGAGTCGAAGCCTTGGCATTGACCTTGAGGGTCAAAGCATTTGCTCCAACACTGTCGTCCAGTCTTTTTCACGTCACGTGCAGCTATAACTTCTTCTTCGAGATATATGTCGTGCGCACGAGAAAAATTAAGTCGTGCGCACGAGATAAACAAAATAAATTGGAAGTCCCTTTAGGGGCTCCGTAGCAAAACGACTGAGTAGAAGAAAGTACGGCGCAATATTAGTCTCTTAACAGTAAATGCTGCAATGCTAAATGGGCATGTCACGACTGCGCTTAAATGTATAGTGCACATGATTGGTCATTGTTGCAATTTTCAGAAATGGGCGGATTTGGGGGTTAGTATTTTATAGGAAATATCGTTCCACTGACCTGTTCAAAGTTTTGCATTGTTGGATGGCGAAAAAACGAGAGAAAGGCGGCACTCGTCGGGCGGATGATAGCCTTTAGTCAAGGCGCGCGTGGCACCTGGACGCGTGATGCGCCCCGAATGCCAGCATGTCTGGGGCGCGCCACTCGTCCGGGTAGCCACGCGCGCCTTGACTAAAAGGCTACGGGGCAGTTTTCCAACGATTTCTAGCTGGAAATCGTTAGAAAACGATATAAATTTCCACTATTCTTGACGACGACAGCACACCTGGTGCCATCATTTCACAGGATGATTGAGACTGCTATTAATACAGTCTATTAAGGTATTTCGTAATAATTCAGTTAAAAACAATTGGAGGATTACCAATCGTGTACAGTACACTACATTTAATGGTGAACATATTGAACAGACATATGCATGTTGGTAATAAGCGATCTAAATATGAGGCAATGTGCTTGGCTGCATTCTTCCTCTTATTTTTGTAGCGGGTACACAACCGTGTTGGTGCAAGTAATGGGGGAAAAAATACCCGCTTATCTCGGACTTGAAATCAAATCTGTGTGTAAACGCGCATCAGTTTTTCAGATCCGCGACCATTGCGCGCATAAGAAGCACGATATGGGGCAAAGGGCAGTAGCGTATCTAGCTTTTTGTGTCAGGGAGGGCAAACAACGTCCGAACCGTCTTAAAACCGTCGCAAAAACACTATTTCCTTTTGTTTTTTATGACGCCTCAAATGCCGCAAGAGGGGAAAGTCCCCCCCCCCCCCCCGCTGGATATGCCACTGGCAAAGGGACTCCCCTCCCCCTCTTTTATGTTGGTCATTGTGTACCTGGAATCTCAGGAATTCTTTTCAGAAATCTAGGGGGATGTGTTGGGTAACAATTGTCTGGAGTGTGTATATGGTATAGGAAAAAAAAAGGCACCCCTGTGCCCCATATCGTTCTGGGTATCATCGCGCGACCGACTTTGAGTTCCGTGCGTCAACAAAAGAGGGCGCTTTTTCACCTAGCAACGATATCCCATGGGCGGGTCACATACAATTTCGCTGGTTTCACAAAAGCCGTTCCTCATTTATGTGATACACGTATACCAGTGGGATTGGATAGTCTGTTCGCGGACTCTTTTTCGCGGTTTTGATTCTGAATAATAGAGGTGGGAATCGGACACTTCACAACCCAAATTGAAGTCGGGCAAGCTGGCGTCGATAGTGACTCCCCAACTTGCCCCTTCTTTCCAATTCCGTTGAGGGGTACTTGTGCACAGAGCCAATAAGCCGGCCTTAACACCTTTACTTTTAAAGGGACACATTGAAGTTGGACGCCGCTCAATTGGACTACAAAAAACGCCCAACCTAGAATTTGCCATTGTTGGAAAAATCATTTAAAAGTGGAATATAATATTGTACACGACCATCCCTTGAAAATGCGCCGTTTGGTTGACTAAAAATCATTGACGATTTTAATTTTGAGGTCGCCAGTTTGGTTCGGAAAATTCGGATTGTTGGAATTAAAGTGCCGGTCACACAGGCCCCGATAACCACGACGAAAACGAAAAGGATGCGAATCAACGCTCTGTATTGGTGAATGGGGCGCGTGCGTATTACACGCGCGACAATTCCACCAATCAATGGCGTTAATTCTTACCGTTTTTATTATCGTCGTCGTTATCGGGCCGGGGCATGTGTGTTATAAGGATGGTTCCATCCGCGCTTTTGTGCTGAGCCAGTCTGAATGTCCGGATGTCATAATGTTTCGTTTTTCCTCATTTTTCCGTAGGCTAAATATAGGTTTCACGGCCGAATTCGTCAAAAAATCAGTTAAATTCATTAACGTGCATTTGTGTCCGAGCGATTTTTCTCAGCTCGTTGCTCTCATGCTTCTTTTTCAAACTTTGAGCCTTCAATTTCGTTTGCAGACATTGAATTGTTTCACGCATTCAATTTAGAAATAGCTTCATTCAATTAGACGATGCATACCCGTCATTCAATTTCACGCCGGATGACTGGAAGGAGAATTTCCAACAGAATGTTACTTTCGTTTTCGTCTATGGGCAATCATTTTCGCACTTCGAGCCTTCAAATTGGAGAAGGAAAGTACAATGTATATGAGGAAAACTTTAAGATAACAGGAATGCACGACAAATTTAGGTGCGTATAGAACAGAAAAGGATGTATATGATAGAGGTATATTCCACGTATTGGCTTGTATATTTTTTATATCACAAACGACAAATTGCAGATCGTAAATGCATTTAGTCCAATAATAATTGGAGGCGATACTCGCCCTGGACCTTCATCATGGATGCTGATACAAACACGCACACACACAAGTGTGTAAACACCGGCAATCGCGGACCTCCCATTGTTCCTCTTTTGTTTATACTTGAACTTTTTCGGAAGGCCTCCAATATGTTTTGTACACGATTTTCAATCGTGCACCTTGACTCAATCGTGGACCCTATTGTCCTCTTTGTTAAAGGTCCACGGTTTGAATAGCTATACAAACGCACGCATACATACTCGCCCATCCTCACATATGGGTAGATATGGGGTACCTCTATTGTGGACTTTACTTTCCTTCTTTTATTCTCCTTTGTCCCCATTGAAATCTCAAAAGCCATAGCGTTAACTTTATGGGGTACCTCGATTTCTAAAGACTCCCTCGTGGGGTACCATTGTCCCCATTGTTACCCTTTCTTCCCGGTACCCCGTAAGGAGACTAATGTAAGAACACATTACTTGACACGGCAAACGTGTATCGACCTCCAAACTTACGTGGGCGTCCTATTGCCCCTCTTCTGTTTGTACTTTAACTTTTCCGAAAGACCTCCATATGTTTTGTACACACTCCCAATCGCAGACGTATGCTGGGAATCGCGGACGATATTGTTCTCTTTTGTTCTCCAACATATTTCGTCCACGGTTTGAATACCCAACGCCCCCACTCTGCGCATGTGTATTTTGATTTATGTTTGTGCCAATTAAGATTATTCTGAATTTTTTCGCAATGGTTTATTTTCTTCAATTGTCACCTTTTGAAAGTAATTATAATTTTGTCTCTCCATTTTTCATTTACTTTTTTCATCTTTTTTGTATGCATCCCCCCCCCCCTTTTTCATTTATTACTCCTTTCTGTTATGTTATATATATATATATTATGCTATGTCCGACGTAAAGGCGAAATCCTATAGACTTGTGCACAAACTTCTTTTTACTGTAACCTAACCTAGCCCAGTATGGACTCCCTTCGCGTTGCAAGGGAGTCCAGAATATGAAGCTACTGGAAGTAGTCGAAAAAAATTAGAAACAAAATTACAATATTTTTACCTCACTGTAGACACTAATTTCACGCCCATTATACTCTTTGTGTCTTTATCTATCCGTCCGTGAGGTTCACGAATTCCTTATGCTTCGCTGGCCGACATTTTTCAGGAAAATAAACTCAAAAGCAACGTTAAACTTGTAAACTCTTTTCATCAGTTTCAGACCAAGTATACGTACATAAAACGTATGTGTGCGTATAATTACGCGTGCACGCAAGCACTAGGCCGCGCGCGCGTGCACGCACAATGCGCATGCGTGATTTGCCTAGTAACTGACCCCCTAACGCGCAGGCACAATAACTTGCGTAACGTTCGTGTTCGTAGTGAGGATCCTGCTTTGCGATATGCCATATTCCTTCAAAACAGCATCGATTACGTCGTCCATAATAGCCTCCCAAATTCGTTCTTATTATCTTCTATAGCCCAAAACAGATTTGGAACTTTAAAAGTATCTGTAGACTACACAGAAAACACTTTTCAAGACCGTCCGTACCGCGCAGCCAGCCCAAACGGTAGTGCGCATGCGAGTGGTTGCCAGGCAAATCGCGCGTGCGCATTGCGCCTGCGCTGCACGCAGCAGCATCGCTCGCAGAATTTCGGAGGTCGCGCGCGCGCGTATGTCATGTAACTCGGTATGAAACTGATGAAAAGAGGCTACAAGTTTAACGTTGCGTTTGAGTATATTTTCCTGGAAAACGTCGGCCAGCGAATCATATTGAATTCCTGAACCTAACGGACAGATAGATAAGGACACAAAGAGTATGTGTGGGCATGAAATTAGCTTCTACAACGAGGTAAAACGTGAAAAAAATCCTGTTAAAGTTTTGATTTCAATGAATGCGACATCTCGTATCCAGGACGTTAGTCGTAGTGCAATGAAGACATCGTCCAACCTGGGCTATAACCTAACCCAAACTTCGTGTAACCTATACACAACTTCGTTTCCCCTTTACGGTCGAATTAGCAATATATATATATATATATATATATTGCATCGTCGGATACGGCATCGTCGGATACGCAGCGCCGATCTCTAGAACAGCGTGTGATGTTCCAACTGGGCACGCTCCATCCTGACGGGATGAACGTGGAGTTTACCGCGTTTGTTCTACCAGCGGTTCATCACAACAAGCCATAATTCCCCCGGGTAAAACTATCCGGTGAGCACTGTTTCACCTTTACCATATATATTTTCTATGCTCTACAGTGCTACGCAGCATCCCCACATTTGTACTATATATATATATATATATATATATAGTACAAAGTTTGATAAAAGTTAAAGCAGTGCTCACCAAGAATATTGGAGCTGAATTTTCGGCCTGACTAGGCCTTCATCGGAGCTGGGAGTTGGACTGGTGGTTTGAATGCAGAACATTCCACATTCATACCACCTGGCGTGAGCGTTCCGAGCTTGTAGATGATGCGCTGTTCTATCTCCAAGCGCTGAGCGTTCGATGTTGTCATGGTCAGGACGCACACGCGCATGTTGACACTGCTTTAACTTTTATCAAACTTTGTACTTTTCATCAGTGCTACGCAGTTCTGCTTCATTTTATATATATATATATATATATATATAATGTGGGGATGCTGCGTAGCACTGTAGAGCATAGAAAATGTATGGTAAAGGTGAAACAGTGCTCACCCGAGCTTTCGGTGCAATGCACCTTCATCAGGGGAATTATGGCTAATAGGACGACCGTCCCATAGACGTGTGCACAAAATCTTGTAAACTTTAATGTAACCTAACCCAAATATTCCCTGTTCAAACCCCACGAAATTTGGTACATTTTCATTTTGGACCATCCTCTATCGATACAACTCAAATTCGACAATAAAATGTTCAATATTTAAAGAGGTTCTGCGTTAAGCCGACCGTCAAACGGTCGCCCTAATGCCACCGGTCAACCTAAGGCCTGAAAAATCTTCAAAAACGGTCGACCTAATCGCGAATTAGTATGTATAGGCCATATATGCTTACTTTGGGCTGTTTTATTTGATTATACTTAGGTGTTATTTTTCTGGTGATACTTCATGTTTAAATAATTACAGACCAATTTCAGTGTTAAGTAAAATTTTGAAACGGGCTGTGCACAACCAACTTTTCCAGTTTATTTCGAACCACAATCTCTTACATCCTAACCAGTCTGGTTTTAGGCCATTGCATTCAACCACAACTGCTCTTGCGAAACTTGTAAATCTTTGGTCAAGGAATATCGATGCAGGTAAATTAACGGGTGTAGCATTTATCGATCTAAGAAAAGCTTTCGATACAGTCAACCATAAACTATTGCTCACCAAGCTATAGGAACCCTATGATGTTCCGAAATGTCTTTAAAGTGGTTTCAATCGTACCTAGATGACCGCACGCAGAGTGTTTTCTTTAAAGGTGCTACTTCACAAGCTATGAACGTGAAAACAGGAGTTCCGCAAGGCTCTATTTTAGGTCCCCTGCTTTTTTCTATTTATGTAAACAGCATGCCTAACTCAGTTAATGATGGAATTATTGATATGTATGCAGATGACACCACGCTTACAGCAAGTGGAACGCATGTAAATGAAATTGAAGAAAAACTAACCAATAGTGTGTGTCAAGTGATGGATTGGATAAATGCAAATCGTCTGGTACTTAACTTTGATAAAACCACTGTAATGATAATTGGGTCTAAACAGTATTGAGAATTTCAATGGAATTATTGATATGTATGCAGATGACACCACGCTTACGGTAAGTGGAATGCATGTAAATGAAATTGAAGAAAAACTAACCAATAGTGTGTGTCAAGTGATGGATTGGATAAATGCAAATCGTCTGGTACTTAACTTTGATAAAACCACTGTAATGATAATTGGGTCTAAACAGTATTGAGAATTTCAATGGAATTATTGATATGTATGCAGATGACACCACGCTTACGGTAAGTGGAATGCATGTAAATGAAATTGAAGAAAAACTAACCAATAGTGTGTTTCAAGTGATGGATTGGATAAATGCAAATCGTCTGGTACTTAACTTTGATAAAACCACTGTAATGATAATTGGGTCTAAACAGTATTGAGAATTTCAATGGAATTATTGATATGTATGCAGATGACACCACGCTTACGGTAAGTGGAATGCATGTAAATGAAATTGAAGAAAAACTAACCAATAGTGTGTGTCAAGTGATGGATTGGATAAATGCAAATCGTCTGGTACTTAACTTTGATAAAACCACTGTAATGATAATTGGGTCTAAACAGTATTGAGAATTTCAATGTAATTGCTAATGATAATGTTTTAAAACGCGTGAAGGTCGCTAAATGTCTTTGGGTTTTAATTGACGAAGAGTTGCATTGGGCAGAACAAGTATAAGTTGGCAAAACTGTTCTATCAATTAAAGCTAGGTATGCTTCGAAGGGTCAAACCGTATGTTCCCACTGAATGCTTGACCCTACTTTACAACTCATTTGTTCAGCCACATTTTGATTAACGGTTCCTAAATTTGGTCTGACAGATTCCGAATGCATACTAGCAAACTCGAAAAACTCAAAAAACGGGCAGCAAAAATTATTTTGAACATGAATTTTTATACTCTGTCTGCTGAACTTTTTCAAGAGCTTAATTGGATGCCTTTAAATCAGAGATTTTTATACCACCGTGCAGTTTTAATGTTTAAATGTTTGAACGATTTGGCACCGGCTTATTTGACAGATTATTTTATTCAAACTAACAAGATTCACAATTACAACACCAGGCATGCAATGAGTTCACTTGTCACACCAACATTAAAAACAGAATGCTTAAGACACTGCCCGTTCGTCACTGGAATTTCTGTTTAAAATAGCCTTGATCAGTCGGTGAAAGCAGCTCCATCTCTTGCCAGTTTTAAATCATCCATGAAAGCGTTCCTCATGCAAATTCAATACGAATGCACCGGTATTTTATAACAACAATTTTAGTACTTTTTTAATTAATGGTCGTTTTATTTGTATTTCAGTTGTTCAGTTTTTGTACATTTTCTATGTTTTAATGTTTTTATGTTTTAGTTTTTATCATATCATTTTAATCCACGTTTCAGTTTTATTAGTGGTCTGCTGCATTTTAATATTTTATTATTTTTAATGAGTTCTTATGGTATATCTAGTATATGCCAATGTCAGGGCCTTGTGGAAGACCACCCTTTTATTTGGTGAATAAGCTACCATGGATAAATATAAGTAATAATAATAATAATACATGTAATAATAATAATAATTCAAACAGGAACAAAATACGAATTAGAAGATTAACAATATATGAAAAACATTGCACGAATGTCACAAATGCTTGCCTATTTACGAAATTGAATGCCCAAACGCTTACCGCGGAGTGTCCGCGCGAATTTGAATGCTATTTGCATGTTTTTCCAAATTGAATGCCGACTTTAATTTTGTATAACAAGTGTGCAATCGCAAGCTCGTTTATTTAAATTGCTCTTTGAATTGTGATCTAGATCGTCAATCAATTTCGTGCTAGATTGAATGAACCTATAGTTAATTCGGATGCTATATTACACATTATGATATAATTTTGACATCAGACCTTGAAAACAGGTAAGGCAACTAACCAAAAAGATTAAATTGGGGAGGATTTCAGAGCAATGTGTGCCTTTGACTGTCAATTTTTTATAAGGCCACAATATGGCTACTTTTCAGTATACAAATTAAAAGTCTTGCCTGAAAATCGATTACCTGCAATAAAACTTCCAATTTGGTCCCCAAATAAGACATACATAAAGCCACTATCCAATAGAAAGTAACCGATGAACAACGAGTTGGTTGTTCATGGGCGCTTACAATGGAAACACTCGTTTGGTAACAACTATTTACAAGAAAATATCCCATTGTTTTTCGTTTGTTATACTGAGCCTGTAATACTGTGCTTTATCTAAAAAATATTTTACACTCGACCTCAAAGCCAAACGAATCCAAACTTTACCCGCTTTAAACTTCAGTTATACGTGATACAATTCCAATACAATATAGAGTGCTGGTACGATATACATGTATTAAAAATGATCCCTGATATATTGTTACACTTTTATAGAGTCTCTTTTAATTCAGTTCTTCTTGCGAATGTCTCTGTGACGTCTGTACCTCTTGCACTAACGCACATGCTCTCGTTCTATTATGACAATAGTTTCAGTACGTTTTGTTGATAAGTTCTGAATAAAAAGGCCATTTTCAAAGAAGGTACAATAATTGCTTTCCCTTGAGTTTTTGTGAGAAATTAAGTTCAAGAATTAGAAGCGAAGGTGTTGAAGGCTTGCTGGTCACGAGAGACCGCCTGAACGGCCACCCTAGACCTGGGGCAGCATCGGGGAAGGGAGCGAAAACACCACCGCTGCTTTTTTAGAAGACGCTTGGCCGTCTCCCGGAGAGCTCCGTTCATACACACATAGATGATAACATTGAACCAGCTGTTGGAGAGTGCCAGCCACGTCACTAGGAACCCCACCCAGTTGGGGAAGGGTAAGGACTGGATACTTCTGTATATGATCGAGACACTGTACGGCAACCAGGCCACCGTGAATGCTACCGTGATCACGCAGAACATCTTCATGGCCTTACGGTCGCCCGGCGGGTGGACCGGGTTCGGCTGTAGCCAATGCGGGACAGACAGAGCGCGCGGCCGGCTTTCCACCTCTCTGGTCACCTGTACCGTGGGCGCCTGGTTCGCAATCCTCCTAGTGTGCTTCCGACTGATGTTAAACATGATCAAGTACATGACGAAGAGCACGGACGATGGAAAGATGAAGAAGCACGTGGAGACAACGGAGGCGAACGCCACGTTGTCCTCGCCCCAATGCCAGGCGCATGTCACCGAGAAGTCGCTGTACGCCACCGGCGGGCTGAAGAACCACGACCCACCGATGATGGCGACTGATGCTACCCAGACGCTAGCACTGATAATCACGGCTCGTCTCTGTGTCATGATGTTCATGTAGTGCAGTGCCTTTGTGACAGCAATCATGCGATCCACGGACAGACAGACCAGGAAAGACACCGAGGCTAAGCAGAAGATCGTCACCAAGGCCGAGGTTGCCTCGCAGAGGAAATTTCCCCAGAACCAGTCGCCCATGGCTGCAGGGACGACCGAAAAAGCAGCGATCACTCCAACTGAAAAGTCAGCGGCCGCTAGAGCGATCATGAACACTTTGGCACTGTCCGACAGTGTTGGCGTCCGTAGGATCACTAGGATACAGAACGGGTTGCTGACCATTGTAAAAACGGAGACAAAAGTGATGAACATTGTTCTTAGAACGATCACAGCAGTGCTTATGTCATGTCCCATGGTCTCATTCCCGATGAGAGGCGTCGATTCCAAGTTTAAACCGTCAACTCCCGCAGCCATCTCTACATACAGCGGGCCGCGCTCCGTGTAGTTGGCGGTCATTGCCACGAGTCTGCCTCCTCGGCTTCACTCCGGGTTGAAAACTGAAGAACTTCGAGTTGTTCGTGAATGCCGTTGCACCGTAGCGGGTTTAATTAGCCCGACGGGAGTAAAATAGATGTAGCTGTGGCAGAATAGGGAAAATAGAGGCAGGTTTATCATTAACTAAGTTTATCAACTGAGTTCAACAGCCGTCACATCTCCCAATCCCAAAGATAGGTCTATGCATGGGACGGAAACAGATGGTAAAAGGGTGACTGCCCTGCAATAAGACTGTTCTGCCGAGGGACTTGTGACTGCAATTCACAAAGCAACGTCGAGAAGCCGTAATTAATAATATACGTTTACAGAACCTGTTTCGCATACGTAAAGTAACTGACCTTTCCCTGAGTGGAAGTGAGCTAGTCGGTGAAAATTTGAGAAGCACACAGGGCAAGAAGTAGCTATGCGAATGGGTCCCCACAGAGCAATAATCGTACCAAATTGATGTGTTGAAATAAAGCGAGTAATTTACTGGCTTTTTTACATGTATAAATAGCACTGGTTATGAAGAACCTAAAATGGACGAGTCCAGCTGACAATGTCTGAAGACACGCCCCTTGCTCTTTAAATAGTAACTTGGTAATATAGGCCTATGCTAATTTTTACGAATGAGGGCGCCGTATAGCAACACCATTTTAAGAGGTTGGCACCAGGATAAGACACATATTGCATTATTCATCACATCATAATTTGCAAAGCGACTAATGAATCACTTGTTCACTTTTGTGTTTACTCAAGTTGACCTTTTTTGAGAAATGGAGGACACGATAGGAAGGCGCTATTTGGTTGGATTAAATTTATTTGCCGTTTGACACTTTATTATTCATCACCTGAACCATAGCCCTCCCTTTATGTCATGCATTTCTCTAAAATAGCATAGGGCCTAGTTAAATATAAAAATGGTGTAATCAAACTGTGAGTTGACAATGTCCTGATCGTTACAGAATGTGGACTATTCCCAGCCCATGCCACTTAAACGCGTCAGCTGGCCGACATTCAGAAGTATGGCGGGACGCTGTGACAGGTACTGGGCTTGCCTACGGTTATTTCTGATAGAATCACTGCTGCCAATTTTTTTCGTTTAAAAAAAAAAAAAGACCACTGAAGAGGAATCACAAACAACCTACACTAATGGATGGAAAATAAACAATTTCGAAAAATACGCCCTTGGCGACATTCCCGAGTGGTTTGTATGTGTACGTCATTTTTTACGTGTGGTAAGAATGTGAACTGTGATGTGAATCACAAACGGGCATCTGCACAGTGGATTTCTTTCTTTTTTCATATAAGAAAATCAAGTCAAGAAGAGGAAGCAAAACCTAAAAAGCGAAAGCTTGTGTAAGGCATGCCATACATAACAAAACACATACAAAAAACACCAAAACAAGTAAACATTTAGAAACATAAGTTATACAGTGTATGTACAAGTTATAAATACAGAAATGGAATATGTAATGTGAAAATAGGGCGATAAGGATGGAGAATGATGAGAGATTGCATCTTAAATGAACCATACAGGAGGATTTCTATAATCTCCGTACATGTTGGGCAGCTTCTTGCAATGCGAGTACCAGTTCTAGGGAGAAATGTCAACATTTTGGTTTTTAGAAAATTCCCATATTCATGAGCTAAAGCGCGATATCAACCACAGCTTTGTGTACGAATAAACTTTTCTTTCATATTAAACAGCTTGTTCGGAAAACATTATGGCCAGTATTTTTTCAGAACATTATTGTGGGTCATTTGGAAGGATTTGTGTTTGTTCTTATGCTCTTTTGACATGGTGTACTATGTATTACCAAACAAAAAGAGCCCTCTTGTATTTAGGCTTGTGAACATTGCTTTGTAGACGATATTTCTTTGGGAGTCAACTTTTCGGGCAAATGTACGAACAGAAATTTCTACCCACCCCCTGCAACAACTCCTGGATCGGCCCCTACACGTTGCCTTGGAGGCGCCTAATTTGGTTACAAAAAGCGTTACAAAAATTGCTGAGGTTAAAAAGTTCATTTAAAAGTAGAATATAGTAATGTCAAGGGCCATCCCTTGAAAATGGGCCGTTTGTCTAAAAATCATTGACGAAAATTATTCGGACGCCGTTGGAAAATTGCAAAATTCAGGTTGGTGCGCTTAGCTAGCTATGGCGCTCTGTGTGAAGCGCCAGTCTGAATGTCCGGATGTCAATGCATCGGGTTTTTTCCACATTTCTCCGTAAATATTATGCATTATGGTGTCATTTTTACGGTCAGACCTTGGAAATTTATAGGTTAGGTAACTAACCTTTTTGGATATTTCCGTAAAATAGGATAAATGAAATATCAATTGATCACGACCGTCAACTTGGCATAAAGTAACACGTATGACGTATAGTCTGTGTGCAGAGACCTTTAACACGGTTTGAGTCATAATTATATAAATAAAGAGGCCCAATTAGATAATCTGATGACAGGTGTTGCATTTCCACAGCAAGGAATGATTTGTCTATGGGTTTATACCGAAGAGGTGGCATTGTATGGAAGGCTGGCAGTTGATACAAAATATCACTCACGCATTTCGATGATTGAGCTAGAACTTTAAATTTGTAATAAGAAAACCATTTCTTAGAGGTAGTAGACGTGTAACTTCAAGCGAAATATTGCAGTCAGTTAATTGGTGGATCAATCGATAAGGCAATTAATCGGCCGATCTTTTGACCGATCAAACAATCAATCAATTAACAGCTTCAATAATTAACGATCGATTGAAAGACGGCAAATCAATTGATCAATTTCAAATCCCCTGCAAAAAGAAACAATAGGCCTAACAAAATGTTTCCTCGTCTCCAAACTAAACCAAAATCACTTTTAGTACCACAATGCGATGGTGTTTTGGAGTATTCTGATCAGTCTCAGCTGTTATTTCAGGTCAACAGTTCACGGATATACATACATACATTGTATACACGTACTGCAGTAATAACACAACTACTTTTTCACTTTCATTGTTCACGAGTCGCATATATGACAATTACAAATATACTACATTAAAATGTGAAAAATCAATTCATTTGAACACCGGCCAGCCACTGTGTAATTCCTTGCCTAAAGTGCCAGTTATAATATTGTTGCTGGTATTCTAGAACTGTCAGGAGATCCTCAAAACAGAAATTAGCTGCTACAAATCATCCATCTTACCCAACGTGGACCAGGGCAGAAAGTCTGCACCAAAAGATGCTATCAATAGCTCGCTGTACTTCCCAGCCAAAACTTTGTCCATCACTTGCTTAACATTTCACAATTACATTTGCGAATATAAATTGCTTATCTGCTGTGTAAACATTGCAATATTTTTTTAGATCATGGATTCCACGCTGCCCTTGGACAGAAGAGAACATCACCTTTAGCGCTTGCACACTGGCGGCCGCGCCTGACGGGTCTGCGAAAAGTTTACTTTTGAAAGGAGACATACAGCGGCATAATTAAATTCAGAACATGAACTTTGTTAAGGTCGCAAATATTTTACTTTAAAGAATATTTTTCAGCTTAGTACGGTTTATTCTTTTGAGATAACCCAATAAAAGTATACATTTTTGGAAAGCTCTTGTTCTCCTCTTTCACTTGGTGCCAAAATTATCAAAATATGAGGGGGTGAAAGAAGGTCATGACCTAAAAAGCATGAATCCAGAAAAGTTGTTGATGTCTAGGCTCTTCAAGCATGTAAAAAATCCAGAACACAGCAGGAATCATTCTAAAGGGCCCAAGGAATTTATGCATACAAGTAATCAATTTCATGGGGCTCCATCACCTCAAGAAAACACATCAAAAAAGTGTCTTGGATTTTCAAATGTGAAAATCTCGAAGTTTTACGAATATATCAACATGCATGCAAAAATGGCTGCAATGCTTACGTCTCGAATGCTGTGATCTCCAAGATGATCAGAGCGCTTTCTATTGACATGTTTTCTAAATGGCGGTTTATCTATGCAGGTTCTTTGAGGGATATTCATCAAGGACAAATTTGTCTGATTGACGGTTAAAGGTTATTAATTATGCACTGAAAAATCATGGGGGTTAAATTTACCAAATTGTTGGTGAAAACCCATACTGTGAAGAGATTAGCTGATCTTGTTTTAGTGTGAGGGGCTGGTTCTAGTGCCCTAAAAAAAGTAGGTCTTGATTGGCGATTTGCATTAAAAATAAACCCGAAAACAACTGCAACTAGGCCCTACCTAAAATTTGGGTAAACAAACTCTCATCCGGTTGTGTTCAATTAGATTTACCCAAATGTTGGGTAGTTGCAGTTTACACCACCAATTGGGTAAATTTAACCCCCATGATTTTTCAGTGTGGATGTTAACAGCTTATGGGTTTGGTAAATGTATAATCTTTAAATAGTCTTACCTTTTGAAGAGCATCGGGTATACCGCTTCAGTAATTTCTAACTAATGATATCTAGAACTGTTCACATATACGAGAATCACATACGACTATAGTACATTTCACACAGGACAGATATAGATTCGCCGTTTTATACCAAATGGTGCGGTCATATCATGGGAAATGAATACTGTCCGAGGCATCAGTAGTTTGCATGACATGTTTGGACTTCTATTCATATGCATCGCGTGTTTAACAGAGAGTGAAAGGAAGATTCGGTCACTGGGTATGTTTGCATAACACGGAAGTTCGTATAGAGGTTATTTTATAAAAGGGCTCATTCGTAGGACTCGTAACAAAGCACTGCTTTGGCGGGAAAATGGGGGTATACCAGAAGCCAATTTCACAAAGGTGCTAAGCAAATTTACTTAGCATGAAAAGTCTTAATTGGCAAAAACTGGTTCAAAAACTGTGGTGTGTATTACACGTGATTGGTATTCAGCTGTTTGCTTAGCTTGAAAATCACATGCAGTTTTGGCTAGTTACTTGTTTTTACTCAATTTATTTGTGCTGAACAATTGTTTGTGCTCAGAAGCTCCTTGATATTGGCCCCTAGTTAAGTTAGGTAGGGGGTACACTTAGTCTACGATGTCATGTTATCGATGTAAGCAAACAAGTTACACAGGCGCGGTTCGGAACTTCGGTGTGGGGGGGAAAAACAGAAAGTTTGTGTACCTCCCGTGGCCCAATTTCCCCCCCGTTTTTTAGTGGTCGTTAATTGAATGGGTATATTTACGGAATGTTCATTATTAAAAATAAGAAAGTTCCCAACTTTTTCCCTTGAATGGATTTCAATCCTACAAATTGTTCTGCATCCCTTCCCTCAAAAGATTGGTCTACGACCGCGTAGGCTAGGCCTATATGGTCTAACACTTACTCAATAAATATCCTTTATAGGGAAAAACATTATGCTTATAACAAACCTAAGTGTCCAAAATTGGCCAAACACCCCCACCTTTTGCCCCACCATACTAAAAACAAAAACTACAAATAAATTGGGCACTAGACCGCAAGATTACCATACTACAAATTACCGTACTACAGTAAGACAGAATAATACCACCGCAAGATTACCATACTACAAATTACCGTACTACAGTAAGACAGAATAATACCAGTTTGAAAGTATTTTATTCCTACTTTAAATGTGTGTATCATCAATATTTTCATATGACAAGCCTACTGCGCCTCTTACCTAATCATTCAATGATTTAATGGTTTTAGTTTCGTTGCATTGGGAGCCGTCAACGACTGCAGGTTTCGTTTAAGGGTCAAACACCTGTACATGTACATCTAATTTACCATCACTTTCAACCTTTGGTTTGCCATGCAAGGCTGTTGTGCAATCTGGTTCCCAGACCAAAATATTCTGACTATTTCTGGCCTAATTTTTCCGAACTTGTTTTCGGTAACATTCGGCTGTTAACGTTGATGTTCGCAATAACATAATGTCTGTCCGGCTCATTACAGATCCTGGAGTTTGAATTATCAATTATACATATAAATGTTATCATTTAACTCAAACTGAAATTATTTGTTTCACTAATAATCATGTTTGTTTTCTTTAAATTCTCTGCAAGCCGAGTTTGCAACGTTCTTGAAAGCTGAATTCTCATTGACCCGAATTAATTTGCCAATTTGTACTTGATTTAATAATCGGTTACAATTCATTCAGTGTCTCATTAAAAAGTGAATACTTTTGATAATGCTAGAAAATTACTAATTCAGAATTACCTTATTTGGGGGGTAAAGTTCAACAAATAACAGCACCTATTTCTAATATCCATCTTTATAATACATGGTCGCATATCTGGGAGAAAAAAATGTTTAATTTTGCCAATTCATCGGACATGTGGCAAAATAACAGCACAAAAATACACACAAATTCATCAGGCACAGTACACAAAAATCATCTCGATTTCAATCCTTTAGAAAAGTGATCGAGAGCGCCAACACATATTGATATAAAATACTGAAAGGACTGGGGTATGTTTAACCAAGTCCTGATGACATCATCAAGTGACCTAAGCTGTGAACCCTCCAATTTCATAAAGCTGTTAAGCACAAACATTTGCTTAGCATGCAAATGCTTCCTTGATAAAAACTGGATTACCAACCAGATTTCCATGTGTGGAATATTGCTTTTGACTGGTATTCAGCTGTTGTTTGCTTAGCATGAAAATTACATGGATTTTGGGCCGGTAACCTGTTTTTATTATTAAAGCAAGACATTTTCATGCTCAGCAAATTTTTGTGCTTAACAGCTTTATGAAATTGGCCCCAGATTTGATGTACAGGTGCTTAATGTCTAAATGAAACCAATTCCAAAAAATCATCTTGTAGGTCTCAAACAGGCTTGGGCAACTCTAACATTTTTGGAGTGGACTCGGACTCCTCGAAGGAATCCCGATTCCATTCAGAATCAACTCTATATATGTGACCTGACAGCACAAAATGAGAATAAAAAGATGCACCATGGCTTTCCGAGTTACAAGCAGAAACAACATTTTAACTAAAGTCAATTTTGGGATTTTAACAACTATATAAATACATTTCAAAAACTCTATTCTATCCTATCCCAAAGATTTTCAACTGAATCTCTTCTCGAAACATTTTTGGGGGATGATTTATTTTTTGAACTCTGGTTAAAGTGTGCACAGATCACAAACTTTGAGCTTCATTTTCTCAAAACAAGGAGTCAAGAGTCTGATAATTTTAAAAGGTTGTATCAGGGGCTAGGAACGAGATACCACAACACACAATATATCAAATTAAAGCTTTTAACCTGTACTTTCAGGAAATACCATAATCTTGATGTTCAAATTTTGCTACTTTATCCCCATTTCGTGGGAACAGGTCACATATCATGTATGTACTATGAAATGCATCATCCAAGTACAATGTACATGTATGGTATGGGCTCATCAGTCCCCACACTTGTACAGTGGGCTCACGTGTGTAGGTGGTGCAGCCATTGATTCTACTGATTTGATTCAGGATTGAAAAAGCAGGTTTGCGAAGTGCAGCGTGTGGTCTTTTTAGAGAATCTGCAATCTCAATGGAGTTGGCAACTTTCAGGAAAGGTTGGCGGTTCCCGGAATTGTCTGCAAGGAAGCAAGATTCCACTACTTTCAAGAGTCAACTCCTAAAAAACAAATGGAATTGCAATTCCAATTCCAGTGTTGGAGTCAAATTGAGTCGACTCCTCCATTAAAGCCTAGCGTAGTCTCAGATTTGTTGAGTGAAATGTTCAGTCACTGAGGTATGTGCTGGGGTGGGCAGAAAGATAAGAAACAGTAATTTACAGTCAAAACTGAAAAAGATGCTGCCAGATTATTTATTTTTAAATAGTTGGAGCCCCATTTGGAACCTGTCGTTGGTTTCTATTTTCAAATGGTTGGAACTCAAAACTCTTCATATGCAGTACATGCCCAGATGTTAAAACTGTATATAAAGAGAACCTCATTCAGGACTTACAAAATCATCTGGCTATGTTTTGGGTAAAAAAGTCCTTTTACTCTATCAAAATCGGAGGGCGGGGTCAGATGTCTCTGGGCGGGGTCTGTTCATCAGTCCTGAGTTCAGTCTGCTGCTGTTGTATATTTCTCCTCAGGTCTTCCTCGGCTGACTGAATCTCAGCCGGTATCTCATCCTGGGAGTTTAGCCTGTCCGTGTCTGCCATGGGGAGCTTCGGTTGGTTGCTTAGGTTGCCGTAGATAGCCATGGCCTGGTGAAGAGACAGGTGCAGAACGGTTCAGTGATCTATCTAGACTTTGGGTTGGGTGAGGGCTATTGAACAATTTTAATGAAAAAGCAGTACAATTTTTTGTTCCATAAAATATTTCAAAAAGCGAGGCGAGCCCCTTAAACCCTCATTTCTGGCTGTTATGCCAAGAATGAGCTGTGTAGCCAAGCGTAAATGCACACAACAGGCACCACACTGAAAAAAGTGGTCCTATTCATCGCACTTGGTGCCCCCCCCCCCTTTCATGTAAATGAAAGCGTTTGAAAAAGCTCCGTCTATTCATTACACTCCCATTCAAAAACAAAATAGTTGAAACATAAATGGATTGAGTACATGCAGGAATGCGCTAATAGACAACAACCGGCTCTATAGCCATCGTCCATATTCAAGAGATTAACCAAATGACACAAAACATTCCGGGGGGTGGGAGTTCCCATGGGGGACGATTTCCCCCTTGCTCCCCTGAACAGGAATAAAACCAGTCTACCTGTCCAACCATGCTACTGATGTCCCCAGTGTTGGATGGTAATAGTATGGTATTGCCGGTCTTGGCGAGGTTACCAAATGCTGCTACATACTGCTCTGCTACGTTCAGTGACGCTGCATTATTGCCATCCTGAGTAAGGAGTGAACAAGAAGACAATCTCATTTCGGATTAAAGGGACACATTGCCTTCAAATGTCATGAAATTTTGCTGTTTAGAAATGTTCCTTACCTTTGATAAGAGTTGTTCACGCAAAAAAAACACTTATAATGTGTTGTAATTAGTGAGTAGTGATTACAAAACAAAAAGTTGGCCGCTTACCCCTGACATCTGACCCGCGAAACATAGACTTATTTCCAGTACTAAATACCACCGTCTAAATAATGCGCAAAATACGCTGTAAGAGTCTTTAGGCTGGCGCCGCAGCCAGTGGCCTTGTGAACCTATCAGATGATCGCCAGGTACAATTCTCTACCTCGCGACACATATCGCCAGTGCTGCGCGCCGTGACAGTACATCAAAATGGATCAACAGAACGTACTTCAACCAGATGCGACTGGAAATACGACTGGTGAACACAGTCCGCCATTTTGTAGTGTAAACAATTTGGTTCCACAAAATAGCGGACCGTTATTTGTCACGAAAGTAAACAAAAACCACGCAATTTGAAGGGATAGTTATGTGAATCTTTATATTTTACTTTTAAGAAAGCTTCCCAACCATATCCATTTCAGTTTTATAGCCCAAATCGCAAAATCCAAAGCAATGTGTCCCTTTAAACTCAGTATCAAACACCATTACATAACAATGTCTAGTTCACAATTTGTTGTCAACAATATAAAAAACTCAGTTTTATTCGACTTTTTACAATACAAAATTAAAGATGTCCATGGAAGATGAATCAAAAGTATATACAACTTCAATGTTAGATCTGTCCAATTTTGTTCTGTCTTGGTCATCAGAGTTATTTTAGAGTTTGCATATAAAATAACAATTTTAATAATCAGAAAATTGTAATAATTAGAAATAATACAAAAAAATCCTACTCAACGTATTTCTTACCTTTTTCCCGATTGCTTCCGCAACTACCCTAAGGGCCTCGGAACGAGCGTTGGCCTTTGCAACGATTGCTTGGGCCTCACCCGCAGCCTTGTTGATCTGCTCCGTCTTAATTGCCTCTGATTCCAGAATCCTGGCTCGTTTCTTTCCCTCTGCCACATTAATTTCTGATTCTCGTACACCTGCAGAAATTTACAATCCAGACCATTCAAACTACATGTCTTTGAGGACAGAAATCCTACTTATATTCTAGTAGTCAGGTTGGTACAGTAGTACTTTCCTTGTCTTCCACCTCTGGGGTCGACATGTGAATTGAGGTTTCAGTCTCTGCATGATTCTATGAGGTTTTCCAGGATATTCAGTGCCACTTATGTATTATTTAGGAATTACCAGAGAGACATAAGATATGAGTACATAACAATTATCGTCAAGATGGAATTTGGCATGGGGAATGATGTAAATTAAAAGAGGTAAAAATATCAAAGGCTTTACTCGTATGGTACACAGAGTGACGACCTCCTGCTGGTACAGACATCTTAACCACCTGACTACCGATCTCGCCGAGGTTGGCCGGCTGATTTAAATCCAATATAGCAGCAGGTACCACACAATCAATGTGAAGTAGGGCTGTCCCGAATATACCAAATATTCGAATACCATTTTTAAAAAAATATGCATGTACAGATACGACTCTGATGCTATTTTAATAGAAAAGTTACAGCGCTTAGCAGTGTGAAATGCCGCATTTTTGTCAATCGCAATTTTTTGTGGACGGAAGTTTATTTTTAAAATGCTGTTTGAACGTCCATAATATTATTCGGCGCGCCATTAGCCTTTTAGAGGTATGGCGGACACAATAGGAGGGCGCTATTTGATTTGGGTATACCTTTTGTATGGCACAAAAGGTATACCCAAATCAAATAGCGCCCTCCTATTGTGTCCGCCATACCTCTAAAAGGCTAATACGTAAAACACCGGCGTGCTTTTACATGCAATGTTTTTTTACCGGTGTGGCATGCACTGAAAAACTTGATCGGCGAGTATCGAATATTTGTATATTCGGTCAAACCCAGTTTTGAATATTCGAATAGTAAATTATTCAAATAGTAAATTATTCAAATAGTAAAATATTCGAAAATAAACAGCCCTAATGTGAAGATGGAATTTTCTATAACAATGACAGGACAGGCTGGACAAATGCTTTTTAAATGCTTGCATTATTATTATTATTATTATTATTAGTAGTAGTATTTTCCAAGGAGTTGATAGAACAAGCAGGCAAGAGACTGACCCTCAGATTGTAAGATGACGGCTCTCTTCTTTCTCTCAGCCTCCACCTGCATCTGCATAGCCTCCTGTACCTTCTTGGGAAGTTCAATGTCCTTGATCTCATAACGGAGACACTTAATACCCCAGGGTTGGACAGCTGCGTTGTTGATGGCCTCTGTTCAGATGACGAGGAAAATTACACACAGAATCTTTTTAATTTTGTTTATTATACATCCCTAAAGGAGTAAACGCTTCAGTAAGAAAAAGTCAACACTAACTTTTTTATAGAAATCACCCAATACAAGGCTAAAAGCCACTCCAGGTATAAAGGGGTTACGATCAGAGGTGGTAGGGTTAGGAACATTTTAAATTGCCAACCCAACCATCCTTACGGTTTTCCTGGTGACAGATCTAAATAGATGATTCACAACAGATTCCAGAGTAATTATCCCAATTTTCAGACCTGTAGACCCAGGCGGGGTAACTTCCGTTGGTGAGACAGCGCCCCCAACTAACTAAAAATGTAACTGGTTAGTTTTTGGACCATGTGCAATTCTGGACCAAAATGTTGGTATTTTTTTTTTTTTAGGGGGACACAAACATTTTTGGAAGGCAACTTTTTTTAAAGAGCCTGATTTAGATTTATTTTTATTATTTATAACAAACTGATTTGACTAAAAAAAAATTTTTTAAAGAAAAATGAAGGGGTGTTATCTGAAGTCTGTAGCCAGCCTAACTGTGCCATCTTTGCTAAACCATACGTGCTGTGTTGATACTTGTCCATGCTGACTAATACCCACCTACTATAGAGACATTGAGGGATTCCCTTTCCTTGAAGACAGAGTCTAGTGCTATCTTTCCAATCTCGGACCTCATGGTGGTCTGTGCTAACTGGGTGACTGCATATTCTGGGTCCTCAACACCATAACTTGCCTTTGGAAATGAAACACGTTGAGCAGTTACATTAATTCAAAGCTCTCTTGAACTCACTCGTTTTGCACATTGTTTGACAAGGCTGACATCATGCCATATGCATATCAGACATTGTCAGATACGTTAGGACCAAAACGAATTAGGGCCCATACAAAACTTCAGTTGATTTCTTGGAGATTATAAGCACTATGTGCAGCAAAGAGTACGCTAACTTGATCAGAAATGATCGCAAAAAAACAGTAATGCATTTGGGGCGCTTAGTACGCCAAGAACAGGCTGTGCAGCCAAGCGTAAATACAAACAATAGACACCAAACAATGTGACACCCTTGTCACACTTGGAGCCGCCCCCTTTTGTGTGAATGAAACTTGAAAGCTTTTCTTTTTAAAAGCTCCATCTATTCATCATTGCAATCTCATTCAAGAACAATATAGTTAAAATGTGAATGGATTGAGTACATGCAGGAATGCGCCCGGTGGTTGCACAGGCAAGTAGTTGTTAAGTTGTATCAGGAGCTGCTCAGCTGAACAGAATTCTAAGCAGATTTACTGAATAAGAACAAATCTAGATGATGAGGACCAGTCACAAGCAATACACATCACATAGCATTTTAGCTGGTAAACTGTTGTTACTAAGCAATATTTTAAGTGCTAAGCAGCTGACTGAAATTGGCCACTCTTTGTTTTGTTTGTTGTCGACATTACCTTGTATGGATCAACCACTCTTAAGTACAGTACACCGTCAATACGCAGAGTCACGTTATCTGCAAGAAAACACACCAATCCACACACAGCCATCATTTTACAAGTTTCCTTTAACATCGATTCTAATGAGGTTATTTTGAAACAATGGACAGGTGAAGACATTTTCTTCCGAAGACGGCTCGAGCATACTCACCAAAATGTTCTTCTATGAACCATTCTACTTCTTTGAGTTAGATTTTCAGATATCACAAAACTCCCATAAGAAATCATCAACATTTTAATGTAGTATGAGGGTTCTATTTTTTAAGACCCCTCTTTCTCCAACATTAGTGCTTTCAGGGGGAGCGCTAGTCAAAAGCCATAATCTTTATACAATTGGTTCTTAGGGTTTTCTTTTGATTTTAAAGAGCATCTTAATAGTATGATACAGCTTTGGTGATAATCAAAAACCAAATGGATTAGTTTTAATCTGAAAGCATTCTTTTTATTAAGATGGTACCAGTAGCAATCCTCCCGAGTAATATTGCTGTCTGAAATGATGTCATCTTCAGGAAAATCGTATCTGAAGACCTCCTAAAATGCTGTAGATTATTTCAGTTTCAACAATCGAAATAAACACTTATGAACGTGCACAAAATCACTGTTAACAGAATGATTTTTCAATATGTTCTTGTGACTCGATCGATGAATTGAGCTCAAACTGTCACAGGTTTGTTATATCATGTATATTTTGAATCACAAAAAGTGTGAACACTACTTGCAACTATATTGTCAGCTTTGCCAATGCTATAGAGGAATCCCACGACGACGATCGAGTTTGGCGCCGATCTGTGCACTTCCGCGTTTGGAAACGAGGATCTCAATGTCACAGTAAACAACTTTATGCTGATCGTGCGCCTGCGCTGCCTTTTATGGCCTGATTTATTCATGCATGAATTAATGTGCTAAAAAGCATTGTTTTGTTTGCCACTGACATTCTGGCTTTCAACCCGGAAGTGCGCAGAAGGGGCTAATGTGAAATTCCTCTATACATACCTTGAAGTCTTCCCTATAATTACAACATTTTAAATGTAGTATACAATATTTGCAAACATCAAAAAACAAAACTACTGAATTATTACGAAATACCATACTAGACTTACGTAAATAGCAGTCTCAATCATCCTGTGAAATCATGGCACCTGGATGGGGCCAATTTCATGGAGCTGCTAAGCACAAAAATTTGCATAAAATGTCTACCTTGATAAAAACGGGTTTACCAGCCAAATGCTCAAGTAATGTATATTGCCCATGACTGTATTCAGCCGTTGTTTGCTTAGCATGAAAATCCCACGGCCTTTTGGCTGGTAACCTGTTTCAACTAAGCAAGACTTTTTGGTGCTAAGCAAATGTTTGTGCTTAGCAGGTCCGTGAAATTGGCCCCATCCAGGTGCCATGATTTCACAGGATGATTGAGACTGCTAGCGTTTTCAACAAAAGTCAGAATACATGGATTTATATCGTTTTCCAATTATTGTCTGCCGACAATTATTGGAAATAGTCTAGTTTCCTAACCTGTTAATTCCCTGACTCTATATATTCCTCTGTTTTGTCAAAAGTATGGTCAGGGAACCAGACTAATAGAAAAAAAAATGTTCTCTATTTTCCCTGCATCTATGCACCAACAAAATTAAAACAGGTCAGTGTTACAGTATTTTCTAGCACGCTATAAAATACTAACCCCCAAATTAATTTATTTCTGAAAATTACAATAAAAGCAAATTTTGCATACTACTTTAACAATGAAAAACCCAGCTAGGTCCGACTTGCAATTTCACCCTCACCCATTTACAATTTCACTAAAATATCCATTTTTTTAAACTGATTACAGAAACCAGTTTTAACATTGTGTGGGATCTACACGGCTACTAGTGGGCTACCTCAGAGGTTCACATCTCACCATTTGTGATGGCGCTCTGCTCAGGAATGTCGATGGCTATCTCCTTCAAGCTCTGGACATATTTGATCTTGTCCAGCACTGGTATCAAAAAATTCAAACCCTGGCAATGGAAAAATAAAATCTTGATCAACGTACAATAAATCCTTTATAAAACAGCAGATACATATTTTGTTTCTTGAAATTTTGTCCATATGCTATTAAATAGAAATGTAATCAAACCAGGACTTAAGTTTCATACAAATATCTGCAGGTGAAATGTACTAGACCACTGGGATATTTTTTAAAATAAATTTACCAGACTAAAATAATTTTTAACTAGTGCCTGTCCAAATGCAATATTGCAAGCACAATCTTCATGTAAAATTTTACTTATCAAACCATAGCGACGCAAGCATCAAGCCAAAGAGTGAACAAGCTAAAGTGCGACATTGCAAATTCATTTGCAAGATTAGCTTTAAACATTCAAACTTTGTTACAGCATTTTATGTTACTTCAATAAATATAAAAATTGACTCTGCAGAAATGTGGCAATGCTTTATCAATTTGATAGTCATTCACAACTCGCAAACGTTGCATCACAATCAAAAATAAATTTGCAAGGTCTCTGCAACTCAAGACGATATAATGGGGTTGCAGGGTCTGAGCATAAAAATGGAAAATTTTGATTTGAAACTTAGGATGATCATTAACTGCTGCAGACAGGGATAACATAAACTATTGTTTCTTTTTGGTCTTACCGGACTTAGAACTTTGTAAAATCGTCCCATTCTCTCGATGACCCAAGCTTCCTGCTGAGGCACGAAAAGAATCACGGTGTTGACCTGCCGACCTGATATGCATCGCACTTGCACTTGTGAAGAGACCATGCACTGGCGACGAATAAGGCTCTATAATAAAATAAAGACATGTAACTGACAGCAATAGGGACAATGATTTATCACTGAAACGGAAATTGAACAGGTTTACTGGAATTTGGCTTTTGTAGCAAACTCTGGTCTGTGTGCTGGAGAGATTAAAACAAACCCACTATAATTGAATCAAAACTTTTGCAAAATTTGTCAACTCTGAACACAATTTTTTAAGTAGGCACTTGATACTACAAAATTTATTAATCAAAAAGACTGTTTGGCCATTCAGTTTTATACCTGACTGAACTACATAAATATGGCATTCCTCATGTATGAAAGTGAAGCAGATTTTTCAACAAAGTTCCGATGGTTTATAAATTATAATGAAACAGGTTTCAGGATTATCTGAAACAGAAAATCACTGGCTACTGCAAAATTTAAATGGCACAGCACAGTACAAGTCTTCCAATCCATAAGTTCAGTAGGCACCATTAGGAGAACTATCACACAAAAAAGCACCTTTTTTACCATCTTTCAAAATGATTGTTTCCAAATACTCCAACTTTTTTGTTTAATACAAGGCCAGCCAAGGGCTATAAAAAAGAAGGGGGGGGTCCAAGAAGCAGGAACTCTGATCTTCATAATCCATAATCATCAGTGCTGTAGTCGAGTCCACCCAATCCGAGTCCGAGTCCGAGTCCGAGTCCTTGGGTTCGAGTCCGAGTCCGAGTCCCTGGGGTTCGAGTCTGAGTCCGAGTCCGAGTCCGAGTCCTTGTGTCCGAGTCCGAGTCCGAGTCCTTTTGTGAATCTCAAGTACATGTACAGTGTTCTCGTTGACACCGAGACAGTACACAAATACTACACAGCATGGTCAAAAAGGGTATTTACGGTAATAAGAGGCTTAGAGAGGCTTTTAACACTTATGCGCCTATCAATTGCTTCCCCCACCCCTCCCTCCCCCGGGCTGCCCCACCCAAGATGTGGGGATTGTCACTTTTGAAGTGACCAAATCCCCACCCCTGGGGCAAAATTTTAGTGACAATCCCCGACATATATGGGTGGGGCACCCCCACATCATGGTTTTAACTTCTGATGATGGGGAAACAATGGCAAAATGAGTGACCAAAATCCCAACCCTGGGGCTTGAAAAACGTGACCAAACCCTAACATACACTGTTAAAACGCTGTTTAAAAAGTTGTTTAACCCCATTAAACTCCTTAGGGTGTGTGGAAAATCATATTAAAATTGGAGGATTCAGGACTGTTAGGGTTAAACAAGTTAAACAACCAGGTTGTTCATGTGCCCTGCTTAAACAACTTTATTGGTTGTTTAAATTAAGCATGACAATCACATGACGTTGCGGCTTGACTGGCAACTACACGTACACCGCGCCTTCTTCGCGCATGCATGCAGCGCATTCGATCGCACACGCACGTACGTAGAGCGAGCAAACGGCGAATTCATGCCATGTGTAATCCGGTACAGTCTCAGCGCGTCGCTGTTGGACCGACGTCTCGTCAGGCAAACCGTCCATCCCTCACGTACTGAGCTCGTATACGTGTACTCAACCTCGGCCCCAGGGTCTACTTTCATCCTCATTCTGAAAGCGTATTGCTCGAACACTATGGGGACGAGGTTGACGCGTACTGTACAACCGAATTAAGTACATGTGTGTGCAGGCTACTGACGGGATTTGCGAACTAAACACTCCGACTTCGTTACAAAATTGCGATAAAATTTAAGGTAAAAATCAGCTTTTTTGGGCCGAGCTGGTCGAGTCCTTATTTTCCGAGTCCGAGTCCGAGTCCTGACTGTCCAAGTCCGAGTCTGAGTCCGAGTCCTTGAAAATCGGGACTCGAGTCCGGACTCGAGTCCGAGTCCGGACTCGAGTCCTCCAGCACTGATAATCATGACTGGTTCTCAGACTTTTTAGTTTAAAAAATCCTCCAAAACAACGACATAAAAGAAGAGAAATGTTTAAAGTTTACTATAAACCATTTTAACATGTTTAAAAGGGAAAAAATACCAGAGAAAAATAACTTCAATGTTAAACCAAACGAGGAGTGTACATGCTAAACCTACATGACCTACCTGGGCCACTCGAACGTTTCTCATCGATGACAACATAGTTTTTTATTATTGTTAAATCTGGTCAAGAACTAAAGTTAGTTGAAGTCTACAAATAACAATGGTCTTGTCTTTTGAAAGACAGCGATAAAAAAAATACTAAATTAGTAAAAATTACACCGTACGTGACAGGGTACGTCCTCAATTGTCCTCAATTGTCCTCTCGTTCTGGATCATGTGGTAATCGCGAGGAGAACAAAATGTATCGATTAATAGCGATTCATAGCGCCCTCTGTAGTTGGTCGAAATCGTTCCCTAACATCTCATTTGATTGGTTTACATTCTTTAACATTTTATTAACCAATTTCCCCATTGGCTGCTATTTATAAATAGTGGTCAAAGGTCATCGCATTTTTGGCTCCGTCTTCAATTTGTTTCTGACTGATGCAATAAATTATCCATATTTCTGTCTTTCTGAGAAAATCGGAATGCCGATCACAATTAAAGATTACACTTGGGACGAAACGGAAACATCTGTACACGTGGTAGTCCCATTGAAAGGTGTGAAAGCAAGTAAAGTGGACATTTTTTCGACCGATGAGTATCTGAAAGTAAGTTGTCGTACGAATTTACCTTGACCAGTTGTGATATTAATGCCAGAATGGGCGTAACGCCAAATTAAGTACCCACAGCCTTGCGGCGATTGTGTAGTGTAGGGCCCCTCTTTAGTTTTGATCAAGTTAGAGTCAAGGGTATTTTTTCTCATTCCAAAATGACTATTTCAACCTAAAGCAGACTTCTCTTAATTCTATTGACATCGTTTTTTGTAATTTTGAACAGTTTATTGTGGTAGAAAATGCAATTTTCTTACGCGCTTTACGGCAGTTGCGGTTTTGAGTGTTTACTGTACATCGCGCTGATCGCCATCCTTGTTTTCGCGTTGCGTTTTGTCGTCCTCATTGCCACTTTACCCCAAAACTTCCCTCAAAAACTAAAACCCTGCCCTAATATCTACGACATACCTGTTGGTTTGTAATGTCGCTGTTGAGCGCAATCTTCAAAGGCGCGCGTTTTTTAAATTTGCGCGCGCAATTTTTAAAAAACGCGCGCTGGGATTTTTTCATTTAAAGTTTGTGCGCGCAAACTTTAAATGCGCGCTACGGACAACAACCGAGGCACGATACTGGCACGAACTACACGGTAGACATGAATTTTACATCGGCGTCAGACGCATGGCGGCCGATCATGGCACAATCGGCAGTAGATGTTGACGAGTTTGACGAGTTCTGTAGAGGTCATTTTTTATCAGATTCCTCTACAACAAGCTTGACGGTAGGAAGAGGAAAGGGAGAAAAGATTTTTGCCTTCTTGAAGGGGTTGGAACTTTCTCCCATTCCTCCGACTACTTTCACCTATTATCATGAGGCAACAACACACTCCAATGTACATCAGAAGCAGCATAATGCAGCAAATCAACATGAAACAGAATGGGAATTGTTCGGCGGTCAAGTGCTTCTCGCTAAGGACAAAGAAAGTGGACTGGATCCAATGTGATCACTGTGACATGTGTGGTACCACTTTGCATGTGTTCACATTGGATCCAACGTTGAGACGTACTACTGTGATGACTGCCGATCTCATGGCTGCTAATTTTCTCATTGAGCCCCATAATATGTACTGCTTATGCCCCCGAGAAGGACAAGTTTCTCTTTATCACATAAAGTATAAAAAGCCAGTTCTTGCCGTCTTTAATAACTTCTGGTAGTGTCGAGTTATTGTTTAGTATAAAAAGCAAGTTCTCGTCGCCTTCAATAACTTCTGTTATTGTGTAGCATTTATGTATTTGATTTGCAAGTATGTTGACTTTGTGAACTATGCGAATAAAATTTTCGATGTGAATTGTATTGAATATACTTTGTCGCATATCTTTGTGGTGATCTTCAAATATCATCTGTTATTACCTGAGATTCTGTGATTCAACCTTTATGAATTTTGGCTTTAAAGTTGGGTCATGTTTGGCTCGACAAGTTGCCTTCGCATGATGACATTAAGGCGGTCTGGGGGAAAATACATTTTTGGAGGTGTATTTTTTTCATTGAGAAATATCTAAAACTGAACGGCAAACTTTCAAAATTTCCAAAGAAAATGGAAGATTAAGGAGCAATCTATAATTTGCATTGTTCACAGCAAATGAGAGACTACTGGATAAGATTCTTTTTTACTATGAAGTTAAGTGATATTACACTAAGGGTATGGTCACATGGTGCACCCCGCGGCACGTACGGAACTTGACAAACGTACAATGCCAATCTTCGGTCCCGACTTTATTTTATGTAGACAGACATTTCCATCGGTTTTATAATTTTTGTAGAAAATGAATTGTTTTAATTTCCAACAAAGAAGGGAACGAGAATGGCGATTTTTGTGTTAAAAAAGAGAGGTCCCGACTATACCCAGCACGATATGGGGCAGAGGGGTACCCCCCTTTTTGTCCCTATACCCTATACACTCTCCAGACTATTGTTACCTAACACATCCCCCCTAGGCTTCTGAACAGAATTCCTGAGATTCCGGGAACACAATGACCAACACAAAAGAGGGGGGGTTCGCTTTGCCCCATATCGTGCATCATCATATGGTCCCGACCGCGATCAGGCAGCACCATATAATAGTTCTATTATATGGGCAGCACGTTGATCGATCGCGATCACTAACCCTTCCTCCATGGACCAACAAACAATTGCCCTTATTTTTGAACGCGTGAGGGCGCTGTTTTTTGTCTACATTCCTGAATCCACATTCGGGCTCCAGACATTAAAAAATATGGGCAATGGCCTTTCCATTTTTAAAACCGCACAGGTAGGTATGGGCGGCCAAAAGTTACAAACACTTTCAATTTGTGAACATAAATTGTGATCCAAATAAAAAATGTCAGACAAATCTTTTGGAAGGCAAATGCATTATGTCATTTATTAGCTTGTTCCTAATATATTGAGCACTGTTTTAAATATTTTCTAGTATTTTTACAAAGTTTGTTTTATTCTTTTTTTGTTTCACACTATTGGTTTTCCATACTTTGGTCAAACCTTGAATTGTATCCCAGCATCCCCTGTCAAGCGCTTTGTCACAAGAAATGTAGAACTTACAGGTCGTGTGCAACCCGTTCACTGTTTGAATAATAAAGATCGCGTGATTTTCAAAAATTGCGCACCAGCTGTATTGCGCAAATTTTAAATTTACGCAAGCAAACTAAGTTTGTGCGTTCAAAAATTGCGCAACTCGCATTTTTTAAAAACGCGCGCCTTTGAAGATTGCGCTCAACATCGCTAACTAGTTTGGCAATTCCAATAACCTAAAACTAGTAAAAGTGGATTTTTGTTCCCTTATAGGGAACAGGGCCCTACACTACACAATCGCCAGCCTTGCCTTGGTTATTTTGATTGGAAAGAATGTTGATATACTGATGATACCAACATCAAGACCCCCCCAAAAAAGATAACTTTTCCCAGCTGCCCTGCCCTTGCCTGCCCTTTCTGAACCCATGCAAAATTAGGGGTCTTCAAACAATGATAGGGTCCTAATTAGTATTTTGAGTGGTCCAAAACACAAAAAATAAGTATTATATGGACAAAATGTTTATCTTATTATTCATCTACTTAATTCACAATTTTTTGGAGGTGAGAAAGTTACTTCATAATTTGCCATTGTTATTAATATTAATAAGATACTATAATTTTTGAAATAATATCGAAACATTATTCACAATAAAATCTGAACCAAAGAAACACCTCAAAACACATTCATGTGTTTAGACCTTTGTTAATAAAATGCTATCGATAATAATGTCAGGTACACATAGTCGCCACTTATATGCGGACGCCGGCACCCATAAATTACACATTTAAAGTGCCATAACTCTGAAATGCAAGGGAAAGATTTTACTTTAATACCCCCACCAAAATCGGTCAAGAACAGCAAAATCTTGGAAAATAACCAACCCTCCTTGATAACAACTGTCTAAACATGTGGCACAACCTGTTATTTCAAGATTTATTTCAGCAAAATCTGTAAAAAATGAGGAAAAAATTAACAAAGTATGTGCACACTTTGGAGTGACTATACATGGTGCCAACTGCCAAGAACTTCTAACACAGAAAACACAAACTTTCTTCCCCTATATTGCACTAAAATGTCCCCACAAAATTCTCAAAATTAAAGGTTGTGCCAAGTGTTATAAATACAATTATGAACACAAATGGATGGTTATTTTCCAAGATTTGCTGTTTCTAACCGATTTTTGTGGGGGTATTAAAGTAAAATCTTTCCCATAGCCATATTAAGATAAAACATATGAAATGTTGGGGCAGAGTTATAGATCATGAAAAAAATGGGGGAAAAAATCTTCCACAGCAGTTTCTATGTGTCTCTCTGTAAGGTTTGTGAAAAACTTTTTTCACACTTCTTTGCCAGGTAAATTTTCCACCTTATATCTTTGAAGTGGTGCTTTTCAAACCTGTCGATGACAGCAAGGGAACGGCACAAGTTGGTGATGGCACTATCACATTCACTCTACAAAAGAAGGAAGCTGAGCTGTGGAAACGTCTCATTTCACTTAATTCAGGTACATGTACATGTATGTTGAACGGGTCCAATTACAAAGATCTACAAATTTAACGTATTAATCAAAAACTGGCTAAAAACCAGCCACAACCAACACACATTACCCAAGCTGGTAATCTTCTTTGCTAAGCAAATGTCTTGTATGCTTAGGCCAACAAAAAAATAGTTCTGCTTCCGATTACAGGGCATTTGAAAATAGGGTAGGTAGGTAGGGAAATATTTTTGGCACTTTTTTGTGCTGATCATGTGTAGGTGTCTGCGTGTAGTCAAGGTTTAAAGGTAGTAATATAACGGCATTTAGGCCAATTAAACAAAATATATATTCAATTCAATTCAATTCAATTCAACATGGTTTATTAACAAATCACCAAAGGCAGCCACAGCTGATTGCACATGATTTACATTTAAAAGAACAATGATAAAAGAAATAGTTATATCACACGGATAATTAGACATTATAGAAAACATAGAATAAAACTTACCTTTGGTTACCTTTGGTTCGGTCACGTGTATAGAAAAAAATAGGGTCGGTTCGTATAGGCATAACATTCAATTCATGAGGGCGCTGTCCACATAGCAACCGTACTTCCATGGGCAGTACGTCGCTGGTATTATGCACCGGCTAATACGCTAACTTTAAATCTTAATTTGCAGATTTTTGCGTGCTGCGGCTTATACTCCGCGAGGCCTATATTCCGAAAATTACGGTAACTAAAGAGATTAAATTTGGGATGATTTCAGGGCAATGTGTGCCACCAAATGCCCCAGTTCTGTTCACATTTTTTGGACAGTTACATCCTGCTAAAATGTCAAGTCACAATTATTGACCAAAAAGTAAATATTTGAATCATTTCATACTTCGTAGGGTTTGCTTGAGTTGAGTTTCTAAACGTCCTCCTTTCAGATGACAAGGACTTGATGAAGAGCAAGAGGCAAGCCGCCATTGATGCAGCTCACCAGAAGGCTCAGCAGGAGAAACGACGACGAGCTGAAGAGAAACAAGAGAGAGATAGAATGGCCCTCAAAGACCAGATGAGAGTATGTCCAAATGAAAACCAATGTTTCCTGGGCCCAGCTATTCCAAAATATGTGACCCAGTTTTACAAATTGAGCTGGAAGACACTGCAGATATTTGAAGTTACAGACCTGAAAAATTACTAATTCAATTAAGATCAGTAGGAAAAATTATTTTTATTAAAACCCTCCATGCTTATATCGCCACTGTTAGGGGTGTGCATTTGTGACCCGCTCTGGAAAAAGGTATATTATGTCGCAAAATATGAAAAATGAGTTTTATGTATGTTTGGAAAGCCCACAATGTAAGCTTTCATTTGGTACATGATAGAGCTCCAAAGCCCTTTCCGTTCTGGAGATATCACGTTTTTGCATATTAATTAGCTCTATGGAGTTCAAATTGCACAACAGAGAAAACAGGCTTTGAAATAGCTAGTTATAATACAATGCAATGGAACAATGCACTCTAAAAGGGTTGTTTTTTCACTTTATTCACTGAAATCAACATTGTTGTACACCAAACCTGAAACTTTAGATATTCAAGATGTCATTAAAGAAAAAAACAAAAAATATATTTTGACGAAAAATTTCACCCTCTCAACGTTGAAAGGGCCATTACACGTAAATGCATAGCGCGACTTATATCACCTTTTTCTGGAGCGGGTCACATTTACGGGTAGTAAAAGAATCGGGTACCCGATTGAAAAAAAATACGGGTACCCGGGTACCCGTTAAAGAAACTCAAACCAAAACTTTAAATCCCGGAAGCTGTAATAATGGGCCGAATAAATAAAAGTTAGCAATTGCTTATCTAGCAAAAGCTCAAGCAGTAGAGTCTGAAAGTTCACCCCTGGTAGCGCGCATCCGGAGACCTTAAATAGGAAAATTAACATATAAAACTTGTAAAATTTGCAATTTGTTTTGGTACATTGAATTCTTAAGCAATTTCTAGTTTTTATTTATTCAGCCCAATGTCTTTCTCTGAGATTCAAAAAGTCTGATTTCAGACAAAAGTTTAAAAAACTCATGTGATTGTGCCGGCACATGCATGTGCCGGCATATCACAAAAGTCGGTTGTCTGAAGCTTTATACAGTTGTATTTATTGTATAATGAGGCATGCTATTATGTCTCGTCGAGGCTTTTATCCATACCCAGACTATAAAAACGACTGGTAAATTCCTTTTTATTGTCAACTTTTGTGAGCTTCATAAACGTGAAATCTGTGCTGGTTTCCCCATGAAGTCGGGTTTTAATTTTGACAATTCCTGGACAAATAACATTCAAAACCTTTCCTTTTTCATTGTCTAGGAAGTTACTATGCAATAATATAAAGTTGTACGGGTACTCAATTCCATAATTTGGAACCGGTTCCTGACATGAACGGTCGGGTACCCGGTTCCGATGCACACCCCTAGTCCCTGTGCAGTATAAAGATTTGTCAGCGTAAATCTGAGTATTATGTCAAAATAGAAGTGCGGAATACCATGCGTACGGGCTGGGATGTGTATGGGGTTTGAGGATTTCAGTGTAAACACGCAAACATACTCACCTGTGTGTAGATACTTGCATTGGGGACCTCATATATCCCTAGTGTGTATACTTTTTGGGAAGGATGCTCATTGGTTTTGTTTCCAACCATGGACCTTTACCCGAGCAAACATGCTTTTTTGTAGTTGGAGAATGAAGAGAGGCAGAGAATAGAAGACGTGAAAGAGGCGGAGAGGCAGAAGGCCACCGAGGACTTTGAGAAGTGGAAAGCAGAGCAGCTTGCAGCGGAAAAGCTCCGAGAGGAGGCAAAGAAAGGATCAGAGGAAAGTCCAAGAGGTATGATTGACACTACTCCTGTGAGTTGTAGTTGACAGGGTAAATTGACTTGATGGATTACCATGTTGCAGGTCAGGCCAACCATAGCAGCCTCTTATCCTTGACTCCTGGGCCAATTTCATGGTGCTACGTAACGGTCAACAGAAATGGGCTAACTACAGCAGAGTTAACAAAAAACCTAGTTGCCTCGGCAGTATTTCATAGCCAAGTCGTGCTAGCCCCTGTGCATGCTTCAGAATTCAAGCATTTTGCTGTTCTTGCTGCTTACGGTCTCATTGAAATGGACAGAGGCTCCATTAATAGCTGAAAATTGTGTGCTCTGTAGCACCAAGAAATTGGACCCTGGGCCGTCATCCATATCACCAACACTTCACACCATGCACACATACACATTTGTTTTTTTCTGAAATTGGGGTTCACACTGACAAAACAACACCAGGTAAAAATATTAAGTACCTTAGATAGTTTTTATCAAAATAGTTGGATGTTTTAATTTACAATAGCAGGGTTTAAGAACAGTGGTGTATCCAATTTGCATCCCTCCCCCAAATATGTTCATTCCGAGAAAATTAAAACACCACGACTTTATAATGGTACATGTACTACACCCCCCCCCCCCCCCCTTCAAAAAATTGGAATCACCTTTTCAGAAAATTGTGCAGTTTTTTCCCCCCTGGACCCCAAACCTTGATTTGCCACTGTTACAGGCGGAGTAGAATACAATGTACAACATATCGCGTTAAGATATCTTATTGGTGATACAATAGGTTGACTATCAGTGTGCAGGATTAGCTTGAATATAATCCTTGAAATTTTTGTGTCCATACTAAAACTGGCTTTGAATGTCTCCTCGGATGATACAGACATTTTTGACGAAGATGCAGATGAACAATCGATGACTGCCGTCAGGAAACAGCCTTCAGGTCAGTCCAGCATGAACATCAAATACATTGTAACATTCCTAATAATCATGTGTTCTGTGTTAGTATTAGCACTGGCCCAATTTTAGTCTTGTAATGAATAAATTTAAATTAAAAAAAATAACCTGAATGATTAGTCTCTACCCCAAAATAATAATTGTGGTGGTGTGTATTAGGTTAGAAATGAATAGAAAGCAAGTTATAACTATATAGCAGAAAACAAAGTGCTTACTTCAGTTTATATCACGGCCTAGTTTTGCTATAAGCGTTAAAAGCTTATGCGTGCATGTAGATTTTTATTCGAAATCTGCTGCTGAAGTTAGCATGCTCCTATATCATGAAATAGTAGAAAAGAATGATGGGCTAGGCAACGTGCACCACTTTGTAGGAACGATGTTTATTCACTGATTTTTCAGGAGCAGAAGACTCAAAACAGACAGAGGTGAAAGGTCAGCCCCCACTGAGGTCATCAGGGAACATCCAGGTCACCTTTACTCCTCGGGTCTTCCCAACTCCACTCCGAGAGTCCAAAGTACAAGCAGAAGAAGAGGTACGATGTCAAGATTTTTTTTTCTGTAATTATTTTTTTCTAATTACTAACATTTCCATATTTACCAAAATTACCTGAAAGGCTTAGGCAGGAAAGACAAAAAGAAACTAAATCTTAGTATAGTGCAAGAAAAATGTATTTTTCCCTGAATAGAATGTATAAGGACTTTAAAAAACTTTGACAAAGTTTTATCTGAAATTTAAATGTTTTCTGCAAAATCTGTGCTCATTTTCATGGTGCTGTTTAACAGTTAGCAGAAAAGTTTGGTAACTGTAAGTAGACAAGTTTTGCTAACTAAGCAGAAAACTCTTGCTATTCAAACTGTACTGCTATTTCACAGCCAAGTCGTGCTAACACCCGCAAGCATATATGATTATTTCTATTGTTACATTACAACGGACCGATCCGGATTTGACCATAAGCCCCGCCCACCTTAGCAACGGCATGGCGACGCCATTACCTCGGTTAAGCTTTAACGATCAAGTACACAAACATTACGCGTAACGCAACGCACGGCAAACCAGACAAATACATGCACAATATTGACGACGCGACTCGGTGTTCTGCCAAAGGCGGTGGATTTAAATTCTTTAGGCGGGGACAAAATTAGCAAGCGGGCAAAAGTTAAGGGTTACAATTATTTTAAAGAGGGGTGATGCTGTACATAAAGTCATTTGTGAAGTCATGAAGGATTGTCAAGTTGCTGTTGCGGGGAAATGTTATCGAAGCATGAGGAAGAGTGACACGCTACATTGCTTAAATTTGTGTTTCGGAAAGGACGGGCTCGTTGCAGAAAGTAGATGTAGCTGTGTTGCTGGGTAAGTTAGTATTGGAATAAAATGAACCGCGGAAGTTACGACGCAATTATACCATAGTCTAATATTAACCCTCCTATACTTATAACTATCACAGCCTATCAAAATCTCTAAACACCAACTCTGACAGTTTGTGTGTGTTTCAATCTGAAATTTGATAGGTTTTGATCTGTACAGCAGCTGGGTCGATTTTGGCCCTGAGAACAGGAGGGTTAAAGAAGACTCTTTACGTTTTCTGGTTACCTCATATATATTATACATCTGTGCTTTCTACTGACCAAAAGAATGACTACTTTTGTATTTGAAATGTTTCATTCCTCCTAGATTTCACCGATTTAATGGTATAATATCAGTGAATATTATTAACAGGTAGCTAATTTGTAAGGCTAGAAAACATTGTATATAAACCTACCTCCGGTAAGCTCCGGCTACCTCCGAATTTTACCAACTGCCCACTTTTATTGAAAAAATACGGTACCCGGCCGCACCAAACACATTTGTTTGTGTACACTTTCCACAGCACATGTGACAAAGTTTGACCGAGCTTGACCGAGCTAATGGCGGACCACGCCTGTAGCAACTGTTGCTAACCAAAAGTCGTAATCCTATTGGTCAATGCGCGCTGTTTGATTGACAGGCCGGATCGGTCTATTTTAAGCACATTTTGCTTTTGAAGTAGGCAAACATTTTACTGTCTCCATGAAATGGACACCATTATTGAACTATTTTGAAATTTGCCCCCGACACTATGAACATTTAACAAAAGAAAAAATGGTGCACTAACAGTAAATATCCATTGTTACTTGGCACTAAATCCATTGTTACTTGTTCACACTGTGACCCTGGCCTCAGATTGTGCATCAGAAATTGTGTGACTGTTCAAGTTCAAAGGGCCTTTTGAGAACTGAGCCGAGTGTGTCCTGTTGTTATTTTCAGTGGTTGAAAAAGCAGGCGGAGGCACGGAGGGTAGCCGAGATCGATGATCCCGACCTGACTGAAGAAGAGAAGAACCCAGTCTGGCTCAAGGACAAAGGAGAGTGAGTCCTTAACCCCTTGAACCCCGATGACGGCTATAGACGCTGTTTGAAAATTACCACCTGGCCGGTTGACGGCTATACCCGCATTCTCTGCATTTTCAATCCATGGTGTGTTACGCTTGGCTTCACAAGCCTCTTGTGTCCGTTTCATTTGACTGCACATGACGGCATGGCATCCCGGCACCCCATTATAACTCCCGGACTCGAGGGGTTTATCTTGTTAACCAGTCAAGAAATCATTGGCTACTCGCGTTACCATGGATCAGCATTACCCAACCATGTCCCAACCCTTGGGTAATATTGCTCTTAAAGGTAGTGTACACGATTGGTAATTCTCCAATTTTTTTTCACTGAATTATTACGAAAAACCTTACTAGACTGTAAGTTAATAGTAGTCTCAATCATCCTGTGAAATTATGGCACCAGGTGTGCTGTTTTCAAGAAAAGTGGAAATTTATATCGTCTTCCAATGATTTCCAGCTTGAAATCATTGGAAAACTGCCCTGTAGCCTTTAGTCAAGGCGCGCGTGGCTACCCGGACGAGTGGCGCGCTGGACATGCTGGCATTCAGGGCACGTCACGTGTCCAGCTGGTAGCCACGCGCGCCTTGACTAAAGGCTATCATCCGCCCGACGGTTGAAAACGAGCGCCGTTTTTCTCTCGGTTTTTTTCCATCCAACAACGCAAAACTTTGAACAGGTCAGTGGAACGGTATTTCCTATAACATACTAACCCCCAAATCCGCCCATTTTTGAAAATTGGAACAATGACCAATCCTGTACACGGCCTTTAATCCCTGTGTATTACAGTGTCAAGACGTAAGAAACCTTCGCAGGATAGAAGCTTGTATCGCCTTGAAAACTTTCTAATTGACTCTCTTCTTAATTGTTCCGCAGCCGTTTCGTCAAGTCTGGCAATTACCTAGCTGCTGTGAATGCCTACAACTTAGCCATCAGGCTGGATAGTAAGATGCATGCGTATCCTTTTCATGAACTCCCAGAATGCCAATCTACTTTGAAATTTTTTTTCTTCAACATTTGCAAACATCAAAAACCAAAACTACTGGATTATTATGAAACACCTTACTTGACTGCAAGTATATAATAGTCGCAAGTATCCTGTGAAATCATGGCAACTGGAGTGTGGTCATTTTCAAGAAAAATGGGATTTTGTATCAATTTCCAATGATGGTCGGTCGACAATCGTTGGAAAAACTGACCTTTTTAAGTACTGCCCCTAATTTACCAACTTTAGTTCGCCCACATTTTGTTTGGCAATTGGTTGCACATCCGTGAATGGGTGTAAGTCGGCTAGTCGAGTTCCCCAACCTCATAATTCCCTGACGTCTATAAAAGGCTCTGTTTTGTCTGAAGTAGGGTCATGGAACCAGACTACAAGAAGAGCATTTTTTTCTCTGTTTTCCCAGCAGCTATTCACACCAAACTTTAAACAAATCAGTGTTATACTATAATTGGCTATAAAGTACTAACTCCCAATCCATTCATTTCTGAAAATTACAGCAAAAGTAAATATTGTGTACTACCTTTGAAGGATTAAAATGCCAGGCCATCCTAACTTAGCCGGCAGCTTGTAGCAGTATATTATTGTTTCATGTGATATCTTTTCAGTAAAACAAATTGAATTTCTATCTTGAAAGCTGAAGGGAAGAGGTTGACAAATCTCATGTGCTTTACCAGTCAGTGCCAGTATGTGATTATGTGCGACTTAACAAGGCCAAGGTTGCTCACCCTAATATATGGAGATAATTTGTCAAAAGCTCTCCTCATCATGGTGGTTTTGGAGGATTTTGGAGGATTGAGGATGAATGGTGATTGAAGCGCCCAAGGATTTTGGAGGATTGAGGAGGAATGGTGATGAATGGTGATTGAAGCACAGAAGGATTTTGGAGGATTGAGGATGAATGGTGATTGAAGCAAAGGATTTTGGAGGATTGAGGATGAATGTGATTGAAGCACCGGAGGATTTTGGAGGATTTAGGAGGATTTTGGAGGATTTTGTAGGATTGAGGATGGTTCCTAGCAATAAGGGCCTAGGGGGTTAGGGTTTATGATTTAATTAAGTAGCTAAACCCAATCTAGGGTTACAACAGAGGCGGGTCGGCCACATTTTGGATTGCCAACCCTACCACCCTTAAGGTTTTCCTGAACCCAGATCTAAATAGAGGATAAATCTTCAACAGATGCCAAATAAATTATCCCAATTTTCAGACCTTCTAGACCAAGGCGGGGGAACTTCCTCCATTAGTGTGACCAACTCACCTCCCCTTTGCATACATCCCGTAACCAACATTTGTGTTCTTTACAAGGTTCACGTTAAAATGTCTGAGGTAGCTATGATAACATTTCTGTGCTACAATTTTGGACAAAACTCTTGGGATACCTCGACAGCAGCCCACCACCCCCCGTTCCCCCGCTCAATGTTGACTTCCATCGTTAGTGGATGTGGTGCGACATCTTTTTCTTTGCACAAATTTCATCAGTCGTAGGCTTTTAATTACACCAAGTCAACATTGGATTGGGGGGAGGGGAGGTGTCCCAGCAAGTTTTGTCCAAGATTGTAGCTTTGTAAGCACTGAATGGTGGCTGTAAGCACTGAATGGTGGCTGTAGGCTTGCAGTTTGGTTGCTACTAGCATCGTGAAACTGAGCCTCGACTATTTTCAAAAATAATACTCAAAAGTAATTGTTTTGGATTTTTGTTTATGTTACAGCTTTGTAATTGGTGTAGTTACTGTTCCGTTATTCTACATTTAACTATTCTGAAGTTATAGAGATTTACAGCTTATTTGTGACCCGCTCTACAAAAAAGGGTATTATATCGCCATATGTGAAACCACACAATTCAAAGGGCTGTTCTATGTGAAGAGGGCGAAAAAATCTCCATATCAGTAAAACAAAATGTTTAGGTTTGTTGGCTTCTAATATATCTATATTTTCATAATTTATTTTCAGAAATATTAATATTGACGAGTAAAGATGAAAAATAAATGTTGATAGAAATGATTCTATCTGATTTCTTTGCACTTTTGCCACGGCGGCGTAACACGCGCCGTGGTCTACTGCTGCTTATGCTGGTGGTTGGGTGGGTGGTGGGTGTGTGGGTGGGGGGGTGGGTTGGTTGGTTGGATGGATGGGTGGGTTGGTTGGTTGGATGGGTGTATATGTTTCCATGCCCCGCGTGTATCACGGCTATGCAAGTCAGTTGGGAATGGTGTTTTTGTTAACACTGATGCGCATGCGTCTAATGAACATGTAATCTGCATATTAGATCACGCCCCATTGCATTGCAAAATTCGCGGTTGTACGGTTTGTGGACCAGTGAAGTTTTAACGCGTATACCCGTCGTGGGCTGTACCACTTGGTACTTGTGTTTAAAGGGCTATATCTCTAAACGTACTCCCGTTAAATTGGAAAATATGAGTATGCAAATGTCAAAATATCTCGAGAACACAAAATGCCACAGGGGTCAAACCTACACCAAATTAAAGCTTAGTGACAAATTCAACTATGTATATAACTCATTTTTCAAATTTGGCGACATAAAACCTATTTTTGTAGAGCCGGTCACATTTGGCAATAAAAGAGCTTTGATACACATTTATCTGACCTCGATCTCATGTTTATTGATTTTAAAGTCAACATTAAAGTTACATATATGAAAAAGATATTTCCTTTTCAAGTTTGTAGTGTTTATTCTAACCGGGGAACTTGCCACCTGAAGCTGAGGAATTTCATCAAATGCATCGAAGACTGTTCAAAGGTAAGAAGCAAACTGAATGAACATTCTTGTTCACAAAAAGGAACAAATAAAACAATTTGTTTACTCACATAAAATTTATCACATTTATTGCATAGTATTTGTTGGGTGCATGAACCTTTCTTCTGCAGTATACGGTCCTGATATAAGTTTTGTCTATAGGTCTGAAAATTGGGATAACGTCCTTGGTATCTATTGAAAATGTATCCACTATTTAGATCTGGAAACGGGAAAACTGTAAGGGTGGTAGGTCTGGCAACCTAATGTGGCCAACCCCACCACCTCTGCTGTAGCCTTTTACCTAGCATGGCTTTTAAGCCTTGTATTGGGTGACTTCCATAAAACAAAAATTGAAGTAACTGATTGAACACTTGACAGGCATTGGACCTCCTGACGCCCCCTGTAGATGCCAATGCCAAGTCCCGGCTACGAGCTCATGTCAAGCGGGGTACAGCTTTCTGCGAACTGGAACTCTACATTGAAGGTAGACTTATTAAATACCAGAGTTGGAGTCGAGTCCCTGCCAGTACTTTCACAAGTACTTTCGCAAGCCCAGTCAGAAGTCCTTTTAATAAAGCAGTCACAAGTAACTGGATGAACAATGACAAAGGAATGCCTTTTGTCAAAGCTCATTTGAATAGCTTGCGATTAGGATTAGGACTGGAGGGCTTGTGATAGACTTGCAGGGACTTCCAGGGACTTGTGATGGACTCGACTACATCTCTGTTAAATACACATCATACCCACACTGTATTTATTGATTTACGTATATCTTTTATATTTATATCTTATTTATCCTGGGTAGGCTGATTGTGCAAGTCACCCTCAGCTTTTAAATAATCCCAGCTTTTATATAAGCCTTTTGTATATTGAAACTATGTACATACTGTTTGATGGAGTTTACTAATGACCTAGGTCACAAGAGAATTGAAATTGGCTCAGCCATGGTTCAGTGTTTATACTTAATTACAGAGGTAAGTTTGTGACAAATTTGAGATACCGAAGTTCACTGTGAAGCCCTCGGATGTGATTTTTCTGTTCAAAATGGACAGGATGTTAGAAAGATGTGATTTCGGCGATGGTTGTCCAAAATCACATCTGAAGCCTGTAAACTATTGTCCTACCTTAACAAAGATTACATAATGACTTCACTATTTATCAGCTTTAAACCTCATTGTGATTCTGGGCTCTGGGTGTGATTTCGTACCCTTAAAAATCACAGCCACATAATCCTCCTGTCCATTTTGAATGGAAAATTACATCCAAGGGGTTCCCAGTGTACGTTAGGTAAGTAATATGGGAGGAAATTGCATGTTAGGAAGTGAGAGGATAAGTTGTGCTTTGAATGTAGCATTTTTGTCTGACTTTGTCTGTGTCATTGTCTGATTTAAAGACAGATAATCATATGTTAAGATTTTTCCCCCCACCCCCCCCCCCCCCCATCCCCCATTCAGGTTTGCAAGACTACGAAGCTGCCCTGAAATTGGAACCCAAGAATCCCCAGCTCATCGCAGACACAGAAAATATCCGAGCCACAATCCAGAGCACAGTGGAATGAGCCAGCAGGAAGCTGTCTTGAGGTAAGCCTTAAAGGTAGTATACACCATTTGCATTTGCTGTAATTTTCAGAAATAAGTGGATTTGAGGGTTAGTATTTTATAGCGTGCTAGCAAATACTGTAATACTGACCTGTTTAAAGTTTTGTGTGCATCGATGCTGGGAAAACCATAATCTGCGTAGAGAAAAAAAAAACCTGTTCAACATGTAGTGTTTGCCTGACCATACTTTAGACAAAATGGAGCAACTTATAGACGTCAGGGAATTATCAAGTCGGGGAACTAGATTATTTCCAACGATTGTCGGCTGACAATCGTTGGAAAACGATATAAATTTCCACTTTTCTTGAAAACGACAGCACACCAGGATGCTTGAGACTGCTATTTACTTACAGTATAGTAAGGTATTTCGTAATAATTCAGTAATTTTTTTTTTGGAGGTTTGCAAATGATACATACTACCTTTAAGATTAACAAACCCATTGTTTAAGTTTCTTTCATTCCTATCTGGCAGATGCCACTCCTGTACCACTAGGTCACCATGAGCAGTCACTATCTGTTCTGTGCACAAACTGTTGAGGGCGTGTTCTGGTTTAATGAGAGTCGAACATGAACGTGTATGGCACGTTTTAGTGATTCATTTGGCCAGCGGCATGCCTTGCGTGTGAAGAGTACACAGCGTATCTGACGATTGTCCAAGTGAACAAGCGCAGAGCTTACAATCTTTACAGTCAATAATGACTATCCCAAAAATTAGACTTTGACAATGCCACCTGCAGCCAGTTTCACGAAATCTTGCATAATTGCATAACTGCACTTTAATACATTACATTTCATTGCATAAGCGGTGCAACATTTGTGATGTTTTAAAATTTGTTTCGCAAAGTTATGCAGTGCGTAAGTTGCTGACTTGCGCAGTCACTGTAATGCGTAATGCAGCGTATGTTGGTCCCATAAGCCCCAAAATGATCACTAGCTGAGCCATTTGTCACATGGTGAGTTCTCTTATTTTTATTTCTAAGGGTAATGAAATGATCATGTGCTCCAGGCTTACCTGTGAGGTATTGCTAACAGTTGCCACCATGTTTCAGAGCAAAGGACATGAACAGTTTAAAAATTATTTCCCGACCGTCCTATGAATTTCTATTGTTATACCCAGTCGTCGTAAAAGCCGCATTCAGCCTTCAGCTAAGAATGTTTAAGAACATTCGTTAGAACGGTTTGCAGCTGCACAACATTAACCCTAACGTCACCGAATACTACAAAATACTACTTGAGTAAACTGTAGTATGCAGTACTTATACTACACTGGCCTATGAGAATTGAGTAGTATTTTGTAGTACAAGTGAATGCCTAGGATGTTAGGGTTAATGTGGAGTAAATCCTACGCAATGGCATATTAAAGTTAGCACTGTTTCGGGAAATCAGCTGCTGAGCACACAGTCATTGTTGGAGACTCCTAATCAACCTGCTCCTGATATAACTGAATGGTTAACCCTAACCCCTTTGGCACTTTTACTGGGAAGTGTCCTCAACCTGTCAAAATCCATCACTGTGCAGTATACCTACGGCACATTCTTTGTACTAATTAGACGAATTGGGGCATCATAGCTCCATGTAAAGTAATGGTGCCTAGGCTGTACAGTCCTGATGAACCCATGAAAATACAATGTCGTGTTGGATTTTGGCAGGTTTGAGACGGTTAGGGTTAATTGGCACATAATCTTGGCAATCATAACACCAGAGACAATAAAAAGCATGAAGTAAAATTCCTGTGACATTTATGTATCTGCAACAGTCAATTTATTACCAGCAAAATCTACATATGTAATAACACACACGGCCGTTTTTGCCAACACTAAAAATTCACACAAGCAAATTTAAAGCATCTTAATAAGCAATTATTTTCAAATTTGTTGATTTTTACAAAACTATATTTTTATTTATGTGTAATTTCGATAAATAAAAATATATCCCAATATTTTTGATTAATTTAACAATATTTGTGTATTCTCGCAGTTGTCAGTGTAATAGATTTGTGAGTGAATAGTTTGCAGCGGCATAGTTTTGGAAAGCTTTCAAATCGGGCAAATCTTTAACTTCAGAATTAGATGAAAATAAATGAGATCAAACATTCATTGACAGTGGATGCAGGTGCACACATAAATAAATTAATAAAGTGCAATATTTTAACCTACATAAACAAAGTTAGACAGATGTATGTGAACAAAAGTCTTGCCAAGAAATATGCATTATTGTTAAACAACTTTTATTTGCTTTTCACAGCCCAGAAACTTTATACTTGGGGACTTTTTTATTTGTGCCATTTACCCTGATGAATTCTTTTACCTGTAAGTTTTTCCGAGTTACAATTTAGCCCAGTGTAATAAAAATAAAATAAAAGATGTTTTGTTGCAGAGCCTCCCTGAATCTGCCCAAATCCAACACATTAACCCTTACCCCCAGCCCTTTTTTGCCAGCAACCATCCTCAATCCTCCAAAATCCTCCGATTGCCCTGCCCCAAAAAATGCATTCATCCTTAATCCTCCAAAATCCTCCGCTTGAAACACCATTTATCCTCAATCCTCCAAAATCCTCTTTTTTTGAAATACCATTCATCCTCGATCCTCCAAAATCCTCCTCGCTTGTAACACCATTCATCCTCAATCCTCAAATTATCTTTTTCTTGAAATACCATTCATCCTCAATCCTCCAAAATCCTCCAAAACTGCAAGGAGGATTTTGGAGGATTGAGGTGGGTTAGGGTTAAGTAGTACACAGTTCTGATCTACCAAATTTCAGCAGTTCAAAATTTGCCCCGACACATTGAAATCCACCAAGCATGTGTGTGTGGGACTTTGTCAGATTCAGGACCCATGGCCTACAACCACATTGCCCTGCAGTGGGCCCATTTTTTCCTAGTTGACATTGTGCCAATTCCAATTTACATCACTACTGAATTCATCACATTCACTGTCTGGAGTTCAATTTTGGTGGGTCTTGGAAAGCTAGGAATGAATAATAAGTATCAGTGTATCTGTTAGCCACTTGAATCCAGATGGAGGCCATAGCCGTGGTTTGAAAAAGACCACCTGGCCGGTTGATGTCTGTGGACACATTCCTGTGCGTACTCGATCCATTCATATTGTTTGTGAATGGGAGTTTAATGAATAGATGGAGCTTTTTCAAACAAAGCCTTCATTCACATGAAAGGGGATCCAAGTGTGATGAATAGGACCGCTCCATTCAGTGTGTTGCTTTTTGTTTGCGTTTACGCTTAGCTGCACAGTCTCAATCCTGGCATACTATAGCACCCCATCAATAACACCCAGGTTAATGATCATTGTGCAAAACCTAACTCTAACTTACATGTAGCAGTGTAGTAATACACGAACACAAGCTATATACATATTTCAGCTTCATAAAGAGTTTTCAGTCCTGTTCTCGTGCTCCATGTTACAAGGAATGTAATTAATCAAATTATCGGATCATATATTGATACACGTTGTATTAACTGAGCATTGTTTTTAAAAGTTTCATTTCATCTTTTTTTATGGCAAGATCATCATAGCTACATGTGTGTATGAACTACATTATGTACAGTTAAACACACACGCAGAAACTCATTTTACTATGATACTGCAGATTCTTTACAAAATCAACTTTTCGGGGGATTTTGTTGTTTTTGGTAATTCGTTGCTTGCACGAACAATTTATAAGGCTTGACAAAAAGCAAATTTGGTTTCTGATTTGAATACCTACCCAACAGTTAACAGAAAGCTGGAGGATGTTGTGAAAACCAGCCAACAGCAGAGTACCAGTCATTTTTTGTTACTACTATTCCCAACTAAACCATGCTGTCTCTGTCTTACTACACCTCATGCATATTTACCACGTGTACATTTTCCCCGCAAATAGTTCACACAATTTGAGGATTTCTAAACCTCTTCAAAAGCTATTGTGTACTGTTGGAAAACCTCACATATTTCATGTACACATGCATAGTTTGCAGACAATACACCAGTCATACGGCAGACGTTATGGGGACCTGAGACTGTCCCTTCAAGTTCACTCTAATTTGCTTAACCCTAAAAGTCCCCAAACCTCCAATTTTAATATGATTTTGCATGCACCCTAGGGGGTTAGAGTTATTAATGATAACAAAAAAAACCAGTCATGACAGTGCAGTCACAGCCAGGGCACCTACACATGCCTTATCACAGGCACCAAAGTGAGTCTGGTGATCATGTGACTACAACATATCAAGGCTGGTAGTCTGGGAACCCAACTAGCAAGGATATTCATGAGCGAGTTAGCTGAATTCTAACTGGTCAAAAGCGTGTGCATACAGTCGTACTTTCCCAATACTTCCGAGGACAATGCTTTGTGTTTCCTATTGTTCCTTTAATATAACCCAACTCCATAGACTAAGCACGTATTTTTGCTTCCGAGGACCGATTTCAACAAAAGACTGACTTGTGAGGACTGAAAGGTTCCTTTGTATTTTCTTTCTCCTCTTGTCCTCAGACGTATAATCTGTACATAGTAGACTAACACACAGATAGCCTGTGTGTTTGTCTACTAAACACACACAGTCGTACTTCCCTAATACGTCCGAGGACAATGCTTTGTGTTTCCTATTGTTCCTTTAATATAACCAACCCCCATGGACTAAGCACGTATCCCTACGTTCGAGGACCGATTTCAACAAAAGACTCTACATTCGAGGACTGAAAGGTTTCTTTGTGTTTCCTTTCTTCTCTTGTCCTCGGAGATATATACAGTGCACGTACACATATTCAGGCCAGGGACACAGGCGGGGTCATAACTTTGAGGTGCACGTAGAGCTTAAGTGTGTGCGAGCGATGCAGTGTAGGCTGCATTTTATGCCACGGGATGGCTACCGAACTGATAATACTTAACAAAAATAACATTTTTGAAAACACAAAAAATCAACTGAATATGTGGCAGGTATATAACATTTTCAACAACAAAAAGGTCAAATGATTATGTAAGAGGTACATGTATAGTAAAACAAATACAACATGGTTTATTGGAAGTTGACAAATTAGTTCCCCTCAGCTTCGGCTAACCTCGACTATCCGCCCTCAAACCACGTTATATTTGTCTATTAATAACGATCAGCTGAGCTGGGAGTAAAGACCTTTAGAGTTGGTAATTCCTACTTAAAAGATGCAATGGATCAACCAATAAAATAGGCAGATTGCCTACCAAACTTGCTTTAAGTCAATAACTTACAATGTACATAACCAGCAAATCTGCAATATTCAGTAAAATGACATATCACAGACACACCCACAAGACAAAAATGTACATATTTATAGACCTCTTCATGCTACGGCCATATGCTGACCCAGAGAAGAGAAAGAGGATCATGATGCAAAACAGGCTGGTACCTGGACAATGTGATATCCATCTTCACAATTGGATGAATAGGACCAAGATGGATGTAACAGAACACGGTGGTTAACCCATTGAACCCGGTTGATGTGTATAGGCGCGGTTTGAAAATTGACAGCCGCATTTTCTGTATTTTCAATCCATTGTTGGGTTATTGTGTGTTTTGCTTGGCTGCACAAGCCTCTTGTGTCTGTTTCACTTGGCCAGCCTGGCATACCGGCGCCCCATTATAAATATCCGGTATCAAGGGGTTACATGTAATGTTCAGAATGCAAGACAAAACAACTACTTCCTGGTAGAAGCTCCCATCAGAGCAACATCAAGTACGAAGTATAAAGTTTGCCCATTCTACGCCATGTCCCTTTCTGTAAAATGATTTGCAGTAGATTAGATATTGTACATTTAAACAAGTCAACTCATAGCTGATGTGATTGGACTTACTGCATTTCACACAATTTTTCACGATAGTCAGTTGAGCCAGTTAAAGACTTACTTCCCATTCCTAATTTCTTGAACTGAAATACATTCCTGCATATTCATGTGACCTGTATTATTTTGTACGCATCAGGATTCCTTTAGAATGCTTTTGAAGCATGGAAAAACTCAGGAGTGTGTTGCTCAAAGAGTGTCTCCAACAGATTTACCAAATTTGAGTAGAATCCCATACATGCTTCAAAACATATATACACTACATGTAACTAGACGTAGATCACACCACATCTTTATGTATTTTCACTGAGTATTTGCCATAGAGTGTACTTTTAGAGTGTCACTAAAATGCCACAATTTCTGCTCCTGCCAAAATTCCCACATCCCCCTTTATTTTATCTTATCGCCCTTTCTATCCCGTGCAGTTGTAAAAAAACATCATCACAAGTCATTTACAAGTCATTACAAGCCACTACAAGCCACATTGCAAGTCCGGTCTCTAGTCCAATCACAAACTATTCAAATGACCTGTAACAACAGCATTCCTTTGGCACCGTACATCACATGTCCATGCAGCTTGTGACCTTACTTGTGATTTGATTTGTAATTTGACTTGTGGTGGACTTATCATTGACTTGTCATTGATTTGTCACTGACTTACAGCTGACTTGTCATTGACTTGTAATACTTCCGATTGGACTTGTCATTGACTTGCTTACAACTATGCCCATCAATCACACCCTTGTCGCATTTACCCTCCTGCCTCGGTCTAGCCAAATCCCCACCCCACCCCCATTTATCCTAAGTATACCCAGTGTCACTTATCCCCGAACACTCACACCCCTGTCACCTACTCTATTCACCCTTCTGTCCTTTGGGCACTGTGCTGGCCAGCTTGTCCGGTATGTTCTTGAGATGGTCTGCCCAGTGGTAGTTGTAGTCGATGCACACGTCTGACTTCGGCAGTGGCTCGTTCTTGGTGTAGAACATGATGTAGAAGTTGCACATCTCATCCTTAGTGGTGGATCTACATCATGAAAGTAAAATCAATCCACAACTTCAAAATTCTTGTACTCGGGTCACATTCAGATTATACATGCAGCTGTCCTTTGTCGTGCAGCATGTGCATTGTGGTTTTTTTTATATTTGTTTACTGAAGTCTATTCTTTAAATTAGTCATAATATTATCTGGGTTTTTAAAGGCAATTTATATATTTATTCATTTTGTTTGGGGGGGGGGGGCTGATTTCAATAATAGCACTTTTTTGTTAGTTTTTCTTATTGCTTAGATCTGTAGTTCATTGCTCTAGACAGTACTGGTTTTATTTTTGATACTAATTAATCGGCTTTTCATTTAATGTATATTTGTACATTTCTGTGGCCAATTTGGACAACCATGAACAATTTATTGATAACAAAATTATCATCAACATCAGCAAAAGTAACGGGAGCGGCACCCCAGTACAAAGATATTGACAAAATTGGCAGACTGCCAACCATAGACCTTTTTGTACGTGTCCTCATAGATTTCATAGTATAGTGATGCTAATGAAGAACTTATTCAAGTAAACCAGGTAGGGCTGTCCCGAATATACCGAATATTCGATATTCGATCGTCAAGCGAATATTCGAATACCATTTTGCCAGTTCGAATATTCGAAAAGATATATATGCACGTACAGATACGACTCTGATGCTATTTTAATAGAAAAGTTACGGCGCTTAGCAGTGTCAAATGCCGCATTTTTGTCAATCGCAATTTTTTGTGGACGGAAGTTTATTGTTCCTGTCGGTAAAACCCTTGATACAACAGGGGCATGCAAAAAAAATGCTGTTTAAACGGTCCATAATATCAATCGCCATACGTAAAACACCGGCGTGCTTTTACAGGCAATGTTTTTTTTACCGGTGTGGCATGCACTGTAAAACTTGATCGGCGAGTATCGAATATTCGAATATTCGGTCAAACCCAGTTTCAAATATTCGAATAGTAAATTATTTGAAAATGAACAGCCCTAAAACCAGGAAAGCGAGCCGCATGCGCGCACTTGGTTTAACCTGTTCTATATGATACATGTACGATGATCACTCCATGGCGGTTGTTTAATTTTACGCTATTTGGTCACATGTGTGAAAAGGGTTCTATACAGGGCTAGATAGCTCAGTTGGTGAAGCATTGCTTTGCAGGCTCAAATCTGCTGTCGTCAAATTATTTTTTTTCACTCTAAAAACTCAAAGGTGAGGTGGGTATATAGGTCTGAAAATTGTGATAATTTCTATTTAGATCTGGGCCCAGGAAAACTAAGGGTACATGTACTAGGGTTGGCAATTCAAAATGTTGCCAACCCCACCACCTCTAATAGTAACCCTTTACTTAGAGTGGCTTTTAGCTTTGTATTGGGTGATCCGGTGATTTCAATAAAAATGTAAAACAAAAAATTGATCATGGCTTGCCAGGTAGTCTTGGGCAATTTACAATCTAGGGCCTACAATTCGTCACCGTTTTCACGAACTGACACTCACGCGCACCTGGGTGTCAGTTCGTGAAACCGCGTACTGAGTAAATTTCGGTTTCACGAACTGACGCCTAGGTGTGCGCACGCACATCGGACACTGACTCGCTAGAGAAGACTTGTTTTCACGAATTGACACGCAAGCATGTAGCGGAAATACCATTCCAAGAAAAACGCTTTAAAAGCTTTGACACGAATCTACTCCATCTGTATACTTGTGGTTTACAGAAACATTGACCTGAAAACCTCTAAACTCGTGAAATTAAGAATGGTTTCAGTTCGTGAAAATGAAAATGTGGTTAGCGCGCGCTCCCCTACTGGGTGTCAGTTCGTGAAAACGAAAATTACTCTGTTCTGTAAAATACGCGCGCGCCCTGGCACTCACGCGCTAGAGAGTGTCAGTTCGTGGTGTCGGTGACAAATTGATGGATTGCTCTGATAACTTACCCAATATATGTATCTTTGTTTTTGTCACCTTCAAATGTACACCTCATAGCCTGTCAAAACAAAAAAACACAATTAAATGCATGTAAATTCTGTTTCAGCTAGTAATACAGTTATGCCCCAAATTATTCATACCCATGCCAAATTCGGGGTATTTGTGAATCATTTTATTTATTTATGCTAATGATGCGAAACCAAAATATATGTAGATTTGTACATGCCAACTATAAGTCATTAAGTAAAGCCCAAGTTCCGCTTTTACGTATGAGAGAAAAGCAAACTACCAGATTTATCATAGGTTATGAATAATTTTGAGCATAACTGTATATTCATTTGGTGGAAGCACCATTCCTCTAGCTTATGTGTCAATCATTTGTCCCAACAACCCCTACCCAAGCCGCCCAAGCTCCCGATATGTGGATGGATATTTTGACATTGTTTTTTTTGTCTGTATGTGGGGAAGCAGCACTGCTGGCAGTTCCCCACATAAAGTGCAATTGCTCTGCATGTTTCCGTGACCAAAGCCCCAGACCCTCGGGAAATGCAAGCAGCACCAAACTCCCAATCACGAGTGGCCCGATGGGGATAGCAATTGCAAGGACATTACAATAATTCATTGGTTTAACACATGACTGCCATCCCCAAAGGCATTAATTAGCTAAAAGGCTTTGCAACAACTGTGGTGTGTTGCGGCTTTGGTTCATATTAATAATATGCAATTTTGGGGTTTGTTTGGTATGAAAGACCACTGCAGGCTTGTTACCATGGATGGAAATAGATTTAAGTACACGTGGATGCATTTATGATGCAGATATATCTTGAAAAATTTCAATGAGAAAAGATACTTACCAGCGTATCGCCATCCTGAATTGTGAAGTCATCAGGGTTGGATATGGGGTAAAACATCTACAGGGATAAAGAAGAATTAACTTATGACAAATTTTGGGAAATAAGGTTGAACATTTTGGAGAGGCTAATGCTGATGTGTTTGGAAGGTAACAAATTTTGTTTTTGAAAACATGATTTTTTGACATTCAGGAGGTTTTTTGGCTCTGTACAGCAGTATCTTCCCCAACTTCATTAGCTGTTGCTATCTTGGTTGAGCTCTCAAGTCATTATTATAATGAAATGCAGTCTTAGGAGGGACAAGTGGAACACCAATAAAATATATTCCTCCTTTTTTGCTCCCTCATCTCCTTCAAATTCATAAACCTGGTGAGGTCCCCCAATGAATCTCCCAATCAGCATGATAAATACACCCCCTCAGCGTAATAAACTGGTGATCATTATTGTTTCATTCTAATCATAGTTTTTACTTGGTTCCATATTTTTCCATTTTAGGGATTCAAGAAGTATGAGTATACATGCCAACCGAGATCTGTGCCCCATCATAAAATGTCTACCTCAAGAGACGGGTCTTGGAAGTTTCTGAGAGAACATCAACTTTCAAAAAAAATGCTTCCCACTAATGGCAGTGGATGTGCTTTAGTGAACTTGATCAGGAGTTAATCAGTACAAATGAATTTGATTTGGCCAACTTAATCAGCACTACTGAGGCTAGCCAGTGCTATAATGGCTATGCCTTAGACAACTAAGTCAGGACGACTGGGGCTTAGTCAGCATTAACGGCTAAGACTTAGTCAACTTGGTCAGGACAACTGCAGCTTGATCACCACAAACTGATATTCCTTTGCCAAAATCAGAACTATTGGTGCTCAGCAAGTGGTCATGGCTATGGTCAACCTGGTCAGGACCACTGGGGCCCTTTTCTCAAGTGCAAACCAGTGTGGTCTAAAGTGCAGGAGGAAGGGAACCAGACTAACTGCCGGTCCATTGTGTTTCAGCTGTCTGGAGAGAGAGCGTTGCAGCTGAACTTTCACCGTCCTAAAAATGTTTCATCTCCTTTGTGAAATATTGCTTTGTAAAAATGGTTACATATATAATGAATTTTGTTATTTTGTCATGTATATATAGAATCTAATAGGTGCTTTTATAGTGTACACACTGAGAAACACATTTCATCAGTACTTTCCGTCCATCTTTATTTGCCTGTGTGTGATATTTTAATTTTGTTTTCCTCATTAGATTCCTTGACCTACATCTACTTTGTCCTGAAATTCCACACTTTTTCCTCCCGACAAGTGATTCCCTCCCCCACACCGTTCTACCTATTCCCATCCCTGCCACCTTGTTCATTAACATGCCTTTACTCCCCACCCCTACACCTGCTTGAATGGAGTCTGCTCAACCAATGCCTAAATTAACTCGATCAACCAGTCCAGTGTGAATTTCGAGCCCTCCTCCGCCTCCGCATTCCGACACACCCTCCCCATTCCGACACACCCTCCCCATTCCGACACACCCTCCCCATTCTGACACACCCTCCCCTCCCCTCCCCTCCCACCCTCACCCCCACTGCTTCCGTCCCCTTCCCTACCTGAGGTAGTTGTGGGCTCCTCCTGCCAATCTCTTCCCACTTGTCATCCCGAATGCGATAGCCGGAAACCACCGTACCTACAGATGGAAATGTCAGATGTAAATTGGGTGACCTTTGATATTCAAGAAGCGTTGTTAAAGGATTTATATGCTCCGTACAACATGTTTAGGAGTTGGAAGGGGGTTGATGCAGAATTTCTTGTCCTAGGAGTGAAGGTTATTGAGAAACCAGTAATTGTTTACTCCCCCTCCTCCGGAATATAAACCGTTGTTTATTTGTTTTGTGACACCACTGGGCTGTCGTCGAGTCCATCACAAGTCCATCAGAAGTCCCTGCAAGTCCATCACAATCCCTCCAGTTCTAATTCCAATCACAAGCTATTCAAATGAGCTTTGACAAGGCATTCCTTTGTCATTGTTCATCCATTTACTTGTGACCGGCTTTATGAAAGGACTTGTGACTGGACTTGCGAAAGGACTTGTGAAAGGGCATGCAGGGACTCGAGTACAGCCCTGTGTGACACCTCATTCGCATTTAGCAAGTTATGGTGTGATTAATATAGGTTTTCCCGGCCAATTTCATCACAAATTAATTCAATTTCATTATTCATTCAAATTCACGCATTTCCCCTGATTCAATCAAACCAGGGTTTCTTTTTAGCTACTATTGCATTCAATTTCGTGTTTGTGCACACATGATTTCGTTCTTTTCATTCAGGTTCGTTTTAGTCATTCTGTTTCGTTTATAGGCATTCAAGACTACATTTTCACCAATCTTCAGTTGAATTTCTACTACCTATCTATAATTCATGAAATCAAATTAAGACTCATCGAAGCGCACATGAATTTGTTGCTAGTTTTTGTTTTCTTTTTCGTTTATGGGCAATGAATTTCAAATTCTGTGCTTTCAAATTGAACATGAGTTATGGCTTGTTTATTCGAGGAAGCTGGCAATAGCTCTTTTACTGGCACTTGAGTTTTTCTTTATTAAGATGCGTTTCCGTGTTGTTTGCCTTTTTATTTACGTCATATGCATGTGTTTTGTCTGAATTGTTTCTTTTGCTTTGTTACCCCATGATTAAAGTTAAAGCCTGTACCCTGTATCCAGAGGAATGTTAAGTAAAGTTAAAAAAGTGATGGTGATAAGTTTGAAATGAAAAATACTCTTTCGCTATAGCCTTGTGATAGTTTGCACTGGTCTTTATGTTTTCTTCTTTATTTCTGCTAATGTTCGGACCACGTCAAATTAAAATACGAATCAGAACGCACATACCATTAAAACAAATTAGAATGTAAACATTTGAAAAATGTTTTCCAGTTGATGAAATTGAATGGTTGAACAGCCTCTTGCTGCTGGCTTTCACGAAATTGAATGATCTTTGCGACCTCATGAATTTGAATGATCTTATTTGGCCAGTGAATGCTAACTGCTGAAATGGAATTACTCCTTTTTACTGTTGAATGCTGATTCAACGGAGCATTCATTTTTAAACGAAATTGAATGAGCCGAGTTTTAAATTAGATTCAATTTTGTTTAAATTGGCCGGGAAAACCTATAATAAAGACCAACAGAAGTACTTTGGTTTTTATATATATTCATGGCATAACTGAACCTTTAGGGAATAAGTTCAAAACCATTAACAAATTTAGTAAATATCCTATTCATCGGTAGCCAGTGCAGCAAATCACCCTACTGTTGGGAAACAGTGGAATCTTGTGCTGATTTCCCACCTTACTGTCATTGTTACATTTCTCAAAGCAAGAGCACATGCATGAAGTACGTTTGTTGACAATCCACCATTATATTCTTCCATTTTAAGTTTAAAGTACCTTTCTGTTGTGCACACGGTTATGAGGGGCTGTCTTGCGGATCTTTGTAATTCAGGAAATATGAGCCTCTCTGTGCATGCTCTGTATAATTCTCATGGATTCATCAATTACATTTGCCTGTATGGGAACTACTGGAGTGTTCCAAGGTTAGTAGGTTACTGTTGTTCCACCATTACAAACTTACAAGCCAGCCTCTTTAAACACCACTCAAATTCTTCTCTGTAAAAACACCCTTCATAATTTGTTGCATCATCATCGTTGAGAGCTACCGCTGCACATTATTCCTTCTCTTGGCATAATCCATCCCAAGCTTAAGTTTAAGATTCTCTGTCCATCTATATTCTTTAGATTCCCTCAGGGAATGCAGGCGAGTTGAGTGCACTGCGGCAATGTGTGAAGTTGTTACCCTTAATGATGATAAATTGAACACTACAGGGGGATGAAGCTAGCAACATTCTTCCCTTGGGATTCTTGCCATCACCAAGCGAAGACATTGCTATGCCAATGAGTATTGAAGACGACCATAGTCGTCGAAATTTTCACAGGTTCTTGTGAATCATAGACATGGCTTCATTAAAGCTAGTACACAACATTTGCTTTTTCTGTAATTTTCAGTAATGAATGGATTTAGGGGTTTGTACTTTATAACAATAACGTAACAGTGACCTATTTAAAGTTGTGCGCATGGATGCCGGTAAAATAAAGATAAAAAAATGTTGTTCTTGTAGTCTGGTTTCCTGACCCAAATTTAGACAAAACAGAACAATTTATAGATGTCGGGTCGGGTCGGGTAACAGTTTTTTCCAACGATGGTCGGCCGACCATAGCTGGAAATTAATTTTTAAAAATTCACTTGTCTTGAAAATGACGGCATACCATGATTACACAGGATACTTGAGACTATTATTTACTTATTCATCATAATTCAGTAGCTTTCTTTGTGATGTTTGCAAATGTTGTATATTACTTTTAGCTCAATTTAACCAGGCAATACTTCCACCAGACAGTGGCATTTTTCAGCGGCGTAGCCAGGGTTCTCTCCATGGGGGGGGGGGGGGGGGGGGGGGTGGATGTTACAGTGGGGGTGGGGGCGCTCGCAGTATTTTTCTTATTAATAATATTGTTTTCTCCATTTGCTAAATTTTTAGTGGGGGCGACCATTTTTAATTGGGAGGGGGAGGGAGATGCACCCCCTATGCCCGCCCCCTGGCTATGCCGCTGAATATGATGAGCAATTCAAAGGGGCTTGCTGGCTATAAGTGGGAAGTTTTTAATACCGATTAGGAGTGGCTTGCCATGATAAGAAAGTCACATGTTCTATACATGTATTGTGAATTTGTATTCATTAAAACAGCCAACCACCATTCTAGAAAAAAAGGGGGTTGAGCTCAAATTAGACATTTTGCAGATTCACCATAAGAAGTACCTAACTGGAAAAGAGAAGCGAGTCAAAATATAATTCCTAACCTGACGTGAGAAAATGCTAACAGAAACTACAAACAAGTTTTGCAGCTTTGAAGAAAGTCTGTAGTTTTAATGTGTCCATCAAAATATTCCCAAAATTCAGGTGTAATTTGAATCTACTCATGAGGTTGATATGCTCGATCCTTACCAAGTTTATGGGTGTGAACCCTGTAGGCGAAGGGGTACATTGTTGAAGTGTCTGTATATTCACACGCCGCCTCCAATTTGGCTGAAAAGAGAAAGGAAAATTTACTCTGTTTGATTGGTGAAGGATTATCACTTCCATGCAACCACTTCAGTGGAATGAATAGCCAGTTCGGTATTTCACCTGTGCACAATGACATTTTGTGAACGCGAAAGGTGGTCGCACAACACGCCCTTGTTCAGAATGGGCGTTAGCGTAAGGTGGCGTGACATTACGTTAGCAATTTTATCCCGATTAACCTTTGAAATTTGAGATACCGAAATGGCTTAATACATTAGTAATCATTGCATTTGTTCTTTCAAGTGCAACTTAGTTTCTCTCAATTTTATTCAGAAACAAGGATTTTCAGGATCCTGTGAGAAAAACCCTTCTGCTCAGGCAGGACTCGAACCCACAACCTCCTGCTGGCAAGTGCAGGTGTCCCACCCATGGACCACGAAACTTTCCGGAATTTGATGGCCCATTCAAATTTGATAAAGCAGCACATACACTATGAACATCTAACAAAAGAAAACCCACGCAGTCCTTTGTTACAAACAAAGGAATGCGTGGGTTTTCTTTTGTTAGATGTTCATAGTGATAGACGGCTGCAATAGTAAGCCGGAAGTCATGGGTTCGAGTCCTTACCAAATAAGCCTGTTGATTCTATTTTTTCTCTCTCAAGCTCTGGGAAAGCACTGAGCATACAGTGCAACTGATGGTGCACCCAAACGAGTCATTGTTTAGAAATAAATTTTTGAGATTAAACAAATTAAATTGACCAGGACAGCATTTTAGAACCTGCAACCCCACCCCCCCCCCCCCCCCCCCCGAATAATATACTGAGATTTTGTCTATTATGTTAGTGGTCTTCCAATTTTGTCAATGTCTTTGTTATTATTATTATATACTTTTGTCGAAAGTAATAATACCTCTGCATATATCAACATTCCACTTTCTGTTGTTAAAACTTATTATTTTTGCCCTACAATCATTCCTGGTTGAAAATTGTTCAGTGTGATTTAAATTTGTAGTAAATATACAACATGTTCTGCCAAACGGAATAAGCGAAAAGCATATATATATCCTTTATTTAAAACAAATGCATGATGCATTCCCTAATAATTAAATTGATTATTTTTTGTGCAAGTCCGCCCCGAACAATAAAAGCCGCTCGGGGTACGGAGCTACAAAAAGAAAAAGAATCAGAGAGATAGGAATTCCTCTTGAATTAGGAAAGACTATAAGATGAAGGGAAACATGCTTCAGGCAAAGAACGAGGAAAAAAGAACTATTGGCATAGCTTTTCGTTCTACATCTAGATTGTGTACATGTATATATTGGTGGGAACAGGCAGAAAGCCGAGTTTCACTCTCAAACACCCTAACTGGAGGAACCAAGCTGGACAAGCCGGTGGAACATTTACCATGCTATTTTTGTAGATGTGCAACTTACTTTCTATGTTTGCTTTGATTTCTCCGCCATTGGTCACCATGAAGTAAACGCCGGCCAGGTGCTCTTGTCTGCAATTGTTCAGGAACATAAAGATCCGTAGGAACATATGCCTAATGCAATCATTCAAACTGACCAAGTACACTGCAAATTCCATGGATGTGATTTTCTATTCAAAACGGACAGGAGGGTTAACTGAACAGATATGTTCTTAACAGCCAGGGTCGAAAATCGCATCCAGAGCCCAGAATCACGTCATCATGTGTTGTCACCCTGAGATAAAATATATATCTCAACAAGTTGGATGGCACTTCTAGAGCTCCGTAATTTGTCTATTTTAAAAGCACATTCAAGCTATTCACGGTATTATGACGCAGAAGCTGACATTAAAATACAAATATTCTTTTATTTTGGAAAAGTTTGATTTCCCAAATTATGTCTCCGTAGTCCTGACTTGTGTAGTTGCCTCGCTATTCAAATCCTTTGAGCCCAAAACATATGCCTTCATATGAATTTGTTAACCCCACTTTTGTTCACTTAATTTCACAGTTTAAATCTCGCGCGTAGAGTATACCACGGAGGTCTAGGGTTATTAAATTGGATTAACGCTGGCCCTGTGTAGCTGTGCGTTCGGCCCTGAAATGTGGCCCGGCACACTCCATTCACAAAATGGGTAAAACAAAACATGTTTGCACGAGGACATGCATAAACACAGGCACTGGTTTATAGCTGCAAGTAGGAAACAAAGATATAGTTAAGTTTAGTAATTGTTTAATTTTCTAAACAACACATAATCTCAAATATTTTGGAAAAGACATACGTATGTGGGTGTACATGCATATATATACTCCCCACATACAAAATGGTACGGCCCAATAAACAAGTGCACGTTCTTTGCATCACATAATTTCTGTAGCTGCCTTGAATGAACAATATTCAGTTCCAAATTTACATTATTTCAAAATGAAATTAACTCCTCAAAAGAACACAGTTTTAATCCCAGATAACTGATTCACAAATGGATAGTTTTTTAATGCCTTAGTTACAGTAAAATCGAAGAAAATCTGTCTTGTAAAACGGGTGATGAGCAGAGTCCAAGATCATGTAACGCGTGGTAAGCAATGGTAGATCGATGTAAGTCTCGAACAATGCCTTATCGATCGAAAGTTGTCATTGGCCACTTTTTTCTTTGTGAAAAGTACGTAGGTTTTTTTCAACCAATCGTAACAGGTTTTACATGTAAGGAAAGAGGAGGATCTAAGCTATTCGATTCCGTTTAACCCCGTACGATTCGATACTCCAGTAAGGAGTTACAGTCAAAAGAGTCGACACGAGGGCGCTCAATCGGTGCGTTTACACAGAAAAATGATGAAAAGTTCACATTTTCAAAGCCGAAAGTACGTGGATTTTTTTCAAGATAAAATATATGTATATATATCACGAGAACGACAAAGAGTTAAATCGTATAGAACCGTTTAACCCGGTGAAAAAGACCGCATGGTTATCAAACTATGACTCGAAACGTCGAAAAAAGGGTCATTTTACGCGGATTTTCGCCCGGAAATGGGCCCCGCACAGAGGTTTGAGCTTAAGTGAACACAACAAATTCATATGTGTTTTCTTCCAATATCTCAACTGACACCACAATAGGTAATGTTTCATAATACAAGAAATTGATTAGACAAACGGAAGGTAACTGACACTGTCCATGTAGGCCTACATCTCGTTTCAACTCGGAAACGTGATACCGTATCTTCAAGCGTGTTAAATTTGATCCTAGAGTACTCGCGGCTTTAGAATTAATGATCGTTCAATTTCATGGGGAGTACTGTTAACCCCTTGAGTGCGTTTTTTTTACAGGAGACTTTGGATGGGGTGTCGCGGCGGTTTTGGCAGCCAAGCGAACCGCTGCAATGTGTTTGTGCAGTCAAGTGTAACATAAACAATAATCCAACAATAGATTGAAACTGCACAAACGGCGGCGAATGTGAGTAATTGACATTTACGCGAAGCGTGGGGGTGTGTACTTACGGACGGAATGTCATCTGCAGATCAATCCCCGAGAAATCCTTTGTTCCATCTGTGAAAGAGCAAGTTTTTAGTTTGGTAGTTTTTTTATTCCATGTTATTGTTTATACTCTCATATTATGAATTATGTATTTTTATCCTAACATTTTATATCGTTAAATGGATAACGGGCGAGGAGAGTGGATTCAGAGATCATGTTCATATTTGATCCACCAATTGGGAGTGTGATCCGAACTTTGGGGTTAGATCCCAATTGATGTGGGAACGTTATACCTTTGAAGAGCTGGATCATCTGATCCGGCTTTTTGTCCAATGTTGTCGTTTTATTATTATTTTTTTCTTTTGTTTGTTTTTGCTTGTTTTAGATTGTTTTTGTTTTTTGGGGGTTTTTTTTAGGGGGGGACACTCGTAATATTCCATTCTCTAAAAAATAAAATTGGAGCCGGATTCATGTTAATCTGAAAATCAGTTGAGAAGGTAGGCCTAACTAATTTTTCAGATTTTGAGTTTTGACATTTTGTTAACATTTCCACAAATTTCAGACATTCTCAAAAACAACCATAAAAATGGAGTGGTCTCATTTAAACATGGATTTTGAAAGGCGACTGATATAGGCCTACTTGAAATAAAATGTTAAGGAACGTCTTGAAAAATTCAAGAAAGCATCGGACATCCCCGGGAAAAGTTATAGAAAAATTGGGGTATAGCCTCCCCAGCACCTTCCCCCATCCATATGTTTGCCTTAGCGTAGACTCACCTTTGAATTTGTCTACATTGTTGTAATGCACCTGGATAACGAGGTAATTGATACCTGTGTTTCCTCCAACCTCAAACCCAACATCTACACAAAAATGATCAACATGAATTTTTTAAAGGAGATTTCGACAATAATTGAATTCCTTTAATAGGTGAGTAGACTGACAGATTTTTACACTTATTTTAATTAGTAGAAGAGTGGACTTCAATTAGGAGAATAAAAGCACATGAGCACTAACAGTGTGAAGATGGAATTTGTGTCGGGGATGATGTAAATTAGAAGACGGGAAAGGGGAAAAAATACTAATTCCATCTTCACACTGATTACGCGATGCCTGCTGCTAATTTGAATTCGGACCGGCTCTCGTCCTGCACCACTTCGGGAAAGGGCAAAAAAAATGTATTGTAAAAATAATATTAACAGCAGCTCGGGGAAGCGCATGTCGTGGGGTAGTCAAAGTCTCCCACGTATAGGCCTATACGGGTTTTAAAAGAACCCCCTCTTCCTCGCAAAACGTGACTTTCATAGTCAGAAGACTGATGAGGCAGCTCAACCTGTATCTAATCTATGGAGTTGCTTTGTTCGATTGTTGTGATCTAGGGCCAGGTTCACAGAGCTGCTAAGCACAACAGTTTGCTTAGCACAAAAAAACTTGCTTTTTAAAACAGGTTATCATCCAGCCTAATTGTGATTTTAATGCTAAGCAAACAACAGCTGAATACAGTCACATGAAAATCTGGTTGGTAATCCCGTTTTTACCAAGGAAGACTTTTCGTGCTAGGGAATTGTTAATTTTTTTGTGCTGAGAAGCTCCCTATTACAGCTTACCCTCGGGTAGTTTGAGTGCTGGGGCATCCATAGCCCAGGCGTACAAGATCTTCTCGTCCGAGGAACAAGGAGGTCTCCCACCGCCTCCTTCCATCTCACCACAGCTCCTACGGACGCCAAAATAAGGGTTTGGGAATTAAAGATGCCTCAACAGGTTCACTGAAAACTTAAGGGGACACACTACTTTCGGAGGCACACAACTAGAGTTCGATGAACATTACTTTTTGGAAAGATCATAATTTATACGGCTATCCCTTGATGCGCCGTTTGTCTAAAAAAGAAATGACGAAAATTCTGGACGAAAGTTTGGTTCGAAAATGTTGGACCTTATCGTCGGAAAAACCAGATACTACAGGGTGTATCAAAACGAAACAGACACTCAGAAAATAACTGATAAATAAATAAAATTGGTCATCTCACAATATACCTTCACATAGATTGGTAGAACAGCTCTTCCAGCTTTAAAACCAGTAATTTTATTGATATTGCTCCATGCATGACTGAACAATGGTTATTGTTGCAAACAGTGTCGAAATTGACTTGCGCATACCTGCGAGGTGCAGTGAAGGACAATGGAATAAACGAACACATAAACGAGCACATGTCCTTATCTTACACATCTTTTTTATTATCCTTTAACCCTAATTACCTCCCTAGGGTGTGTGGAAAATCATATGGATATTGGAGGATTCAGGACTGTTACGGAATAATGAAGGCAATGTTTTTCAGACAATCTTGCAACATTAATCCTCCACATATCCACCATTTCGCTCTTTGTGCTCGAGTTAGCATCCCGCCGACAGCTCTTCTCACCAGAGAGACGAATCACTGTGGAAGTGAACATTCTTAGGCAGGACATACAAATGGTGAGAAGAGCTGTCGGCGGGATGCTAACTCGAGCACAACGCTGCGTACAGCGAAATGGTGGATATGTGGAGGATTAATGTTGCAAGATTGTCTGAAAAACATTGTCTTCATTATTCCCTAACAGTCCTGAATCCTCCAATATCCATATGATTTTCCACACACCCTAGGGAGTTAATTAGGGTTAAAGGATAATAAAAGAAGATGTGTAAGATAAGGACATGTGCTCGTTTATTCCATTGTCCTTCACTGCACCTCGCAGGTATGCGCAAGTCAATTTCGACACTGTTTGCAAAAATAACCATTGTTCAGTCATACATGGAGCAATATCAATAAAATTACTGGTTTTAAAGCTGGAAGAGCTGTTCTACCTATCTATGTGAAGGTATATTGTGAGATGACCAATTTCATTGATTTATTAGTTATTTTCTGAGTGTCTGGTTTTTTTTTATACACCCTGTATAGGCATGGTTTTTCGTCCATGATTTTCCGACAAACGGCACCTGGAGGTAAAAAGCTCTCCGAAATACGACAAAATTGATTCGGCCATGATTAGTTTTTACATATGCATGACTTCAAGCGATGATACTCGAAAACTGCATGGTTTTGGGAACATTCCCTCATTACGCTTCAGAGGGCCACATTTTAATTTTGCTGGTAAAGAAAAAACATTCGAGCCTGCTCTCCCCCCCCCCCCCTAAAATACCACAATAAGCCCCTGAATCCCCCCAGTCCACATCAACACAAAGTGCTTACCATACGCCGTCCTTTGCCCCAGGCACGGAACATCCAAACAACAGCATGTGATGGGCAGTGTTCTTCTGTGCCAGCGGCTCGAAGCCAACTAGAAAATACACAACACTTTCATTTGGGGGAAAATGTATGCTATTTTGCAGGTAATCGATTTCGAGACGAGATATTTATAAATTTTTTGTTTTGCTGAAAGAAAAAACCACACTGTATTCTAGGCCCTGTAGCTTTGAAAAAAGGCAACAATTACACATGACAAAATAACTAAAGGCAATTTTAACAAGCAACTTGGAAGAAACTAACAGCACTGCATGCTAAAGGAATGCTTGGGGAGCACAAAAGACATTTTGTCTAATAGTGAGTACTGACATTCCTCAGAAAATTATGTGAAAATGGAAATGCGAATGCTTTTCGTCTTGGAGATTGCCTGAACCCGATTGCCTGTGAATTGCCTCGTGCGACATGGGCCTACAACTTGAGCGGATATGCTGTCGTCCTTTTCAAATCCGCGTCGTGTTGTATTACTATAGGGCCTATAGAAAGTTATGTTCTGCGATATTTTTGCGATTTTTATCTGGTGTCACTTCGAGGTGCTCAGTGCAGATTCATGAACATCTGTTATTAAATTCAGAAATGTTTTTCCTTGAAGGAATTAGAGCCAATCAAATCATGGCCAAGTGCTAGAATAGGTTTGATGAGCAGTGTCATCGTCAATGTTTGTTTGCTCTATATTATGTACAATTCACTCATCTGTCACCCCTAAAAGTGGACCGTATACACACGCGTCTGCCGTGCCCAATTAGAAAAAAATGCTCAATAAAATAAAATTATACTTGGGTGAAAGAGAATGTTTGTTACAATTTGATCAAAGAACTACGGAAGACGGATAGTGCCACTGAAAAGGGATGGATATATTTTAAACGGTACAAAAAATGTTTTCGCGCGTTTGCAAAAAATATATCCATCCCTTTTCAGTGGCACTATCCGTCTTCCGTAATAAACTGATAACGTTCTAATGGTAAAATTGTTTTGTTTTTACTAATTATTGACCTACTTGCCGGTGTATGCAAAGGACCACGCGTATAGACTTGAAGACAAGTCGTTAGACAGTCGTGTTTTGTCCGCAGGCTCCACCATTATCATTACCAGCGAGGTATGCCCGCCGTTCGTGAAGTTCTGACATGTCTAACGACTTGACTGAAGGCCGGTTCATACTTCAGGCGAATACTAATGCGAAGCGAACTTGACGTCATGAAACATTCGCGGCGAAGATTTGCAAACGTTGAAAATGTGTTAAACTTTTGCGAATTCGCAGCGCGAAAACCTGCCCTGACGTCACAAATTCGCGTTCACGTTATGCTTTCGCGCCGAGAATGCACCGGCCTTATATGTCTCCGGGCGAATAATATGCAACCAGCGCATGTACACGTTTGTTTGTTTGTTTTTTGTAGGTCAGTGTAAGTGGGTTTTTTTCTCGAAAAAGCCCAAAACCCATTTTTGAGGATTTTTTATTTGCTGGTCCTATATAGCAATCGACGCCCTTGGCAGGTGTCGTGACGTGTCATGCCTGAAGTGTCTTCCTTTCAGCACAAATCAGCCTTGCTAACTGTTAATTATTGATCTGCTGTTTCAAAAATTCACTGCCTTTCTGTTTTCTCAGAAAAAAAGTATGTTCCTGCTATAGGCCGGTACGTGTGGCGCCGCACGTAGGTAGCTGATAACTCACAACATTTGTACTGTAACACCACACTGTCTCGTACCGTGCGTGACCGGACTTCGCACTAACGCATTATGGGCAGGGTCCGGGCGGATTATTTGCGAACCAACGCCTTAGGACTAACTTCTCAGACATGATTGGACACGGGTATATATAAATGTATGTGCACAGTAGTCAAAGCATTACATCAAGAGCCAACCATAGTATCTCAAGCGTCATAAAATTGTGATTACCGTGATTGAAGTTGGTTAGTTAAAAACAAGTTTAGCGTCATGTCTCTTTCAAAAAAGGAAGATGAGCTTTTTTTGTTTGCCAGGCAGTGTTCCAAGATAGCCGCCCATTTGTTTAAATACTCCTCGACAGCAGGTGCGGCGGAACACTTTTGAAAGTGGGGGGCGGGGGGGGGGAGCAGCGCCGGTGCCGGCCGGCTGCTGCCCTTTTCTATGTTTTTCTTTATGCGAAAGTGCCAAAAGTGTGGGGGGGAATTTTCCCCAAGTGGAAAAGTGGGGGGAGGGGAATGATCGACTAGGTGAAATTTCTTTTTCTTCTAAATGAGCATATTTAGAAAACACAAAAAATCAAGATCTATGCCTTTTGGCAATTCTGTGCATTACTGTAATGCAAATGATTAAAGGTAGAATACAGCTTTGGCAGAGCAGTCAACATAGTATTAGCCAGAGTTCTTATTGTGTTACTCAACAATTAACATATCAGCCTACATGAAATCAACCTGTAAAGCCGTCATCCGAGTGACGAGAAAATAGTGAAAACCCGTCCGGTTTTAACAGTTATTTTGTACACGTTCATAAAGGCTTAATTCAATTGTTGAAAGCCACGACATTTTTGGAGGTCTTCAGATACAGCACTGTCTTCAAATATTTGTCAGGACGACTGGTACCGTTACCATCTTTATAAACAGTAAGCTTTTGAACTAATCAATTCGGTTTTAGATCATGACCAAATCTTTTATCATACCTTCAAAGTATTCTTGACTGTCATCTGTATATATTGACGTGTTCGTATGACCGATCTTCATCCGGTCGGTAATGGCGTTTAAGACGGACTCGCGGTATAAATGAATCTGCCACGCATCACTGCTGCTAATATTTAATGGGCGAGTTCGCCTTGCATGCAAGACATCTTCATTACTTTGTTGGCAGCTGCTGCCAATTTACGTGGGTGGATTTACAGGTTTATTGAAATAGACATTTCTTTATAACCTTTATGGGCCCTCCATGGATTTCTTTTATAGAATTCATTTTGGGGATGTGCCAAGTACCGTATACTCGACCGCTAATGTCAGTAACCGGTTCCAGATTATGGAATACCCGTTACCGAAGTAGCATATTACTTAGGAATTTCTCAGACAGTGAAAAGGAAAGTTTTTTTAATGTCATTTGTGGGGAATTTTCAAATGAAAACCAAGGTAGGCCTACATAGAAAAACAAAACAGATCAACGTTTATGACGCTTGTCAAAATGCAGTTTACACCGTAAATATATCGCTTTAGGCCTACACACTTGCATCTTGCTAAAATCTGAAAAGCCTATCCCATCATGTTAATATAATTCAGATATTTGCGCAAAGTCTAATAAATAACATTTATTAATGCAACATAACCATAGTGCACAATACGAAAGACCGAATTAATAAATTTCGCGGTCCCCACCCCTCCCCCCCCCCCCAAAAAAAAGGGGGGGGGTTCCAAATTTAATTTTAAATCACCCAGTTTTAGAACAGGGACATATTCAGCAATACATGTCTTTTCTGTTAGGGACTACATTCGTTTGATTTGTTCTCTTTTTCAGATTTGGTTTCTTAATATCGTTTTTATTGCCTATTGTTTTTTCTAGGGTTAATTATTAACATTGGTTCATTTCTGTTGTCTATATTTTCATAGCACAGTGGTAAATGATTCTTGGACATTTTTAGACAGTACACATTCCATTTTTAACTGTCGTTGTTGGAAAATCTGTTGGAAAATCACTCATGGCTTATTTACAGTCACATTGGTGGCAATGCTGCAGGTATCGTAATCGATGTTCACCTTTTAAATTTTCCCCTGAAAAAAGTAGCCACACTGTGGCTTTTTCTTTAAAATGGGGCGGTTGAAATTAACAGTTAAAAATAAACGTATACAGAGTACAGTATTAAACAGGTGAATATGCACGTCACACCAGGAATGGCTGAAGTTACATTATCATACTTGGCTATTTAATATACACAGGTCTGCCCAAAACGGGCAACAATTCCACGTGTTTGGTACACACGCTGCATGTATAGAAATTATGTTTCCAATGGAAACAAATTGCAGTATCCCGCCTCATGCCCCCACTCCATGTTGCACGGCAACGCATCCCGTTTCTTGTCATTCCATCAGCGTTGCCATGGAAACAATACAGGCACCCCCATTCAACGACTCGCATTTTTAATTGGTAGCTATGATGACACAGTTGTATATAATTCACTCAGAACCGTGAGACGGAATGGTATATAGTGGGTTGTGAACGCTTGTATTCCGTCACTCTTTCACACAAAGCTGATTGATTATTCATCTTAATCACTCGGGTAATATGGCCACAATGAAAATTAGAATTAAATTTGATGGCATTGTCCTTGCATTAATTCAAGCATATTCATCAGCTGAAGCATATTGTTCTTCTGTATACAGGCAAATAGCTGTCGAATAATATTGAAATCTTCATTTTGAATTCTCAATTTTCATTTCTGCCCTTTTTATTATATACCGGTATGGCTACTTTTCAATAAAGAAAAATTACAATCTTGGCTAGAAATCGATTACCTCCAATATAATAACAAATACGATAAAAGTAATGAAATAAGCTAATAAACAAAATATGACATGCATGCAAATCGTGTGTAAATTTACAATACAAAGTGACTCATGAACAACAATATGCGATATGAAGCATAGGGCCTACTCTTTCTCGTTGATGCAATAATCTTGGCCAACCGTCATGTACGGTAATTTTGTAATAATTATTTATTATTTTAAATTCAACTTTTGACATTTTATATGCGTATATAATAATTGTTGTCAATTTTAACGTGTTATATTTAATACTTTTATTGTAATCAGCTGTAATTCAGCTCCTGCTGCGAAATGGTGCTAATAAATTGAAATTGAAATAAAAATAAAAATAAAAATAAAAATTTAAATAAAAATAAAATTGAAATTGAAATAAAAATAAAATTGAAATTGAAATTGAAATTGAAATTGAAATTGAAATTGAAATTTAAATTTTAATTTAAATTTAAATTTAAATTGAACAGTAGGTGTTTTATGTACATTTTTGGTGCAGGATTAACGGTTGTACAGAGACACATGAAGCATCAAACTCATAGCAATTAGGCCTATAGAAGTAGGGCTCAATTTTCATCCGGAGGAATATATATTCCGTAAGAGTACAAATACTTTTAGCTTAAAGGTAGTATACATTTACAAACCTCCAAAAAAATTCAGAATTATTACGGAATACCTTACAAACTACGGTTTTTCCAGCATCTATGTACATAAACCTTTAAACAGGTCAGTGTTTCAGTATTTTCTAGCACCCCATAAAATACTAACCCCCAGAGGCTTATTGGCAGTTGATTATCCCCTGTCCCATACATTTTTACAGTCTTTTAATCATCAGCTCCCACCCACCCCTCCCCCACCCCCCCCCCCCCACCCCCGAAAAAAACAAAAAAAAATGTACCATCAATAAAATTATGAAAAACTAATTTATCGAAATTTCCAATATTTACTCACACATAACATTAGTAACAGTCGGCTTAAAAAACTATGCTTCTATAATTTGCTCTTCGACAGATTTTGATCGTCACAACATGGACAAGCATATTCTAAACCTTTATACGCTACAATACAATGATTAGTTATCGATCGATTATCGATTGTCGATATCTTACCTATAAACACGGGCAGTTCATCCGACAAGGGCATTGAGTAACAGTAGTACGTATCCGGCTGAAGTAGACAAAAAAAAGCAAATGAGGATTAGTGTAAAGATTGAGGTTTTTAATATTTTAAACACAATTCGGACGCACCTAAATTTGATAGCTTTTGACGGCTATGGTTACAATTTAAGCCTGTAAAAAAGCGTACTGAATTCTTAGAAGTTATTCAGCATGTAAAGAGAAATGCCCGAACTGCATAACAAATGAATTGTTCAAAAATACAGTTTCTTATTCAATCGTGCAAACATTTTAATTAAGGGTTCATAGAGATTTAGGGTTACTTTACATATACAATTAGAATTGCTGAGTGTGGAAGGGCGCTGCTAATTATCTGGACCGATTTTTTGAAATTGTTTACACCTTATAAAAATGTTACTAGCACCAACCCTTCTGAGAAATAATTATGTCCATGATCAAATACAAACAAGACTCGGGAAAATGTCACAATAAAAAAAGAACAGATAGAAAAGGGTAAATACTTTTTGTGGGGCGGGTGAAAATTGCGGATATTAAATTCAACTGGACAATTAATTACACACGATATCCTCAAGGTACATACAATATAGTTCGGCAAACATCTGTTTCCAGAAAGCAGTCTTAATTGTGCCACTGTTAATAAACGTATTACTGTCAACATGTGCAGGTTAAACCACGTGCGCACACGCGGCATGTTTGACTGGTAGCATTATCACTATGCTTTGCGCGGTCGATCCGTGACGACGACACATGAAAAAAGGTATATGAGTGAGATTCGTTACAATATACTACATGTATTTACCCACAAAAGATAACTAAAAATCTTATAAATCTTCTTGGGCCACATACACTAGGCTACCCTACGTTGGGTAAACAAGAGGATTAATTTGTACAACGAGCAATTTACTGCAAAAACTGTGGTGTTTAAATGTACACCGTCGGTGTAAAATGTTAACTCTTCTTTTGTGTTTATTTTGGGTATAAGATTACACCAGACATTTCGGAGAAAACACCGGTATCAATTGAGTTGTTCTTGGTGATTATTGTATAGGAGTAAAAAGAAACATGACTGTTTTGAATTTGATTTCAATTTGAACACCGAAAATAGTGTCATTTAATTTTGCTGCAGTGTTTATTTGGAGCATTGGTATTGGTATTACTCAACACCTAAATTGAGAATAACAAAATTACACCAGTTTGGATTTTTCCACAATCTAAAAATCTGAATGGATGTCATATATCCAGTTGCAAATCTAAGGTGTTAGCTCAACACCAAAAAGATTGAAATATATCCGATATTTAAAATGTAACACCACAGATTTTGAAGTGTGTGATTATTTGTTCCTTGAGCTCGATTGTTTTACGATGAGCAATAACAACGCATGATTCCGTGGCGTCGATATTCGTAATTGCTGGCTTAGGGTTTGACGCAGGCTTAAAAAGCGTTTGTCACGAGTAAAACCTAATTAACTATGGCCTAAAACCCCGCATGCAGCCTGGATACAAGTAGTTTGTTGGAGTGTGCGACAAGCAATTCTATTCGTATTAGTCAAACCAATTTCAAGTATAAACTCTCAACACAAGTGGTTATCGTGAGACCACGAACAATTTACTCTACAAAATACCATTTGAAATAATTAGCCTCTCGTTCTGTAGAGATATTTAAAATTGATACCAAGGTTGCAAATGTAATTGAACACACAATACCCACGTTCATTTTAAACTATCGTTTCATACCAGTATGTCGTATTTGGGCGGGGCCGAATCAGGAACTATACTGAATGCAGGCAATCGATTCTTAGCCAAGCTTTCTAATAATAAGTATGCCATTTCTTTTCAATTAATTCAGTGACTGTCTTCCATGCACGCATGAACCCCGATTACGCGTTTTAGACTTGCTAGTTCGGCTTCTGTATAGTTTTTCAGGATGCAAGCATATTGCGCTAATGTTGCTGATTTTCTTCCGCGTTCAAACAAAATATATATTCTATAGCCTTCGCAAAATCGTAATTCACCCATAAGAAAAGAGGGTCGAAGTTGAATGTATATTTGAAACACTCGAAACCTGCTGAAAGGGACCTAAAATGCGGCTATATAAAATAGGCTTAGGCCTAGGTATCGCGGTTTTGAACAAAGCATCGAGTGATGTCCAGCACCCTCTCCCTTTTCAATTTTTCCACGACCAGTGATTTCTCCCTTTGCTGCTTTTTGGTGATTGCTTTGCCCCCTCTAGAACAAAATCCTGGCGACGCTTATGATGAGGGGTAGGGCATGAGTTTTCACCCTGCACCACCCCCTGTACGTGTCTGCTTCCCCCGCCATCGCTTCTGTTTGTGTTCCTGAAACATATACCCTATCAATTACGGTCTTTCACTGGGATCATCTTACACAGCCATCTGTTTTATAAATCGTTCTTCGATACCTATCATATACATTTCACATTAGTATTCATGTATTTTGCATATGCCAAAGTGTCTTTGCTTCACTGTATGTCTATGCTCATAATAATACGTTCAATTTTTAACAATCAATTCTCCTTTTTGCGATTTAAGAAAAACAATGTGAATACGTGAAATTAAAAAAGGCTGAAAACTAGATCTTGCAATAAAGCCCAACATTTTTTTGTCCCCAAAAGGACATACATACAGATTCATGAATAACCTTTTGTAGAAAGTGAATGATGAACGACGGCAACTCAAATGAAACGCATTTAGTATCTATAATTTGGGGGAATGGTTGGCCTATTGTCTTCCACCACTGTGATTCGGGCTCGAATCCCACCGGGCCGACCTGTGGATTGGAGTTGCAGTTCCTGGCCGATTTTACCCCAGAATATTACACTGTGATTTCTTTCTCTTCTCTTCACAGGTTTAATAATAATCGATTAACGTAGTATACAACATTTTGCTAACATAAAACACACTACTGAATTATTATAAAATACCTTATAGGCTGTAAGTAAATAGCAGTCTCAAGCATCCTGTGAAATCATGGCACCTGGTGTGCTTTCGTTTTCAAGAAAAGTTGAAATTAATATCGTTTTCCAACGATTGTCGGCCGATAATCGTTGGAAATAGTCTAGTTCTCCGACCTGATAATTCCCTGACGTCTATAAGTTGCTCCGTTTTGTCTAAGGATGGTCGATCAGGGAACCTACTAGAACAGATTTTTCCCTCTGTTTTTCCAGCATCTATGCACACAAAACTTTAGTGATACAGTATTTGCTATAGCACGCTATACAATATACCCCAAAAGCAATATATTTTTGAAAATTACAGCAAAAGCAAATGGTGTATACTACAATAAATATTATTGATTTATCCGTTTCCACTTACTCTGGTGGTGAAATAATCTTCTTTTTTTCGTCAGTTATTTACGTTAATTATCGCCCTTGTCCACACAGACGTAAGTGTGTAAATACCGGCAATCGCGGACTCCCTATTGTCCCTCTTTTGTTTGTACTAGTTTTCGGAGGGCCTCCCATATGTTTTGTACAACAAATTTAATCGTGGACGTTCGGTGAATCGTGAACCCTTTGTCTATGCCCTAACCCTTTTGTCCCTAGTCCACGATTGCCGGTATTTACATACTCATGGATCACCCACGCAAACCCCATATGTTCCGTCATCATATTCTTTTTTCTATCGCATTCAATTGCATGTAATATAGTATTCATGTATTTGTTTGTTGTGCTATAATGCCTTGGTAACAATGCTTTACAGGCTGCTATGAAGACTATGATGTCATTTCTTTGTTTTAATTTTAATCATTCATTAGTGTGGTGTGATTTGCTATGTTATTTTTTAAACTCACCGAAGTGTTCACTATATCTGCATATTTGTGTTTTTCATGCATATTATATCATTGTATAGCCATTGGATGTTTTATAGTGAAGCATGGTCATATATGCAAAATGCAGAGTAATTGTGATCGCACATTTTGTGTGTGGGTGAGTTTGTACACACATTCAAACCGTGGACCGTTAACAATACAGGGCAGTAAGGTCCCCGATTGAGAAATGTCCCCGGTTGAAAACCGTGTACAAAACCAATGCTCGGTTGGTCATATTTGTCCTTGTAACAAAAAGCGTGTTGTGGCTGTATGGGTGTAGGCCCTATATTTGCTTGTTTATCTGCACGTTGAGAAAAGATCTCGTGTCGTATTTGAACCTGTCGTGGTTCAGGTTTTGTATATATTCTGTTAACTGCAGAAAAAAAGAGAGGAAAACAGACTAAACTCGTTCATTTTAAAAGTCTGTGGCCAATCCTTTTCTATTGGAAGATTAAGTAAGATTTGAGGCTTTGCATGGCGGAGATACTGATGAAAGAAAGGTTTGCGAAAACACCACGTGGAAGTATTTCTCCAAAATAAGAGAAAATGGTTCTTAAAAGAACCAGAGGTATAACTCAACGTTCCGGTCAGTTTGCTCTGACCGTCTTCAGGAGAATGCCTAAACTCTGAGAAAGTAACCTTAAGTATACCGGTAACATAAATTGCATCCTGTGGGGATGCCAAGTCGCTAGAATCCTAAAACAAGCTAGGATTGGTGTTCCCACTGAGGTGGAACAGTAGGGCAACAGTCTTATAAGGTGGAGAGGGGACCTGAGGTTTAGAGGACCCATCAGATGTGTGTGGTTCTGTCGGAGTGGAAGCCGATATCTTGTGGGACTGTGTTGTGCTTCCGGATCTCGATGGCTTCCCGGATACGTCTTTGGATGCCAGGACTGAATCGGAGCGATGAGTTCAGCCGCATCCCAATCAACTTTGTGGTCGTTGATGTGGGAATGGACGATTTGTCAAAATCCCCTCGTCGTCCATGTGCTCTGTGCTTCTTGAGTCTAGTGGGAAGGTTCCTATAGAGTACCGAAGTCTGACGTCAGTTGCCGCGGCAATGGTTCCAAACACATGCAGTTTAGAATGTATTCTGGTTCCAAACATTGCATTGATTGACGTCATCACTTCGGTACTCTATTTATACATGTTAATTGGGCCGAGCAAAAAAAACATGTTTAGCGTCCGGGTTTTCTTGAAAAAGTAAGGAGGGGGGGGGGACTTTTTTTTTTTTTTTCAAGATGGCTGCCATTCTTTTTTAAATTTCCGACAACCATAGGTTTTTCAACTGTTTCAGATACAAAAAAGAAAAAGACATGGTGGACAAGAGAATTGAACATGTTTACTGTGGTTTTTATAGTTTTAGTAAGCTTGTATTTTATTTTCCGATGGATCGGTTGACTTTTTTTTTGGGGGGGGGGTCACTTCTTTTCTACTAGTGGTAAGAATTTCTAAAATCCAGGCTGCCCCCAAAAAGGAAGCAGGCGGGGACGCTAAACATGTTTTTTTCTCTTTGCCTTATTGGCAATCGATTTCAAGCCAACATTTCAGCAATGCGCACTAAGGCCAAATAAATGACAATTTACAGTTACAAATTAACGTGTTGGGTGTAAACCATTTAAACGCTAATGTGGATAGGACGGTCCTATGCATAAAGATAAAAGAACGTAAACAATGGTCATAACCCATAACCTAAATTTGAAATGGTACAATTTGTAAGCAGCATCAGGAGACTAATAGCGTCATAAGACACAAGCACAAAGAAGATGTGAAATATGCGACCATATAGGTGAAAACAGTCGATGGTACTAATAAGGGATTGGAGGGAGACGAACCGGAGAAGACGATGGGAAAAATGTTTGGCTTTGAATGGTGAGAGTACAATAAGAGATGTTTTTGGACACACCAAGTTCCAAAAAAGAGAAGTGTGGTTTTTCTCAGTATGCTCGGACCGTAACCAGAAGATTTCTCTAACTAAAGAGAGAGAGAGAGAGAGATGTGATTCTCGGAAGTATAAACTTCAAGTTTTCGTCAGTATGCTCTAACCATCATTTCTCCTGATGAAGGTCAGAGCTGTTCAGACTGAAACGTCGAATTGTTATTTCTCCGCGGTGTATCCAGAAACTTTATCCCTATAAAGCAATGGATGCTGTCGACTGAAACGACAGATTAAGAAAAACAATATTTAGATGTTGTTATATTTAGGCAGAATGTATTTGATACACGTGAAGGAAAGCATATAAGACTTTTTAAAACTGCGAATTAAAAAGGTTTCAGTTAAAATTTAGCATATTGGCTGAAAATCCATTACCTATATACAAATACCCACGATTCTGGCCTCAAATAAGACATGCTCGAAAACGATGATTTCTTTTTCAGTAAAAAAGTGAAAGATTAATTTTTTAGTTAAAAATTAACGTGTCATAATGTGAAGAGAAATATTGGGATATTTTTTTTCTCTCCGCAGTGCCTCGAGCTCACCTTTGGAGGTCTGACTCCTGGCATTGTCAGGTTGATATCGAACACTCCATTGGCGTCGACATACGGTGGGCCTTCCTCGGAAAAATCAGACGACGACGATCCATCGAAGTACTGGGGATAGTCACCGAAAAGACTATAATAGTAGTCCAGGCCTGGGTACAAATCCCGGGCACTTACAACCGCAAGGAGGGCGAGGGCCAGAGAAACACCAAGGAGAGCATTAGAGTCCGCCATTTGTATCAAGAATAAGGATTCCGTTAGTGTATGGATGACACAAGAGAGCACAAGAAATGATAAGCAGGTAGATGCGTCATGCACGCAGGCATGCCAAGCTGTGTTTTGGTTGTGAAGTGCGGCTCTATAGCGCACGCACGTACTCAGGTGCACCCGTGCTCAAACGGTAATTGCCTACCTCGTGTGTGTGCGCGCTCTCTCCGCTCACGATCTAACGGCAGCACCCGGGCATCATCACGGTACGTCAGCCGTTGCTATGGTTACAGGCGTTAATGATGTGACAATCTGAGATGGTTTCTCTTTCACGTACGGATGTCATTGTTGTGGTCGGGAGGTTTGGAGAACGCAGAAGATCATTAATATTAATAATATAGTTTTTGTTTTCGTTTGGTTGTTCTGCACAAACTTCCTGAACTGCTTGCGTCACACTGTCCCGAAATTGACACCTAGATGGACACACGATAAAGGAAATGTTCAAATTCGGCTCTGATCGTAAAAACATCGGGCCATTCGTGAGGGCATCTTAAGCCATCGTATGACCGCCGGTGGAGTTTCTCAGGCTCCGGCAGCAACTTCGTGAGCGGTGGCAAAATCTTTGGCATGCCAAAAAATTGCCGAAGGACCTTGCGAAGGTTCATTTTCGTGTTGAATTCGTGTGTCCATTTTGCCCTTCGTAAGGCCATCGTGAGGGCATCTTGTCAAATCGTGTCATCTTCGTCTTTACTTCGTGTGATCATCGGTGCCATCGGGCATTTTTCGCCTCACGAAGACAATACGAAGGAAACAAGAAGCTGCCCGATTGTCTTAGGAAGGCAATACGACGTCGTGTAGCCATCGTGTGGCCTTCGTGTGGCCTTCGTGTGTCCTGCGGGTAAACTACTTAATACAAATTCACATCTTCGTGTTGCCTTCGTGTGTGGTTCGGGTGCCATCGTGTGACCTTCTGTAGGCATCGTACTTGCTTCGGCTGTTGATTGGCTGTTGACCAAGTTCGGGGCCATCTTCGTGCGAAATTCAAAATTCCATATTCGTATGGCCATCTGGTGTCAATTTCGGGACAGTGTGACGCCTGCAGAAAGGAGCGTGTGGGAGATTATGCACAGATTCTCAAAAAGACCGAATGATTTGATCTAAGTAAGGTTCAATTTGTTTCTTCTGAACAACGCAGCTATTCTTCTTCTATTGACATTTAGTTTAAACACCCGTCTTGTATTTTGCTATAATGGCCACAGCAAGAATTAACTAAAGCATGTTTGTTATAGGCACACCCGGGATCCCCGCTGTCTAAAATAAAAGTTTTGGTTATCACCGGTTTGCCTAAAAAGAACTGACTGGGTGTTGCGAAGATGTAGTCTAATCGGAAGGATCGTCATTGGAAGCTAGGAAGGGCAAACTCGGTGGCAATTTGTGAAACCAGTAAATTATATTTGAACGAGGGCGCTATGCTGCTTTCGCCCACTGCCGTATATTTTTTCCCTAACTGAAATCTGAAAAAAAAACGTGCGATGATGCGCGAAATCTTTATGGTTTTCTTATCATCAAAAGCAAATTTAAAAATGTAATTTTTCTATATTCAATAAGTTGCCCTTAAAAATGCACCAAATATAAAAATCAAAATGGCGACTTCGGCCGTGCAATTTCAAATGCGGCCGTGATCAAAATGACATTTGTAATGTTTTTCTAACCTTGTCTTCCCGAACCTTATGAAAAAATTGTAATATTTCTATCAAATATAATTTGAATCCTCTCTAACTTGGTTTCTGGCACTCTTACACGTCTCTAGAACAATCTCAGGCAAATCTGGGGAGTAAAACACAGACGTTTTTGGCCAAAATCGACCTAAATGACAAAGGGTATACCCCTTTTTCTTGGTTGAAAAATAGGTTACCTTAAAAATTGCAGCAGTGACATAGGATGGAATGGAAGCTTCAGTCGTGGTATTTCGGTTGTCTGGGATTAACACTAGGCCTAGATTTTGTAAAAAAAAGAATAATTCCATACTTTCCCAAAATTGATGAAAATTGCAATATTTTTAACAACTTCGATTTGATTTCTATCCAAAGCGGTTTCTGGCACTCTTATACGTCTCTAAAATCAATACCAGGCAATTTTTAAAAAATCATTTTTTTAAACCAAAATCAACAAAAAAGAAAGGGTTATCCCTTGTTTCTAGAATCAATTTCAGGCTAATTCGGGAAAAAACATTTTGTGCCTAAATCGGAAACGTAGCCATTTTGTGAGTATGGGAGTGTCAAAGAATAAGTTGCCTTCAAAATTGCAGCAATAGCAGAAGATAAGGCTTCAGCCATGCAGTTTCAGTTGTCTGGGATTAACCTTGAATTTGTATGATTTTTGTATTTCATATTTTTTTTAAAGTAAGAAAATTGTTATATTTCTATCAATATGATTGGATTAATCTCCAAATGACACTCTTACACGTCTCTAGTATCAACTTCAGTCAATAGTTTTAAAAGTGTCATTTTTCCTCAAAAATCGGCAAAACAGTAAAGTTGTCTTCATTTTTGGGACTCGACAAATAGGTTTCCCTCAAAATTGCAGTAAAATTGCCTGACGGGGTGCGAAGAATAACCCTGTATTTACAGCCCTTGGAAACGTATTTCTTTTAAAATTAATTTTAGCATTTTGTTTTAATTATTCTCATATTTAAGTCTTCATCACTGAATTTTTTAAAGGTAATTAACACGTTCATATTTAACTGTCGTTTTTCATAAATACTTTTCTATTGTTAGGTTTACTCGTGGTTTTGCATGCATGTCCTATTTGGGGCCAAATTTGAGGCTACATTGCCTGATATCAATTTTTAGCCAAGACTTTTCATTTTTACGGAAAAGTAGCCACATTTTGTTCTTTTATCTTCAAAAAGACAAACATGAAAATCAACAGTTAGGCCTAAATATGAACGTGTTGTATGGTATAATAGAATTGGTAATGATCCATTTTTTTTATTAGTTTTAATTTGAAAGCTTGCTGTTTATTAAGATCATAATTGAAATAATGAAATTGTATCTGGGGACCTCCAAAACGCTATGAGCTATCAATAATCGGACCAAAACACATTGAGGTACACAGAATCAGTTAAAACAAAACGGTTTTTCGCTGTTTGCTCGTGGATCTGATGGCGAATTGAACTCAAACTTCCACAGGTTATTATTTCGTGTCCATGTTGAATCACACAAAGTATGAACACTGTTTGTAACTACTCTATACCAATGCTGTATTTTACCTTTAAGCAAACATTTTGGTCCAATAACTCTTGTTATTAATTTTGTTGGGTTCAAAAAATTGTTGTCCTCAAAATTCCCATATTGTTCACTAAAACAATTTAAAAACTGAAAAGGTTCCTTTTACAAGCGCGTAGGCTGGGGCGGGGGGTCAAACATACCCCGGCGCTCGGTGACGAGTTCCGCTCAGGAGTAAAAAAAATAATAATAAAAACAAAATCGATGTCACTATAACTCAGTCTAGCCTACGCTGTAAACAATTCCCATATTTTTTACGGTGCAAAGCATGTAAATTTACACTATCAGTAACCGTAAATGGACTGCGCGTTACACTTTACGGGCAAACCCGTATAAAAGGCCGCTCATACGTACAATTGCACGACCAATCAGAAATGAGGAAATTTGTGTTCACAAAAGACAGGTTAAATTGCAGTGTTTAGACTTTCTTGACCGTAATATGTTCTATTCAAACAATTCCACAATATAATTTTGTTTTTGTACATAGGTGAAGATTATCATTACATCTCCTTTCGTATTCAAATATTGAAATTGTCCATGTGAAACCATGACTATAATTATGCTGGGATAAAAAGCTAAATCCCCACCATTCAGCTTGTAGTGTGTATTATGTTATCGTAGCATTTGTACACTCTACCGCAGTAATGTGTAATAAGTTACTTCCGTTTTGCAGTTAATTAATTCCAGTACTACTTTTATCTAAAAAGACAAACGGTACCCGTAAAAATAACAGTATTTACAGAATTTTCACCGTACAAAATACGGTTTATCAGTAAATTTAAATACGGTTCGACCGTTAAAAAAAAAAACGGTATACGGGTGGCACCTTGCTGCACACCTTTCGACGGTTAATTTTACGGGAAATTTTGTACAGTGTACTACAAATTTTGCCTTAAAAGTATAGCCTACGTATCACTGAATGTTCCACTTTAAAACGGGAAATGCAACTTGTACGACGCTTAAGCACAATTCACAATTAATGTTGCGCATATATGACAAAAGTTCCACTCTGGGGTTTGACGAACCTCCTACAAGTCTCGGGGCAGGCAACGAGCCTATTTTATGAAGGGGGATACGTGCGCACCATCCCCACCCCCACCCTCGCACACTGTACGGGCCTGGCCTTGTTTATTCTGTGAAACGACAAATCGAAACATAATCTGTTGAAGTCCGCCTGTGAGTCCGCCCTCTATTGACCAAAGCTTCCTACACTAAATACAACGGGCATTAACTGGCTCGCGTAATTTTATGTTCCCAGTTGGCAAGATCTGGGACATTGTTTTTGCTACATGTACATCAAAGTCTTATGTTTTAATTCAGAGCCAAAGCTTGTTCATTCATTTATTTATTTACGTATTCAAGGCTTCAGATTGGCAATGTGGCTGGGGAATAGCTAAAGACGAAGCCGAAGCCCAAATCCAAGCTACATTTGAGAAATGCCCAATATTAATTTTCTTTTGTAGGCCTATGTAACCACGTAGTTTCTAAGTTTCGATTTAACTAGGATACAATACGCGTCCTGCTTCATTTGTGTATTCCATTAACCCTTTCCTTACCAATGTCGAGTTTACTCGACAAGGAAATTCAAACCACACACCAGAGCATCCGAACAACAAATATATTCATCATGTTTCAACGAACCGTTGTGCTTGTATTTCGATGTCCATACATGATCTTTATACCAACAGAAGAGCTTGTTTGGATCTTTCCAATGGTGCTATCAAATCCATGTGTCACTATTACAATATTTTGAGAAAACTGTATCCGAAGTTTTCCTGTATAGTTACGTGTATAGAGTGCCATTTGTTCATGTGACAAACAACTTTCCTGTTTGATAAAGTGGGCCAGAGAAAACGGCCGTAACTTTTCTATTTTAAGCAGTTATGAATTTCATTTTTACACCATATGAAAGAGACATTTGCATTGAACATACTTTACACACAACATTCATTATCCTTTTGAATCAATCTCAATTTCAAGTGCTGACACACTTTCTCACCGGTTGGTGGCGCCATTTAACCTCTTTGTTTTGTTCTTACCCACAGGCAAAAATTAATAAGACCTGTAGGGTTTCTGCTTTTCTGGTTTGCAACTTTGCAATTTTTCTGGTTTGCAAACAATCCTGGATCCGCCCCTGGTGACTTCTCGCGCTTACTTGGGCCTGGCCCTACTAACCGACTCTGATCGCCGAGCCGGTTACTTGGGTAAGTGTCCCATAAGGCCATGCTAAAAACATGGCTGCCACGTCCGGCGAGTCGCCAGCGGTAGGAAATTAATAATAATTAACAACAGCGACAAATATCTATTTCCAATTAAATTACTCTGCACGATTGACGTAAATTTAGCACGTGTACATATTGCGAATGAAGCACCACGGCTTCAGTCAAGTATGTAACCTTATTAAAAACCAATCCACTTTAAAATGGGGCTCCGATTCTGTGTGTCCGTCAATCATGGACACTCAGCCAAACAAGGCAGATTCATGAACATTTTAAGTTGCTTCAATTCTTTTAAATATTATACCATTGGAAAGAGTAAAAAAATAGAAATAAATTGAGGGGTCAATGGTCATGATAGGTTAACCCTATGGATTTTTGTTGGTTTAAATTTTTGGTCATTTTGGAAGACAATTTCAGTTAAAAAGTTGTGACCATGTTGCTAAATATTGCTAATTTCTTAATTGAAAATTTGAGCCTCATTTATTTCTTATCAATTTGTTTTAAATATTAAAATAATTCTATGAGTCATTTAAATTAATAACAATTAACAAACACCAATTATTTGTCAATAAATGATCAAAAAATAAACAAAAAACCAATTACAAGCTGGTCACAGCTAGCACTGACAGAAAATTGGGCATCTCAAATAACGCCACCGGGCCTGCAGAGATGTTGTCACTAGCGGTGTTGACGTCACTCGAGTGACCCGAGATCGTTGTGTACTCTAACGTACTGCGCATGTGCAACTTTCCCCGATTTATGAGAGGCACGAGTAAGCGCGGGTGAGTAATCGAACACGCTATATGTTCCGTCGGCTAGAATTAATATTTGCACAGGTAAAACAACCGGTACAGGCTGCGAGTATTGCCTATCAATTGCAATCTCAATCGAGCCGAATTTCGGCAGCAGTTTAATAGTTAAACCGACACTTCCGTCAACCTGGCGATAATTACCGCCGGGGACAAATGAGTAGCTTGTTTATTTGATAAATGATTGTTATCGTCAAGTAGTCATTTGTCGTAAGTCAAATTTGATTACTTGTTGAATACATTGAACAACATCCACCATTGTGTCTAGTTTGTTGCTATGAAGTAGGCTATATGTAATGGAGAAAAAAACTAGGTGGGCCTACTGTTTTATCTTGATGAGTTTTACACTAATTTCTTGTTTTCTCTTTTTGTGAAGGGATCGAGGCTTCTTAAATAATGAAAATTCCCTTTTTTATTTGCCCGAGACAAGTAATACCGCACTTTTAAAAAACATTTTCTTCTATAAATATTTTTTTCAGATTTTGTGTTTTTGATTATAATAGAGTTGAATGGCTTTCGTGACATTAAATACAGATGCGTGAGAGATAATATATTAAGCTGGAGCCGAGTCAAAAAATGGAAGGAATGGCCATGTTTTAAGCGATAGAGGGCGCTGTAGCGAGGCCATGTTTGGGCACAAATAGTACATTTCACGTTTATTAAAGTAAATTTTAATTATTCAGTGACCTTACAAATTTGGTCACGTGAGGGTCACGTGAAAGTTTTCCTTGACAAAACTCGCACACGCAAAGTCTATGAGACCGCAGGCTGTACTGTGCATGTGTCTATGACGAAACTGTCACACACGCAAGTCACCAACGACGCGGCTCCTGCACGAATTCGTGCTTGTTATATTTATATACCGAAATGCATTGTGCTGTATAACAGCTGCAAAATGATTAGACTTATTAAGATGAATAAAACAGCATTCGACTCATAAAAAATAGGAAATCATTACAGCGCTTGCGCAGACGAAGGCCAATCAAAAGCCCTAAACTCGAACTAGCTACCTGTGCCAATATTTGGGCGCGGCGGGAACCAGGCCAGCTACTTCTGTTTGTACCTCACAACAAAGAAATGGCGTCTGAACAGGGCCCCACATTCGCGTAGAAGTAGGCCTATGGCCTACTTCATGAAAGACGCTGTCGTGTCTGCCCTCAAAACCGGGTTTCTTTTTATTGCCACTCAATATAGCACTGAGATCTTTAAAATCAGACACATACAACAGCGAATATTACGTGCTAACTTAACTCTAGGACTGAAATTGTCCAATTGCCGTCCGTGTATGTATTACCTAATTGGTAAATTCAGCTACCAACAAAGCAATAATGTTGGAAACGAGCACATGGGATGATTGACTCGGCAAATCCTTTTCATTCGCAAGGCGTTGTTTCTCCGCGGTCTGATATAAATGCTGAAGGTATTTCGAGTGCACGTCTTATTAAATTGATGGTAATTGTGAATAATTAAAACCTGGTGGAAGTACAGCTGACATTTGTGACATGACTGACTGAGAGGGTTTGCGCCGAGAAAAATAAAGTCCAGTCTATTAAAGAGGCAGATTATTGATTGTGGATGCACGACACGGATGTATATGATCAAACAAAATCTTTGTCAAGCGGTTCAGATACTTTGAAACTGTCTATCAATGCCGATTCGAGACCGTGTTACACCTTAGATCTAAACCTTAGACAAAGTTAAAGATACACTGTCAGTGCTCTTTTCGAGTTTTAGACATGAAATCTATTTACTTCATTTATTTATTATTTATTAAGTTTTTAATGCGACATCAAACAAAATAGTCCGCCCACATTTAGTTATTTAATTAAGTTTCGAATTATTTGCGACCCGACAATAATTCAGTTCCTGCAGGAGAGAACAGTTTGTGAGTTAAAGGCGCGAAAGCAACCAAGAACGCCTTCTTGTGGAGACTTGCAAAATTTGGGGGGGCCTACCCAAAATAGACAAAAGATACCTTTTTGTATGATAAAAGATAAAATTTGAAAATTTGTTATAAGAAGAACATTTCAAATGTATGCGTATACGAGCCGCGGCACTCCTATTTTCCCGCGTGATGCACTGCGGTAAACAGTACGTAACGTCATCAATACATAGGGTTATTCCTGAACATCAATGTTCAAAGGCTAAACACTATCCGTCAATACGCTAATCATGTTTGTAGCAAGAAAGTGTTTGCAGTGTATTAAGCTAATCTTAATTCCACCAGCAGAAGTTTGTATCTTCTAAACGTGTAGTTATCTTCACTCTGTGCCTGGCTCATTAATTTATCAAGGGTTGACCGGTTTGGGTTAGTGTTTTGTCTACGTTGTGTTTGGCTGCTCAGTTGTTGTTGGGAAAGCTGATCCCATGACATATCTGCCTCATTCTCAGATTCATCGCTCATGATTAGGGCCTAAGTCGGAAGGGTTCTTCTGGCTAGCCTTTATGAAACTAATGATTGTAGCCTATAATTGTGAAAGGTGTTGAGCAAAAGCCAAAGATTTAATCTCACCCCGTTGAAGAATAGTGTAGCAAACCTTATTGCCCTGCAACCGTCACTAAAATTCAGATTTTCGCGCCACCGTCCAGCGAGCTCCTTCCTCCACCGCTCCCGAACATCGAGTCCATGAGCGTTTTTGTGTTTGGCTACGGCTTTTCACTGTGGCGGGCAAAAGGCAAAATACATGTAGGCCTACTTAGCCACTAAGTACAATGTACCTATTCAGACATGGCCTAGTATCCAGCCTTCGTCATTTGGCATCGTATGCATATTCATGATTAAGTTAATTTACCGGTACATAATGAACATTGCGGGAGGCTCTACAGTTGACGTCATTCAGACAAGATTGCAGTAAACCTATATGGTCGAGCTGGCGTTTGCATCGGTTTGCATCGGCATTCATGAACACATTTCCACATGTGTATCCTCTCAAGTGCCGCAAATATCAGAATACGCATAGAATTCTATGCGTATTCTGATATTTGCGGCACTTGAGAGGATACACATGTGGAAATGTGTTCATGAATGCCGATGCAAACCGATGCAAACGCCAGCTCGACCATATAGGTTTACTGCAATCTTGTCTGAATGACGTCAACTGTAGAGCCTCCCGCAATGTTCATTATGTACCGGTAAATTAACTTAATCATGAATATGCATACGATGCCAAATGACGAAGGCTGGATACTAGGCCATGTCTGAATAGGTACATTGTACTTAGTGGCTAAGTAGGCCTACATGTATTTTGCCTTTTGCCCGCCACAGTGAAAAGCCGTAGCCAAACACAAAAACGCTCATGGACTCGATGTTCGGGAGCGGTGGAGGAAGGAGCTCGCTGGACGGTGGCGCGAAAATCTGAATTTTAGTGACGGTTGCAGGGCAATAAGGTTTGCTACACTATTCTTCAACGGGGTGAGATTAAATCTTTGGCTTTTGCTCAACACCTTTCACAATTATAGGCTACAATCATTAGTTTCATAAAGGCTAGCCAGAAGAACCCTTCCGACTTAGGCCCTAATCATGAGCGATGAATCTGAGAATGAGGCAGATATGTCATGGGATCAGCTTTCCCAACAACAACTGAGCAGCCAAACACAACGTAGACAAAACACTAACCCAAACCGGTCAACCCTTGATAAATTAATGAGCCAGGCACAGAGTGAAGATAATGATACTCAAACCACTAATAAACAGCAAAATCGTAAAAGAACATTTAATTTTGCTGATACTAGCGACGAGGCCAGTGAACCAGATAGCGACGACACCTATCATGGGAAACAAAAACGAAGAAATATCAACATGTATGAAACAAAAAACCACCCAACAATAGTAATTATAAACTCTCCTGATGTAAAACTCGCTCAAATCAGTCCGCTAAAACTAGCAAAAGCACTAAACTCAATGGGAGACGACTGTATTAAGAATGTTACAAAGATGAACCAAGGTGGTATAAGTGTCCGGTGCTTCACCTCTGCTCAAGCACAAAAGCTAAAGGGTACCGGTATTTCACAACTAGGACAATGGGCTGTAACACTGAATATGCAAAGTCTGAAACACAAAGCAAAGGGGTCATATCAGGCATTCCACGGGACTTAACAGACCAAGAAATACTATCGAAATGTACAAAATCTGAAGTGATAGACGTCCGGAGGCTCATGTCCAAAAGGAATGGGAAGGCCGAAAAACAACTTTTCTGCCTCACCTTTAACACTCCGAACATGCCTTCCAAAATCAAACTGGGGTACGATTTTTTTTAAAATCCGACCATTCATCCCACCAGTTATCAGGTGTTTTAACTGCTAGCGACTAGGCCATGTTGCTAGCGTGTGCCGAAGCAAAATCAGATGTGTTCGGTGTAGTGGTTCTCACTCTTTCGATGAATGCACTCAAAAAGATCGTGTGCAATGTAGTCGATGTGGAGGTGACCACTCATCAGCATATGCAGGCTGCACGACTTATAAAGAAGAAAAGAAAATTCAAGAAGTCCGTGTTACCTACAACATATCATACGCTGAGGCAGCTAAAACAATCCGTACCAATATCACAGTCTTCGCCAACAAAGACACAGATGACACAAATAATAGAACACCAAAAACTATCAAGACTCGCCTGCCAGAGGAAACAATCTGGACTGAGACCTAAGATGCAAAAATAAATACACCAAAAGCACAGATGACCACTCGTAGTGTCAATAAGAAAGATATGGCAACTCAAACTGAAATTGAAACTACTCAGACCGAGCCTACCTCTCAATACATCCAGGCTAACGAAGCACTAATAGAGCTACTTATAGGAACGCTGCGTATTTGGGAATCTTCGAGCACTCTGGAAAACAAAGAAGCAGAAATCAAATCTCTTGCAGAATTCCTATTCCAAGCTGACACATGTGCCCGCAAACCAAGAACTAAGAAGAATGGATCATCTACTCAAGCACAATCCCCGAACACAGCTACAAACCATGAGGCAAAAACCAAATCTTCACAATCCAAATTCAAACCAAAGGAATTAAGCAATGAAAACCCCAAACTGGAACACCTAACACATCTGAACAAAAAACAAAGAAAAATGCAAAAGGAAATATATAAAATGTATCTTTATGTCATTTTTGTAATGGTCATGATCCTGCAGTGGAATGCCCAATCTTTGAGTGCACATGGGAATGAATTTAAAAATGCTATTAATTTCTGGAAAATAAACCTGAGGCCATTTGTATCCAAGAAACTTGGCTTAGAGAAGGAAAGAACTTCAATCTGCCTGGTTATGACATTTACAGAAATGACAGAAATACTAACACAAAAAAGGTTGGAGGTGGCTGTGCTGTTTTTGTTAAAAAAGGTCTTGCTATTAATTATGACTATACCAAAAGCAGTGATAATCTTATTCAGTATCAAACAGCCGAGATCTATAATAATGATAGAAGTAAACTAAAAATTATTAATGTCTACAATCCCTGCATTAATATCAAAGATGAACATTTGATAGATATAGAGCGTCACATTTATAAAGATACTATCATTTGTGGTGACTTTAATGGTCACAATCCTATTTGGGGGAGTAAACAAATAGATCACAATGGGCAAATGATTGAAAAAATGATTGATAATTGTAATTTAGTTTGCATTAACCATGGAGATGGTACGAGAATTAACCTACCACAAGGTACTACATCCTGTATAGACATCACTTTGACATCGGCTACTGTAGCAGCTAAATGTAATTGGTCTACTCTAGATGACACATGGGGTAGTGATCATCACCCAATTTTGATAGAGTATAATCAAAAATACCTTATTAATACTTTTAAAGCCACCCCACAATGGTCCTTTAAAAAGGCTAACTGGGAACAATTTCAAACTACCTGTAATGAGTGTATCATGGAACCCAATCCAAACAGTAGCACAGAAGATACTTATAATACATTTGTTGCTCAATTAACAGAAGCCATAAACGACTCCATTCCCAAAACCGCACAGAACAAATTTACCAAGAACCCTATACAACGTGGTGGAATGCTGATTGTGAAAGGGATATTAAAAATAGGAAAGAAGCTCTTAAAACCCTGAAGAAAACACGCCATCCCAACTATCTTATAGCCTACAAACGTACATGTGCTATAGCACGTTAAACTGTTAAAAATGCAAAAAGAGAAGACTGGAGAACTTTCTGTGATACTCTTAACTCCCAAACTCCTTCCAAAAAGGTTTTGAGAAAAAATTTAACGGATTCATAAAACTCGACCTAAAACTAGTATACCCATTCTTAAAGGAAAGGATAGTGATTTCATCACTGACATGGAAAAAGCTGAATTTCTAGCTGAAAGTTTTGCTGATGTCAGCAGTGATAACAACCGTAATGTTACTTTCTTAGATAATAAAAAACAAATTGAAGATAATTTACACATCATCAATAACGACGATAATATCATCAATGACCCCTTCAAAATGTCCGAACTTGAAGAGGCTATTGATGTTGCAAAATGCACGACTCCTGGTAAAGATGGCATCAGAAATGATATTATTAAGCACACCCCCCTTAAAGCTCGTCAATGTTTGCTAATTATTTACAACATGATTTGGCAAACTTCACTTTGCCCTAGTATATGGAAGGAAGCTGTACTTACACCTTTACTTAAACCAGGACAAAATCCACAGGAACCAAAGTCATATCGACCAATTGCCCTTACCTCCACATTATGCAAAATTATGGAACGTATGATCACTGCCAGACTCACTTGGTATCTTGAAAAATATAATTTAATTAGTAACCAACAATGTGGCTTTCGAAAAGAACGAAGCACAAAAGATCACATTATTAATCTTGAAACCTGTATCAATAAAGCTTTTTCTAATAAAGAAAGTACCCTGGCTGTCTTTCTTGATCTAGAAAAAGCATATGACATGCTATATGGCCTACTGCAGTTATATTAAAATTACAATCTCTGGGCATTTATGGTCGTATGACTCGTTGGATCCACAACTTTCTTTCAAACGGGAAAATCCAGGTAAAAATTATTGGTCATTATTCTGAAGCTCATACTATTGACAATGGAATACCACAAGGTAGTGTCATTAGCCCTATCCTTTTCAACATTGCAGTTAATGACCTTGCAAAAGTTACTAATGATGTCTTTGTCTCTCAATATGCAGACGACATTGCCATCTGGAAATCTAGTAGAAATATTCCTTTTATTACTAAGAAAGTCCAACAAAACCTCAACGACATAAACACCTGGTGCAACAAATGGGGATTCAAAATCTCCACACCAAAAACAATTGCTGTTTTGTTTTCAAAAAGGAGAAATATCACAACAAAGCTCAATATCAATAATGTTGACAATAATCTCTCTAAATCAGCTAAATTTCTAGGCATCATCTTTGATAACAAACTTAACTGGAGTGAACACATAAACCACATTATCATCAGATGCAAAAACAAACTTAATTTGCTTAAATGTATTAATGGTACAAAATGGGGAGCAGACTGCAGTATCCTTTATCAACTCTACAGAACACTTATTAAACCGGTATTAGAATATGGTTGTCAAGCTTTCAATTCAACAGCTCCTGAACACAAGAAAAAGATTGACAGCATACAATACCAAGCACTAAAAATTTGTACTGGAGCATTACCTGGGACTGCACTCAAAAAACTTCAAATTGAGTGCGGTGACCCACCGTTACATATACGTCGTGACTTTCTCTGTAATCTTTATGTGGTCAAACTCAATATACATAAAACTCATCCAAATAAGTATCTTCTCTCTGATTGTTGGCAAAAGCATGATTTTAGGAAAAAATGGGCTGATAACCTCTATCATACCCCATTTGAAGCGAGATTGGACCCAACTCTTATAGACATTTTCCCTTGCACAATCCTTTCCCGTATTGGCATTATATTGAACCGTGTATTTCCTCTGAAATACTTAACCGCACTGCCCACATACCAAACAATAATGAAAAAGGTTTAATCGCCGCAGAAATCATTCATACTACTTGGGGTAATTCACTACACATCTACACAGATGGCTCCCGCAATCCTAATACTAATGCTGTTGGCTGTGGTTTATACATACCCCAACTTAAATATACTAAGAGTATCAAGATTAATAATGATGCTTCCATATTCACTGCTGAAATCTTCGCCATTTTATTAGCTGTAGAATGGATAGAGGAGGTCAAACCCATTCACACATGCATCTTTACTGACTGTTTAAGTGCAATCCGAGCCTTATCGCAACATATTCCTGATAATAAAATTATTTGTGATATTCAACACACCTTGATTAATATCCGAAATCAAACAAACAAGGTCGTTTTTTAATGGATCCCAGGTAATTGTGGAATAAATGGTAATGAAAAGGTTGATCAACTCGCAAAAAAAGCTACACGGAAAGACAGTGTTGATTGTAACTTGCCACTAACAGTCCGAGAGGCAAAACACCACCTTAATAACAAACTTAAGCATAAATGGCAACTAGAATGGAATGAATCCAAACAATCAGAGCTAAAAACAATCCAACCAACTGTTTCCCTTCACATGAATACGTGGAACTTCCCACGCTGGCAAGAAATAATAATCCACAGACTACGTCTAGGAACATTCGATAACCTAAATAGTTTTTATCAAAAAATGGGTAAACATCTAGACGGTTTTTGTGAAACATGCCACTGCTATGACAGTGTTAAACACTTCATTATCTCCTGTAAAAAATACACTTACTGCAGGAAAAATCTCCAAATGGCTCTTAATTACACAACAGAACAAATGACTTTAAATAATTTGTTTAAACACAAACATAATCTCATCCATATACTGCACTTCATCAAGGAATGCAATCTAAAAAATTAACAATACATAACAGCACTGCTTATGACACACATCACTGCATTCCAAAAACTGGGAGAGAAGTATGAATGGTTGACAGGACAGGGCGTCACCCCTACATCACCTGGAGGTGTTGCGAACCTGCAAATCTACCGGCGGGGCCCGGGCCCTTAAAATGCATGGGACACGGTTCGGCCTCGCAGGACATCTTGTGACGCTTTATGTCTGGAGGATCATGAGTGCTTCTCTCTCTCTAGCAAATTCCTACAGTTTTCACAATTTTCAAATTCTTTTGATAGATCTCACCCCTGAAAAGTACCTTTCTTAAAAGTGTTTGTACCGCTCCCAACTGTTTTGATTTGTTTTCGAATTTTCGCGCAATTATCAAGATTCGTCACTACTCTTCGTCGTCTAGCGCCGCTACGCGGCGCTTTGCTACTCCACCACCGTTGCCCGAACATCTGACGTCATACTTCGTGGCTCGCGAATATAGTCTCAGCACACACAGCATGAAGGAAGCTTGTTTTTCGCTCATGGTGCAAAGAGCACAATCAGTGCTGTAGGCACCATTAACCAACAACAACAACAACAAAAACGCCCGTTTCAGGCACCGCACGGGACCAGCCAACTGGACATCGTTCTTTGGTCCCTATACCCTATACGCTCTCCAGACTATTGTTACCTAACACATCCCTGTTATGGTGTTCCATATGTGCCATAGCTTTTGCAATATTTTTTGGGGGCGTATTTTTTTTCGGCGTCGCATTTTTTTTTTTTGGCGTCGCATTTTTTTTTTTTGCGTCGTATATTTTTTTTTGGGCTTTGTTTTTTTTTTTTTTTTGGCGTCGTAATTTCTTTTTTGTTAAATTTTTTTTTTGCGTCGCTTTTTTTTTTTTTTGCGCCGTCGTATTTTTTTTTGTGTATTTTTTTTGGGGGGGGGGCGTCGCATTTTTATTTTTTTTGCGTCTCATTTTTTTCTTTGGTGTCGCATTTTTTCTCTGCGTCGTATTTTTTTCTGGTTCACGTGTCTGTCACGTGACTGTCACATCACTTGATGTTGATGAGAATGTTTAGAATCAGATTTTGTACAAGGCCTCTCGGTTGCAAATGAAAGGATATTATCATAATCATCTAGCGTGCACTGTGGATAAAGCAACGTATACATTTTAACCGGAATGTTGCGTTACCATCTGCACAGTATTATAGCAGCCATCGGCATAATGAAAAGGTCAAAGTTTAACTTTCTTGTCACGTGGGATTCACGTGAAATATATCTCGAGCAAAAACACGACGCCAAAAAATACGTCGCTGAAAAAAAAAATGCGACGCAGAAAAAAAAAATGCGACGCCGAAAGAAAAAAAAAGGCGACGCCAAAAACAAAAAAATTAACCCAAACAAATTTCGACGCCCAAAAAAAAAAAATAAACGCCAAAAAAAAAAAAAAAGCCCCAAAAATAACATATGCGAAGCCAAAAACAAAAAATGCGACGGCGAAAAAAAAATACGCCCCCAAAAATATATTGCAAAAGCTATGGCACATATGGAACACCATACATCCCTATAGAGATCTGAAAAGAATTCCTGAGATTCCGGGAACACAATGACCACAAAAAGGGGGGGGGGGGTTCCTTCTGCCCCATATCGTGGGTGAAGTAGCCTATCTACTCCAATAAGGGCACATCTGTGGAGTTCCAAAGGGATCCATATTGGGCTCACTGTTGTTTATACTTTTTACTATTGTTTATACTTTTAAACACTGTGTTTCTCCTGGTACATCAATGTACCTGTGTAGGCCTATGCTAATGATACTGTTATATTTAGGCCATTGCCAACCATGTTGATGCATGCATTACAAACGTCACTTGATAGTATTATTTCATGGAGTAGTAAAAATGCTATGTTACTTAATCCATCAAAGTGTGTCTTGTTACCCATTTCTAGGCGACGTCAAAATGTATTTATTCACAACTATAACATACTTGGCGCAAATGTATTAGTGTCTAAAGAACATAAATATCTTGGAGTAATTATACAATCTGATCTTAAATGGCAAAGTCATGTGAATACTGTTTGTTCTAAAGCGTCCCAAATTCTTGGTCTCATTAAGAGAACTAGTGGACACACCAAGCTTTCATATAACTCTCTTATTTCCAAAGAGTGAACATTCACTCTTTTCCGAGTGAAAATTCACTCACACAGTCTAAAAACTAGGGACAAGACGTTTAAGAGTGAAATGCATTCAATCGAAAAGATCGAATTTTCACTCGAGTCGCGACTGAATTGGTTCTTTTTTTTAGAGTATTCAATCTAAAAACAGAGTGATTTTCACTCTAAATCGTCTTGTCCCTAATTTCACTCTTTGGGATTTGGAGAGAAGCTTTATCTAGCTCTATGTAGACCTATCATAGAATACGCTAGCCCCATTTGAAATCAGGTAGTAAGTGCAATATCAATCGTATAGAAAGGATTTAACGGGATTTTACTCGATTTTATCGCAGTTAACCATGACATGGCTGACTATTTGGTTTACTCTCTACGACTGTCTCTACTTAAGCTTCTATCGCTTGAATCAAGGGGAAGCTGTTGAGTCTTTGTTTTTGCTATTAAATCTTTTACAATCTCACCGGTGTTGATAGTTCAGTTTTTCATGTAGGGATTTCAATTCTGTTCTCTAGATGCAATACTCTCAAGAATTCCGGTTTTTTTTCATCGCCTACCTGCCCCGTGGAACTCTTTACCTAGTGAAATACGTTGTTCCACATCACTGTCTTCGTTTAAAAAAATCTGTCAACAGTTCTCTCGAGTAAAGGTCTAGTTGGGGACAGTCGTTGGGAGTGGGTGAATGCTTTACGCATGATTGAGTGTGGATGTGTTATTTTGTTTGTTAAATGTTATTTTATTTATTGCAAACTTTTAATTGTTTTAAATTGGCAGACTTAACCTTCGGGTGACAGGAATTTTGTTTTGTTTTTCTCCATGGTCTTGCCTTCTCTGTATGAGCGCCTCGCTCCTTATTTAAAATTTGAAACTTTCTAATCCTGTCGCTTATACATGCCGATTTGTGTTGTAATGTCTCATAACTTACATAATGCGAACAAATTAGCAATTCAATTTGAAAATTTATTTTTCAGGGCGATAAGCTGCACCCCAAAGCACCGACATATCAGCTTTAAGATTTATTCCGTAGATAGCACACGTGTCAAAATTGAGTCACGGCATAGTAGGCTGTCTTTGAAGCAGTGATGAAAACATGATCTTTACTCAAGTTTCCATGCAACTAAAACAAGTGAATAGCTTCCTCGCAGTCTGCTTGAGACTTCTATTGTTGAGCATGGCCCTCAACCCCAGTAGAGTCGGGACGCTAAAGATGATTAGGTTCCCGACCAGAACAAGTTCCCTTTGGATAGTGTAGCCGAACAGAGCCAGGTCAAGGGTAAGGTATACTCCGATAGTCAGTGGACAGGTGATGGCCAGCAGAATCAGCTGAGATTTGTTCATGCGAATCTTGCGATCGAAATCGGCGACCTGCAAGCGGCGATCGGTGCCCGCCCTGCCGTTGGCCGCGTCGCCGTTCGGCGCGGCCACCGACTGTGGTATCCCAGCGATGATGCGTCGTAGATGCTGCCTGGCCGTCAGCAATAATGTGGCGTGGACGATATAGGCAACCACCGAAGGGACAACGGAGAGAAGGATGAAGAACGATACAAACGCCGCCTTGTTAATAACTGGGTCTGAGTAGGGAGCGCAGACGTGACACGAAGGAATGTAGACACCACGCCAATCTGACAGGAACCCGCTGAGTGGGACGCTTAGGATGGGTACAAAGAGGATACCTCCTACAAGGCGTTTGGCCCGTTTCACCGTGATAACCCCAGGGTAGCGCAGCGGGTACAACAGGAAGACAAACCGCTCAAGAGAGTAGCTGAACAGCAGGAACGCGCACACGCAGTGCAGGTACACAATCACTAAACTCTGGGCCGTACATAGGAAATCGCCCAGAATCCACCTGCCGCCACCTATGGAGCTTATGGTAGCAGGGAGGGCGAAGCAAATACAGGACATGAGGATGGCGAAGTTGATGGCTCCGATGAAGATGTGGTTGATGTCGTCCGGCTTGGTGGTGCGGTGTACGGCAAGCAGAGTGAATGTGTTGGATACGATGGCGGTGGGGGTGACCACAGACCAGCACACGGCAGACACGACATTGAATGTCACAACCCCGACGTCATGGTCGTCTATTGGCAGTCCAGCTTCGGCAGTAGTCGCCATATTCAACACTTTTCACTCCCTACTTATCACTGACATGAAGTCGAGTTGTCAAAATGTCACACTGAAAAAGCCTGACATTTGCGAGTAGGCCTATTTAGCCTATACACAGTCTATCTTGGACACTGCGCGGCACAGCAAGGAGCACGTAATTCATGTCATCCTTGCATAACTACGTAAGCATGATAAAGTTAATCCTTGATAGAGCATGTGAGGAAAACATAGGTCTGTTTATACCTTTTGATTTGTGGATTGTCACGCGCGTCAATGTCGCCACAGCTACAGTCAGATCTGCGAGTAGACCAATCTTGACCAGGCATGAATTCGCATCAATAAAAAGAGAACTCTCCGACAAATAATGTATTCTTCCAACCCAAGGCTGGTTCTGCCCTATCCAGCGTTTACACTTTGAAAAACATACACAAGGGTCCATAAACTGACGGCATATACATGACACAGGCGGTCCAATTATCCATTCAGAGTCTACGATCCATTAACGAACAAGAACAAGTGGTTCCCAATTAGTTCCCGTTTTGATGAATTCCTCTGCAGAAAAGCTCCGTGTGTTTTCACTATAGTCAACGTTTCCAGGGATGATATTAAAGCGTGAAAGGACGGCACAAATAAAGCAAATTTGTCGACCTCTCCAAGTGAAACACGTCTCACAGCGATAGCGCCTTCATAATAATTGCAAAATCCATGATCGGCGGGAATGTTGCCAATCTTTCCATTTGCATGGGTGCGAGGGAGTGGATTTGTGTCCGCTTCTTGGGAACGCGGATAGGGTTGAAAATTAACTGATCACCGATTTACTGTTCACCTTGGTAGCTATAAACACTGGAGTGACGACTTATAAGTTTGGGACTAATAGACTTGTGTCAGTTGAAGGACTCACGTTTCTTCTCCCGCCCCAAATTCAGTCAGTCACGCCATCGTCTGCACCAACTTTAAACTAGACCTTCCCAGAGCATCTGTGTGAACAATGATCGAAGTCTACCCCCAATCGACGAATCGATAAATCAGTTAATGGTTAACGCCGCACTACCGGCTGTGTCACTAAACCATTTTGTTTTACTAAAAAAGGTTGTCCAGCTCATCAGAATGCTGGCTTCTTCCAATACTTTCCTCTGACCATTCATCAATGTGTCCCCGCGTTTTCAGTTTATTTATAAGGTTATGAACTTGCGCCCGGCTTCCCGAGTGCAATTTATCTTACTATTTGCTGTGTCTTCAAGTTGAGATATCACACGCCCTAGACGTATTTGCATGCTTCGGGTGCCGGAAGAAACTGTGGAATTTTTAATCTAGACTGACAGCCACAATTTTTTTTCGTCTAGCGACGTCACGAAGCCAACAGCTCGTCATAAATTAACTCGCGAAATCTTACAAATGTAGGAGGCGATTCTCAGTTCCACAAAAGGCAGAAGATACCAACGTCCACAGATCAGACAATGTTGTCGTTTCAGTTTGTCGACAGTTTTGATAGCTTTGATCATATAAAATGGTGCTCTCTCATAGGACGCCATCTTCGTAGGAAAATTACAACCGCGTGTTCAACGCAGGTGCGTGTGCGCGCAGTGTGCAAAATATTCTAAACGCGCGCATGTTGCTCGAAATTTCTTCGAAATATACGGCGCAGCCGATGCGCGTCACGAAAATTTGACGCCCAAAATGACGACGCACGTGGCAATCTGTAGGAAGTGACGTCGTTTAAGAGAGACATTCTAATGAAGGTTGCTCAGCCCTTATCAACTGATATTATTTCAATGGCTTTTGCAGTTATCAAATCAACAAAAATACGTGGGTTTTTTTCGTTCCAAAATAGTTTTCCTCCATTATTTGTTTGGATGAGGAAATCCATAGAATTGAATTTTTAAGGCAGAGCACGGACATTGCAGCTTTAAAAATGATCACGTAACAAAACTGTCAAATAAAGCAGGAACGATGGTTTTAAAGTTTCTTCAAAACAGTAACATTAGCTAAATTAAATACAATTTTTCAAATGAGAAAATGATCACACAACTAAACGGTAAACATATTTGCTATAAAAAGTGATCGTCCCTATTCGCTATACTTTCAATCATATCTGTTCTTTTTTCAGTCAGATTTGAGAAGATTGAGAACACATATCTTTTGTGAATAGAAAACGGCCCCCAAAACCCCAAACAAAAAACCCCGAAAATCATCCAAAGTGGTATTATACTGACAGCATCATAAATCATTCATGTAGCTGATAAATGACAAAATGTGGCGGTTCACATCAAATGGAAGTCACACAAATGATTTCACCGGTAGCTGAATAGAATCAGCAAGATACGAATGGATAGCTGGACAGCTCCGAGCTTCTAGCTGCGACAGACATATTATGTGCACAAGGGAACATGATGACAGATCTTTAGTTTATCACTGCTGAATGAGTGGGAGATTATTACAATTAATAGCTTCGCGTCTTCCAGTTATCTTATGTTAAAGGGACACATTTTGGATGCAGGTACATGTACTTTAAAAAGATAGAAAAGTTGTTTACGTTGGGCAGTTTGCTTAAAAAGTAGAACACTGGCGCCTAATGCTTTAGATAAAGAAATAGATGAATGCTTTTGAAATGTGGTTTCCCAAAATATTTTACTGGAATAATCGAAATGTTGACGCTCAAAATTGAATGACTACACGCCCTGGTCATAATTTCTGCAAACAAGGTTTTCTCGACTGGAGTGGCGAGTGGGGTTGTTGGGAGACTTTATTCTATACCCCTCAAAGTAAAACAACAACGCGAACTAAAATACGAACAAACAAAAAATATAATAAAACTCCATTAATAAAAAAACCTCACCTAGAAAACCCCGAATGCCAATTAAACTAATTTCAGCAATTTGACTTTGGTCTGGGGACGACTTTTGCCCTGGCCTTCCCGACCGTGTCCCAAAGTAGTAGGCCTATGCACTGCACGCTTTGCGACGGTGGGAAAACTTCGCAGACTGATGTGTGGGACTAGAACCTACTAACTTCTGCTTACTCGTGCAGATGTCTTAACCACTCAAACACAAAGCCAAAAAAAATATTCTTGATTTGTTTGTTCGAAAATCATTAAATATTAAAAATAAAATAACTTACAAAAAAGGTTCTCTCAAATCCTCAATGTTTGAAACAATCTTATATTGGTGAGACACAAGGACATCGTGCCTCGTTGACTGCTGTGTGGCAGAATACTCTCTGCATACTAGTCGGAATGGATCCTCGACATACGGACTTTGCACGCACAAACTCTCACAAAAGAACACAGGAACAAAGCAGTTATACAATAAAGTTTATGTTTATCTTACACATAAAACACAGGACTGCAACCCCATGCAACCTCTTCGATATGGTTATAAGTACAGTATAATACCGCTAAAAGGACAGAGTTAGAAAACCGAGTCAACAATATAAATCTTTCGGATAAAAACTACACAAAATGTTTGTTGATAAACGTGGTACCGAGTTTTTAAGCAGGCCTACGCTACGAGGCCCAAAGGGCCTAAATGTTTAATGGTGTATACCGAGGACAAGGAAGGACAAAAGGTCCTTGATTGGCAAGCTGTCCTCAGTTGGATATACCAAACCAATAAGAGAGATTGCAAGAAAGCTGAGGTACAAACAAAAGATGACGTCAGGAGGACAATAAGAAGTCTCCGGTACACCATACACATACCCCTCTGTTCATAAATACGCCGACACCACCTTCAGATACGATACGTTTGTTACGGCCCATTATGTCCGCAGGCCCATTATTTCCGCCCCATTGTGTCCGCAAGAAGCGTGCGGACATAAATGGCCGTGCGGACATAATGGGCCATGCGGACATAATGGGCCTGCAGACATAATGGGCCGTAACATACGTTTTATGGTAAACACGGGGTGTAATGTGCTTTGTAAATACTCTGAGCTTACAAAACACTAAGAAATTTTAACAGATTTAGAAGCATAAATAGTAGAAAAATGGCTGAAATGAAGGTGTCAAGTGACACAGTTAGAACATAACTCAATCGAAAAGCTGGCATTCCGAATGCGTTTTGTGTCCCTTGCGTATTAGTCACGTGGGTAAGCGATAGGCTAAAAACGCAATGGACAAATAGAGAAATTTCACATTAGCCCCTTCTGCGCACTTCCGCAGAATTAATCAGGCCATATAAGGCAGCGCAGGCGCACGGTCAGCATAAAGTTGTTTACTGTGACATTGAGATCCTCGTTTTCAAACGCGGAAGTCCGCAGATCGGCGCTAAACTCGTCGTTGTGGGATTCCTGTATAACGGGCCGTAAAACGCACTTATGGAAAGCCAGCTTTACACTGCAAATTATACCACTGTTTGTGAAAACTATTTTACAAGTCTTCTCAAGAATTATGTGGAAATTTAGAGTCTGCACTGCATCACATGAAATTTCTTATTAACAAAGAACCTTGAATGTGCCTGGATTGTGAGAACCCTGCTCCTACCTCCACATAAATGGTATAGGGGGTATATGACATTATGAGGTTGAATCTATAACAGTACCTCAGTACATATATTTTATGAAGATGTGAGGATAGATTTAGCGTCAGGGATAAGGGAAATTAGCAGATATTCTTTGGTCAAGGGCACAAATCTCTTCTCATCTACATCACATATTATGTATGTACCTGCACTGTTGAAAGCAATGCGTGAGGGTTCTTTATCATCCGTTTAGAAAAAAGATTCCTGAAATTGATTTGGAAGGGGAATACATTTTTGTCTACAGTATTTGTAACACAAGTCATAGTTATCCTCAGATCTGCATTGAAAATGAAAATGTGAAAAAATACAAGTAGCAAAATATATACTACAAGGAAGTATTAATAGCCAGTTCGGTATTTCAACTGTGCATGTGCACAATGACATTTGATCCCGCGTGACCTAACGCGCGCGTGTGAAATTTAATCAGAATAGGCGTTTCGCGTAACATGGCGTGACATTACGTCAGCAATTTTATCCCGAGTAACCTTTGACCTTTGAGATACCGAAATGGCTTATAAGCAGGAACCCTGTTTTGGTAACACTTTACATCACTGACAAAATGGTTGACATGAAAGAGTAATATAAGCCAATTAAATTAAGTACACAAAGAAAAGACTAGCTTGACTACAACAATCATGTTCGGTTCCAAAGCACACATGGATAAAAGTGCTGCAAGTTTGATTTTTATGATGCCACATAATTTTATATTCTGAGTACTTATATCAAGTAATAAGTAATCCTAAACGAGAAGGCATTTTCTCCTTTAAAAATAAAAAAAATAAATTCAAGATGGCTGCTACCCATACACATTACAAGCAGATAAGCATTGCTTTCATTTTGTTTTTAATTTCCATTCTGCCTTTTTCTGGGGAATAATTAAAACCCAAAAAACACAGATGGCCTTAACAAAAAAAGGACGCTAACAGGCGCGAATCCGGGGGGGGGGGGGGGGGTTTCTTGTATGGGCCTACGTCTTGCAAATACAGGTCTTATTTTGCCTATGGGTGAGAACAAAAGAAAGAGGTTAAATGGCGCCACCAATGGTGAGATAGTGTGTCAGCCCCCCCCCCCCCCCCCCCCCCACCCCCCTTGTACATTTTGTTCGCAGACGAAACATTTTGGAGTCACCTTAGCTTTCTGGGCAAATTTCAGACCCTCCTGGATCCGCCCCTGGCTAAACATGTTTATTTTCTTATCTTACCAAACCATAAAAGGCACTATAGTGCTTCCTGCATATAATTTATCAGCCTCAAATCGCCTTGATTTCTTTACGTAATTAAATTGCATACAATTGCGGTATTCCTAACAGTGACCTGAATAACGGCTCCTGTGGTGGTATAAGATCATAGGATGAACAAAAGCACACAGTGTTATATATCAGTGTATATTTCAAAACATGCTGGGTAGGCCTACACTACTATGAGGATTGTTTTGGCCGGCCTCAATTTGCCTATAAACGACAAAGTGTATTTTGCAATCACATATAAGGCATAATGTCTTGTAAAGTAACATGGTTGGATGCAATAAGCGCCATTTCAACCGTGCACGGTGCATGCATTTTTTTCCTACCAGATACAGCATGCATTTTTCCCCGAAATAGAAAACTGAAGCACTTTGGATTTGTCTTAATGGTTAATTTACACAATATTTTTCAGCACACAGCAAATACTAACCTCTGGCAATGTGGTATGAAAATACTTGTTCTGTAAAATGCACACAAGTTGGCCCAGACCAACCAGGAAGAACTCCAACAAACACAATATCAAACACTTTCTGATATATCACTGGACTAACTATTCCAAAACGTACTTCACATAATCGGTGAAATATTGCTTCACTACATTTGGAATTAACATTGAGATGGTATTTAAAATTCTACTTCAAATACTGCACTGCAAAAACTGTGGTATAAAATGTGGTATCTATATTGAACGAATGGTTCAACCTGTAGATACCATGGTACTCAATCAATGCCACTGTTTTGGAAGTGTCAAAAATATCAGTGGGTGTTGGACGGTGAAAGCAATGTTGAAAGAAATACACATCAAAAAGTTAATTGGATATCAAAAACTGAAAGAGATCACAAGCAATATCCACTAATACATGACAACTTTCCAAATCGAAAGAGGAATGGTTTAAGATGATAATAACATTTTGGATCAGGATATTCTGCTAAAATAGGTTATTTTCATACATAATATATATGTATATATACATACTGACATGAATCAAAACACAACTCGGGCAAAATATAAAAATACGTTTACTGTCACTGCCCACTTCCCTTTTCGAGGCTGGCTTTTTGTATGCCTTTTCACATTAAGCCATAAAAATGCAAAGAGAGAGAGAAAACACGCCTACTCAATCTATTGCATGTTTTGAAATGATTTGGTAGACTCCACTGTTTGTGGAAGCCATCTTGAAAAAAGGGGTTAGCCATCTTGAAAAAAAAAGGGGTTAGCCATCTTGAAAAAAAAGGAGCGGCCATCTTGAAAAAGAAGGCAGCCATCTTGACAAAAGGGGGAAGCCATCTTGAAAAAAAGGGGAAGCAATCTTGAAAAAAGGGGAAGCCATCTTGAAAAAAGGGGTGGTCATCATAGAAAATGCTGCTGGCAAAAACATGGAATTCTCCTTCCTTTTCTGAAAATGACATGACGCTAAACATATTTTTTTAATTTTGCCTTATACTATACGGTGGCAATTTCAAGATAAAAACTGGAAACCAGCTTGGACGATAGTGTTTCAACTAAAAAGAGCTTAATCTACAAGTGACCTTATGTTTTATTAAAATCAACCCGAGTTCTACTTGCACAATGTAATTCATTAAGTAGGGATGTCATCGAGTCCATCACAAGTCCCTGCAAGTCCATCACAAACCCTCCAGTCATAATTCCAATCACAAGCTATTCAAATGAGTTTTGACAAAGGCATTCCTTTGTCATTGTTCATCCAGTTACTTGTGACTGGCTTTATGAAAGGACTTCTGACTGGACTACAACTCTGTCAATAAGTAGCTCACATACAACTAAAGGTAGCACAATTTGGGTTCAAATCCTTGGACAAGGCAAGCCTGTGTTTCATTATAGTTTGTCACTGTTCTTAATTGCAAGAAATACCTCTTCATCTTTGTATGCACCAAAAGATGACCGGTAGATCTGCAACAGAAAAAAAAATGACACTTTCATTTTGTTTTAGTTTTACAGCTTCAAGTCCCGAGTCGGCATTTCATTAATCCTAAGAACCGGTTATAATAAGCCAGTTCGGTATTTCAACTGCGCATGTGCACAATGCAATTTTATCCCGAATGACCCACGTGACTAAGGCGCGCGTGTGAACACAAAAGGCGGTCGCACAACGCGCACGTGTTAAATTCAATCAGAATGGGCGTTTGCGTAATATGGCGTGACATTACGTCAGCAATTTTATCCCGAATAACCTTTGACCTTTGAGATACCGAACTGGTTTCTCAGGCACATACACGTACAGGGGACAATCTCATGCAGCTGTTAAGTACACATAATTGCTTAGCATGATACATCTCTCCTGGTAAGTACAGGATTACCAACCAAACTTCCATGTGATGTTTACTTCTTGTGACCGGTATTCAGCTGTTATTTGCTCAGCATGATAATAACATTATCTGTATTTTTGGTTGGTAACCTGTTTTCACAAAGCAAGACTTTTTTTTAGGAAAACCCCAGAGAATAATTCTGGAGAAAACCCACGGAATCAGGTAGGGACTGAAAACCCAATCCGCATGTTGGCCCCAGCCGGGATTCGAACCGGGGTCACAGTGTTGGAAGGCAAGGAAAGTACCACTACACCAACCTAATTAATTCCCCCAATTTTTCATTTGGTCATTTTGTATTCTATTTAGGCCTTAACCAGTTCGCGCTGGGGTGTTTTTTGCCGAAAATTTTTATTTTCAAAAAAGGCAAAATATAGCAGCCAACTTCTGATATACAGCCATACGCCACAAATACTGATTTGCAAGAGTCATTTCAACAATATTTGTACAATATTTCTTGCAGAAACCTCATATATTTCAATACTCTGGGTGCGCCCACCGGAGCATAAATTGTAGAACAACAGGCCGTGCACAGCGGCCAAGTTCAAGTTCAAGTTCAACACACGGTCAGCCTCCACAGACTTCTCAGACTTTGTGTGTGTACAAAACAAATGAGGGATTAGCGTGTTGAGAGTCACCCGTTTTAACACGTCAGCCGTGCCTGTGTATAAAAACAGCCAGTGCGTGTTAACTCATCCTCCGACGTGAACTGGTTAAAGGTAATATACAACATTTGCTTTTGCTGTGTTTTCAGAAATGAATGGATTTGGGAGTTAGTATTTTATAGCAAATACTGTAACACTGACCCGTTTAAAGTTTTGTGTGCACAGATGCTGGGAAAAACAAAGAGAAAAACAATTATATTCTTGTAATCTGATTCCCTGATTCTACTTTAGACAAAATGGAGTAATTTATAGGCATTAGGGATTTATCAGGTCAGGGAAGTTTTCCAGCGACCATCGCTGGAAATTGACCCAAAAATTCCACTTTTCTTGAATATGACAGTGAGGTATTTCATAATAATTCAGTAGTTTTGTTTTTTGATGTTTGCAAATATTGTATATTACCTTTAAGCCATTTTGGACCCACTCAAGCGTAGCTCCACTCAACAACAAATCTCAATTGCAAAACACTATTTCACCCCCCAGCTCTACACTCTCCCATAAAAAGCAAGCCAATTTGTTGGGCCCCCATGAAACACAACCACACATGTATACATATATGTATTCACAATGCAACTTTAAGAGTTTCCATACTACAAACTTTCTATCCCCCACCCATGGCAAATAATAATAAAAATGTTTAACCAGTCATGCCTTTAACCCCTTGCGTATGGATGACGCCAAATTGTGCAAAAAAAACAAACAGTGCCACCAGGCCGGATGCCGCCTACAGCCGTTATTTGTGCAGTTTCAATCCATTGTTGGATTGTGTATGTTACGCTTGACTGCACAGGCACATTGTGTCTGTTACGCTTGGCTGCACAGGCCGCCCCGGCGCCTCCTGATAATAACCGTACTCAAGGGGTTAAACATTACCTATTAAAGAGGGTGTTGATTGCCGAGAGACGTCTGCGTCATTTTGTAGTTTTATGTAGATTGCGTATTGAAAATTAAACAACAAATTATATCTGCTATGAAATAACAAAAAAGTGACTTTTGAGAGCTATTTTTATCAATATGTATCGTTTCCTTAAGTGCGTCTGTTTCGCACGCAATTCTGGAAGGCACGTTAAGTTTGATCTTTAGGTCACAAACGGCAATGCATGTTCTAAAATAAATCATTTACCCACTGAAAACAATGGCACATATTACAGGAAAAGGGTTTGGAGAAATTTGTGGTCCTACATATTAGCATTATCATTCACAAGACAGATTCCACCATTTTGGTCAAGTTTTGGCCAACTAATATCCTGTGTTTTTTTCATGTTGGGTTCTTAAAAATTTTGAGGATTTTCTCAGGGGTGAGATTGGCCAAAAATGAAAAATCCACGAAATCCACAAAAAATCCATAATGAACTCGGATCAACATATAGTTTGTATTTGCCTAAAGGCAACCCCTTAAAATATCCCCTTTTTTATTGGTCTATCCACTTTTTACGGTAAAAACACCTTTAGGACAACACCTCAGGAATTCCAGATTGCAAAAGAGATTCTTTTAAAATTCTGAAATCCCAACAAAGAATCCTGAAATAAGAAAAAATCCTGACAAATCTCACCCCTGATTTGTTTCTACAAAGTGAGCCATTTTTAAACCTTAAAAAAAAATTGCAGTATGAAAAAATATTGCATTTCTGTATCAGTGTGGTATCTTTTTAAAAGGCATTGCTCAAGTTTGTGGTCAACAGATGAAAAAAAAAAATTTTCTCCTCAAAAATGGCTCTGTGTGTGTGAGCCTTATACATGCCTTCCAGCCTGAATTTCTAGACATGAGCAAATAAACAAACTTCCCCAATGCTGCAATGCCCTTTGACTTGACCTTTCAGTATGGCAGACAAGACTGTTCAAGAGGGGTGTTTTTGTCTTTGTCTATGGCTATTTACCACAGAGTACCAATGGCCAAAACCAAAGCCATAGCCAGAAATATACCCGATTCAGACACAGCCTTATATCCCAATCAAACAAAATGAGAAAAGCCAAAGCCTTGGTAACACACTCATTATATAATTTAACAAAATATTCCTGCCATTTCTAAAAACAAATCTGTCAGACCAAACCCAATTTAATCCAGTATTGTAGTTCAAATACTTATATCCATTTTTGATATTTTCTATACTCACTGATAAGAACCAACAAGGGTTGTACATAGAACAGGGCTGAAGAATGTGAAATCAAGTGGGGCAATTCTCAATACAGAGTGCCACCAAGTGGTTACACAGGACAGGCCATTTTCAAACTGTGTGGTTGACACATTCCCCATACAATCTTATTGGTCTAAGGGTATTTCTCAGGAAATTGAAAAACATTTGGAAGCCTAGTAAATTTAAGCAATACCACCTGTCCACACTAGTACCAATTTTGTTCACTTCATGCAAAATAGCTTGTTACGGTTTAGACGGACATGTCAACCTTTTCAAATGCAAAGTGTGAAAAATGGCCTCTCCGTGACAAACTCTTGGTGGCGCACTTTACAGTGAGTGACCCAAATTTCTATAGACTTTTTATGTATTTTTATCCGTACACGTCAAAAAGTACCAGACCACATGGGTTGCAATACTCCCACTCAATTACTCAAGGAGTACTCATACTCAATATTCCAAAACACAATTACAGATCGCAAGGGCTGTAAATACTCGAGATGTAATTGTTAAAACAATCACAAAGTACCAAGGCTTTGGCTTGGGCTTCGCGTAATTTTGTCCCCAGATTTTGCAAGATCTGGGACACTGTTTTTGCTACGTGTGCATTAAAGTCTTTTGTTTAAACCCAGAGCCAAATCCTGTTTATTTATTTACGTATTCAAGGCTTCAGATTGGCAATGGGACTGGGGAACAGTTGGAGACAAAGCCCAAGCCGAAGCTAGGGTTTGAGAAATGCCCATAGTATGTGCTTGACTACCCAAGCTTGTGTTTTGACTATCAGGCAAACACCCAATGGCTGTGGCATTTGTACTCAATAACCCAAGGACTTTTTTCTGTACCTTTTCTCGTACTCGTCAACCACTACACCACCAATGTCCAAAGGCTGTAGGACTCATACCAATTAAAGGCTTTTCGTTCCTCACACTCATCATAAACTACCCAACAGCAACCCTAGGTTTTAGTACTCATTTCCAAACTCGTACTCAACTAACTCAAGTGACTTTCTTTGTACTCATCTGAGAGTACCTAAACACAATCATACTTGATTGTTTCTGTACTCATTGGCTGTATACGTTTAACTCAATGACCATTTCAGCACTTATAACAAAAACTCACCAAAATGTATCCAACCACAACATAAAGCCTGTACTACTCGTAACTCATTGATCATTTCTGTATTCTCAATCATAGTTATTGTAGAGTACCCAACCACAACCCAAGAGCTGTAGTACTCACAACTCAATGATCATTTCTGTACTCATAATCACATTCATTATATTGGACCCCCAAACAACCAAAGGGTTGATGTACTCAGATTTTTTCTCATCCAAAGTACTTTCTTTGCACTTTGCAAGTAATGTTGTTTCTGTCTTTCCAAACTCCTACTTGTACTTCAGTACATTTTTCTGCATTCCTGCTTTAAGTTATATTCCACAAAAGGTACTCGACTACAACACGGATTGTTTTTTAAAAATCCAATGTAAAAAAAACTACTGGCTGGTACGTACCCCAAGGCCCGCTAGAGGTTCCCACTGATCATGTCTTCTCACTTAATGCTTTCTAGCCGCTTGAGGATGTCGTTGAATGTTGGTCTCTTCCGAGGCACAATGTCCCAGCATTCCCGCATGATATTGTAGATGAGGCCAGGACAACTCTCAGGGGCCGACATGCGGTACCCTTTCTCTATATGCTCCACGACCACGGTCAGGTTCTGGAACAGAGGAAACGTGGATGTGCCGTTTGGTTTTGGGATCTGGGACTGAGCCGTATGACTTGTGACTTGGATTCTCTGAAGAATTTGACTCGAGTCACGTTTTACACAATAAATCTCATAATCGAAAATTGCTTTTAAGTTCTCTCATACTTACCAGTTTAGGATATGGAAGCTTCCCAAATGAGTATAATTCCCAAATGAGAATGCCAAAACTCCAGACATCGGACTTGACGGAGAAATCCTGTAGGTTCAAAATGAGAAAAATAACTTACCAATCAGTGGTTAAAAAGTTGCTGTGATGAGGGTCGAGGCAAGCATGTGAGAATAGGTACAGTAGTGACCGTGTTTGAACCCCTTGCGTCCGGCTGTTATTGATGGGGGGGGGGGGGGGGGGTTGGTATGCCAAGAACGGGCTGTGCAGCCAAGCATAAACACAAACAATAGACACCACACTGAATGGAGCATCTCCTTTCCTGTGAATGAAAGCTTTGTTTGAAAAAGCTCCATCTATTCATTACACTTCCATTTAAGAAAAATATAGTTGAAACAAGAATGGATTGAGTACGCGCAGAAATGCATGTACAGACGACAACCGGCCAGGTGTTTTTTTTTTTTCACACTGCGGCTATAGCCCTGTCCGCACTGGACTTTTTTGGGTAAAACTTACCGAGACGATGGGTACTTTTCCCATGTTAAGTCCAGTGCGAACAGCCTAGGTCGTTTTCCTCTCAGTTACTTTTATGCTACACAGGGACACCACGCATATATGTGGCAAGTTTCCAAATTCCAGTGCGTTGTTCCTCTTTTTGGTTGCAATCATGGCAGATTTTATTATTGATACAGTCGGAAGTTTGGTGCTAAAGAGGTAGGCCTACGTACGTGTACACATGGCCAGAAAAATGAAAAGGCACGCATGATTTGGGTCAATCGCGTCAATGTAGAAAGGTCATGCAAAGTGCCCTCATGAGTCGCTATATTGACAGCTCGGTTACTTCTACCACGGTCTCGGTAAAATGTTCTCGTGTCGAAAGTCCAAGTGCGGACAGTGGTCACATTTGACCATTTTTCCACCATCGTCTCGATTAACCTTTAAAAAAAAAACAGTCAGTGCGGACACGGCTTATGGCAGTCGTCTGGGATCAAAAGGTTAAATTTTTTATTTCCTGAATGTTCCAATAAGGGTTTTAGGGGGTCTATGGGTCTACTTTCTGCTAAACGTTACGCAGCTCTGAAATTAGGCATGGGTTATAAGTGCTATATCTACCTGTGAGAGTAGAGAACAGATTGCGCTGATCTCGAACTGCTGCATAGAACTGATCTCATGGCCTGATGACCAGGGGTAATAATTGTGAAGCGCTTTGAGACATTTGTATAAAGCGCTATATAAGCACCGCATTATTATTATTATTATTATATCACAGTGCATTCTCATGGCTTTTTGTCCGGGGGAAACTTACGTTTTTTCGGAGGGCTTCCGGCGCCGTCCACTTGATAGGGAACTTGATCCCCTGTTGGGTGATGGCGGCCTCTTTGGAGAGACCGAAATCTGCCACTTTGGCAACATCCCTCGCCGAGATGAGAACGTTTCTAGCTGCTAGGTCACGGTGTACTATATTATGGCTTTCTAGGTAGGCCATAGCCGAGGCAACATCGCTGGGTGGGAAAGAGGGGATGGGTCAATCATCGTCAACAATTGTGCATTGATCTTGATTGACTAGAGATTTCTACTGTTTATATCCATTGGTGGTGCCATTGTAAATTGACATAGAGGAATCCCAGTGTTACATGCGTGATATCATAGAGACAGCATTTCAGACTTCTTTTTAATTACCTTGCTTTTATGTACCACATTGTGTTCAGTGGAAACTTTTGTTTTCTGCCAAAATGTCCGAAATCAATGACTGTTTCATAGGTGAAGCGTAAAACTTTGTTTAAATAACAATTTTCCCCCAAAATGAGTATAACTTGTAGATAATATCAGTCTGGTCTATATTAAAGAAAAATTAGTGGATTCACACATGCATACTGTCTGTTCATATCTTGATAGGCACTTGTCCTGTTAACGCGCACTGGTCCAATTAATTTCTTGAGCTATTAAAGATGGCACGTCAATGTTCTTATTCTACCCTTCCACAATCCCAGGCATTTTAAAAATAACTTTTACATACATGTACAGCAGCCTTTTAAATGTTTGTTTTTCAAAACAGACATTTTCCATCCATTTGCAGTATTTGTCCTAACAACAGTGGATGTGCTTGGTCAAATGGTCTGAAGGACAAGGTTTGTTACGGTCATGGTTTGTGCGATACGACCATAGACCTATATCAAATTACTAGAGCGCTGACTCCTCATCTTAGGCGCGGAGATACTTAAAATCCTTTCTGTGCGCAGACATTTTGAATTCGTGTGCGTGTTTGTAGAACATAATGAAATTAGATTTTTAAAGGGTACTCTAAATGCAACGCAGAAGTACAACATACGCAAACAACTTAAGCGCGTCATGACGGTTATAAAACGTCACGGCAAAAATAATCTGCAGCACTTTACGCACATGCGTTGTTTGCGCAGAGCCAAATGAAACGCTCATTTAATGATTGTGCGTTTCAGTTTTGGGCGTATCGGCTTCGATAACGCAACTGTATAGAATACAAACGCAGATATGCAAATAGCCGTACAAAAGCCGTACAAAATTTCGAGTTTTCCATAGGTTTGTACACAAACATGGATGCGCCCAGCAGGCATCACTTTGTACATCAAGTCAGCACTCTAGTAATTTAATATAGGTTGTGCTAGGACATTTTGTGTGAGCTCTTTCTGCGTCAAATTACACCCTCTGCTGCCATTTTAACTTTTTTTTGTGAATATCAATGTTTCCAGTTTTGTAAATTAATTTGAGTATTAGTATAGCTTCAATCAAATCTTAATAATCTGAAATAAACAAAAGGCCATTTTAATGACTTCAAAGCGAAATTGTTTAACTATTAAAAGGAATTCAGATGGACATTTTGCAAAACAAAGGTGCATTTTGTTGGAAAAAACAACCACTAAAACTTTTAAAAATAAATAAATAAAGATCGTTGCAAACTCACATGGCAAAGCCCAACAATTGTGGCTGCTTGATCACCGTCCTTCCTCGCGACCTAAGGTAATCTACTAAATTGCCCTGAAAGAGAAATCACATACGACATCTCATAGACTTTGACAAAGTCCACAAATTAAATTTTTTCAAGTTATCTAAAAAATAGAGCACATCAGATACAAAAGCATGCTATGAGGCCATATGAGTCATATGCATGGCGCTTATACATGTAAGTTACATTTTTCCGTACACCACATCTTTAAGCAAACGTGACCTTTTTTACCAAAAGAAAAGCAATTCTTAACGCTTTGAAGCCGGATGACGTCTATACACATCCACAAAAAATTGCCACCTGGCCGGATGACGTCTATACATGTCATTCTCTGCATTTTCAATCCATTGTTGGATTATTGTGTTTGTTACGCTTGGCTGCACAAGCCTCTTGTGTCCGTTTTGCTTGGCCGCACAGGCCGCCATTATAAATAACCGGCTTCAGTGGGTTAAATAGAAGTGTATATTCGTCTTAATGAAATGGGAGCTAAAGCTATTTTTATTCTAATTGCCAGTGCCGATAAAACCTACACGCTCTGAGCAAATACTACAAGATCTCCAAGTTGTTTACCACATATGTTTTTAACCACCTACACCCAACCTACACCTACACGGTGCCATTTTTTGTTAAATCTGAAATCAGTTTGCAAAGTTTTCGGTCAGCCAAACTCTCTAAAAAATAAATAAGCTTTCAATATAAGTGAAATCCCTTTCCGATATGGCTGAAAATCACTTCCTGATGCAGCAGAACATTTCCTTGTAAATACGAATTAACCAATCACAGCCGCGTGCCACACATCAGTCAGGCATGTCAGACTTTTGTTCTACCATAGCCACAGCTGTAATTAGTCAATTCGTCGGGAGGGGGGGGGGGGGGGGGGGGGGGTGGTTAGAGCTTAATGTATTAGTCTACTACATTCCAATAAAGCTGAAATAGTTTACATGAAACAGGAATCATTGCAGTCAGCGTAAATGTGAATTTCATTTTAAGATTGATGACCCCTTTAACACAACACAACACAGCACAAGTCACTGTAATTTACCATACTCGTGAAAAGTCAATATAAAGAACATGTACAGGCACGACCCAAATGAAGTGTCATTTGTTCAAATACTCATACCACTCCACTGACTCCAGAGGTAATTGTGCAAGTATATTACAAGTTTGGCCGTACACCATCAATCAATTAACATCTCCTCTATTAATAGTAAATCCTATGACAAGGCAGTTTTTGGAGAGTACAACTCTTCAAAAGCAAGTGCAAATCAGCAGGACTCTTTCAGCACACTTATTGAGAGACTATCCTTGCTTATGTGCCATGTATTATTTAAATGATACATTTTATGAACGTTTCATGAAATCAATTTGAAGGAAATGCAAAGACCAAACAATCCAAAACCAGAGGATAGGATGGCAAGTTTTTGGAAAAATTCATATTTTGTACATTTTGTTGAGCTTTGTTACTTATTAGCCTTTTCGGGATATGGCCGACACAATAGGAGGGCGCTATTTGATTTGGATAAATCTTTTGTATGGCGCAAAAGGTTGACCCAACTCAAACAGCGCCCTCCTATTGTGTCTGCCATATGGGTCATTCCACCAGGTTGGGACACAGTGTGTGACATTTATCCATATCTTTAAAAGTACTATTACATTTGATTCAGTTATTTCATGTAACATCAGTCTTTGGGTGGGAAATATTTTAGAAAGTTTTAAATCATGTAAATTATATTTAACCAAAATTATGATTAAACAAATGTGTCAGTTTGACATAACCAGTTTGACGTAACAGGACACGTCCATATTTCCATTTGTGTGTTTTTTCAACACTTTAAATATAAATATGGAAAATTCACCATGTGTACTAATTAAAAGATATACTATGCAACACAAGAACACTTTTGTTATGGTAGTCAGTGTCAAATATAGCAGAGACAGCAAGAACAGACGTGAGTGTGGACGTAACATGGACACTGTGTCCACTGTTACGTCCACACATGCATGTTTTTATTGTTCTTGCTGTTTCTGAGCTATTGGGACACTGGCAACCACAACAAAAAGTGTTTTCTGGTAGCATTGAGTGTCTTTTAGTTAGTACATATAGTAAGTTGCATAATTATTTATTTAATGACAAAAAATTAAGGCAGTCTGGACTTAACATTTAGTACTAACATGGTGTGACATAAAAATGCACATTTCCATTTTGTAACATTTATATAAATAATTATGCAAACTCAATCTGTATACTAATTACAAAACACAAACTGCAACACAAAAAACATTTGTTATGATATTCAATATCCAAATGCAGCAAAACAGCAGAAATATATATATGTATGGTCATGGTCTATCATGGTGTCCATGTTACGTCTGCACAGATTCTTAAAATTCTTGCTATTTCTGCTATATTTGGACACTGACTGCCGTAAAAAGGTGTTTCATTTTTGCATAGTGTGTCTTTTAATTATTGTACGTAATAAATTTTCCATATTTATTTTTTAAAGTGTTGAAAAACCACAACAATTAAATGTTGGACACGGTGTCCATGTTACGTCTATTTTACATACAAAAAACCACACTTTTTATCATATTTCTCTTTAAATATAACTTACATGATTGAAACTTTCTCAAATAATCTCACACCCAAAGATGGATGTCACATGAAATAACTGAATTAAATGTAATGATGGTTTTAATGATATGGTCATATAACACAGTGTCCCAACCTGGTGGAATGACCCATATCCAAAAAAGGCTAACTAGCACTACCCAAACCTGCTACAAAAAAATTACCGTACAAATGATAAAACTCACTTTGTAAAAGTTTCAAGAGCGGAGAGATTTCTTAGGGGTGTATTACTCTGAAAAATGAATTTTCAAATTGAAGTGCAAATTTGATAGCAATAGATAAGTTATGAGTTTTCCAATTAGACATTCTACAAAAAAAAAGAAAAAAAAGTGTGACGCTCCCAATTCCTATAGCATCAAATGTATATCAATCTTTGCATGTAACATATAGATGGGCGGTGATCAAGGGGAATGTCCCTCCCCCCCAATATTTTTCCCCTTATCATATACATTTTATAGGTCATTGGCTTTCACATGCACCAGTATGCACCAGAACACACATGAAACACAAGAGACAGCGAGTACAAAACGCTTAACAATTATTGTAAGTTGTGTGCTTTTTCCTCCATCCCCCAACATCGCCGCCACTAATGCATATAATATATATATTTTAGGAAGTCAAAATATAGTGCGCACTGTGTAGTAAGTGCCCTTTTTGTGTGTGTGTCAAAAATACAGTTTCTTCTATAATTTGTAAGTACAATGTAGAGGGAAATTCATTAACTCTGCAGTGTGCCGTCACTGTTTTGATAAGTAGGTCACCGTGGTGTAACAGTGCATGTATACTGTCATGGCACACCACAGGGTTAACCCCATAAGTACGGTATTTTATGGGAGACGTCGGGGTGCCGCGGCGGCTCAGGCAGCCAAGCGAACCGCTACAATGTGTTTGTGCAGTCAAGCGTAACCTATACACAAAAATCCAATAATGGATTGAAACTGCACAAACAGCGGCCAATGGCGTCAACCGGCCTGGTGCCACTGTTTTTTTGGGCGCATATTTGCGTCATCCGTACGCAAGGGGTTAAAATGAAATTTTGTTTCCGAGTATGGACTCAGCAGCATTACGGAGGCCTCAACTTTTTAGGAAACTCTACCCTAGGATGTCTTCATTCACTGCATTTGAGAAAATTAATGTTACATAATCTATACACCTCTTTGCCTCAACTAACTCTGACCATGCTAAATCCAACGATATCTAACAATAAGCAAGTTCTGTTGGATTTTGTATTGATTTTGATCTGCACAGTGAAAAAAAGGATCTATTTCAGCTGTTGACTATTTTAGCAAATTTCACACTTTGCTCTGGATCAATTCTGTTGGATTTAACACGGTGCTAAGAGAAAGTTTACTTGTTTTTAAAAATTGTATCAGCTGTCGCAAATATATTTAACTTTCCTTTTCTTGTGTAAATGCATGTAGCATTTTGTAATGCATGCAAACCTGAAAATGCCCTGGATAAAGAAATTAAACACACAAACTCTCATAATGTCATAGAAATGGTGCTGTGAATAAATACAAAAATGAATTTTTCTCACCTTTTCAAGGTATTCTAAGACGATAAACATAGGGCTTCCGGCGCTCGGCAAAGCCACTCCTAGTAACTGTACAAGATTTGGGTGTCTGAGCTCACTGTACAGGTAAGCAAGACAAAGAGATAAAACAACAAATGTGAATATCATGCTATTAATCTCATAGAAAAGGCACTTCCCACAATTATCTTAAAGGTAGTATATATAATTTGCAAACAACAAAAACAAATCTACTGAATTATTATGAAATACCTTACTAGACTGCAAGTAAATAACAGTCTTAAGCATCCTGTGAAATCATGGCACCTGGTGTGCTGTCAATTTCAATAAAAGTGGAAATTTACATGTATAACGTTTTCCAACGATTGTCGGCAGACAATCGTTGGAAATAGTCTAGTTCCCCGACCTGATAATTCCCCGACGTCTATAAATTGCTCCGTTTTGTCTAGAACAGGTTTTTCTTCTCTCTACGCAGACTATGGTTTTTCCCAGCATCTATGCACACAAAACCTTAAACAGGTCAGTGTTGCGGTATTTGCTAGCACCCTATAAAATTTAACCTCCAAATCCATTTCTATCTGAAAATTACAGCAAAAGCAAATGATGTATACTACGTTTAACCCTACATGTAACTTTATAGAAAATTTTGCAAGGAATTTCCTGACTCACTACAAAATCCACCAGGTGAAGTAAGCTACATGTAATGGACAATTCTTTGTACCTAATTTTCTAGGGACATCAAGTTCCATGTCAAGTTACAATGGCTAGGCTCTACTGTTCTCAAACCCACAAAATCCTCCAAAACTGCACGATGGATTAGGGTTTAATAGGGTTAACAACGTTTATAACAGTTGACAATGAAGTGAAACATTCAGCGATGATAGATGAAAATTTAATTATTCAAAATGACAAGCAGCACATATTCTCCCATCTCGATATCTCCACTGTCGAAGCAAGATTTTTGCACATGTGCGGTATGCTTTACAATGCCATTATCCTTATACATGTTATTATACAAATAATGAATGTTTATGAGTGCGATGGTAAGAATAATTTCATGAGGTGACAGATTGAATGTTCCATTCCACGAGGCGAAGCCGAGTGGAATGGGACATTCCATCTGTCACCGAATGAATTATTCTTACCATTGCACGAATGTGAAACATTCATTATTTGTTTTATACAACGCCTGAATAAATCCGACAGATTGCATGCATGGATTTCTTGGTGTAACGTTACAACATGCCGTTTACCTTCTCAGTCCCGCATAAAACCGCGACAAAAAGTGGTCCAGTTCCGAATCAGTTAAAGCTTTAATTGTTGTTCCTGCGTGTCTTGCAAATTCCTCTAATCATTTGATTGCATATTTCATTTGTCTGTTTGTGTTAGCAGCGTCAGCATCGCCTACGAGTTCCAATATTTCGTCGTCTGTTAGGAGAACAAACCGCGGCAGTTCGCGAAACTCGGCCGCCATGCTGTGTGAATGACAGCCCTGTTGTAGCGCCACCAATTAGACCGTGAAATTAGGGAAGTTTTTTTGGTTCTATCAATGCGCGCGCACCGTTTGATAGAACCATGTGATAGAACGTTTTGGGCAGTGCGGGTTCGCGTCGTGTGATGGGTCGAATAATTCAATGCACGTGATCGACGATCCACCAATCGGATGGCTGGGATTTATTCAGGTGTTGTATAAAACACTTTAATGAATGATGTTGGTCGAGCTGATTCAATGGCTTAACAGGTTGACAGTTAATATTGCAATTAAAAGCTTGCAGGTTTTTTCCTATCTTTGCTTATTATTTTTCTTTTGGCAATTTTACTTTTGAAAAGTATTTTAATAAATTGTAATCATTTTTCAGTGTCTTCTTTGTTTCAACACTGGTGCTACAATGTAACACGCAGTATATTCCCTGGGAATATTCCATGATCAGCAATTCTAATTCTAGTGAGACCCTTTCCTTCCTACTACATCCAAACAAGGGCAGAGTGACATCTTTCAGTTTCAATGAAACAGGAAATAGTAGACAAAGACAAATGCAGTCACTTTCAAATTCTACTTTGTTTTTTTAATTTACTTTCAGTGCCCATACTATAATATACTATTCTGCATACCATGCTGTAATTTATGGTTATTCTTTTCATTTTTTCTAACCAGATACATTTTTACTTCTGCATTATAACAAATGGTATATTTTTACTGCACATACACATATAGCTTAGATTTTAGCCAAATTGCTTCTATAAAAATGCCACATGTTGGGTTTCAAAATGTGAACATAAAAAAAATATTTATTCAGAGTGTGAGCCTACTAAAGATAATATAACTGATGGCCCAAGCCGGAAAATGACAAATAATCTTAACAAGCACTATACTAAATAGCAGATATATCATTCTTCCATTACAATATCCGCATTGACATTATATATATTTATAAATTATATATATTTATAAAATTATAAATTGCACCTGGGGCTGATTTTAATGAGTTACAAAGCATTTTTGTTTTCAACTTTGTTATTTTTGACAGGAAAACTGACACCTTGTAATGAAGCAATTTAATAAACACATTATTTAACAAAGCTGTTAATGGTGGTTAATTTTCAAATACTGCAACTGAACCAGCTTGAAATTGTAGTAGCTGAATACATTTAGGTTACTAGGCAACTGATATATATATATGCAACTTTGAACACTGGACTTTTTCATATTCAAACTTGCCATGGCTGGGGGTCTAAATTCCAAGGATGGGAATTTACGTTTAATTTGATAAACGTTTAGCAAAACTTTCCCGTAGCATTTAAACGTTATAAATTGCAAAAAGGCTGCCGCCCATCCTAGTATTTGTGTAGGATAGGTGCCATCTGCGCCGAGCATTTATCTTGGCCCAGCGGCGTTTTATAAATTTGAGTTCCGTTTAAACGTTTGTGAAAATTTCTAAACGGATTTGAATTTGTTTTCGTTTAAACGTTTAAACGTGTAAATGTCCCATCCTTATCTAATTCTATATTTACCATATTCTTTTTCCATTTAAAGTGGGGTTAATCAGTCCAAAAAAAAAAAAATACTAACAAAATAATATTGGATGTTGCGACTGCATGCATGCTGTTATTTTTGTGCGCAAATATTGTACATTGTTTACTTAACACTTGGCTGGATTCGTTGTCTTGTGTGTGAAACCGGACCTTTTTTTTTCAGCGCATTTCAGAAATGTGGATTCAATAATTACCCAATTTTTTGGTCTCTCCAAGTCTTTTCCCCCTCATTCATTCTTTTTTTTCTTCGTCTGTTTTTTTTCTGGGGGGAGGGGAGGGGGAGGAGGAGGGGAGGGGAGGGGGAGGAGGAGGAGGAGGGGAGGGGAGGGGGAGGAGGAGGTCTTGGACTTTTGTAGACACAGTTGTTTTTCGATGGTTGGGAGCCAAAAATAGTGATGGTGGGGAAAGGGGAAAAACGGCATTTAGCAGTGGGTTCTTTTAACGAGGAGCACTCACGTCATGACTGATGCTTCGGCAAGGAATGTTTGAGCTGCTTTTCCATCGTCTTTCAGCTGTTTGATGGCCACTTTCCTGCCCAGGTAGAAGCCCTGCCTGACATCTACAACAAAATCAGCCACAACATTATTATAACATTAAATTTAAATGTTTGTATTATTCTTCAAAACATTTTGCACTGAATAACAATCACTTCGGAACATCACTGAAAATCACATCTTTTTACCACGTGATGACTTTTGGAGTAGCGCCCATGTACGTGTGAATATTGTTGAATTGATCATTAACTGATGAGCGAAAAGTTATTTTCAAAAGACAATATGTGACCCGCTCTGAAAAAAGGTATATTATGTCGCAAAATATGAAAAATGAGTTTTATGTATATTTAAAAAGCCCGCAATGTAAGCTTTCATTTGGTACATGATAGAGCTCCAAAGCCCTTTCCGTTCTGGAGATATCGCGTCTTTGCATATTAATTAGTTCTATGGAGTTCAAATTGCACAACAGAGAAAACAGGCTTTGAAATAGCTAGTTCTAATACAATGAAATGGAACGATGCACTTTAAAAAGGTAATTTGTTTTACTTTATTTACTGAAATCAACATTGTTGTGCACCAAACCTGAAACTTTAGATATTTAAGATGTCATTAAAGAAAAAAAAATGAATGAATTTTTAAGAAAAATTTTACCCTCTCAACGTTGAAAGGGCCATTACACGTAAATGCATAGCGCGACTTATATCACCTTTTTCTGGAGTGGGTCACATATGATGTGGTATCTTTTTTTAGCATGCACACAGCAAGACAGGGACCACCAAAATTCCATTGCCTCTGGCCTTCCACACATATGTATACTAGGCTTGAGAGACAGAAACATTTTGGAAAGGCACGACACTTTCAATCTATTTAACACCAAGCTACCAATGTACAGACGCATTAATAAAACATTTCTATTGTCAGTGTGCATTTTTCAGTCCCCGATTGTTTTCCCATTTATAGAACTGAATTATTTCTATTACATCTCTTCTATTACTAATTGCGATCTCCATCATAAATACAAAAAATTGCCTATTGTAAATAACAACAGTCTTACCGCCAAAGTTTCCTTTACCAATCAGCTCCCCAACTTGGATGTCTTTCCTATTAATGGCCCAGCCAGCTGAAAGGTCATAAGATAATTGAAAAATGCATTTTAAGGTTGCACTTTTTACATCGCACTTTTTACATCACACTTTTTACATCACAGGGAATCCAGTTGGTGGTTGGTAGAGTACAATGTATCTGCAAAAAAACCAACTCAGTTCCTATCGAGAGACTCTTCACAAGGAATTACTTTAATTTCTCAAAATAATTTGTAATTAATTTTCCAGTTCCATTTGGAAATAAAATCAATCAGGTACATAGCAAGCCACCAAACAAAATAGACAGTACAGCCAGCTCCTAAAGACTGTAAACACCAAACTTGTGAAACAATTAGCAGAGATGTAGTCACGTCCATCACAAACCCTTGCAAGTCCTTGCAAGTCCTTGCAAGTCCTTGCAAGTCCTTGCAAGTCCCTGCAAGTCCCTGCAAGTCCATCACAAGCCCTCCAGTCCCAATCACAAGCTATTCAAATGAGCTTTAACAAAGGCATTCCTTTGTCATTGTTCATCCAGTTACTTGTGACTTGACTGGACTTGCGAAAGGACTTGTGAAAGGACTTGCAGGGCCTCGACTACAACTCTGACAATTAGTTTGAGAGAATTACACCAGCTACAGAAAGCCATTACGAGCCTTCCAGCAAATCACTTTGTCAAGAAGATGGCCATCTTGTGTTACTTGTAACACAACTAATAACCAGCCAAGATTTTAGCTCAATTCCGCTATATAACAACTACCAAGAGCGAGGCCGCCTAAACAATTTCATGTAGACATTTATGCTGTCTATATGCAATAGTTTCACATAATAATAATAGTAAACCAGAACAATAATAAAAAGGTCCATAATCATTCATGAACCCTGTCCCTCTTCAATGAATGAGGTCTTGTGGTTCAGATTCAAGCCAAGCTGCTTGCTTTTCCAAGAAATCGATAATATTTGGAAAGCGAGGTTGCAACTGCAAATTTGACAACATAAAGCAGATACCTTGATATTTGAGTACAACACTCTTTCTTGCGCCCGTGTTTGGAAAGAGCATATTGACGCATACGCACAACAGTTGGGACTGAACTGCATGTGCGCGTACAACTATCCACACGTACAATGTACAATGTTTATGGACACACGTACTGATGTTCAACACGGTGGATTTAGGGAAAAGACGTAAATGTAACGTGGCAAACTCACAAATAATGCCAATGGGGAGCCGTAATTACACCCAACCATGTTACTAGGTTGGTCGTCAAGACAACTCGCCTGCCAAGTCACTTAAAAAAAAAAAAAAATCCATCCAGAAGGCCAAGGCCGCCCAGAGTTTAAAACTAGCTACCAGTCAACAGGTTGAAATGTCAGAAATGCCTCCCCCCCCCAAAAAAAAAAAAAATAAATAAATAAAGAGTCTGCTTTTCCGATTTGACCAACTTACATTGCACAAAAGCATCAGAGTTAATGGAGTAGTTTAATTCACCCCTCTTTGTTGCCAAAGCCACCTTGAGTCTTGAGCATAAACCATCATCTTCTCCCTCATAGTGCTGTCAAACATAAACAAAACCCAACTCACTTTATCAAGATGTTTTCATTTTATAATAGGCACACATGGATCACAAAGTCTTCAATGTTATTGTTGATTGGATTCAATCTTTAAGTTTGCACAAAAACAAGCAGTCCGGTGCCTCTTCTCTACTAGATTTAGCTGTTACTTACTGCAATGGCCCAACTGCAGCATTTATCTATTAAAGCTAACTTCCCACAGGTTTAGTTGGAATAGTCTATGGAGTTCTACATAACTGTATATACATGTAGGACCCATCCAATTGCAGTTTTGCAGTTTTGCAGTTGGGCCGGCCAACCTAGACCATCTATAGTCGATACTGATACTACAATTGGGGCATAATGTTGCCCACTCATAACTTGCAAACAGCTGTCCATAAACAATCTCAATTTTCCCACAAGTTAAAAGTCACATCAAATGGAACTTAAAATGCTTAAACCCACACCATTCACCTGTGCATCCAATTTACCATCACTTCCAACCTTTGGTTTGCCAGTTGGAAGTCAAGTATGCCACCTTTTAGCGATTTTCTGCTAATTTTTATTTACATATTCATGAGCAAAAGAGTGACGTCACATGAGGGGAAAGCTTCAGTACATGTATCATAGCTGATTTGTGCATACAAATTGAAGGAATCTTTATACTTTTCCCTGGGTCAATATTCTAAATATATTTCCTTTTTCTAAGTGTGAAATTTTGCATAAAAACTACTGATATACATCAGATGTTGATTTCTTTTTCATAGTAACAACGCCCCCACACACCAGAAAATAGCTTGAATATTCGGAATAGATGAAAATTTCGCTGGACCGTGAAGACAAATTCAACACATTCCTTTACAGCAAATTCAAAACTCACCTCTACTAATTTGGTCAGGTTCTCAAAATATCTCTCCTCGTCAATAGTCAGCTTGTTGTTGTGATATAAGATGTGGTAGTGCTCCACATGACCTTGGAACCCCACGCATAGCGTGTAGTCACCAGGGAAGTTGGTACTCTCCCTGACCAGGAAGAGGCCATCCGATCGGGGTTGGAGAAGCTCCTCCGCCTTCTCTCGACTAATCTTACCATGGAACCACCTGTTGGTAGAAGATGGGGGGGAAAGGTTAAAGCTTGTAGAAATCAAAACAGAAACAAAATTATGATATACATGGTTCTGACAAATGCATAACAAAAATGATGTACTTTTATGTTTGTTTTAGTAATTTATCGATACTTGGGACAGAAATAAAATCATGTGGTGTGCACCCTCCCACAAAAATTCCCCTAAAAATCTTTGTTTGCCACACCCCCTGCACATACGCCGTGAATTTTGTAAATGCATCTAGACATCAGGCACAGCAAGCAAACCTTCTAACGACAACATTTTGCTGGGCTCAGAAAAGCTTTGCTACACAAAACCACAACATTTGATCAGCTAAAACTGCATGTGATGCATACATGTACCACTTTTGATTGGTTATCAGCAGTTCTTTTTGCTTTACAAGGAAATTATATTCAGCAATATTTTGCACTAAACAGCACAACGAAATCTGGTTTCCGATTTGGAACAATTTCCACACAACAACTTCTAAACTATAAAAAAAAATTCTAGCACCATACCTACAAAATGTATATGAAGTTAGATCTTGAGCCTGTAAACTGGCCAATACTCACGGCATTGTTTGTCGTTTGACGCCTTCTCTCTTCTGTACATAGTTGGCGGGTATCATACCTTCCTGGCCTTGTTCATTTCTCGCTCGGTACCAGTTGGGATCCTGTTTTATAACAACAAAGAGGGGACAAATAAAGTGGTGGCCTGAAGCCAATTTCACAGAGATGCTAAGCACAAAAATTTGCTTCGCTTGAAAACTCTTCCTTGATAAAAATTGGATTACCAACTAGATTTCCATGTGTTGTATATTTTTGGTGACTGGTATTCAGCTGTTGTTTGCTTAGCATGAAAATCCAATGTACTTAGGGATGTTAATCTGTTTTTAATAAAGGTAGTGTACATGATTGGTTATTGTTGCAATTTTCAGAAATGGGTGGATTTGGGGGTCAGTATTTTATAGGAAATATCGTTCTACTGACCTGTTCAAAGTTTTGCGAAAAACGAGAGAAAAACGGCATTCGTTTTCACCCGTCGGGCGGATGATAGCCTTTAGTCAAGGTGCGCGTGGCCGGCTATCTGGGAGCATGACGTGCCCCGGATATACCATCATGTCTGGGTCGCGCCACTCGTCCGGGTAGCCAGGCGCGCCTTGACTAAAGGCTACAGGGCAGTTTTCCGAAGATTTCCGGCCGGAAATCGTTGGAAAACGATATACATTTCAACTTTTCTTGAAAACGACAGCACACCAGGTGCCATCATTTCACAGGATGATTGAGACTACTATTAACTTACAGTCTAGTGAGGTATTTCATAATAATTCAGTAAAAAAAAATTGGAGGATTACCAATCGTGTACGCTACCTTTAAGACAGACATTTTTGTGAAAGGCAAATTTTTGTGCTTAGCAGCTCCGTGAAATAACCCCCGGTCTATAAACCTGTACCAAATGTACATGTACATGTACCAAGTTTTACTTCATGTACATGTATGTATGGGGTTGGCTGAAAAGTTTGTAGGTTGACTCTGAAGGAGTAATGCCAGATCAATGAAACTTAGCATGCATTTTGTTCAACCCTTTTGATAACTAAATTGCATTGTTTGTTTCCAGGTAAGGTCGTATTTGGTGGTTTGTAGACGACTTCGTAAAAATTGACAAAATTTGCCATCGAAACGACCTTGGCCTTCTTTGGAGGGGGTGAGGACGTGCGTTTCCACTGCACGGATTGCCTCTTTGTCTCCGGCTCAAAGTGATGGACCCAGCACTCATCCTGGGTTAGGAAAAGTTCGATGAAATTAGCTGTATCTGATTCAAAATGCTCCAAGTTATCCCTTGACATGACCAGCCTGGTGCACTTTTCATCAGGGGTCAGAAGACGTGGCACCCACCGAGCAGAAACCTTTGACATTTTAAGTTCTGTACTCAGAATGTTCTCAACTCTCTCATGGGAGATTCGAACAGCATGCAATTAATTATCACAAGGGTTGAAATAAGCGTTGATCTGGCATTAATCCTTCAGAGCCATCCTACGAACTTTTCAGCCAACCCTCGTATATGACGTGCAGGAGAGGTCAGACTTTGTATTTTTGGGCTGTTACAGACAAGAGGCCATTTTCGAGGAGCTACTATTTTACTAAGCACTCGTTTTTTTAAAGCATAGAAAACATTTGCTTTTGACTTGTTCATGGGTGACTTTTGCTTCACATTCAGAAGTCAGACAGGAAGCTGATGCCGGAGAGGAAGCCAAGGTTTCGAAAAACCTAGACTCGGTGAGTCTGGATTTGGCAAAGTATGGATGGATGCCTATGATCCTTTACACATTAAAAATGTATGCTGGAGTCCAGGGTCAAGTCTGGGCTGGCGCCAGGGGTCAAGTCAAGTCTGGACTTTTTTTCTTCAAATTTTCAAATCAAGTGCACTTTAATTTTACTTTTCCGCCGATACTGCCTCGGTTTAAGAACCGGACTCCACAATGTAACAACACTAAACTCACGCAAACTTTTACCTTCCATATAAAATCAACACTGTCAGATAGGCACTCACTTTCGTAGCCTTTGTGATGAAGACAACTTCTCCCTTTTTGAAGGACAGATCATCGGCCGTTGACCCCTCAAAGTTGAACTTGGCCATGCATTCCGTGCCCGGTGCCCACTTCTCCTGCTGTGGGAAATGTAAATGAATTCAGCCATGAAAGAAAGGAAAAAATAATGTTCATACTGGCTGTTAAAAAAACAAAAAACTATAAATTACTGCATGAAAAGTCTAATGCTTTGAGTATCTGTATAATGTAAAAGAGACCTGTAAAATTTTCTGGTGCAAATTTGATTACAATTGGCTATTTTCCAAAGAGGACTCTTTTGCCATAGATGACCTAGTCTAGCGAAATGGACATTCCTTGGGCAGGGTTCCTTTCAGGATTGTTTTTGATTTAAATACTTTTTCTTTCGGGTTGGGTTGATTTAGGGACTATGGGGGAGGGATTGGAACAGTATTCAGACCTTGCCTTGTTTGTGGTCAGTGATTGCAGTCATGTTTACCACAGAGCAAAAAATCTTTATTGTGATCTCTTTTGTTCACATCAAGAAAGCATTGTTCTAACCCGGAGAGATTATCACAGAGAATACAGAACTCTCCCATCCCGGAAGATTCTAGGGGGAAATTTCAGTATCCAGTTTAAAATTTGTGCCAACGGACTTCAACCAGTGGATATTCAAATCAAACAGTCATAAAGTCAGGAGAAAACCCTGAGTAATGCCATTCACCTTAATAAAAACTAACCTCAAATTAAACACCCTATTACATGTACATGTACATCATAACGAATGAAGCTACACATCCATATTTGCATCAACAAATTTTACAGGTCTCTTTTACATACAAATGTAATACTCAAAAGCCACGTCCGCATTGGACTTTTTTGGTAAAACGTAGGGAGACTGTTGTCAACTTGTCCAAATTAAGTCCAGTGCGTACAGCCGGTAAACTTTCCAAATTGTTAAGTGTCGATCGTCGGTTGTCCGTTTATCCCTCCACAGAGGGAACTTTTACAGGGCCAACCGTGTAGCGGAAGAGTTACATGTACGTGGCAGTTTTACATCGCTGAAAAGTCCAGTGCGGACAGCCACTATAATGTAAAATGTGCATTTTGATCATGTGCTTTCCGTACTTGACCACTGCAAAGTTTACGTGGTCAAGGACATTCTACGAGCCATGTAATCCAAGTGCGGACGCACAGAAGAATAACCATAGTGGATTGTTAACAACCTCGCACGGTAACTTTTGACAATAATTAGTCCAATGCAAATGCGGCTATTTTTTATGCAGCAATTTTGAAAGTTATTAAAAAACAAAAGGACTTTTTTAACACGCAGTGTTACGATGAGACTTTCTGAAAATCGAAGTAAAGTCCATAGGGCCTTTTCTACGTGTTTCAAGAGAAAAAAAAACAAGTACAAAAAGGGTACCATTCACAAAAATGTATTGCTTGAATGCTTTTGTTTTGTTTGGATTTGTTTATTGTTTGTAAGTATTTAGTGTGTTTGCGGTGACCTACATGTACATGTACAGGTTAAGTCAAAAAGTGCATAAACCAATGACTGCTAGTCTTAACTTTTCATTTTTAGTGAAGCAGTAACAATGTACTATATCATGTATATAGATCGACATTTTGAAATAAGGTTTGGCCTAATCGTAAAGGTCCTATTGGACACTTGCTGAATATATTCCAGACAAATTGAAGGCCTGAAATCCACCCCCCCCCCCCCCAAATTGAATCTCTTTGGTTTATACATTGTAGTTACCGTACCCATTTGAAAGGTCTGTGTGTACAGGGGAGTCAGGTTGGCCTAGTGGTACATGTACTTTCCTTTTGAATGCTTGTGACCTGGGTTCAAATCCCACCAGGGTCAACATGTGGATTGGGTTTTCAACTGCGACTTTTCCCTAGAATATCATTCTGGGGTTTTCCTGTCACCTCTAAAACTAAACATTTTATCTTCTCTTCACAGATTTCTTCCGGCCTGCAAACTACATGTACAATACAATATGCTTTTGAGGAATCCTTGGTTTCCTTACCAGAAATAATAAAAGTTGACATTCAGACATTCAGACCAGCGCCACACATAGCCTATAGGCAACAAAGCCGCCAAGGGCGCCATTCTGAAGGGCGCCACGGTTTAACTTTTCCTGAGCCAAACTAGCAGCCCTAGAATATTTGCATCAATATTTCTTTGTAAAACTATAAACCTAAAGTCTACAGAAAAGTAAATAGAAAAGATTAAAAAGACACGAAGGTTAGTTTTCTCTAAAAATTCTTTCCTAAAAACACCCTCCTCAACATAAAGATTAGTCTTCTCCGAGCATTTTCGCATTAGGTTAGCAGAATTTAAGAATTCGTATTGCATCAGTTAAATTGTTTATCTTCATTTAGGTTTGTAACTTAAATCAGTACTTACTTTAGTTATTATATTTTGGTTATTATTATCATTTTTATACGTCTTCTTCGTTAACGTTCGCTCGACCTTTCGACGTTGCTACTTTTCTTTTTCAACCATTTATATTTAATATCGTGTCTTTCTAATCTTTTCTATTTACTTTTATCATTAAGGCACCTTTTATACGTCAAATCTAAGCAACAGTTTATGTAGTCTCTTCATTTAATTAAAATATACCTAAATTCTCAATTTTAAAATTTGTTTATAAGGTCGTTGCCAATTCTGTTGTCCATATTCTTCAATAATTCTAGTATATTAATAATAAATATCTTTTTCAATTTCCTGGCAAAAAAACTCTGGTTCGTTCGTCTATTCTGTTGTTGTCCTCTCAGTGTCTGTTAACTCTTGTATCCCCTCGTGCCGAGCTTGACAATGATTGGATCTTATAAACTGGTCATCAGGCTCATCAACAGGCACTCTTCCAAACGGTTTAAACCACCCTTCTCTGCGGGATCTGTCTGATCGTCTGGCATATCGCAAGGTACATTCGGGATTGCTGTAGACTTTAGGTTTATAGTTTCACAAACAAAGTGTTCCTTTAAATGCTTGCATTCTATTCAATGGCAACATCTTCATCGGGGAAATGTCACAAACAGCAACAAGTTTGATCATGTTTAATTGCAGAATTAAATTCTGTTTACAACATACATCCATTTTGTGCATGTAAATGAATACCCGATTGAAAGAAGGGCCCAAGTCCACTATTTTTAGCCAAACTGAGTTAGACACAGGAAGTTACTGCTAACACCATGGGCTATATAGTGACTTTCTGGGTTTATGACTTCTGACTAGCGCCCACCCGAACAAAGATACTGACAATTTGGGAGACCGCCAACATAGGGCAAGGTAGCTCAGTTGGTAGAGCGCCGGTACGGTAACCCGGAGGTCGCAGGTTCGAATCCCGCTCCTGCCAGTTTCTTTGTTCACTTTGAAAATGTATTCAAATCTATCTAGTCAGTTTCCCTTGTGGATTGTTTGACAAAGTACTGGACTGTTAATATCTAAAGATATACTGCCAGTGCTATTTCTTGAGTTTTACTGCATTTTTTTAACATTCTTAAAGTGGTATTTTTCTAGCAATACCAAAGCCATTCACTGGAAGACATTGAATGCAAAAATCCGGCCAAGTTTAGTTATCAAGTAATCACTTGACAAATGTCGAGTTATTTATAGCCCAACAATAATTCAGTTCCAACAGGCAAGAAAGCATCCAAGAATGAGAGCTTTCACAGACAGCTGCAGATGCCTTTATAGAAACAAAGTTTATTATTTTAACCCTCCTATAGTTATAACTATCACAGCCAATCAAAAAATCTCGCAGCTTGTGTGTGTTTCAACCTGTCACTTGATAGGTTTTGATATATAGGGTAGTTGGCTCCATTTTGGCCCTGAGAGAGGGAGGGTTTGATTAATTTGGAGAATGTGTATTGTTCAAGGAAAGAAAACAAAATCCAATTTGCTGAAGTTTCACCCGAAAATTGTCTTCTTGGTAGTTCTAGAAAAAGTTATTCACTTTTGAAGGAGACACTGAATGTTAAGTTACTGAACAATTACTGTTTGTCAAACTATTTGCAGCCTGATAATAATTCAGTTCATCTTTTTGTGTGTTAGAGGCACTAAAGCAAGTAAAAATAAAAGCATTGTAGGAGGGTTGCAGACACCAAAAATCCTTTTTTTCGTTAACCCTAGCGTACGGATGATGCCAAATGGCGCAAAAAAAAAACCAGTGCCACCAGGCCGGATGACGCTTACAGCCGCTATTTGTGCAGTTTCAATCCATTGTTGGATTATTGTGTATGTTACGCTTGACTGCACAATCACATTGTGGCCGTTTCGCTTGGCTGCACCACAGCGCATCCTGTAAATAACCGTACTTAAGGGGTTAAAGATATACTGTACGTTTTGTACATGTGCTCTTCAACAAATCTTATTTTATTTTCCATCTCAGTATTTTCTTCTTATATGCATAGGCCCAATTAATTATCGATCGTAAACAATTTAATATTTGTAACCTAATTATTCTATAACTAAACATGGGTGGATATTTGCTGTCCATGTCTCACTAAAAAAATAGCAATTAAAACAATAATAATATATTTTTCGGGGTGAAACTCGAAAAGAGCACGGACACAGTACATGTATTGAAATAAAACATACAATTTAAACATTAAAAAAAAAACCAAAAATCTAAGTATAGACATTACATCTTTAATTTACATCCGTCAATTGTAAACCACAGATAGAGTACATATATAATTCACAAATATGGAAATATTGACACTTCGGTCTGAACACCCTGCCGACATTTCCTTCCTCCTATTAAACATGTGGATGTGGAATGTGTAACAGGAATGAAAGCTGCACATGGTTGACCATTAATTATGTACACGTAATACATGCACATGTACGCATACTGCGCTCAGACAACTTGACCGCTGACCAACTCGACTTATGAAAATTTGACTGTTGAGATGACTCAACCATGTGACAACTCAACTGTCAACCTTTTCTTTTTTTTCCATGAAAGTCATAGGATTTAAGATTTCTGTTGGAACCCAGACAGTCATGTCAGGCTTCTGCCAAAGATAATACAACAGTCATTCCTGGTGTGGTGTACAGTTTGTACATTATTGCTGCCAATGTGTACATTAGTCAGTGACTATTAATCAAGCCAGAATGACGTCAATTCCTCCAATGCCAAGTCTGGGTTTTAAAGTACATGTATGGTTAGGTTCTGATGTACAATGTACATATATTCTCAACAGAATCTGGTAAATTCAAATGACAGTTTCAAGTGTATTGTGGGAAAAGTTAACTATTGGAAAAAACATCTTCATGGGACAAAATGTGAACCCATGCATATTATATACACATGTAAAGCAGTTTTTACATATTTCTAACTTCCACACATGAAATTAACGTACAAAATAAGTGCACCTAAAATACACACACCAAGGGCTAGTGTTTTCTTTTTAACCAAGGGCAGAGACCAATTAGTGTTTTTCTAAAATAAAACATCCGTATTTCCAAACTGTGTGTTTTCTTCAGTTTTCTTTCCAACATTTCCAAATACACAGAAGTTGAACAGTTCACAATGGTGCAAGTGTGTTATACTCGCTGAATTTAGAGTGTGTTGCCAAATTTGTTTTGCCGAATATAGTTGCTTTAAACTTTCCCTTTGAACTGGGACTCATAAGGTCTGTGAGTTGCAAGAAACCACATAACTTTGTCATCACACATTAAAAGTACGTGTACATGTAGTACACAAAATTTGCTTTTGCTGTAATTTTCAGAAATAAATGGATTTGGGGGTTAGTATTTTATAGCGTGCTAGCAAATACTGTAACGCTGACCTGTTTAAATTTTTGTGTGCATACATGTAGATGCTAAAAAAAAATGGGGAAACGTAAGGGGAAAAAAAAGTTGTTTTTGTAGTCCAGTTCCCTAACCCTACTCCAGACAAAACAGAGCAATTTCTAGACGTCAGGGAATTATCAGGGTACTAGAATATTTCCAATGATTGTTGGCAGACAATCGCTTCAAATTGATACCAAAAATCCAGTTTTCTTGAAAATGACAGTACACCAGGTGCCATGATTTCACAGGATGCTTGAGACTATTATTTTACAGTTTAGTAAGGTATTTCATAATAGTTCGGCAGCTGTATATTACCTTTAATACGAACTCACCCAGAAGTTTGACCAAAATAACAAAATTCTCGGTTTCAGTGATTTTCCACTGATTGTCTGGTACAAACAGAAAGCATTTGACCCTACTCGAGGGCGCTGGGCCAACCTGAATCATCCGCAATGAATGTTCGCATTCCGGTGGTAACCAAGATAAACCAGTACTTGAGTTCCAAGCATGTACATTTCAAGCATGCACACTTCATCTCCAGTATTGGTTTTATACAATGTATATGAAGATAAATTTAGCCACGTTTGTCATTTATCATTCAGCACTGATTAATCCTGGCATTATATGTCAAGGACCCAATGTAGTGGTGGCATGTGTGGTACATTGTATGATTGATCAGTCAAGGGATCTTAAACAACCTGCCACAATATTGTGACACACACAAAAATATGACCGGCTCTGCAAAAAGGGCTATTACATGTATGTCGCAAAATTTGAAAAATGAGTTATAGTTGAATTTGTCACATCCTAAGCTTTAATTTGGTGTACATTTTTTTAGGTTTGACCCCTGTGGCATTTTGTGTTCTCGAGATATCTTGACATTTGGTATACTCCTATTTTCCCAATTTAACGGAAGTGCGTTTAGAGATACAGGCCTTTAAACACAAAACGTGCAAAGAAATAAGATAGAAGTAATTTTTATCAACATTTATTTTTTCATCTTTATTTATCAATATTATTGTTTCTGAAAATAAATTCTGAAAATATAGATATAACAGAAGCCAAACAAACCAAAAACAAAAAAATCACTTACGTTCATATGATTTTTTCGCCCGCTTCACATAGAACTGCCCTGTGTGTGTTTTCACATACATGTAGTGCGACATAATACCCCTTTTTGCAGAGCCGGTCACAAATAATCATACAGTCGTACTTTCCCATACTGCAGGACAATGCTTTGTGTTTCCTATTGTTCCTTTAATATAACCCAACCCCATAGACTAAGCACGTACTTCTACTTGCCGATTTCAACAAAAGACTTGACTTGCGAGGACTGAAAGGTTTCTTTTATTTCCTTTCTCCTCTTGTCCTCGGAAGTATATACAGAACCTGTACAGTTATAAATACTTGAAAACCAGGCTCAACAACAGTTGGCGAACTGAATGCTTCAAATTTAATTTGGTCCACTGGCTACAAACAAAGAAAACAGCACTTTTGCTTTTATATTAATAGTACCATCACTTTGTTTTTGTAGTTTGTACCATTAAACATACATGTACATCCTCCCGTTTTTGCTTTTGCTGTACATTTTAGAAATAAATGGATTTGGGGGGTTAGTATTTTATAGCGTGCTAGCAAAAACGTAACACTGACCTGTAAAGTTTTGTGTGCATAGATGCTGGGAAAACTGTAGTCTGCATAGAGAGAAAAACAATTGTGTTCTAGTAGTCTGGTTCCCTGACCATACTTTAGACAAAACAGAGCAATTTATAGATGTCAGGGAATTATCAGGTCGTTGGAAAACAATATAAATGTCTGCTTTTCTTGAAAACGACAGCACACCAGGTGCCATGATTTCACAGGATGCTTGAGAGTGCTATATATTTAAATTCTAGTATGGTATTTTGTATTAATTTAGTAGTTTTGTTTTTTTGATGTTTGCAAATGTTGCATACTATCTTTAAAATGGTAACAAAGGCTTAAATTGCAACAAGAGGCATCAGTTTGCCTGGAAGTGGACGGGCAGTTTTTCAATCTTTGTTCCGAGTGGACAGGCAGATATTTAATCCTAGATGAAACCTAGGCAAACTCAAGTACCATTTTGCAAGTACTCGGAATCGTATTCCAACTCAGCATCTAGTGCTGCAGCCGAACCGCCGAACCGAACTAAAAATGGCCGAACATGGCCTTCCGAACCGAACCGAACAGAACCGAACCGAACCGAACCGAACCAAACCGAACCAAAATTGTTGGTTCGGAAGTTCGGCAAACTTTACGCACACATATTGATAGCGCTAGGAATGCATGCGATGATAGGACAAAATTAGCGCACACGGGCAGCACGGATATGATTGAATTTACCTGTTGATAAGGCCCTTCTTTTCGGCCTTACATTGTAGCAGGTTTGGACTTGAGAACATGTACCGTGTAAACGGTTACATTAGCCCAGGTACTGCATGCAATGTAGACAGTCGATAGAATTAAAAAAAAGAAAAAAAAAAAGATAAAGCCTTTTCCATTCCAGGAAGGTAAAAAAGAATCATAAAAAACCAAGTCGCGACCGCTTGCATCCGGCCGGCCATGCGAGTTTCCATCCCTCCACCCCCGCCTAAAAAATGTAGTGTGCTCAAAAGCGAGCACCGCCCAGTATGCAATGATTGGTTGTTTACACGGCGACGCAACATGAATACATTTCTCGTTTTGTGGGGATGCACAGTCCAGGGATGAGATTCTAAGAAAATAAAGTTTGAAGTTTGTGAGCGCGTACGGCGTGATGAAGCCTTTTGGGGCCAGGGCCCCATCAGATTCCAGGTACTCTCTCATGGACACCTTTTAGTTTAGAACAAAAATACTTGCAAAATTGTACCCCTGAAATGGTGGTAGGATTCTACATGTACATGTACATTCCTTTCTAAGCAAAAACTCCTGCCTTGTGAATTATATGTTGCAGCACTTTATCCGCCATGCGCCAGTCCTTCTCTGCTCGCAAAAAAAATGTTGAAGAACAAAAACGTTCCAGAATAGAATTACTTTTTGTCAAAAGTTTTGAATTAATTAAATTTGTACTTTTTACCATAATTTCCAAAAATGGCTGTCAATTTTGCTTATCATGCACACATGCGCTAACGATCATGTTCATGTACTCGCACAATCAACATGCCCGTCGACTCAGCGCGCAGTGGCCACAGCGCCCCCGTGCATTGACCCACGAACCTCTCGTACCGAGCCGGTCAATTCACAAGATTTTCCCGGAGTTGTGTACCTTTACACCATGAATGCTTGGTACATCCGCATTTCATCGTATATAGTGATAGTGATTTTGTCAGAAGTCTTTATAATAATGTGACATTTTCATTGTGACTGCAAGCTTAAATTGTCATCATCCATTGGGTAGATTAATTTTAGCGTTCAAAATTTAGCTTTCAAATTAGATGTTCAATCACCAGTTTTGCTATGGTCTGGTTACAGTACGGAATGCTTGCACAATGCATAATTTTAAAAAATGTATCGCGTGTGCGTTGTGCGACGGACACGTTGGATTCAGCTCATGGGGTGATGCGATGTTTTCATTTTGTATGTGCGTGGCATCATCATGCACGGCATATTACTGCATGTGATTTTTGGTTAAATAGAAAGAAAGACATGAGACAGGAAAAAATATAAGGAAAAAAATGTTTTTAATTTTATTTCAGAACACATTCAACTTCATTGGTGTTGAAATATCTGATACCATAATCAAGCCAGCTTTCTAAAATTATGTCGGAAAGTCTAAAATGTCGGAACTTAATTTGAAAGTCGGAAGAATCTCATCCCTGTGAGAGTTGTGCATGTTGGGGAGGGGAGTTACATACATTGTATTTACTCAAGGAGTCCGAGTAAATGTATCAGTGGGATGTTTTTTTCTGGAGCACTGGGCAGTCTTTCCCCTTGACAGCAAGACATGATGAAGTTTATTTTCTAAGACAAGATTAAATAAAATGTACATTCACATGTACATGCGTTTTCTAAAAGGAAATCTGAACATGTCTATCTGTTTGTTTCCCCGCCATTTAATCTTTCCTCGCTATAGTCCATTTTCCCAAGCAGATTTAACTTTGGAAAATGAAACTCCCAAGCCTAGCTCGCTATGCCTTCCCGGATCTCTGAATCACTCGATATCGTGACCAAACACTGAACCCGCGGGGTGTGACCATTGTTCCATTATTATCTATCTTGCGCCCTACGGGTTTGGCAACGTGCCAATCAATTTGTTATGACTGCAGTGGGGAGGGCCGGGGAATTCCCGGAAGGACATTGTATGTGTATGTACTAACGATATCGGCGCGATCGCGATTTGACAGATTTATTTTTAATGCATACTTTCAAACCCGAACCGAACCGATGTTCGAAGAAAAAAAATCCGAACCGAATCCGAACCAAACCTGGAGGATCAGTTGCAGCACTATTAGTATCGCAAACCTACATGTAGTTCCCAGCACCTTGGTTTAGTAAACAGTATCTGATGAAAAAGACCAAGTCAACAGATCTAGAGCACATACATGTACATGTACATGTTATGTTTCACTTTCATCTAGGACTAGTGTTCTAGCCAGGCATTAAATAGCGCTAGCACCCACTACACTTTTGGGAATTAGCGCTACGCTTGAATCCTGCCCCTACGCTACCACTATGCTATACATTTAAGAGCAAGAGTATACTTGTACAAATGTATTCTAAACAATTTTAAAACTAAATTTTTCCCGATATGTATTATCTTAAAAGTGCCCACCGAACAAAGACACTGAGAATTTGGGAGACGGACAACGTGGGGCAAGATGGCTCAGTTGGTAGAGTGCCGGTACGGTATTCCGGAGGTCGAAGGTTTAAATCCCATTCCTGCCAGTTTTTTTTGTTCACTTTGAAAACTTTTGCTCAAAACAGTCAAGGGAAAGTGGCCAGGAATTGCCCCAGATTGCACCACAGTAGAGCATCTAGAATCCAACATTTTTCGGGCCCCCAAAGCGGACCCCACCCTGTAAGGGCTTTGCACTCTGCACTCACATTGTCCATCCTTGAGCAAAATGCCCCTATGCTGTAATTTCACCCTGGCTAGAACACTGTCTAGGACACATACATGTGTACTGGGCCCAATTCCACAGCTCTACTTACAATTAGCATGGAATCACCACTAACTAATAACTTTTGCAGAAAATTCTGTGCTAAGGATTAGTGTACATGTAGGTACGGGTTAACAAGGAATTTGGACTTGTACGCATGCATGCATCCTGTTACCAAGGATTCTGTGCTTACATTGTTAGCACAGAATTTATTTGCTACATTGTAGCTCAGAAAGCACAAAATTGCAGACCATCAGCACATAATCAAGCATATAGTCTCCATGATATTGGGCCCTGTAGGCAAAGTGGTTACTGCCAAAACTGCCCTATCATTGCAGCTTTAAAAAAAAAGCACAAAATAACTTCCGAACCTAACAGGCTTACACTGGTATTCCATTTTAACCCTAACCAACCTCACTGTTTTTCCATATATATATATATATCCCTCCTATACTTATAACTATCACAGCCTATCAAAATCTCTAAACACCAACTCTGACAGTTTGTGTGTGTTTCAATCTGAAATTTGATAGGTTTTGATCTGTACAGCAGCTGGGTCGATTTTGGCCCTGAGAACAGGAGGGTTAAAGCCCTGCTAAATCCAACTGAAACTGAAATATGACATAATCAAACAGGTATATTTAGCTACTACCCTGCTAAATATGACAAAATCCAACAGCTTCTACCCTGCCGAATACAACAATATCCAACACACCACGTACAAGTATAGTTTGCGTTGACTGCTAAATCCAACAAATTACATGTACACTAGTTTTTACCAAAGTTGGATTTGTTTTTCAAAATGAACAAAGAAAACTGGCAGGAGCGGGATTCGAACCTGCGAGCTCTGGAATACCTTACCGGTGCTCTACCAACTGAGCTATCTTGCCCTATGTTGGCGGTCTCCCAAATTGTCAGTATCTTTGTTCAGGTGGGCGCTAGTCAGAAGTCATAAACCCATAATGCTGTATAACCAGGGATCACGCACAATTTTACGATACAACCTGGGAAGCGACATTGTGGGGATCACTCAATTAGGATACGACTATTTAACTTATAATTTGTTGGATTTGGTTAGATTTAGCAGGATTAGGGTTAATGGTAGATGTTATGATATTACCAACAGTGAAATATACAAATTATTTTAGTTGCTCAAATTATAGTACTTGTACCTAAATATCTGGTAGCAAAGGATGAAACATCTGACTAATTTCCCGACAGTTTGGTGTCCTAAATAGTTCACGGTTTCACGTGTAAAAGGGACACCAAAGCTTTGACATTTAAAAAAATGCTGTTAAAATGCATTGTTTGGTTCAAAAATACTACCATGTGCACATGTGTATGAAAAATTGCCCTTCATTATGTTAAAGCAAGTTAATACTGCTTAAATGATTTAATAACTAGTTGAGCGAGATTCACAGTGCGTTAGCCCAAACGTTTCACGTGTAAACAAGACCCACTTTTTTGGTGTCCTTTTTACACGTGAAATTTATGTAATGTTTCTGAGAAATTAAAAGATACTTGGGTTCACTGGCAAATCCAAATCTATCACCATTAATTACATGTCCCACTTGATCAGTGTGAAATCATAACAAAGATTGCATGCTTGGAAATATAAAATTTTGGGCCATTTACTAGGTTTCACGTGTAAATGGGATACCAAATGTGACCCGCTCCAGAAAAAGGTGATATAAGTCGCGCTATGCATTTACGTGTAATGGCCCTTTCAATGTTGAGAGGGTGAAATTTTTCGTCAAAATTAATTATTTTGTTTTTGTCTTTAATGACATCTTAATTATCTGAAGTTTCAGGTTTGGTGCACAGCAATGTTGATTTCAGTGAATAAAGTGAACAAATAACCTTTTTAGAGTGCATTGTTTCATTGCATTGTATAAGAACTAGCTATTTCAAAGCCTGATTTCTCTGTTGTGCAAGTTGAACTCCATAGAACTAATTAATATGCAAAAACTTGATATCTCCAGAACGGAAAGGGCTTTGGAGCTCTATCATGTACCAAATGAAAGCGTACATTGCGGGCTTTCCAAACATACATAAAACTCATTTTTCATATTTTGCGACATAATATACCTTATTCCAGAGCGGGTCACAAATGGTGTCCCCAATACGCAATCATGCACCAAATTGTTATTTTTAGTCTTATCAAGTTATTTTCACAATGAACCTTGATGACTTATCCTGGGTAAGACAAAAAATACATTTTAAAATAAACACACCACATTGAGAATGAATTATCACAAAAATAGCACAAAATTAATTTGGTGTCCCCTTTACACATGAAACCGTGAATAGGTTTTGACATGATATTTTGGCATTTCTGGAGTAAATAATGTCTGATTTTGGCTACAATTAATGAGGAATGTCAATATCTTTAACCCTAACCCTCCAGGGTATTTTGGCTAGAAACGCTGCCAGACGCATCAGATTGCATACTTTGTCACATTGACTTGTGTGCAGAGTGCAGCAAGGTCAAGCTGTCACCACAGATGCACTGTGCTGTGTCTGGCAGGGTTAGGGTTAAGTTATTCTGAAAATTATTAATAAATCCCCTGTCAATCAATTTTTCCATTTTGGGTCAAAATGTCACAAGTTGGCACCGTAATTTATGGAATAACCCAATTCTGTTTGCTTACCTGAGCCATGCTGCAGGCTGTCGCGTGTGACCTTCACCAATGACAATAAGGTGTGGGTGCTTCACAGAAGAAGAATCTGTAGACAAACAAATTCAAGACGTGTGTTTTGTAGGAAAGATTTTACTTTAATAACTCCAAGAATAGTCGATTTTTTCCTGCATCAAAATTTCACCAAACTGGTTTAATGGACATACATGTACGGTACCAATGGATGGGGAAGGGCAGGTGGAAATTGAAAACAAAAAGTACACGGAGAAATTTTGGCCAGAAAAAGAATTCAACCCTTTCTTGGGGGAAGTGGGGGGGGGGGGGTATTACAGTAAAATCTAAGTTTTCGTTGAACATTTCGTGCACATCTGCTACATGTACGTCAATTTTAATCACCACAGTAGAACTTTTATTGGCAAACTTTACACATAAGTGGGACAGTGAAACCTATATGTCCAAACTAGTTAGCGATGTTGAGCGCAATTTTTAAAGACGCGCATTTTAAAAATTTGCGCGCGCAATTTTTAAAAAATGCTTTAGTTAAAGTATGCGCGCGCAAATTTTAAATTCGCGCTTCGGACAACAACTAGGTTACGATATCTGATACGAACTACATGGTAGACATGAATTTTACATCGGCGTCAGACGCATGGCGGCCGTTCCATAATCGGCAGTAGGCATGTTGACGATTTTGACGAGTTGATCTGCAGATAGAGGGTATTTTGTATCCGACTCCTCTACAGAAAACAATTATAGCGTTCTTGAAGGGGTTGGAACTGTCTCCCAGTCCTACGACTATACTTTTTTGTGAAGAGGAGAGGGTTTCAAGTTTTGAGTTTTCCAGCTCTTGAGCTACACGATGTCGTGAATATTTGCAAATTCGTATATTACAATGTGTGTGTAGCATTTATTTATTTGATTTGCAAATATGTTGACATTGTTTGTGAACTATATTTTTTATAAGCGAATAAAGTTTACGATGTGAATTTTATTGCATATACTTTGTCGCATATCTTTGTGGTGATGTCATATCATCTGTTGAATTGACCTTCAATATATCATCTTTTATTATCACCCGAGATTCTGTGCTTCTATCTTTATGAAGTTGCCTTCGCGTGACATTAAGGCGCCGTCAGGGGGGGGGGGGGGGGGGGGGTTTGGGGGGGGGGAATACATTTTCGGTGTTTTTTTCATTGGGAAATGATCTAAACCTCTGTGTCTGATCGGCTAACTTCCCAACATTTAAAAGAAAATGGCAGATTAAGAAGCAATCTATAATTTGCATTCTTCACACAGCAACTGAGAGACTACTGGATAAGATTTGTTTCTTCTATGAAATAACTTATATAGGTCAGTATAGTGGGAGATTATGTTGTCACATGCTGGTCATATCGATGGTGCACCCCTCACGTACGCGTCCAAATTAATTTATTAGATTGAGCACTGTTTTATATATTTTCTAGCATTTTTACGAAGTTTTGTTATTCTGTTTTTGTTTTACACTTTTCTACTGGTTTTCCATACTTTTGCCAAACCTCAGGCTTGAATTGTATCCCAGCCCCGGCTCCCAGCATCCCTTTTCAAGCGCTTTGTCACACGAAATTAAGAACTTACAGTTCGTGTGCAACCCCGTTTACTGTTTTAATAATAAACATGATAAAGATTGCGTGATTTTAAAAAATTGCGCTCCATCTATAATGCGCAAATTTTAAATTTAAGCAAGCCATGCAACTCAATTTTCGTGTTCAAAAATTGCGCAGTGCGCATTTAAAAAAAAAGGGGGCCTTTGAAGATTGCGCTCAACAGCGACATTACAAACCAACAGATATGCCGTTGATAAACATGATAAAGGGCAGGGTTTTAGTTTTTGAGGGAAATTTTGAGGGTAAAGCGGCGATGAAGACGACAAAACGCAACTCTAAAATAAGAGATGGCGATCACCGCGACGTACAGTTAAACACGCAAAACCGCGTTGATTCGCATGGCAACTGCCGTATAGCACGTAAGAAAATTGCATTTTCTACCGGAAAGAGTTCTATATCCGGCCATTACTTTGGACCTCGTGCACAAAGTCTATGGGCCATGACAGAAAAAGTCAAAGTATTTTCAAAGAAAAAGTTCAAAATGTTTCCCTCCTAAATTCGTGTTTCTTAATCAGATTTACACTTTCTGGTAGTTTTTAAGTCATATTATTATTAAGGGAAAATAAGTGATGGCCGGATATGGAACTCTTTCCGAAAGTAATTTTGGAATTAGAAAAAAATACGATTGACTATTTCGATCTAAAGAGGGGCCCTAAACTACACAATCGCCCAAACATGTTAAATGCCGTCAAATACCAGCATGACCAGGCAAACCATGCAGTGGCACTGGCAGATAAGAATGCCAAACACGGCAAACCTTTTCCCCGTTTCCGAAAGATGACTGCCGTCAGTGGATTAAGCTCGGCCTCTTCCCCTTGAAATCCTTTTGGAGCCTGTAATTTCTACCGTGCATCAAGAATACATTGCAGTGCAGGAATCGGTCAATATATGAAGTAGAATCAGCTTGCCCTTCGATTACTTCGCACTGCACGAGCTGCCGGTATCATCATTCAATTCAGCGCCATGTTTTTTCACATGGACTTCCGCTTCCATTTGTGGAGGACAGAAGTTTGTGCACCACTTTTTCTCCACGACTGTTTTATGAACAGACGTACACGTTCAGTCGAGTCCGTCTCCAGAGAAGCGCAGCTTGTGGGTATGAATTTAAAAGCAGTTCACTTTTGCTTTCTAAAAATTTCACAAAATGGGGATTAGTGATGCTTTCTATGGGATTAATTATTTATTCATCGAACTTTATTTGGAAACTCAGAAACTGCAAGGCTACAATTTCCGATTTTCTTTGCACTCTGCAGCTTTACTGAGCTTCTAGAGCAGATCAAGATTTTTTGTGGCAAGTGGCTGGGGAAGGGAGGGGGGGGGGGGGTCAGTTAGACAGATTTTTATTTTTTACCCAGAATAATATAAAGGGGAAAAAAGCTATTCAGAGAGTAATCAAGGAATACTGAATGGAAATATTGTAATTTTTGATTAATTTGGGGGGAAATATTAAAGTTTAAACTTTTTTTCATCCAATATTGATCCCAGACATCTTAAGATTGAACGGCTGAAGTCTCCCTTCCAGTTTTGAAGGTAACTGATTCTTTCAACTTAAACCAAAACATTAGCCTTTTTGAGATATGGCGGACACAACAGGAGGGCGCCATTTGATTTGGGTAAATATCTTTTGTATGGCACAAAAAGTTTACCCAAATCAAATAACGACATCCTGTTGTCAGTGTCCAAAAGACTATTATAGCATGGGGGGGGGGGGGGGGGGGGGGTTCCTTCCCATTGTGTCCAGTATTGCCTCAACTCTGCGACTCTGTTCTAAAAAACTTTGGGGGCCCAGTTTCCCCCCCCCCCCCCACCCCCCCCCCCCCCCCCCTCCCCCACTAAAAATAATAAAAATTAAAAATGGTAACTTACTACAAGTTATAACTTGGAGTCAATTTCGACTGATATTATGGACTGCTACAACAAATTATTGTGGTGGACTCGACTGTGAAACTAAGTTGTGCTATATATTGCATTGCGCCATCATCCATGGAGTCCGCACACATAATTGCTAGGGAAAACGACACCTTTTAGAAATAATCCAGATTTTATTTGACCAATTCAATTACAGATAGCTTACTCATTTTAGCAGGGTAAAAACATATCTTCACTAATCTTTTTATTCATATACAAAAATAGCTCACAAAATTTGACAGCGATTGCATTTTAAATTTTTCCCAATTATTACATGATGTATTGCAAAAGTGTAGCAATTATGAAAGACTTCATCATTGTTGAAATAAATCACTTAAATGAATACTATGCAAAAGTTCAAAATGAAGAGCGCCACCAAGTGGCTGCAACGGAGGCCATTTTCAAATTACTTATATCCCGTCGTTCATCCGGGGGTATGTTTGGGGATTTTGTTATTTTTTTTTTTTTATTTCAGTAGCATTTCAAAATCATTCATCAGGTTTGAAAATACAAGCAACTGTCAACCGTCCAGAGAAAAATGTCCAACAACTTAAAGACATCATGTCCACCAAATGCAAAGTTGCCAATTTTTTTCGAGTGAAAATTACATCATACACCATTTAAGTTAACTGATGTCAGTCTTTTTTTCCATGATACATAGCAGAAACGGGGCAAACTGTCCTCTCCGGGGCAAACTCTTGGTGGCGCACTGCATTGTACATTGCCGGAATTATCACCTGGCTCTAATATTGACTTTGCTTACAGATGCATGATACAATTCACAATTCCGTTTAGAAATTCCCTTCAATTATAACGTGCAATTAAAAATGAGTAATTTTAAGATTTCTTTTGGAATTCATTACATTATCTATTTCACCTTGAATTTTCAGAGTTCTTGAATAAATACATTTGAATAAGTCAACATCATTGAAAACATTCTCAATGAAAAAATTGAAATGTAATCTAGTTATGGCCGTTATTTGAAGTCAATTTTTACAGTTCGCTACTTACCTTGACCAATGTTATACAACTGTTTCAAGAATATTTCAAGAATATTAAACTCACATTCATTCACATAATTCACTTGGCTAACGCCGTAGTGTAAAATCCTAATTCCTCAAATGAAAATGTGGCGCTCTCAATAGAGAACAGTCTCTCGTTGCAAAAATTAATTTCTAAATTTATATACCATTGGAAATAATACATAAGCTTTAAAATGATGAATTATTAAAATCTGAGCAGTATTAAAAAAAAGTTATAATTTTAGTTTTATTAGATGATCCAGCACTATTGTAGAAATCAAGTGATAAAGTTTGTCTATTTCCTCACCGCTGAATGGCAAACGATTAGGGGGTAGCCTTGGTATCTCCTAAAAGTGTCTCATATTGATTTGTGGAAATATCGGCCAGATTAGCCGAGGACAGTTTCTGCTTTAATATAGATGTATCATGGAAAAAAAGACACATCAGTTAAATGGTGTATGGCTCACAAGCTTTAAATTGATACTGACTTGTACCAAGTTTGTTATGATTGCATTCAAAATGGCAATGTTCATGAATTGAAAAATTATGAAGAAAACTAAACACAAATTCCGGTGATTATCAGTGAGTTACCTTACTAAAAAAATAATTTTTTTTTATTGTACTAAAATAAAAAAACCAAAACAAAGTATGATTTTATTTTACATAAACTAGCATTTTAAGCAATAGAAAAATTCTACCCTCAATGGATTTTTGCCTGTAGTTCAAAACGGATTAATGCGACTTCCGACTGTTCCCTTTTAAGAATGGCACAAATAAGAATTGTAAAAAAGAAAAATTTAAGTTTGGAAAAGCTACTTAAAACCAATAACTTTGTGCATAAAACTCCAAGATTTGTTGAATACCTGTAAAATAAAAAATTGAATGAAAAGCAACAAATCTACAATGTCATACTATATACACAGCGTAAAGGCACTTTAGACAGTAACAGAAAGTACTTAAACTAAAAATGTTTTAAAAAGTCTCATCACTGGGTAAAAAAAAAACCCTTAATATCAGATATCACACAAAAAGTGATGTTTGTGATTATTTTTTAAATACATGTGATAGTATAAATACTAAACTGAAAGATGCTGAATTATAAACCAGAAAGTACTCTTCTTTGAAACTAAAAAATCTTAATGCACAATAGCCTTAAAATATGTCTCTAATAGTCTTTGAACAAGTATATATACAAATAGTTCTCTGTGAATGACAGCAAAATTGATCAGACACAAATACCCCTCACCACGATTATCGGTGCTAAAATACTGTGACCATCTTAAGCAAAAACTGCTAAGAAGCTTGCATTAAAAGTTTGTCAAGGCGACAATTCAAAATCACAGTGTGGGATTGGTACCATTGGGCAGTCACGTTAGCACAGCGGTTCTTTCCCCGCCTTCCACCCGTGGTGACCCCGGTTTGATTCCTGTCCAGTCGCACTGTGGCTTGGTATTCATTCCTTACCCGACTTTGTGGATTTCCAAAGAATATTTGTTCTCTGGGGTTTAACTCCCACTCCCACTACATCATCTCTCATTCAAAAGCATAGACCTGAGGGAGACCAGTGCTTATAAACACTTAGACCCGCAAACGTGGCGGTATACACTGCCACGCTCTGTTGCATTGCGAGAACACTCTATTGCGAACCAAAAAGGCCATACGTTTGTATAGGAATCCACTTTTTTTCATCGAATTTCTGGGGAATGACAGGTGCTGCGCTTGCGGAATTTGGTGTACAAAAGAGCATAAGTACTGAACACGAAAACGATAACAAATCTTCCCGTTAATGGACATGTTGTCTTTTATCAGCCAATAGAGTGTTTTCGCAATGCAACAGAGCGTGGCGGTGTATACCGCCACGTTTGCGGGTCTAATAAACACTGATCAGCCATCCAGGATAAAATAAACTTCTTTAAACTACCTATCTAGCCCCAATATTGGCAGTCTACCAACTTTGCCAATGGTGTTCAGGGGGGCTAAAACATAAAACTGTTTTTTCGCTTGATAGCACTAACATGGTTTCAATTACTCTTTTAACCTTCCTATACCCAGGTCTGGCTCAAATTGGAGTGGTTCTAAAGCAAAACATAAAACCAGCTAATAAAGTCTAAACTATGCCCATTATTTAAAACTTCACATTTCTCATTTTTTTGTTTATAAATAAACTTCATCTAATTTTGCATAGGTAGAACAATCTATTGAACAGATTTTCTGTTTCAAAATCTGAATGCACTTCAGGGACATGTTCTCACTTCTAAAGACAACCAGAGCACACTGCTCAAAATGTCAAGTTAAAATTTATAATTTTTTTTTACATGTATACCTACAACCTCATTTCTATCAAATCAAAGATAATGCTTCAGATGATTTAACAACAGGTCATTGTTTATTTTACTGAAAACACAAACCAGCATTGCGTGAATACTTTTTACGAAGTCAAAGCAGTATGATTATTTGCAAAGTTTGGGACCTCATCAATCAATTAGCAGGTGGCACCTGTTCTGCATCATTTATCACTAGTACTTGAACGTCGAGTGCCCGATTTTGTTTCACGAACAGCTGATCGTCTGGCACTGTTACGGGAGATTTTACTGATTGGAGGAGCCTGTTTGGGTGAAAAGATAGTCAATAACATGGACTGATATTAAAATCAATGCTGAAAATATAAATATGACATTTGTGATGCGATCAAGCAAAATCAGTCGGAACTCGGCAATCCTTGTTTTGAGATATGTAAAGGTTGGAAAAATCATAATTGACTTCAATAGCCATATCTTGCACCAAAGATCGTTGGTAAGGACTTTGTTGTGACGTATTATAAGTGTGCTAAAAATGACTCAATTATAGTACTCTAACTTTAAACTTGATTTTCTCAGTTTCTTTCTTTTTAATAATGTGCCGGTGTTCAAATATTTTGTAACTTTTTAACCAAAGGTCGTATTCACATGGGGTTTTCACTAATATGGAGCTTGAAGTACGTTACAAATGAATATGTAAAAATCCCAAAAATGACCAGGGCCTACTTCAGACTGATTTTGCTTGATAGCATCACATTTTAACAAGCTACATGTAGAGAGAAAAAGACTTAGCATTCTACATACAATAAAAACAGTTATTTGACAGGCCTTTTTTGTCTCTTACTCTCCTTCACATATTTTCCTTTCCCATTTTTCTCCCTAAAGATGTACTCTCCCTGTTCTTTACCAAAATTGATTTATTTTGACAAATGTGCTAATTGTATGCTTTAAACAAAATAAGTTTTCTACGATTGGCATCTGCAACTCCTCAAAAAAATAAATAAAAATGTTTTTAATTCTTGGTTGCTTTCACACCTCTAATGCACAAAAGATCCGTCCTGCAGGAACTGAATTACCGTCGGGCAACAAATAATTTTGGCATTTGTAAAGTATATTATTTGATAACTAAATGTAGGGGAATTTGTGATCAATGTCTCATTCTAAAATAAGTAACTTTTGTATTCTTTAAAAAACAAAAACCAGCAATTTAAAAAAAAAAAAAAAAAAAACTTCTTCAGGCCGAAATTCCAAAAAGAGCACAGAGAGTATATCTTTAATCATGAATGAAAATCAGGAACAAGTGTTTTTTAACAAGTCTGATTCCAAAAAAATTCCACACAAAGAGAGTGCATTCTCTGATGTTAGCTGATGAAGCACACTTTTGTTTCATTAAACACATTAACCCTTTCGGACATTCACCCAGAATATCCATAGCTTCAAATCTGCAGCACCATAAGATCTGAAAGTCATCCGTGTATAAATTATATACCGTAGTACTGAACGGGTAAAATGCTGCAAATCTGGATATGCAGTGGATGTTAAATATATTCTGTACAATCCCCGATGTTTAGCACACAATGTCATGTACACCATTAGAGCAACATGAACAGCATATGATTGTTAGTATACAAATAATGAATGTTTATGAGTGCGATAGTAAGAATAATTTCATGAGGTGACAGATTGAATATTCCATTCCACGAGGCGAAGCCGAGTGGAATGGGACATTCCATCTGTCACCGAATGAAATTATTCTTACCACTGCACGAATGTGAAACAATCATTATTTGTTTTATACAACGCCTGAATAAATCTGACAGATTGCATGCATGGATTTCTTGGTGTACAACGTGCCGTTTACCTTCTCAGTCCCGCATAAAACCGCAACAAAAAGTGGTCCAGTTCCGAATCAGTTAAAGCTTTAATTGTTGTTCCTGCGTGTCTTGCAAATTCCTCTAACCGTTTGACTGCATATATTTCATTTGTCTCTTTGTGCATTCCTACCTCCATGCTTTGTGTTAGCAGCGTCAGCATCGCCTACGAGTTCCAATATTTTGTCGTCTGTTAGGAAAACAAACCGCGGTTCGGAAACACCGTCTGCCATTTTGTGTGAATGACAGCCTAGATTGGTTCTCGGTCCCCGTATGTATATAATATACATTTGAAGTCCGAAGGACAACTGTAGGGACCGGGAACCAGTCCAATGACAGCCGAGTTGTGGCGGCGGGGACGTTCTATCAAACGCGTTACCGTTTAATAGAACCATGTGATAGAATGTTTTTTGGCGGTGCGGGTTCGCGTCGTGCGATGGGACGAATAATTCAATGCACGTGATCGACGATCCACCAATTGGATGGCTGGGATTTATTCAGCTGTTGTATAAATGCAAATATCTGAATACAATGTTAGTACTATTTAACAATCTTAGACAGTTAGACACTATACGCCAAGCACCCTCTCACCCCACTGACGTGCCATTTTAAGCCGTAAAACTTTAGCAACTTTGGAGAAACACGTACAACATTGATCAACAAAACTTTCACATTGATTGTTAAAATACGTCTAAATGGATGAGGGAAGGGCAGAGAGGGTTCCAATGAGTTTGTCCAAGTGTATGGCTTATTATTTATATGGTTTTAATACTTTCTTTACATAGAGCTACATTAAATCACTGGAGCACTAATTTGCATGTTCTGTACTCGACAAGTGTGTTCCATCCTCAACTAAGCTCTTGGAAGTAAAGTTGCAGTACTCCTGCACCCAAGCCCTCTATTGTGTGATTTTAATATGACAGTGTGTAACACCTATGAAAAACACTCAATGAGATTTCAGTTGTGGGACAAAAAAAGTAGGAAAAAAGTAGGAATAGATAGGAATGTCAAGAAAAAAGTAGGAAAAGTATTCTGAGCAAGGTGAAAAAATTAGGAAAAAGTAGGAAAAGTAGGAATACTTGAAAGCCTGGAATATACATGCACACATCCCAAGGTATACCGGGTGTAGGATCTAAAGCCGTGTAGGCTTTCAAGCAGATCAGGAGAAAAGTAGGAAAAGTAGGAATACTTGAAAGCCTGGAATACACATGCACACATCCCAGGGTATCCCGAGTGCAGGATCTAAAGCTGTGCAGGATTTCAAGCAGACCAGGAGAAAAAGTATAATAGTAGGATCAAAATTAACCCCTTCTGCCTGGTTGACAGATATGTGCAGATTGAAAATTGCCATCTGGCCGGTTGACATCTATACACGCCAATCTCTGCATTTTCAATCCATTATTGGGGTATTGTGTACGTTATGCTTGGCTGCACAAGCTGGCATGGCACCCCAGGCCCCCATATAATACCCGTACGCAAGGGGTTAAAAATATAAATACATACACAAAAAAGTAAAAAAGTAGGATTTTATGTGGACAAAATCAGGATAAAAGTAGGACTTTTGCGGGCTTTCAGGAGTAGTTTTCGTTGATGCTCACCCATGTCTACAACATCACAAGCCTCATTTTGCATGTTCTGTACTCACAACACTTGTGCTCCATCCTCAACTATTAATATAACCCTCCTACTGTTATAACTATCATAACCCATAAAAAAAACTATGCCCTTCCTCTCCAACACCTTGTGTGTTTCAACCTGAAACTTGATAGGTTTTGATAGGTAGGGCAGTTGGCTCCATTTTAGCACCGAGAGAAGGAAGGGTTAAAGCTCTTGGAAGTAAAGTTGCAGTATTTCTGCACCCAAGCCCTTTATTGTGTGAAAAATATTCAATGCGATCTCATTTTTCAGAGTTGCTGGACAAAAAAAGTAGGAAAAGGTAGGAATTTCAAGAAAAAAGTCATAAAAGTAGGAGAAAGATTTAAAAATTAGGAAAAAGTACTTAAAGTTGAAAGCTTGCTTTTTGACGTAACCAGGATATGCCCTCCAACATATACGTGAATGAAAGGGTTAATTAGTGTCCAAAATGAACGACGAAGGAAGTTTATCATATCCTGCATACCTTACTTGCCAGAGAATCCTTAGCGCTTCTTTGGGGCATAAGGTTTGGCAGTAGGTGCAAGGGCACCTTGCTCCGAGCTGCTAATTTCCTCTGGGGGTTGGGGTAGGAGGCGGGATTTACGAGGAGCTCCAGAATAAAGACGCTCGGGCAGAGGTGGGGGTACTTCATCAATGTTGTTAGTGCGACTAAGCTGTAGATGACAAGCAGGGAAACAGACACGGTGGGGAATGTGGGTGCGGGGTAGGGGGGGGGGAAGGCAGTCACACAGAAAGAAAAGAGAGAGAAATAGTAAAGGAAACCGTTAGAATGGAGACCAGCCAATCATACCAAAAAGACATTCAAAATGTCAACGCAGACTGTTTTGTTTGTAACGTATATGCAAATTTAATTTATTTATTTAAATTATCAAATTCTTTGCATAATTTAAATTCTTTGTGCTTTAATTTTTTTTAAAGTGTTTTCTGACTGGCTTATTAAATGAACTGCAACATGATTTTGTTTCTATAAATTTACATGTTGCAAATGATGCAATTTGATCACCACAATCACAATGAATAAAAAAAAAAATCACCCTTAACCTCAAATCAAGTGAGCAGGCACATTGTTATTTGGGTGAAGACAAACCTAGGAGATGCATGGTGGGCAGTTTAACCCTAACCATCCCAAACCATGTGTTGAATTTTGATGGGTTCATAGGACGGTATAGAGCCTCGGCACCATGGAGCTATGTTGCCCCAATTTGTCTCGGTCCAAAGAATGTGCCGTGGGTATATTGCAGTGTTGGATTTTGACAGGTTGAGGACACTTCCTAGTAAAAACGCCAAGGTTTTTTTTTTATGGTATTTGGTACCCACGCATAAAAAGTGATTGTGAAACCACGGAGGAAGGAATATTCCTTCCTCCGTGGTGAAACCAAGACATAAGGATGATTGACCTTTTATTTCCATGAAGCTGATGAGCAGTAAATACTGTGTATGGGGCAAGCAGTTTTTTGGCTGGGAACTCTATATGCACTAAATGATGACTAGAATGTGCAACACATAGGGAAATATTAGGACCTCATTTTTTGATAGCAACACAATCTTCCTCAGAGGTAGAGAAAAACCTTGCTAGGATCAAAATGTAAGGGCCTATACTAACTGTTGTAACTAATGTGTCAAAGGTTATTCCAGTTGGTCCCTTTTACATGATTATAGAATGAAAAGAAACGCTTCAGAATAGTGTAGAGTGCAAGGTAAGAGCAAGCAGTAAAGAATTGTTAACAATTATGGTAACGAAGGAAGTTTTGTTAGTAATAAACATTCACAAACTTGTCAACCTCTCGAATAGACGACGGCCATAGCAGCGGTTTGAGAAAGACCACCTGGTTGTCCTCTATATGCGCATTCCTGTGCATACTCAATCCATTGTTTGTCTATTGTTAGCTTGGCTGCAAAAGCCCGTCTTGGCATACCAGCACCCCATTAATAACAGTCTGCCAGAAGGGGTTAATGTTTGATTGTATTTCAAATTGAAAAAAAAAGAGTTAGAATCCACAAAGTTAGTGGTTGTCTTTTACATTCCGACAATTTACACTTTAACACCATCATCTGCAGATGAAATGATAACCTGGAAAGATTAACTATACCAGCTGTTGGTCAGAAAGAGTGGAGCACCCTGAATTAGAGTTGAGGGACTAATTCTTTTTAAAAAATAACCTTCAAAGGGTGACCCCCCCCCCAAAAAAAATAGCCAGAATTAGTAGAGTACAAACATTGACCAAATCTGAAAGGGAGAGGTGGTTCCCCCTCCCTTCAGTACGCCATGGGCAGGTCTTATCAATTACACAGCCCCTGAATTGGTTAGTCTGTATGCAAAGAATTGTAGCGGTTAAGAAAGCGGGCCAAAAGCACACAAGGTTAATTGCAACAAGCATGCCACGTGCAAATTTTACTCATTCAAAGTTTCACTGCTTTTTGCTTTACTGCATAACCCTGTGTTCAGTTCTAACCATCTCTCACTCATGCATCCATGTCCACACAATTATATCCAAGGACATTCATACCATCTTGAACTGCATCATGTTTTCTTGCAAGACATGAATTTTTGATTTGGTTGGGGTGTACACACTGCACAGAACTTTCAACATTTGCAGTACCACACAGCTTACCACACAGAACTGCCATTACATTCTTGGGGATCCTTCAAAGTAAAACAGACATACAACCATACCTCATTGCTATTGGCTGCTTCTATGTAGAGGTAGGACGCCTCGCTGACTGGTCGAGTAGGTTTTGGTCTTGAGGGGTCTGATGGAGGTGCTAGGCTATATGTATACCCATGCGGTGAATAGAAAGGCTACAGTGGAGAATGACAATGGGCCAATATGTTGTGGGTGCGTATTATGAGTGTACGGTGTACAGAAGCGGAGTGATTTCTCAGAGATGCAAATAATAGGCCTAGGACATAATGACATCATCGCATTAATTCATACAACCAGTGTCCGATTTTATGGCACTGTTAAGCACAACAATTTGCTCAGCACCAGAAAGTCTTGCTTAGTTAAAACATGTTACCTGCCAAAACTTCACGTGATTTTCATGCTAAGCAAACAACAGCAAAGTACCAACCCATAAGCAATATACATCACGTCAAATTTTGGTTGTTAATTCTGTTTTTACCAGGGAAGATTTTGTATGCTAAGCAAATTTTTGTGCTTAACCGCTCCATGAAATTGGACCCAGGTGGGGACGGAACAGTGCACTGTGGTATCACAACATGCATTTTAGTACATACAAGTTGAGATCAAGTCAATTTCTGCTGTTTTTTGTGACAAACTACTTTTACTACTTTTTTTCAAACTCCTTTAGGTCTCTAATACGAATTAAAAATATTTCTCAAAATAACCATCTCTGTGAATCGTACATTTGGGACGAACCATAAGCTATGATGTGGTAATCTTTCCGTGTGTCTCCCACTTGGCCAACATGGGTAGTCAACGTTGTGACATCATTGTGACATTATTTGGTGGGGTCCATACCACGGGATGGCAATATTCTATGATTGCCTCAATTGATTGATTTTCCCTTTTTTTTAGAAATTAACCACAACACGTGAGAGACGTTATAACCCAAAGCAGTGAATGGGACCATTTCTTGTAACACTGGCGATTATTCAAAAAGGTATACAATGTACAGGGGTGGATCTCTCCAATCAGCTCTGGCTATACATTTCTTTCCCGTTTTTACAGTCTGAATCTAGGCCTATTCTCGAACATTTTTTTTGGGGGGGGGGGGGGGCTTAAAAAAATGTAATCAGTCAGGCCTGACCCTCCAGCATCATATGATGCAGATATGGGGTAGAGGAAACACCCCCCCCTCTTTTGTGTTGGTCATCGTGTTCCCGAAATCTCATGAATTCTTTTCAGATAACAGGGGGGGGATGTGTTAGGTAACAATAGTCTGGAGAGTGTATAGGGTATAGGGACAAAAGGGGGTACCCCTCTGCCCCATATCGTGCTGGGTATATCCAGCATAATGTTAAAAATATACAAGATGCCATAAAAGCATAAAAAAAAAAAATCTACAAAAAGGTGGTTTTTTTTTTACCTCCGACAGTCTACTCAATATTTTAAGCTGGTGACTCGTAGTTTTTAAGCAATGTGTGATTGCGGCTTTAAAGTTGAAAACACATGAAAAATGTTTTTTTATTCTTGCTGCTCATGTCAAGGTCATGTCAACTGTTATTAATACTCTATATTACCTCGTCTTCATCTTCCATGCCTTTGTCTTTCATCTTCCTGATGAGTGAGGAGGGTACGCCTGACCCACGCTTGTTCTTCTTGTCAGCGAGAAGCTCGGCATAATCGAGCTCATTCTCAGCCTAAAAGAAAATAAGTTACGGTAAGCACTCCGGCAAAACCTCTTACTGATAACTTGAAACGACAATGTTAACCATTAAATGAAAACAGTTGGGCACGTCCGATCAGTGAACCTGCACTACTGGACAATCGTGCCATACAATCACATGATCCATCATTCTTGCAAGCATTGGTTAATTGCAGCAACAGCTGATCATGCAGGGCAGATTTTGCACTACCTACTGATCGCACAGGGCAGTCTTGCCGGGCAATTTACTGCTCGTCCAGGGCAGGAGTTGTGCAATTGGTGGATCGTGAAGGAATGGGGTTCACGATCGACCAATCATGCAGGACAGAACCCGCCCAATCGGTTAGATCGTGCAAGGTCCCTGTGCTCAACTTGACTTTGACAATTGTTGATAAATATCACTGCCTCACTGAGACTCGGACAGCGCTGATGTGATTTTCCTTGGGGAGCCAAGTTCGTCTTACCAACAGTGGAAGTCACACCGCCTGGGTCTATAGGTCTAAAAATTGGGATAATTTCTTTGGTATTTGTTGAAGATCTATTTAGATCTGGACCCAGGAAAACCGTAAGGGTGGTAGGGCTGGCAACCTTAAATGTGGCCAACCCCACCACCTCTGTTGTAGCCCTTAACCTAGAGTGGCTTTAGCCTTGTATTGTGTGACTTCTAAAATAAAAATTAAAATAAAGAAAAGGCTTGCGTTCTGTACAATAAATGAACTGGTTCTTACTTGGCCGCATGGCTGTTTCAGCACATCTCCAAATGGCGATATCGGTTTCTGTAAACCAAAACATAGATCAATATTGTCATGGAATTCACTATATGATGGGGATTGGTGAAGAACACGTACCTAGCAAAGAATACGAGGTCTATAGATTTGGATTCACATACACAATAAACCGGTTCGGTATTTCAACTGCGCATGTGCACAGTGACATTTTATCCCGAATGGCCCGCGTGACCTAACGCGCGCGTGTGAACGCATAAGGTGGTCGCAAAATGCGCACGTGTTAAATTCAATCAGAATGGGCGTTCGCGTAACATGGCGTGACATTACGTCAGCAATTTTATCCCGAATAACCTTTGACCTACCGAATTGGCTTATTGTGACAAGAAAGAAGAGCGAATTTGCCCAGATTACATCAGAAATTAAAGGAGCACACATCTGCTACTTCGGGCAATTCACTATACAGTGGGCCACCAAGTGGTTGCAATGGGGGGGGGGGGGGGGATTTCCAAACTTCACATTCGACAAATTGCTCATAACTCATCCTTTATCCAGGAGTATTTCTTGAAAAGCAATGGGAAACCTCATTATATAAAAGCAATTGTTAACCATATGGATACAATTTCAAAAAGGTCCCCAAACATAAAGCTGCCATGTTTTTCTGCAAGTACAAAATCCCACACACTGGTTTTACCGACGCCAATCTTTTCCCATCTTTTCCTATGGCAAGATCTTTGTTGCAAACTGTGAATCGGCCTAATTCCTGAAATGAAGACCAATATTCAACTATTTCACCAATATCAACCTTTTTAAAGGTGTCAATTGACCAGGTTGTAGTCAAATTGTATACTAATTACCATAGTAAGTTGTATCATCAGAAGTACACAATGTACAAGCTTCATCTTCAGAGAAGAAAAATTCCAGTGCAAAAATGGAACCCTAACCGGACTTTCCCTCATTTAAATTTTGACTAAAAGATTAAGCTTTATGAGGTTTTTTTGGGGGAACATTTTAATCTAAAACATTTGAATCAGAAACATTTACAGAATGTTCACATCACAGATTTTCACAATGCAGATGACTGCATTTCATGTTATACAATTTAAAACCAACTTTACTCCATACCAGGGTTCCCTGATTTCCCCCCCCCCCCCCCCCGAGTTTTCCCCGATGAATTTTCAAAATTCCGTGATAATTATTTCGACCTATATCCAGTTTGACACGTCTTCAATGTTGTTGAAAGAGAGATAAAGAGGGATTTCCACACTAAAAAGCCATCATAGCCAATCATCCAGTGGATACGCTGTTTGGCCACAAGACAAAATATAACAGACTTACCACTTTCTCTTTTGGGCCAATCAAATTCCCTGACTTTTCCCCGACTGGAAAAAGCGAAACTCATTTTCCAGGTTTTCCCTGATTTCCAGGATGCGGTGGCATTATTTTTAACTACTACTTTTAACCGGTTGACTTTTTATGTGATTTTGATATTTTGTATAACGCTATATTAAGACAAATTATTATTACCGTCTGGTAAAATTTCACCAGCCCTTTGAGATCCTTGAAGACTGGCATTTCACCGACAACAATGTACTTCCCGGTAGGAGTGAGGTCAATCATGAAATGCTTACAGCGAGTTTCACCTCTGTAGGGAAGAAAAAAAGCAGAATATTACCGAATTGTTTTCACTCCAAATTTTGAAAGTCAAAGTGTGTGTGCCAAAGAGACTCAGGTGTTTAAATCTAGGAAGAATTGTATGGAAAATTAAAGGAATTTTTAAAAAAAATCCACACGTAGTATATATGAAAAATATGCCCAGTAAACGTAGTTGATGTTTAAAAAAAGAAGCATATGGTATGTAAAAAAATATAACCTTAGACTTCTGAAAGGACTAGGATTTTCATAAAACTTTTGGGGAAAACAATTCTCAAATATAACAATAAGATAGAATTGATTTATTTGTTTGTGATTTGTTTCATATTTATCTGATTTGTTTATCAGGGTTTTTTTTTCAGACAAGAATCTTCCTCTGAAGTAAGAAATCATGAAAATAACAAATGCATTGGGCACCATATTCAGGCAATCCTACAGCACTTCACATTCATTTGTGCACAAATTTAGTCCGACAGAGAATCCTGTGAATTATTTCTTTGATTTTTATTCACAGGGTATCCCGGAGACTTAAACACGCGACGGAAGAACTCACTTTAGAGACAGGGAGAAGCCAAACCGACTTTCGCTGACGCGGATCAGGTATGCCCCGATTGGCTCGTCTACAAGTAAATCTTCAGCTCGCCTTGGAAGAGAAAAAAAAAAGAATCGCACCAGTCAAAATAATCGCTATTAATACAGATATCATGTTATGATCAGAACGGAGACAAATTTTCCCGACTAAAATTTAACGCATGCCTCAGTGCCAAATATGAAAATTTGAGGTATCTGTAAAGGAAAAAAAAAAGTTCAGAGTAAAAAAAGCATATGTGACCCGCTCTGCAAAAAGGGCACTTATGTTGCAAAATTTGAAAAGAGTGTTTTATATATAGCTAGAAAGGCCATTTTATATGCTTTCATGTGGTATATGTCTGAGGTCTCTAGCATTTTGCAATCACGAGATATTTGGAAATGTGCATGTTTGTTTTCAGGAATTTCTTGAAATGACTTAAGGAGAAACAAGCCATTTAAAAAAACAAAAAGCAAAGTAACAGAGGGAAGCACTGGATAAAAACACATTCTTTTTCCAACTTTATTAACTGAAATCAAAGATTTTGGTTATGAAATAGAATAATATAGGTATCAAAGATACAAAAAAATCCCTCCCTTAAAAATCACTTGTTTGAAGAATTTTTCACCCTCTTCACATTAAACGGCCAATAACTCGTAAAAGCATACAGCGACTTATGTGCCCTTTTTGCAGAGCGGGTCACATATCAGCAGGAGTGGGATTTGAACCTATAACCTCCGGAATGCCATGCGCTCCAACTGAGCTATCTCGCCCTATGTTGGCAGTCTGCCAATATGTATCTTTGTTCGTTGTATGCTAGTCATAATACAGCCAGGGATCACACCTCAACTTGGATCAACAGGGATCAACATTGCAATGTGGGATTACTTTTAATAATAGCATACAATTTTTTATCAAAAGCCAATGTAAGTGTCTCAATGGGATTCTGTCATGGCCAACACATAAACTTTGTGTGAACAACTTCCTTATGCTGGTGTGTAACGCTGCCCTATAAATAAATAGAGGTATTTATTTTGTATAACAATTTCTTGCTAAACCCCTTGTGTACGGATGACGTGAAATGCCGCCAAAAAAAAATGCCACCAGGCCGGATGACGTCTATACATGCCATTTTCTGCATTTTCAATCCATTGTTGGATTATTGTGTATGTTACGCTTGGCTGCACAAGCTGCATTTACGCAATCCTACAGTGATACAATAAATGCTCTCAAACAGTCATCTTCATGATCTTGGTAAGAGCCAATGATAGGTCGTGTCCAAATCAGATATTTTTTTGGCTACGACTTTCGCTATTTCCCACTTGCCTAAAATAGTGAAAATCCGTAGCCATACAGAATGCCTTTGTCGGACAATCCCTGTTCCCTACATTGGCTATTCAGTTTTTTTCCCATTGGCACACAACAGTGAGAACCCATAGCCATACAGAATGCCTGTGCTGGATTCCACGGAACCATTCAGCAAACATGGTTCCTGTCTGTTTACACACTGCAATGGCCTCGAACCGGTGGACCGAGGCCTGCCACAGTTATTACTCACCTCCTGGTGATGATCCCGTGAAACCACGTGGCAAATGTTCCCGTCTGATCGCGCACCGCCATGGACTGAGTGGCCTTGAACCAGTGGACCGAGGCCTGCCTGGTACCCTCTTTGCCAAACAGGTTCTGCTTGATGCGGACAAACTCATCCTCAATGATCTCATCATCTTCGTCGTCGTCGTCTCCTTCTTCCTCCTCTGAAGATTCCTGGAGGAGAAACAGATCAGAACATTGATAACCTAAAAAATGGTTCTTTGGAAAAAAGTTTAATAACCTTGACAGCCTAAAACAATTTTTTTAAAATAGTGTTGTGTGTACTGGCCTAATTGAAGTCTGCAAACCACAAGCATTTGTCATAGATCCAGAAAAAAATACAGACGAGGGTGTGCTTTGCGGACAATTGTCAAAATGGGAGTGGGAGGTTGGCACATTGCTAAACTCTACAGTGTCAAACCGCCATTGATATTTTTCTGCCAAGTACACTCTTTTCTCCACCCAGGAGTAAATAGGTACACCTGTGACGGCAGTGATGGTTGTGTTTGATTACCCGCTGTTCGTAAAACTTGTAACTGGGGCCGAATACTCCCCAGGGAGCTGAGGTTTCAGGAATGATTAACAGGGGTAATAATGTAGTGCCTTAAAGTACTGTGATCATAGTGAATATGTGCGCTTTACAAATCTGCATTATTCAATGAGTTTTCTTGGTACATAATGGGAGGTTTGTGCACAAAAAGGACAATCACAAATGTATATTGGAGTATGAAATCGAAAAAATACAGATCGGTAAGTTTTTTAATTGCTGAATTAGCATACATGTAACATTTAAACCGTTTTCATTAAATGGCAGCTACAAAAAGTGGAAATACCACGGAAGTTGTTGATTAATAAATACCATATGAAACGCTTAATAAGTAAATGTTGGTTGTCACTAATACCATTATTTCAAAATGTCATATTTAAAAATTCAATTAAGGGGATTGCACCCTCCCCCTGCACCCCTCTTTCCCTGTACAGCAACCTGATTTGAACCCATACCTTGTCTTTCTTGTTGTTGGCTTCTTGTTGAATCGGAATGACCGGAGCCTCAATCTTGATCACTTTATCTCCTCTACGAATAGACTCGAAGAAAGCTGTCAAAACCAAAACAAAATTGTTAGTTACGTTAGGCCTTCCAATTAACGCTAACTGTAAATAAAAAAATAAAATCAAGTGGCTTACTAAAGCACTACAAAGGCTAATATTGAAATGTGCAGTCGAAATGCATAGGCACATTATGGGTAAGCAAAACTTTAAGTGTCCTGAGCATGAAGATATTGAAGACAAGATGAAAGGTAATATACATCAAAAAACAAAACTACTAAATTATGAAATACGTTACTTGTCTGTAAGTAAATATTAGTCTGAAGCATCCTGTGAAATAATGGTACCTGATGTGCCATCATTTTCAAGAAGTGGAATTTTTGTATCGACTTCCAGCGACGCGACCATCGTTAGGGATAAAAACTAACTTTTTAAAAATACTGGCCCCAATTTACCAATTTTAGATTGGAAGACCCTCAATACTAGGCAAGGACAGCTGAGTTGTTAGAGGAACAGTACAGTCAAACCAGCTGGTCAAACGTTCAAACCCCCTTCTTCAAATCTGTTACAAATCAATCCATGACAGAGCAGCAGTAAAGCAAGTCTTACACTTTGGAATCTTCTTGTCTCCCTGCAGGACCTTGGAGAGTTTCTGCTGCTGCTCCAGGCTCAACTTGGCCAGCTGCAGCAGGAAAGAGCTCATCTCCTCTTTCTGCTGTTTGGCCTTCTTCACTCTAGCCTTGTAGCGACGTCGGCTTAAGAACCCGCGTACAACTGGGAGAAATATCAACAAATAATGAATTCATTGAAATTATAGAATGCTACAAACTGCTTGCAGTGACCTAAAAATATATCACCGATAAAAGTTGGAAGGCACTGACATTTTAGTCCTGGCAGAATATTTTTGCTAGGATGAGTAAGAGTGTGCTAGGATTAAAACACAAAGCCTCCTAACTTCATAAATTATTAATTAGCCATACATGCCCAAGAACTTTTCAGGAAAATAAGCCATAATGGTTTACTTATTACTTTGAACTCCACAAAAATTGTTATTCTCAAAGCTTCATTTCTGTTTTTACATATGCTTGAACCTTCCTGCTAATACAATCTCTTCAAAATAAAAATCAGTAATGGTTCAAAGTTTTATTCCCTAATTTTTCAGAGAAGATCTCCCAACCTGCTTCAAACTTCAAAAATAAAATCAACTGACATTGTAGGGCATATAAAATTGAGGAAGGGGCCAATTTCATAGAGCTGCTTAAGCAGAGAAATCTGCTTAAGCACAAAAACCCATGCTTAGTAAAATCAGGTTACCAGCCAAAACTCCATGTGATTGTCATGCTAAGCAAACAACAGCGAAATACCTGTCACAAGCAATATACATCACGTGGAGTTTTGTCTGGTAAGCTAGTTTTAGTAAGTATGGTTTTTTGTTCTTGAGCAAATTTTTGTGCTTAAGCAGTTCCATGAAATTGTGCCCTGCCGTGGAATGAATACTTGATGATAGATACCAGACGATTTTGGCTAGGATGCATCCTCAATCCTTCAAAATCCTCCGATTGCCTCCCATCCTCAAAATTACTATGCACGTATCACGGCAATAGACAAGTGTACACTACTTAGGGCTGTTTATTTTCGAGTAATTTAGTATTCGATTATTCGAGACTGGGCTTGACCGAATATTTGAATATTCGATACTCGCCGATCAGTCAAGTCTTTCGGGCTGCAACTGCATGTCGCGCCAGTAAAAAAAGTTGCATGCAAAGCACGCCGGTGTTGTACATGCGGCGATCGATATTAAAGACCGTCTGATGGGCATTTGTTTGCATTGTATCAAGATCATTACGAGTACGTATAACATTCTGATAACAAGAAACCAAACTCCAGCCTGAGTTTTTGCAATAACTATTTTAGAAGTGTCAAGCGTTTTACGGTCGAGAACAAACCTCTGTCCACAAAAAATGCAGCATTTGACACTGCGCAGTAACTTTTCTATTAAAATAGCATCAGTACGTGCAAATCTGTACGTGCATATATATTTTTTTTGAATATTCGAACTGGCAAAAAGCTATTCGAATATTCGGTTGATGATGGAATAATCAAATATTTGCTATATTTGGGACAGACCTAACACTACTAGCAAGTGTACATTTACCACTGAGTAATATAATGGTACAAGTATTGGGTGAAACAGCCTTTTAATCCTACTTCAATCCTCCAAAATCAACCACAATTACAAATAGCCATTCAACCTCAATCCTCCAAAATCAACCTGCAGTGCTAATCAGGATGTGGCCTCAATACCAATCAATTTCAATTTTCAATTTCAATTTCTGGTTTATTCAGATAAAAACACTAAATAAAAAGTCAGGGACTTACACGACTTGGCTTCCAAAAATAAAGACGACACAATCCTCCAAAATCAACCACAATTTCAAAATGCATTCAGCCTCAATCCTCCAGAATCATCCCAACACTGCCTGGTTGATTTTGAAGGATTGATGAGGCAGGTTAGGGTTAACAGGTAACTTACTCCTCTGAATGTGTATGGCAGATCGGCCCATTTTCTGCATCTGTTCCTCCAACTGGTCTTGATGATAGTACTTGAGAAACAGCTTGGTTTTTCTGTTAACGACCAAACATATCATCCACCGATTCATCATAAACAAATTGAAACAATGTAGAAGGAAATTACGAAGACTATTCACCAACAGAATAACAAATATGGAATAATTTACAAATAAGCAATTTAAGAATGTCACCACGCTTAATACATGGAATGTTTTGATTCTGTTGAGCTGTGCCCAACGTGGTTTAATAACATCCCATTCGGTTGCTATTAACCAGTTTTGATAAACTGACCTATGACCTATGACCGTTTGCGAGTTCTTGGACATCTTTGCAGACATGCAGCCCATACAAGAGTGTAGCGGCACGCAGCATACACGGACGCTCGTTACGTGTTTGCATTTGACGTGCATTCGCATATTGCATTTCAACCAACAAGACCCACGTGCAGGTACTTGCACATGTTTGGACATGTGTTTGTCTGAGGTTTAGAAGGTCATGTGACAATCAATACACTTTGATTGGCTAATGCTTGCAAGTGATTTACGGTATTCACAAGTAAAATAAGGTAAGGTTAACAAATATGAACATTTACTTTGACAAACACAAAATCACTATTGTTTGTAACCCAAAATGCAGTTACAGTGCCCTCATACAATACAAATTTATGGCACAAAAGAAGAACACAATGTCTGCTGTAAGTATATATATTTTTAAAAATTTTAATCACTAAATAAAAGACTAAAAGCCACTCTAGGTAAAGGGTTACCATCAGAGATACAGAGGTAGATTTGGGGACATTTTTAATTGCCAATCCTACCACCCTTACGGTTTTCCTTGCCCCAGATATAAATAGAGGATAATTCTTCAACAGATTCCAGAGAACTTATCCCAACCTTCTGACCTATAGATCCAGGCAGGGTAACTTCCACGATCGGTGAGACCAACTCACCTACCCCAACCTGATTCAAATGATGAATGGAAAAAGCATTTGTTACGAGCTTACCCAACATGCCAGTCGGTTAATCCGATCGTCTTAAGTATCTTGACACAGCCGTGTTTGTCTTCCGACAGCTTGGGGCTCCGAGCAAGCACTCTGTATCTGTAAAACATCCACATACAATATGCTGTTTACACATGATAAACTGGTTACTGGGAAAATGTATCATAGCATTTTGTTAACTCCAAAATAAAGAAACAGGGTAGGGTTTAAACCTGTGTCTTACAGAATGGTATTTAAGGGCTCTATCAGTTACCTACATCATTGTGTAGAACTTTTGTATGGTGGGGGGGGGGGAGGGGGTAAAAATCACAAAATTCATGATAATATGTGACCCACTCTGCAAAAATGAGTCGTACGGGCTGGTTTAATGTCGCAGACTTTAATATAGCTATAAGAAATCGCACACTGAAAAAAATTGTAAAAAAAACAATGCGTTACACTACAGAGTTGTGCCATATATGAAATGAAAGCTCATTTCATGCTCTTTCAGACCAACTGTAAAGCTTTAAAAATGCATTTTTAACACATCCGACTCATTTTTGTAGAGCGGGTCACATATGGAATCAGATTTTGTTTTGCCTCGAAAAAGATTATGAAATGTAGGGGAAGGGGTAGTACTATTTGTAAAATGGTGGCGCTTCTAATTTCTACACGAGAAAAAATTGGCTCAATATTCCCACAGGGGCAATTTGCCACCCCTCCCCCAATCCACCCACTAGGCACGCCACTGTAAAAACCTGTTAACAGTCTCCAGAGTGGTTTTGCAGGATTAACAGATTTGATCGTATCAACAATAATGATAATTTCATAGCCATTTCTTAGAATGGCCTGCAATTTTTTGCAACTCAACAGACCATCTAGCTCCCACTCCTCTGAATGGCAAATCATTAGATATTGTACTATATGTGTGCTGCACTGAATCAGTTCAATGAGACCAAATACTTACCTCCTGACAAAGTCTGCAAAGTGAGGCCTCAGTGCGTAGCCCAGACGTCTGATTCTGGTCGTCTCCAACATACCAGTGTAGCGCAACTGGAATTTGAACATCAATACCCGAATCAGATTATGGACTGATTTTCAACTTACAATGCATACTGTAACATCAACACCTGCAATTTTGGTAAACTGTGGGCAGCATTGCAACATCAGATCTTGCAGTTTGTGCAAAGACCTGTGGATTGTTCATAGTCTAATTTGGTTTTCGGGGATTATGAGAGAACCTATATGTTTCATGGTCTTGTGTACATCATCTGCTGCGATGACCGGAGTCTGCATCCTTCTGCAACGTCACTATAAAGGCACTGTCCAGTTTCCGCCCCAACAAAGACCAATCTCGTCCCTTTGCTAACCACGGAATCCATGCTTACAATCATCATTCTGTAGTCAACAAATTGTGTGCTAAGCCTGTAAGCACAGAATCCTGAATAACACAGGGCCAAATTCACGGAGCTGCTAAAAATAAGCACAAAAATTGGCTTACCGCAAAAAAGGTCATACTTGGGAAAAACAGGTTGCCAGCCAAAACATCCGTTATTTGTATGCTAAACATAAACAGCTGAAGACCAGTCATTACAAGCAATATACATCAAATGAAAATTTCATAGGTAATCTTGTTTTTAACCAAGGAAGACTTTTCATGCTGATGAGCAATTATTTTTGTGCTAAGCAGTTACGTGGAATAAGCCTTTTGCGCGTTGATTTGCATAGATCCTTGTACCCCGTCTTCGCTCAATCTAAGATGCACAGCGTGCGCCGGTCGTTGCCAGACTGATCATTATTATGCACGTCAGTACCGTTGTTGCTAGACCACGTGATTCGGGGCAAGCCGCAACGTGGCGACGCACGGCCAGTGGTGGTTTCCCTGTCTGGTATCTGGAACTACCGCTGGGTGAAACAGCGCACGATAGAGATTGTCACCACTCTAAAACACAACAACTGCTCGAATTGTTACAGTCATGTTGTATGTTCTTCTCGAAACGCGGCCTATTTTTAGCAATTATAGTTTCTTTAATGGATAACAACTTCGAAGGTTGGAACGTGAAGAAACTGCAGACATTTCTTCAAGAGAGAGGGTTTCAATAACGGGTTACCCGAAGAAAGAACTGGTTGAACTGTGCAAGTGCGTGGCCAATCTGAAATTGACAACCGACCCGAATCTTTCAAGCCCCAACTTGACAAAAGATTGAAAGACGCTGGCTGCACATTTTCCGACCCATTTAATCTTCCTGGATTCACGAAGGATTTCTCGAATATACCAGATTTCGGACTATACAATGTCTTCAATTATTGATTTGTTTTCGAGCGGATTACGACCGGCGAAAACTTATTCGTAAATATACAAAAACAATTTCTGCAAGACCAGTCACTTACGTAAAAACCGATAATGAGACCTTGCTCAACAGAATCTTTCTTCATCCAACCTTTCCCACAAATACAAAAGGAATGGAAAGAGAGATTTTGTTGATGCCTTTACAAATCCTCCCCCCCTCCTCCCCCCCTCCCCCCCCCTCCCCCAGATAAGTTCGGACTCGCTGCGGCTACTTGTTGGAATGATCCATCAAAGAATCCACCGATTATTCTTCTAACGTAGCCAGCACATACCAGGACTGTCATCTTGCAGAAATAGTGGCTAAAACTGACTCCCTCGAAGCGTATTCCACTTTTTAAAAAAGAAAGAAATTACGCTTCGGGTGAGAAATTACGCTTTGGTCACACACCCACACAGCTGGCATACCCACCAACCTATTCGTAAATATATACAAAAACAATTTCTGCAAGACCAGTCACTTACGTAAAAACCGATAATGAGACCTTGCTCAACAGAATCTTTCTTCCTCCAACCTTTCCCACAAATAAAAAAAGAATGGAAAGAGAGATTTTGTTGATGTCTTTAACAACCCCCACCCTCCCTACCCCCTAAACGAACTTTGACTCACTGCGGCTATTTCCTGAGATGATCAACAAAATAAGATAATCTGATCATTCCTTGAATTTTGCCTGCACACACCGGTTCTTTCTTGCTATTTTCAAAATTTAAAAAGCACTTCATCTTGTAAAGAACAAGAAGTTCATCAACCAAAATTAACAATCGGTTAACCAAGGCGGCCCTGAAACAAAAAGTTCCATCACATTGACTCAACATCGTAACACATAGTCTGCATGTATGATTACGCCCCCTCCCAATAAAAACAAAAACAAAATTGTTCATCTCCACCGCGCTAGATGTCGAAGCTGGTATTGGGTCGGTGTAGTCATCTGTTGGCCCATTGCCACCGACGAAATGTTTGGAGCAAATGTAAGTATTGTAAGTTACATTCTCCGCCGAAAAGTCTTTTCTGGAGCAGTTTTTTATCCAACGGAGACACTTCTCACGGTTCGACTTCGGCTTCGGAAAGGGTAGCCACAAACGCCATTCATGTGGAGACGGTCCGAAAAGCGCGAGTCGCTGTTGCATGTTCCGTAAGAACAGTGCTTCTTCGCAGGCATTCTCAAGCACTAAATCCCACAAACTTCGTATTTTATGTTAATGTCTAGATTCTAACAATAACCAGTACTAGAGTCTGACAAAATCTGCCTGGAAATTTATCGTTTTAAAGTGACAAGAAACGTATGAATCGCGTACATGTACTTCGATCACGGCAAGTGGACATATGCGATATGCATTGACATTGTGTCTGCACGCGCGTATGCGAGAAAGCTTGCCCCGAATCACGTGTCGTGGCAACAATCACTACGCAGCGGGGTCAAAGTACGGGTCACTCGCAAAAGGCTTATTGGCCCCTGTGCTTTACAGTGCTAGCCCGCAAATTCGGCACCAAGTCTGTTAAACACAGAATACTGACAATACTGACTAAACAGGGTGTAAGCATGCTTACCAGCCAAAATTGTACAAATATGCTTACTGTTAGCATGGAATTAAAACCACAGAAGAGATTCCTTGCAGTTTTACTGCTGGAGGCCCATACACTATGAACATCTAATCCCTTAAATTCCCATTAAAAGTCCACTTTTCCGTGAAATAAATCCCTAAGGGATGTTTCACGGATATTTACCTGGGGCTTATTGCACTAATCCCGTAAGGGTTTTTTCACGGTTTTTTAATGACCCTGGCCACTGAGGATTATCATCGGTCATACATAACGGTAAACAACATCTACCACCCTGAAGATTTCACGGTGTTTCAATTAAGATAACGGTATTAGGTAACTGCCTTGACCTTTACGACCCCTAGTACAATGTAAACACTTTTGCTGGTGGAACAAGTAAACAAGCAGGGAGCTTTCTGTAAGTCTTGAATAGATTGTATTTGTGTGTTCAAATCCAATGTGTGAGACTTTCATTTTTTAGACTTACAATAAGTTCAGGTCAAATCAGAATTTGGTGATAGATTCCGAAACGTGGCGCCGGCGCAATTTGATTTTTTCGTAACTATTTGTTGCAAAACTTAAGTTTTTTTTATATCATCTTCAAACAATATATTATGGCCCGCCATCAATATTGGGAAACAGCGTAGTCTAAGCTTAGTCTGCGGATATCTGGATCAAAGCCTTTTCATGGTTCCCGCCACCAGCCAGAGCTGAGGTGGCTAATTTGCATGTGAATGAAACTGCTTAACAATAGGCCCCTTTCTTATTACAATGAAGTGCTGTCTGCGGGGTCTGCAGAGTCAGCAGAGTACGCTGATTGTATACTTTATTTAGAACGTTTTAATATATTTTTCATCTTATCCCAGATTTACTGACAGCTTGTCCATTATTCTAAACTTATACTTAAAACCAAAAAAATAGTTTTCTCCCCTATTTATTTTTCTGCGAGTTGCTGAATCACATATTTATTTTTGTAATTGAATTAGCATTTTAAAAGAATGATCCCGAACCGAAAACAAAATGTTGGCTAAAACTTCTAGAGTTTTTAACCACAAGATTTCGTCAGATAAGAAAAAAAAAATAGAAGGCCACTAGTACGTTATATAATAATCGGTATGTTCGATGTGACCAGAGAATTTCCCTTGTTCCCCTTTTAAAGATGGACAATTTTAAATATTTTTAATGAAACCTTCAGGATGACTTTTAAATACTGGTAGTCGAGCTCCACCTGGCTGGATTTGTGCAATACTTCGATCTCTCCATCACCTCGCTGGTGATAATGCCCGCTGGATAAATGTACCGGTACTTCCCAGGCCGATGCCGCGTGTGGTTGGCATGGAATATTTTTTGTTTTATTTTCGCAGGCTTTGCAGTCCAGGGGCGGCCTACACAAAGAACCTCTGGAGCTAAACCCATTGTATACATTTTGTTACATAGTATTACAATGTATAAATAATCTATACCTGGCAAAAGTTGAGCTGTCAATCACTTTAAAAGGTTTCAGGGCTCTTGGGGTGGAGGATATTTTATTTCAGCCCGCCCATTAGACTAGCGACGGGTACCAGCGAATTGTGTAGATACGTACCAAGAGTCATCATTCCGCGAGATGAGAATCAGCTGATTTATTTAGAGCTACAGCTGGCAGGAGGCACGAACCACGTGCGAGCAGAAGTGCAGAGAAGCATTTCTCAATGAACGGTTGAAATGGATACGCCCACTAATTTGCATAGATTTAAATATAGCTTAGTGTACAAAAAACCACATTTTGAGAAGTTTTAAGGGTCAAATTATGACAATTACACCGGGGGTAACCAAAAGGGTAACAACAATAGTTTAAGTTTTGAAAACAACTTCTTTGCAATACAATCGGAATAATTTGGTCAAATTTAGGTGAAAATTATCATTTTCAAGCTGCTACCATGGATAGGAAATACACCATTTTTGTAGACTATAAATAGATCGCCTGTCTCATGTTATGTGGTGATTTCACTGCAAAGTTAAGGGCAGAGTGCCGGCGCTGCCCGCCATGTTTGGGGTTCATGGCTTTATACGTCCCCCGCAAGCATCCCGCTGTGTAGTACCTACCAAAATACTGTGTTATTAATAATATTAATAATGATGTCAGAATTGGGCAGGAACGGAGGACCTTCTACAGCTTTTTTTCTTTTACAGATTCACCCATACGTAATAAGCAATTAAATTGTTATTAATAAATACTTCTACAATATATAGGCCTATGACAACACAATGACAACGCAAAAAAGTATGCCTCAACGCTTTACGTTAGCGTTTCGTTGTTCATTTTTTTCCCTCGAAAAACCCTCCAGATTGTGTTACTCGCCATCCCGACAAGCATGCAAGGTTTGCAAGTTCTGAATGCAGTATTAGCCTTCCGTGTTCATGTTTATTCATAAGACGTATTTTCTTGGCAACAATTAATAGCGCGCTCGGTCGGTTGGGCAAGCTCAAACCTGGAGTCAATAAACTCTCCATTGTAAACATTCTAAACACTTATCTGGAGGGCCAGGCAGCAGACTTGCCAATCTCAACCACAAGATTATAATACGGGAGTTTTCACGGATTCCACAACACCGTGAAAAACCTAACGGTACACAATCTGGCACTGGCATGGCTAGTGGCTGAAGTCACCGGATTTTCACGGACGGCTAAACAAAGGACTTTTCTAAGGGTGTTTTCACGGACTCCTAATCTCCCTAATATGTTGAAAAAACCGTGACAATTTTGGCTCACGGTAAATTAAGGGAAAAGTGGCTCTTTAACGAATTTTTAAGGGATGAAGATGTTCATAGTGATAGTTTTCCCAAGGGGTTACAAATCAAGCTTTTCTCTCATCAGCATGAACATTTCCAGAGTTGGACCAAATTCTCTCACCTGGGCTGTAACAAACTTGTCTTCAAACTGTCTGGCTGCCTTGCTAGTGTTGGGTTTGATGCAGCGGACGAAGTGAGGGTTAGACAGGTTCAGCAACTCCAGCAGAACAGACAACGAATTCTGGAGAGGAAGACATTCGGAAATTTAAGTCTCATTTTTCTTTGAATGTTTTCATTTCCTTTCGTAAAATACAAAAAAAGTCAAATGTATAAATGCAAATTTAACATCAACCACCATACCATAATTGATACTAGGAATGAGAGTAAAACACACAACTAAGCCTAGTGTATGAGGGAAACACACTAAAGAGGTGAGTTTGGCCAAAAATGAAAAATCCACGAAATCTGCAGAGTTTGGGGGTCGCTGAGCACCCCAGAGCAACGTAGGGTCTATGGTTTGTACATGTGTTTTTGCCTTAAAGGCACCCCTTAAAATACCCGTTTACATTGGTTTATCCACTTTTACAGGTAAAAACACCTTTAGGGTAATATCTCGAGAGTTCCAGATTTCACAAGAGATTCTGAAATTAGTAAAAATCCTGACAAAAAAAAAATGCTGGAAAAATGCTGACAATTCACACCCCTGTAACTAACCTTAAACTGAGCACCAACGGTCATCTTCTTGACAGTCATTCGGTTTCCAAGCTGCAAATATGGGGAGAGGAAATTAATTTTATGACAACACCTTTCCACTTTTCTTTTTACCAATTCCATATTAGAAAAATATTTAAGTTTATGAAAATAAAGATACACCAAGTCAATAGAGAAAGATTTACAAGAAAGTGGCCATGTATTAGGGTGACTGTATATTCAACACAAATTCTATGGAAATCTGCCGAATTTCCTAAACAAAAACAGTTATGAAAGATTGCGTGAAAATGACTCACAAGAAAAAGCAATGGTGACCACCTGTCATTTTCCAACAGCCAACAACCATGTGTCTCAGACATTTCATTGGTCAGTTAAGAAAACTAAACAGAAAAAAAGGCAGACCAATGTGAAATTAATCTTTACCTTCTGCCTGGCTGACTTGCGTGATTTCCGGCGACGACTCTGTAGAGCTAGAGTCCCCGTTCTGGTGACAGTCCCTGTGTATGAGACATGGAAATAAAGCTCATTATACTGACCCCTTATGTCAGGAACCGGTTCTAGATTATGGAATCGAGTACCCGTAACCGAATTAACATATTACTTCTCACACAATGAAAAAAAAAACAGTTTTTGAATGTCACTTGTGGGGAATTTTGCAAAATGAAAACCAGGGTACACGGAAAACAAAACAGATTAACATTTGTACATGTAATGCTTGCGAAAATGCAATTTACACTGTAAAGCTATAGAGCTCGCTGTACACGCTTGCACCTTGCTGCATTGAGGTGGTGGTATTAACATGCGGACCTTTACAAACAATATGAACAGCAATTCCCGAGATTTAATTTTTGGGATTGGCTTTCCTTAATGGGTACCCATGTTTTTTTCAATTGGGTATCCGATTCCTGTACTACCCATAAATGCACACCCCTACTGTTTACCAGCAATGAAGTATTTTCAAAAGCATGGGTAATCCTTCAACACAACAGTCTAAATGAAATTTTGAAAGCAATCGCCTGCCCAGTAATAAATATAATTATTTATAAATAAACACCAAAGAGGCAATTCTTACAATGTCAAAACTATTAAAGTTAGTGTCAGAAGTATCTTTGAACTGAAGTAAAAAAAAAAAATAGAAAGCAAATCAAATTGAATTGTTTTCTTTCTAACCTCTGAATATCTGGCTGACCAGGTCATTAGTACTGGTACGTAACATCTGCATGACCTTGGATGGTAGAGTATCACGGTTCTTCTCTAAGAAGAGGTTGGCATTGTACTCCACCTGGCAAGACAAGAACCACTTTTTTTAAACTGAAAATTTGTTATGAGCTTCCCAAACCCTCGAGTAGAGTCTCGCCTATATGGCCTATATGCATATTCCTCATAATTAGCCCCTGAATTAGTCTTGGTTCAAGACAACAGGGATCGATAATGGATCGTGTAGCGTCGCGTTTATTCGTTTCATGCAGTGCGCCCTAGCTCTGACGGTACGATTAGACCAACTCATGGGCTCGCACTATCGTCTTGGGAATCCTGCACCAGCGGTTTAACTTTTTCTTTATTTCTCCCTAGGCTTTCCTAGGGAGCGAATCAGCGATCACAAAACATACATGCATATGAATTATGTGATGACCTGAATATATTAACGGGTCGGGATAGAGGGCTAATGTAAACATGAATGGCCACTGGCACGTCACCGAGCGCACGATATGCGATACGCGATTATCGCACAATTAATTACAAGGAACTGTGACTGGGAACGACCGTTTCGTGAAGAGTTTGTGTTCCTTCCTCCATGGTTTGTTTACCGACTGGGTTTGGTAAACCATGGAGGAAGGAACTTGTGCCTCTCTGTTTTGATTTCAATGACAACTTCGCCTCCAATTTCCAAATCACTTGTCACAGCCTAGTAGTATCATATTGTACAAAACCTCTCAAGTTGGCTTTGGATAAAGCCTGATGACCGACGAGGTGCTGAAGAAGGACGCTCAGCGCCAGTATTAATTTGTTTGTGTTTGGAAGCCTGAGCCCCGAGGCCCTTTTTAGCAGTCGATCTAGGACGGGAATTCTTGCGTGCAGTCGGAGTCTGTCTACAATCGGAGTACGACTTATGCGGACAGGCTCTAGAGTGAAACTAAATCCTGCACTGTTGTATTTATGGAGCTGCATGAAATATGGTTTAAATTTAGCTTGAAAATTCCAGCTCTAGACTCATGGCGAATCATCACATCGATCCAGCTAGCTATAACTTACGTGGTTGGGGAAAATAGGAAAGAGTGGTTGGGGCAAATATGAATGGAAATAGGGATATTCAAAACTATCATAAACATTGAATTTTATACCCTTACCCCCTAGGCCAGCCTGTGTGGCAATTCATATTGAATTTCAGAGCACATGTACGAATTTCACTTTACTAAAAAAGAATGCGTCCGTGATTCTCGACGTGCTTTAATTACTTGTGACATGTATGAATCACACACGTAACGTGATGCAGAAGTCACTAATCCCCAACGATATCCCCAATAAGAACCATCAATTTCACGTTTATTTAACAGAGAAATATGTTTTGCATGTTATTTGTTCCTTCCAAAGATATAACTAGTATAACTAGTATAACTACTATACACGTATACATACGATCTTCGGTTTCTTCCCACAAACCAGACACTATCGTGTGGTATCATGGGGTCGCCGACTGCATGAAGCGCCATGTTGTTCGAAGGTTATAAATATTAACACAAACAAACTCATTTGCATATTACAGCCGCGCCCACATTTTGCAGGATTCCCAAGACGATAGTGCGAGCCCATGAGTTGGTCTAATCGTACCGTCAGAGGGCGCACTGCATGGAACGAATAAACGCGACACTGCACGATCCATTATCGATCACTGTCGTCTTGAACCAAGACTACCCCTGAATGAGAGACCAGAAATGCAACTGAACCTTTTATGGTAATCTGATCAATGTTTTTCACAGAGACATTTTTTTATAACAATAGTCTGGTCAATTGTTTCTTTTTATTCCAACAAAACAAAAAATCCCCAGAATTGAGAGAACATTTGTCAAAAAATGTAATGCCCGACATCCGACTCATTTTTGCAGAGCGGGTCACATTTAGCCTGGCATCGCAAATCTGAATATGGACCAAGGGCACCACTCTGATATTTCCAACCTTCCCAAACCAAACTGTCGTTCCCAAAACTACTTTCATCAATGATTTCAACAGGGAATGCTTGTGTACATTATCATGGTCTACTTTCTAATGATCTTTCCAACCACAGCTATTTTTGGAAAATACCTTTGTAGTCCAATTGTGCGCCTCCAAGGCAATGTGTTCTGTAAAATTAAAAGCGCTTGTTATTATAGAGACCTTGCATAGGGCTCTCGCCTAGAAGGCAGGTTTTGCTATTCAAATCCATGACAAATAAAGTACGAAGCGTCCACTCATGCCTATCACAGAGCACCAAAGACAAGCTGTCGAAGTGACATCAGATGTACCCTTATTAATGTACGACTCACCCTGCCTGCATAGTGATCGATGCTGAAGTTGTTACTGGTGGAAACCTTGGCCTTGACGAAGTGGTGATTGCGGGCAAAGTTCTGGTTGAGCTTCTCGACGAAGGTGTGATCCGTCGCCTTCGGGAAGAGGCATTCCTCGTCTAGGAGGCCTAGGATGCCGATAGGCTTGGCTAAGAAGAGGTCCTAGTGAAGGAAATCAGGGAATGGCTTATAAATATGGCTGTACATCTAGACAGGGAAGGCTCCACATGAACATTTAGTGTACCACTAATCAGTCCAACAGCCGATTTCACAAAACCGTGGGCAACTTATGAAATGGCGTAGGACTTGCGCTATAAAAATGTTGCACAGCTGCGCTACATCCTTGCGATCCATTTCACGAAAAAGTCCGTAGCTGCGCAACGTTTTATTTGTTTTATACATTGCAGATGAGGCTGAATTATGCTTCTACGACGACTGTTTGAGTACAACAATAAAAATACACGGAACAATCTTAAAATATAACCGTGGGGTGCCATTTTGAAACTTTTCACTTTTAAAACTTCGCTCAGAAAAAATTTTTATTGCAACTTTAGGAAATATCTCACAGGTAAACCTAGAGCGGATGATCATTTCATTACTCTCTGAAATAATCTAGTGAATTAAATAAATGATTTAAGCAACTAACGGCTCTACTATACTCACGCTCAGCTAACTAAGTCATCATTTCGGTGTTTGTGCGGACAACTTAAGCTACCTAAAACGAGTGCGTAGGTTAGGCCATAATTTGTGGCGCAAGTCAGTGACTTATTACGCTCTGCGTACCTTTCGTTAAATCGATTTTAAAAAGGTCACAGATGTTGCGCAACTTATGCAATAAATTGTGGCGTAAGTAGAGTTACGCAATTTCGTGAAATCGGCTGCAGCCACACATGTACTATTTTGAAAAGTGGGTTGCATTGTAGGTCAAATCTGCTTTAACCCTAACCCTCCAGGGTATTTTGGCTATTGCATACTTTGTCACATTGACTTGTGTGCAGAGTGCAGCAAGGTCAAGCTGTCACCACAGATGCACTGTGCTGCGTCTGGCAGGGTTAGGGTTAAAAAGGTAGCCTGGCATAATATTTATTTTTTATTTACTAACACAACAGTAGACAACTGTATCAATTCTAAAAGAGTAAGGCAAGGAAAAAAGCTGACCTTTTGTGCATTTGAGGGTTGAGTGTACGCAATGTATATTACTTGTCACTGGTATTTAGCTGTTTGCTTAGCATGACAATCACATGGAGTTTTTTGCTGGTAACCTGATTTTCCTAAGTTGGGTTGTTTTGTGCTTAAGCAAATTTTTGTTTAAAAGAAAAAAAGAAAAAAAATCAAAAAAAAATGTGTTCTTAAGCAGCTCTATGAAATTGGCCCCAAGTCCCTTTCAAACCTTAGACTAAATGATTAATGATACTGCTGCTTTCCTGTTTACCCATCTGAAATCGTCTTTACATTTACAGTCTTCACAAGATGTCAGACAAAAATCAGACAATAGAGAGGTTTCGCATGCGAACGGATACGGTTAGTGCGCTGGATACGTCTGCAGTTTTTGTGTACTTATGACGTCAGTTTCTCGCTATCCGCTATCTGTCTACAAGGCACGGATATCTTGCTCGCTACACGTAAGCATAAAACGCGTAGTGAAATTTCAAATTTCTAGTATTTCTCTGTTATTTTTTGGTCATATGCATGATTAGATTAAAAAGAAAGGAACCACTCTTCCTGTCCTTGTACCAGCACCAGATTCCAGTAAAAAAAAAGCACGGTTTCTTCGTCATTTTCCTCTATTAAAGCCATGAACATAATATCGTCTAAGGAGGCTGCCATTTTGGATTATACTCTCCCGTTATAGCGCCACCAATATGTTGGGATTGCGAAAACGAGTGGGGCCGCGAACGTTTACGGATAGCTAAACGTATGCGTACGCGTATCCGTTCGCATGCGAAACCTCTCTGCTGATGAGGAACATCTTACCAGTAGTGATTGATTGTTGACGAAGGGCACATAGGTCCAATCGATTCCTTCACTCTTGTATTCCTCCTGCTCCAAAAGGAAGATGTGCTGAGTGGGAAACAAAGGATTACAAAATTGAGATTTCAAATCAAAACCAAGAAAGTTGATGTATTTTTGCCACAGACAGTCACACGGGATAAGTAGGATTGCACATCCAGATCCTACTCTCTGCAAAATCGTGTCAGAGACCTACAATTTTGTTACCATGCCTTGACAAAGAATGTAACTTCCAAATGAAAAAGGTTTATCCCCATTGATTCTGGACTGTAATTTTGAATCGCATCCTATTTCTACCCATTCCACTTTGAATTGAAAATTACATCTTGAAGTAACTCTGCAGACAAGTCGATTTCCAGACAAACATCAAGGGTTGTTTCGTTTTTCAGTCCTTAAAGCAAACAAACATGGAAAATGTGACCTACCTGGTTGAAGAAGTACTGAAGTTGCTCATTGGCTAGGTTGATGCATAACTGCTCAAAACTGTTGGTCTGAAACTGCTCAAAACCAAATATATCCAGAATACCTATACAAGGAAAAATATTATTAGAATTTATTTTATTTATTCACACTAATCTCAACTACTTTTTAACTCTACCCCCCCCCCCCCCAGGGTGTGTGAAAATTCGTATTGATATTGATGGATTCAGCAATGTTAGGGTTAATAAGGAGTAAAATTTGATTTCACACTGTGAACCCCTTGGATATGATTTGCTATTGAAAATAAAAACAAATATGACGATTGGACGGATGCGATTGTAACACCTGACGTCTAAAATGACATCCGTATTTGTACAAAATCACATCAGAGGACAGAAAACTATTGTAGCATGGTTTGTGGCCTAAATCACTAACCTGTGGATGCATACAAAATAAATGTCTCATTTGAATTATTTGTCAAACCACAAGGGAAACTGCCTAGGTAATTTGAATGAATTTTAAAGTGAACAAAGGAAGCTGGCAGGAGCGGGATTTGAACCTGCAACCTCCAGAATAGCGTACAAGTCCTCTACCAACTGAGCTAGCTGCGTTTGTGACTTCTGACTAGTGCCTCCCCCGAACAAAGACACTGACAATTTTGGAGACCACCAAGATAGGGCAAGATAGCTCAGTTGGTAGAGCGCTGGTACGGTATTTGTTCACTTTGAAAATTGATATATGTCTTGAAAACCTGGGTTTTTTTTAACAGTAATTATATTCAAATGCCTTAACTTTGCAAGTCTTTTTAAAAGTGATTGCTCTTTTGAGGTAAGGGGGTGGTGTTTTTTTTGTGGTTTTTTTTGTGGGAAGGAGTGATTGAGGCTGGGGTAGGATTCTGAGAGATTTCTACTCATTGCTCACCACTCACCAATTTCAGTGGTGTCCGAGGCATGCAGGGATATTTCCGGAGCCAACAGCTGATTGACTTTATTGACGATCCAACTGAAGAGACGACCGTACAACGTCTTGGTCATTGCATCACGCGCGTCTAGGGAGAACAAACCAATAACACTCAATCACACGGAATGCCATATATCTATTTTCATTCACTTTATGCATGGCTTGCTTGTACAGTGCAAGCCTGATTAAACATTCTGGGAGTGAGATGTTTTGGAACTATATTTGGCACTCAATTTCAGCAAAACAAAGACGAAGGGACTCACTCATCTGTACAAATGCGGTATGCTTCGCTGACTCTTTCAAAGTAATGGTTTAACACACATCAGTCATGTGTGCCACTGACATTTCGAGATGAACTTCACGTATTCCTTTCAATTTCAAAATGCATTTATTCCACATGTATAACTCAATGTTGATCCCGTGCAGATTATATGCCATCAACGAAGGATCTTCATATTTTTTTTCCCTGTTCCTTCTAAATATCTCATTTTTCACTGACCAGTGCCCCAAATTTGTTCGCCAAGTGAATTTTTTTATTTTTTTTATCTTGACCTGATACAGTATTCTTAACCCCTTGTGTCCGGCTACTATTGATGGAGGGGGGGGGGGGGGGGGGGGGGGTGGGTGGGGGTGTATGCCAACCCACCCTCTTTTTTTAATTAGGGAGCATTTCATATTGTCCAGGTGCGGTACTGCTGTTTTTCTTTGTGGCGCTGCATTCCGTACCTCATTCACCCAGAATGATTAGCCAGAGAGCTGATGGACTAGTGATTCACAATTGGATTCTTTGTACATACAGCACTGGTATTCTCCGTACAGGTGCCCAACATTAGAATTAGAAACACTGAAATCTGAACTGTTTTCAAGAGGATTAATTGAATGACCCTCACGTAACACTAACACGTTAGGGATGTGTCCCTAACACAAAATTTGAAGGTTCATATTTTAACTTTGTATTCCATGTATATTTTGGATTTTTGGTACATGCAGTTTTCTCAGCTTTGATAAAAAATTCTCTGCCTTTAATATGTGATGCGATCAAGCAAAATCAGTCGGAACTCGGCAATCCTTATTTTGAGAAATGGGGGCCGAAATATGTTCGCAGTGGAAAAATCAAAATTGATTATTTTTTTTTACAAAAACAGAAGGGAAAAACATTCTTCTTTCACATGAAAATATGACATATATTTATAAAAATGTGCTAAAAGTTATCATCAAAGTACTAAAACTTTAAACTTGATTTTCTCAGTTTCTTTCTTTTTAATGTGCCGGTGTTCAAATATTTGTAACTTTATTAATTAAAAGTCGTATTTACATGAAGTACGCTAGAAATGAGTATGTAAAAATCCCAAAATTGACCATGGCCTACTTCAGACTGATTTTGCTTGATCGCATCACATATTAGCTTTGGAATTTTTTAAGAGAGCAAGACGAACGAGCTCTGGGAAAACAGGCTTCCTAAGCAACTCTTAAAGCGTCCCCTACGCATGGTTAATCGGCCGTTAACCGGTGCTGCAAACTAAATAACACGTCCCTGCGGCATCTCCTCTCTTCCCCTGACGGGACGTATTTCACTAGACTCCCCAGCTGTGGCCAAACTGAATGCCGCACGGCACTATCTAGTCCTAAAAAAAAGTTCTAATCACGGAATCACCCAGGTAAGATAACGTCAATAAAATGGATTGTATTTTCCCTTTCCGCTGTATCACCTAAACTGTACAGCCCCGGGGGCGAGACAGCGGACAATTCCTGCCGTCGGGGTAGAGAGTTGGGCCTCTATTGAATGACAGACTAATGATCCTTAGGTGCGATCACAGCACGCTTGATTAGCTCTTTCAATAAATCTAAGAGTGGATTGACCGGTTGACGGCATTTTCCTCCAGGCAAATCTAGGACTTTTGAGCAACGTTGACTGATCAAAGTTATTTTTGCCCTGCACTCTCCCTCCAGAGAAAATTCACTTTAATTACAGCTAGAAGTGTTCAACTGCTGCCTCGGCACGCAGAGTGAGATTAACATCCCTTACTACTCAGGGTTTCCATTTGTCATTACTTAATCATTTTAGCATGTTTGCCAGAGGTATAACTACACTGTGTGAAACAGACAAGCACGGCCAAAATGTTAAAAACATCGTTCTCACGTATACTGAAAAGTGCAAAACCAAGTAAAGCGAGTGTGACCCGGGTTCGAATCCATACTTGGGCCAACATGTGGATTGGGTTTTCAGTCCCTGCCTGATTCGGTCAGTTTCTCCCAGAATATTTTTCTGGAGTATTCCTCCCACCTCTAAAACTGAACATTTCTCTGCCAACCTCTTTACAGGTTGCTTCAGGCTTGCAAGCTACAGTGATATATGCTTTTGAGGAATCCGTGGTTTCAGTACCAGAAACAAACAAAATGATAATTTGTAACCCAACCAAGGAAAATAAGTCAGAAGTTGCCAGGGCTAAGTTTTCAGTCACAGGCCCTCAACTTCTTGAATACGGATGGCTGCTGTTTGAAAATGACCACCTGGCCAGTTGTCGTTCATATGCGCATTCCTGTGCATACTCAATCCATTCATGTTTCAACCATATTGTTCTTGAATGGGAGTGTAATGAATGGATGGACCTTTTTTCAAACAAAGCTTTCATTCGGCTGAAAAAGGGGCTCTAAAATCCCAAAATTGACTTCTCAATGAAAAATAGTTGTTTCTGCTTGTAACTCGGAAAGCCAACATGCGGCTTTACACTCATTTTGTGCTGCCAGGTCACATACTATCCGTGCTCTTAAAAAAAGTTGCCTTCTAAAGATTTTCTTTTAACATGTTTTACTTTTTTTTTAATTCTGGGAACCTGCAACCCTCCAATCAAGGCTTTTATTCTGGGTTGCTTTTGCGAATCTAATTCACCAAAAGATACTCCCAAATTCTTGTCAGGCCACAAATAATTCAACATTTGCACAGTAATTAGAAGATGACTAAGCATAGACAGTCTATATTTGTTTGATGTCTTATTCAAAAGTGAAGAACTTTTGTATTGCTAGAAAATAATAAAATAAAAAAATAACGTACTATTTGTGAGTGAAAGTCGAAAAGATCATGGATAGTATACATGTATCTTTACTTGCTTGTATGTTCACTTGCTTATTATTTGTTTATTTAAAGGGTTCACTTGGCCTCACCCTGCGCTTGGTGCTTGGTGTAGTTCCTCTGGAATACATCTCCCCTGGCCGAACTGAGGTTAAAGGTCAAGACTTGCTTCAGTTCCTCGTCATTTATCCCCAGAAGTTCCTTTTGTGCCGGGGGAAACGTACAAAAAATGAGACATTAAAATAGTCGCAAACTACCAAATACATATCGGATGACCCTGTATTGTATTTCTGTGGCAATTTTTTTGTAGCCACAGGAACTGACCTGTTGCGGTACAATAGCATGAATGCGGCTTGTAAAATCACATTACAGTATTTTCCTACAATTAGAGTCATTTTTACAAATTCTTCATCACATTTGTGCTGTTTATCACTTGCGAAACACTCTTACATCTTTTACCTCATTTGGGTAAACGATTAAAAAACGAGCTCGTAAAAAAGTATATTGTTTTAAAAGTGTAGCTCGTCAACCATAGAACCTACCATGGCCAATGATATATCAAATTAAAGCTTATTAAAGCTGCAATCAAATGACATTTTGTAATTGTCAATATCAACTGTTAAAAGGTTAATATGGACTGGTGGAAATAACTTGACCAACGGGCAAACAATTTTGGTAATTTTGTGTTGTTTTTGCTGATTTTGAAGACTTCTTAATTATCAGAATGCCTCAAAACACATGAAAGAAGTATCTACTAAAATCTCAAAAATTTTAATTACTCATTCTTCAAAAACAGATTCCCCAGAACAATTTACATCAAACATTTATGAATAAAACTACCCTCCACCCACAAATGTGAACAAACCATTGTCATTTTAAGCTTGAAATAAGCATAAGCAAGCATGGTCATCACCACAAAGTGATTAACATAAATTTGTTTTATGACAATGAGAGAATTGTTTGCAGACACACCATGAGAACGAACTCTAAAAAGAGAAGTCTGGGTTCTTAGAATAACCAAAGGGTATAAACCTGACGGATCAGTCAATTCGGTCCTACTGTCAACACAGGAACTGCCTTGATGACAGTTCAGTCAGAGCATTTCTCTCTACATGTAATTTGTACTCTCAACTTTGCAAAGCCCCACATGACGTTTATTATATTTTTTTAAGGTAGAAAAGGTCCCGGGCTTACCGACACTGCTGCGACAGCTTGGTCCGATCCCTTGATGAATGCAGCATCATCGTCATTAGCATCCAGATCAATCTGCCCTATCATCAGTGTCGCAGCCAAGATGGAGTACATCTCATCTTGCTCCTAGAAACAGTGACACCCACTCTATTAACAGATCATTTCCAAATTATAGGAAAGTGTTGCGTCCTAGAGTATTAAGTGATCACTTTTAACACTTCTAAATATATGGTATCATGTTATTAGGTGACAGACTGATCTAAAGGGATAATATGAATACATTTTGCTATAATCCACAGGCTGGCTTTCAAGCAGACCCAGGTGAAAAAGTAGAATAGTAGGATCAAAAATTCCCCCACCCCAAAAAAATAAATAAAATAAAATAACTTTGCAGGTTTTCAGTAGTTTTCCTCGATCACCCATGTCCACAGCCTCACAAGCCAGCATCATTTGACATGTTCTGTACTCACAACACTTGTGTGCTCCATCTTCAACTAAGCCCTTGGAAGTCAAGTTGCAGTACTCCTGCACCCAAACCCTTCATATTCAATGCGATTTCATTTTTCAGAATTTGTGGGACAAAAAGGTAGGAAAAGTAGAAAAAGTAGGAAAAGAAGGAATTCCAATAAAAAGTAGGAAAAGAAGGAATTCCAATAAAAAGTAGGAAAAGAAGGAATTCCAATAAATAGTAGGAAAAGTAGGAGCAAGGTAAAAAAAATTAGGAATGAGTAGGAATACTTGAAAGCTTACAAGGAAGAATGGCAGACTGATGTTCAGTGCATGACTGCAAATCTGTAGTATTGTGAAAGTCACCCTACACGAAGCGTCTCATCTACCAACCTGTCTACCCGTCCAAGGTAGAGGCAAAAAATAATGTACAAATTCTCCTGTTTGTACATTAATCATTAACACTACCTAATAAAATCTCAATTTCTCTTCCCAAAATAGCGATTAAACTGTAACAAATAAAGGCCCAGATTGTATCAAGGGGTGTGCAAGTTTTGGCTGGGAGTGGACAGGCAGTTTTTCGATCTTTGCTGGGATTGACAGGCAGATATGTAATCCTAGATGAAACTCTGCCTGCATTACCAACAATGTGTTTTCATGGACATTGTGTGTTTTGTATATATTTCAGCACTTTGATGAAGTTTTACCCCATGTACTGAATGGTTTAAAATAAATTCTTTGTTTATTATAATGAGCTTTATGACAGCTTCATGGCTTAATTCCTCCACTTTTGCTTGCAGTTTTCGTGTTTGTGTATTTAATTATTTTTATTGTTTGATTAATTGTTAATGTATTTTAATGTACTGCCACGTACTTGAACACATTTGTGGAATCTGCGCATTATAAATTAATTATTATTGTAATAACTTAACAAATAAGTACTGGGTCCTTTTAACGTGTTTTATCTTCGTATTTGATAATCTAAATGTGACACCACAAAATAGGTGGAAAGTAGCAACATTTGAGCATTCGGATTACGGTATTTCCTGAAAGTACATGCAATAAGCTTTAAATTGATGTCACAACCATGAGTACATGTATACTTTTGGTGCAATTATAATTTTGAGATTAAATTCAGTTATTAAACTAGTGCTGCAGCCGAACCGCCGAACCAAACTAAAAATGGCCGAACACGGCCTTCCGAACCGAACCGAACCGAACCAAAATTGTTGGTTCGGAAGTTCGGCAAACTTTAGGCACACATATTGATAGCGCTAGGAATGCATGCGATGATAGGACAAAATTGCGCGCACGGGCGGCACGGATATGATTGAATTTACCTGTTGATAATTCCCTTTTTCGGCCTTACATTGCAACAGGTTTGGACTCGAGAACATGTACATGTACCGTGTAAACGGTTACATTAGCACAGGTACTGCATGCAATGTAGACAGTCGATATAATTCTTAAAAAAAGATAAAGCCTTTTCTATTCCAGGAAGGTAGACAAAAATCATAAAAGACCAAGTCGCGACGACCGCTTGCATCCAGTTTCCATCCCTCCACCCCCGCCTAAAAAAATGTAGCGTACTCAAAAGCGAGCCCCGCTCAGTATGCAATGATTGGTTGTTCACACGGCGACACAACATGAATATACATTTCTCGTTTTGTGGGGATGCACAGTCCAGGGAAGAGATTTGTTCAAGTTTGTGAGCGCGTACGGCGTGATGAAGCCTTTTGGGGCCAGGGCCCCATCAGATTCCAGGTACTCTCTCATGGACACCTTTTAGTTTAGAACAAAAATACTTGCATTAATTGCAAAATTGTACCCCCGAAAATGGTGATAGGAGATCTACATGTACATGTTCATTCCTTCCTGAGCAAAAACTCCTGCCTTGTGAATTATATGTTGCAGCACTTTATCCGCCATGCGCTAGTCCTTCTCTGCTCGCCAACAAAATGTTGAAGAACAAAAACGTTCCAGAATAAAATTACGTTTTCAAGTTTTGACTTAATTAAATTTGTACTTTTTACCATAATTTAAAAAAATTACTTTCAATTTTGCTTATCACGCACACATGCGCTAACGATCATGTTCATGTACTCACATGGATCTCTGAATCACTATGAAATCGTGACCAAACACTGAATATGCATTTCTGAAAATCAGATACAGTCAAGCATTGGCGGGGCGGTGGCCCGCGGGGTGTGACCATTGTTCCATTATTATCTATCTTGCACCCTGCGGGTTTGGCAACATGCCAATCAACTTGTTACGACTGCAGTGGGGAGGGCCGGGAAATTCCCGGAAGGACATTGTATGTGTATGTACTATCGATCGGCGCGATCACGATTTGAGAGATTTTTTTAATGCGTATGTACTTCCGAACCCGAACCGAACCGAACCGATGTTCAGGGAAAAAAATCCGAACCGAATCCCAACCGAACCGAACCGAACCTGGAGGATCAGTTGCAGCACTATATTAAACTTTGGGTTATCATTAAACAAAAAAATTGTAAAGATGTAAAACATTTTTAAATTTCAATTTAGACTTTCCGGTGAAAAGCGGGCTCTTTCTACCTCAACTCAAAATGCCACAGTGAAACTTTCTACTCAATTCCTCATAATTGTACAGTTTTCTTGTCTTGTCAATTGTTCGATACTGCGACCCGTGGGAGTGTATATTCCACTCAGTAGGCTACAGGGAAGAAATGCCACGGGTCATTTTCACTTGACATTACCTTACAGCTACCATGATTCCTAAGACTACAATGGCTGTGCAATAACAGACGCTTATTGTGAGCTTTTCCACAAGGCCAGACAGAGTATACCACAGTACAGTGAAGTGTGAGGTACACTAAGTTGACATTGGTTAAAAAAAGGACAAATGGTTCAGACTGATTTCCTACAAGCTTGCCAGGTTTCACACTGTATATGTAAAAAAACATCATAGGCAATTTGGATGTGGAAAATCTAGTTTATCAAACAACTTAGGGTTAGGGTTAGCAAATGAATACATTACAGCAAAGGAATACATTGCAGAAAAAAACCCAGAAAACATTATTCACATGCTCACGTCAATAATGCAGTGGCAATCTGGGCATGAGCATTCGATGACGGCAAATGCATGTGCGAAAACAGACTGTGCCTTGAGTGTGCACTAGAATTTCAAAAACAGGGCGCCACTGTGACACAGATTGACTATTTGAGGAGGGCACATGCTGTTCAAGTGCCTCTGAAGGGTGCTTCAGAGGTGCCTAAGGTAGAACCTAGAGGTACAACAGGGTATAGGCTGTATATTTGGGGAAGCTGGCCTTAAAGCCTTTCTGCATAGCTTCTGTACCGGATCTTGCTAAAGGGTAAAATCTTGAATTTAGATTCAAATTTGGAATCGAGAAGGCTTTTCGTGCTTCCATAATAGTTCCTGAAGAAAATTATACTGTTTACCCATACGAACACAATTTTAAATTTTTACAGACCACATCAAATTTGTCTGGCATGGACTATGTATACACTGCTTTATTGCAAGTGGGTGATGTGACTGTAAAAATGGTGATGCCGACAATAGAGAGGTTTCGTAAGCGCACGGTTAGAGAGACGACTACGTTTAGTTCCCGCGACATCATCATTTTTTGCACTTGTTTGACGTTTTCCTCACTCATTCTAAACGTAATCACCTTGTTTACACGGATAGCGGTCTCACTAAAAGTAAGTAAGAAACAGATAACACCAACAAAAATGTTTTACCAATTTTTGTCGCGTACCGTTTAAAGCTCATCGTCGGCGTACGCACTAACCGTGCGCTAACGAAACCTCTCTAACATGTGACCAAAATACGAGGAGTGTAGCAAAAATTGAAAGTATGGTATTTCCTGAAAGTACAGGTTACATGCTTGAAACTGATGAATTGTGTGTCAGTGTAAGCTCATTCCTAGCCCTGACCTTTAGAAGTGGTTGGGATCATGATCTCACTTCTTAAAAGAAAATGCAACAAAAAAAGTCAGTGAACTGTACAAAACTGTACTGTCGGCACACAACAATGTACCACCCTCCCTTTTTTTGTTATAACACTTTGGGATATGATGGAAAGTTTTTTGGGATGTACAAATGTTAAAATGCTCAAACTGACTTCCCAGTGAAAAAAATGGTTGCTTCTGCTTGTAACTTCGGGCGATTTTCTTCTTTCAAAGCGCCACAGCTGTCCGTCAATCAAGACTGAATGTGTGTCTTTGGGGGTGTTGCATCCAGCAAGAATATCTCAGGGGATTTGCCCCGATGGCAGATATGACAGACTGATTCCTACCTCATCCAGAAAGCCGACCAAGTCCATGGCGTTGTTCAGTTCAGCCAGCATCTCCTTCATTTTCGTCAGCTTAGTCTTGATACTGCTTGGCCCATTGGTCAAGTATCTGTAACACAAAAACCAGTGTACCCTTTCCAAAATTGTTTGTGGCTTTTTATCTTATTTTGAATTAATATTTCCTGAATTTGTTTTGAATAATATGTGTACACTTTTGGTCCTAAGTTGTTTAATTGTCTATGAATAGCACCTTTAATTACCCAAGCCTTGCAAACTCCAACAGCAGGTTTTGTCATGTTTTGATGGGTTCAGCAATGCAGGGCCAATTGGGCACCATTACTTTACATGGAGCTATGATGCCCCAATTTGTCCAAGTCCAAAGAATGTGCCATAGGTATACTGCACAGTGTTGGATTTTGACAGGTTGGGGAAGCTTCCTAGTAAAAATGCCTCGGGGGTTAGGGTTAAGATTGAATTTTCTGTATTTTGATTTGTAATCATGAGAGCCCTGCAATAGATTATGTTGTTCAGCTTGTGAAACAATGTCCGCCAACAGCTATAATGTGATGCCCAGCATGCTAGAACAAAGAAAAGCATAAATGTGTAGCACAAATGTCGTATGCTGTCTTAGGTGTGTGACTGTTGACCAATTCGTTGCTAAAACATGGAGCAGTACTGTGTCAAGCGTTCACTTCTTGCCCCAGCCAATCAATTGTCTGCAACTTGGCAAAGCGCGCGCGCATGTGGGCATTACACCACCTCATCAACAGACCTTCAAAAAATGGTGGTTGCCAGGTTGCAGTATAAGCTAGAATGCAGTACGTCAATTAACCTAATGTGTATTGGAGTGCGGCCGTGTCCCTTACACAACTCTATGGAATTTTGTGTAGTAAGATTTTGTGCATTCGAAGTTGAACCATGCAGTTGATGTGATCGGACAGTGTTTAGATGCTCAATGGTGAATGACCTTTTCCTTAGACAACTCTGCAATATTATGTGCGGTAATACTTAGGCCCGGTCCGAATTACTTGGCTACGGCTGGATGTTACACACATGTCTATGGTAGCGGCTGCAGCCACTTCCCATAGACATGTGTGTAATTTCAAGCCGCAGCCAAGTAATTCGGACAGGGTCTTAGTCTAAGATTTCACGCATTCTGCATTGGATCAGTTGATGCAATTGGACAGAGTTTCATAGCTCACTGGCATGCAGCAATGGCCCTTAAGACAACTATAAAATTTTATGTGGTAAGATTTTGTTTCTCTAAGATATCATGCAGTATTCGCAATGAATTAAAGTTGATAGTTGATTTGACTGGACAGTGACAATATGCATTTGTCACTCTAACCCCCCCCCCCCCCCCCCCCCCCCCCCCGAGTTAATTCCTTGCCGACTCACCTGTACTTATCAGCAGCCTGCATCTTGTATTTCTTCTGCTGCTCGGGAGTCAGACCAGCCAGCATATAGTAGAAGATGTGAAAGTTCTCCTCTCCTTTGTTCTGGAAGACTACCCTCGACTTCTCCAAGAGGTACTCCGATATCTTCGCACCCATTACTACATTAAAGATAATTGTAGTATTCAAAATCGTTTCTGCTATACCTGATTTCTTGGAATAACCATCTACATTATATAAGGGAGCCAGTGAAGCCAAGAGACCATTTCATTGCAAAGTGATCAAGGATTCTGACATAACTTAGAGAAAAGAAACAAAAAAAGTCTTACAGCTCTGAAGTGTATGAATTTTAAAACAATTTCCAGAAAGAAACTGGAATCTCTAATCATATTCCTCCAATGGTAGAATTACTCAAGGAATAAAAACACAGACACGATTTTGTTCAATTAAATCATGAAACCTCTTGCAAATATCAAAGATAACGGATAGAAAAACTTACCCTTTCCCTCCTTAAACTTGAGTTGGATGTACTTGCCAAACCTGCTGGAGTTGTCATTCATTGTGGTCTGTGCATTGCCAAAAGCTTCCAGGAGGGGATTCACCTGCAAGATTCAATCAATTATCTTTCCAACTGATCTGTGCAGGTGTCAGAGCCAAGACTTTTTCAGTTTAGTAATTTATAGAGATATTGGACAGGAAATATTCTGGGCCATGCCCCCACCCTAAAAAAAACAACCTTTTCTGGGTGTGATTGCCATCAGTGGTGATAACTTTGCCTGCCATGCAACCTGTATGCACAGAAATATAAGTTTTGTACACAACTCCGGACATCATTAGTGCGTGCAAGCAGTGTATGAAAATTGGGATACTTTCTCTGGAATCTGTTGAAGATTTATCCTCTATTTAGAGCTGGGTCCAGGAAAACCATAAGGGTGGTAGGGTTGACAATTCTAAATGTCGCCAACCCTACCACCTACATGTACCTCTGATCGTAACCTTTTACTAAGAGTGTTTTTTTTAGCCTTGTATTGGGTGATTTCAATAACTGTAAAAAAAAAAATTTAATTTAAAAGTGGTTAAAATTACCACCAATGGCATCATGACCATATTGGAGTATTTTTTGTGTGCGGGAACACCCCCATGAGTTTTTCTGTCCCAAGTCTGAACTAATGACTAAAAATAAAAAAAACAAAAAAAAGCCTATTTCTTATGGGTTCATCATTGCATGACAATATAGTAATCTTCTCATGTGTAGAAAATCATATTAACCCTAACCCCCCAGACCCATTTTGCTAGGAACCATCCTCAATCCTCCAAAATCCTCCGATTGCCCTGCCCCCAAAAATGCATTCATCCTCAATCCTACAAAATCCTCATGTGCTTTGAACACCATTCATCCTCAATCCTCCAAAATCCTCTTAAAAAAAAATAGCATTCATCCTCAATCCTCCAAAATCCTCCGCTTGAACACCATTCATCCTCAATCCTCCAAAATCCTTTTAAAAAAAATAGCATTCATCCTCAATCCTCCAAAATCCTCCTCGCTTGAAACACCATTCATTCTCAATCCTCCAAAATCCTCTTTAAACAAAAAATACCATTCATCCTCAATCCTCCGAAATCCTCCAAAACTGCAAGGAGGATTTTGGAGGATTGAGGTGGGTTACGGTTAAAATTGGAGAATTCATGACTGTTGGGGTTAATATCCTAATATAAGTGTACTTATACGTGTAGATACATGTATGATATTGTCATTATAATAAGCCCCTTTCTAGTCACCAACCTGAAGGATTTGTTGTTCAAGTTGTGACTTCCCTTTGCACAATTCGATGACTTGCTTGATGATAAATTTGGTGCTTTCTGTTTTTCCTGCTCCGCTCTCGCCACTACATGAAGAAACAGGCAGTCGATATTGTCAGTAAATACATTTACGACTTATTCATGCGAGTACTAATTGAATTGAAAATATAGAATAAGTTCTAAACATTTTACAATTTTACTGTGGTAAAGTTAAACTGATAGTGGACATAATACCAATATCTGTTGTTGGGGGGGAAAAATCAATGAAAAGGTCTTATGTATTTCAGATAAATCTTTGAAATATGAATTGGATTTATATTTTTAGGAAAACTACCAGCTCCTAACAAGACTGATGTTATCTTTGCTATGTCTTGTGCATTGGACTGCACTAAGTGCAGTCAGGATTATTCAAAAAATCCTGCTTGCCCTTTGGGCAAGTGCTTTGTAAAACTGCTTGCCTACATGTAGATCTGATTTTCAGTTGCCGGATCTGATTATCAGTTACCTGGCTAAAATATTCAATTCAAGGCTAATGCATTGTCGTACTATGATTGAAATTGAATCAGATAAAGACGATAAAAAAAGTTTTAAAAATATAAAAAAATCTCTGACGAATATGTTATGCACAACTTTTTAGTGTCCTGTAAAAAATAAAATTCAGTTGCCCGTCGGGATGGCAATGTAGAACTTTTAGTTATCCAACTTTTTTTTAGACAGCCAATTTTGTGAGTGCTGGGCAGTGCCAGATGACACTTTTTAGCACTTCAGTTTGAGTCATCTCCTGCAATGTTTATTATCCTGTTGATCTGATCAAAGGTCATACCAAAGAGGCACATGGGAATACATGCAGAAAACAATAAAAATGGGTATGATACAATGCGCTAATAAAAATGATTCGGGTTAGCACCGAGTATAGTAAAAAATACTAAAAATCATCATTTTTCTATGCCACTGCAAAGTGTGATATCAACACGCACCCCTATGTTATTTAAAGGTACAACATGTACCATTTGCAAACATCAAAAAACAAAACTACCAAATTATTACAAAATACCGCACTATACTAAGTACATGTACGTGTAAATAGCAGTTTCAGGCATTTTGTGAAATCATGGCACCTGTTGTGCTGCCGTTTTCAAGAGAAGTGGACATTTATATCGTTTTTTCTCAAGGATTGTGGGCTGACAATCATTGGAAATAGTCTAGTTCCCCGACCTGATAATTCCTCCGACTCTATAAATTGCTCCGTTTTGTCTAAAGTATGGTCAGGGAACCAGAGTACTACAACCATTTTTGTTCTGCTTTCCCAGCATCTTTATGCACACAAAACTGTAAACGGGTCAATGTTACAGTATTTGCTAGCACACTAGAAAATAATAACCCCCAAATCCATTTATTTCTAAAAAATTACATCAAAAGCAAATGATGTACCCGGTACATGTACGCTACGTTTAGTGCAACAGTAAACATATAGACCCATACACAGTAAATGAGCAAGTCCAAAGGTTGTGCTGACTAATATGTGCTTGTGTGCATCCACCGATAGCACAGAAATAAATTACAACGATCACACCCAAGATCTCCAGAAAGGAAAATGTTATTTTTCTATCCATTCACTTTTTTTTTTACTTCAGTTTTTATAGGGCAAGAATTTTATGAAGATAAAATTTTGTATTCTGGAAAATGTTTCACCTTTTCAAATTTCTTTTCCCAATGCAATACTTCAATGACTCGAGCATTTTTAACAAGAATATTAATTTGGGATAATGGAGTTAAGGTTTTGGATCAAAATTGGCCAATTAATGAATCTATAAAAATGGCATTTTTGGAAATGAGCAAGGCAGAGAGGGGTTTAAATTATATTAATTTGTTGTCTTTCTTAAGTATAAAATAAGGAATCATACCACAACAAAAGTGTCTTTGAATTTTTGAAAAAGTCTGAAATTTCATTGGAATTTTCAAAAAAATGTAAAAGTCGGGTTCTCCAGAACTACACATAGTTGCCTTCTAGACCCCCCCCCCCCCCCCCGAAATGTTTACATGCATAAACTGTTTGCCAAATATTTTACCAATCGTTCATGTTTTTGCATTAGGTGATAAGTAGTCAAATATCTTGACCTAACGGTGACACTTTCCAAGTCAAAACTCATAAATATCATATTAAATATTACACACAAAGGTTAGTACAATAATTAAACCTTTGTAATTGGACAAATTTTGGCCTCATTGCTCCATGTAAAGTAAAGGTGTCAAGGCTGTACAGTCCTGATGAACCCTACAACACAACATGGTGTTGGGTTTTCATAGGTTAAGGACTGTACAGCCTCGACACCAGCTATATGAGGCCCCATCCAAGTACAAAGAAGGTGCCATAGTATACTGCAGAATTGGATTTTCAAAGATTTAGGAGCCTTCGTAGTGAAAGTGCAACAGCTACTCGGGTTAAAACTACTTGTCAAACAGAAAACAGTTTACATGTAGTAGTTCATAGTATAGGTAACTTTTTGCACTGCTGGTCACACGGGAGTGCAGCTTTTTTTATTCAAATTTGATGACAGAGAAACTACAAAAAATCTATTCATGCCCAACAAAGGAAAAAAGATGTGACCTCTAAAGTGAATATATGCAAGGTCTCTGTATGACGGCCAATTCCAGCTGAAATTACACACCATCTATTGGCCAAGACAGGATTGGCATTTAAGAAGGTAGGATACAGCATTGGTAGGGCTGGCAACACACTTTGCAGGCAGTGTTTATATTTGTGTGATTCAACATGTACATGAAATGACAAATCTTTGAAAGTTTTAGCTCAATCCATCATCAGAGTCGTGGGAAAATAAACTTAAACTTATCATTTATTTTTATATCATCAGGACAAGTTCCAGAATTCACACATGCTAGTGTTATGTATGGGACATTCAGCAACTCACTTAAAAACACAATTACATTGCAAGATTGTCATTGGTTTTAGTGTTTATTCAAATTAAACAAATTGATGTTATTAGTCCTTAAGATGATTATGCAATTAAAGAAAACAAGACAAGACGAGCATTTTCAAAGACTTTCTTCAATAAATCAAAAGGTCTTTCAGGCAAGGTGTTTATGAACCAAACTCTCCTGAGAGTTACAGGTGTACGTTTCCTCCGATCCAATTCAGCCCCAGGGTGTTTCTAAGTGTAACCTTACCTGATGACGATGCACTGGTTCTTTTTGCCACTGACTGCACTACCCGTACGCATAGACTGGTACGCAGAATCCGACACAGCGAAGATGTGAGGCGGGTTGTCCACCCTCGATTTGTTTTTGTACATTTCAATTTGCTGCAACACAACAACAAAATGAGAATGAGAATTTCCATCTCCAACCAATTTACTTCCAACATTTATTTTCAAAAATAAAGCATTTATTTCTGGTAATTCTACTATCGAAAAATCTAAAAACAAAACAATTATGTAGAGGACATCATTTAATGAACCCTAACTCCTAAGGTGGTGTGAAAAATCGTATTGAAATTGGAGGATTCAGAACTGTTCGGGTTGAAAGAGATATTTTCCTGGGAGTTGCAAAATATACTTACTTTCTGGCCATAGATGCCAAGGTCCCGAAAGGGATTAATAGCCACGAGAATATCACCAACATATGTCTGAAGAAAATGAAAACGGACATTTAATGTTAACCAAAATCTGCAAAATAGGAAAACAGTATAAGTACAGGGGTGAGATTAGCTATAAATTAAAAATCCACGAAATCCATGAAAAATCCACGAGGACCCTATTTGCCTTAAGGCACCGCCTTAAAATAGCCATTTTGATTGGTCTATATCTACTTTTAGTCTTTTACAAGTAAAAACACCTTTAGGACAATACCTCAGGAATTCCAGATATTCTTTAAAAAATCTGAAATCCCGATAAAAAATCCTGGTAATTAGGACACCTCTATTTGTTTTACGAGTTCCGTTCAAAACTGACTTTTGCAGATGACATTACAGTACCAAAGTGACTTTTGCAGGCTAAAGCAGTCTTTTTTTCTTCAGATTAACTCACGTTTGTTGTAATTTTGAAATGCACTTTTTTCCTACTTTTTTTGCAGTCAGAGACATTGCCGTTTTACCCCATAATTTCCCTCATAAATCAAAACCCTGCCCTCTTTCCACAAAATTAAGCTTGCTCATATTCAACATGATATCTTAGCGAACTATTTAGATGATTCCAAGCACACAGAGTGACTTTTCCGCAAAATATTGAGGCAAGTTCCAAAACATAAACTGTCTCCTTCTTAGGCAACCTAAAATAAATAACTTGTTTCTCATCGGCGGCCGGCAGGATTTTTCTTGCCGGGTGGATATTTTTTTATATTTTATAATTATAAAAGTTAAAATATAAATGTACCGGACGCCCAGAAATTCCGAGCAGAATTTAAAAAAAATTTTATATACACTAAAACACGCTGTTGTAAACAATGCTAGGTAAACTCACCTTGGAGAGGTTTTTATAAACACCGACAACCTGACCCAAAAGCCCGGGCCGTGTGAACTCTACTGTATATGTAATGATAGTTTTAAGTTAGTGGCCATGTGGTAGAAGCCTGGAAAATCAATAAATCTAGGCTGGTATCAGGCAAAAGGCGCGCGACGGATCGGACGAGTGCGAACGGTCGTCTGTGTGCCTCATTCATTCGAAAATAGGGGTGCTCGAAATAGTGGGAAAATAAATATCCGTTTTAAAGTCTTAACTGTAATCAACGAAAACAATCTGTAATTTGGAAGAGAATGCCATGTCGCAACGAAATTTCTGTCAACCAGCGCTTTTGCTCGTGCCCACCGCCCATACTAGTACTGGGCGCTGGGAAATGCTGTCGAGCTTCACAGAATTTCTGTAAAGGAAAACGCACCGCATTCTGGGTAGCGTACAATGACATTTCGAATTGCATGCCGCGCAGCTAAGCGACGGAAGTGGTAACCCACGTTCATAAGTCACAACAAATCTATCCAATCAGAGCTGAAAGCGCATCAGCGCTTGCTAGCGCCCAGTATGGGCGGCGTGGTGGGCACAAGCCAACCTCGTTACCATGGGTACAATCTTGCTGCGCAATGTTTCTTCCCACTATGGCTTGCGCGATCACACGCGCCCATGGAGTCGAGGCTGGGCACGAGCGAAACCAGCGCTGTGAAGTTGCATACATGTATTCGGATACCAGTTTCAAAGAATCAGCGATATTGTTGTTTGAACATCGGAACTAGACCAGGGCAGTCTGATCTGTAGGTGCACTTCAAAGCGTTCCTCTTTTGAGGTCAGCTGTATGTCAAGTGCATTGTCTCATCTTGTAATTTCTTTATTTTCAAAATCCTTTTATTAAATAAATTCAGTTTTATAAAAAATATATAATGTAAAATATTTGTGTTCTAGCTGATGTGTAGTATGCCTACTAAGTATATCGAGACCATGGAGATATTATCTTTGCATAAAATACTTCCATGCCGTGAACAAATAACATACAAAAGGTCCCGACGTACATATTTTCTTGGGTATATGGAAATTTGTATTCTATAAAATATAAAATATACATTGCCCGGACGGACCTTTTCGCCACATGGGTTCTGATGAGAAACAATTAATTGTTTTTATGTTGCCTTATATGGAACTGGGTCCTAAAGGTGAGGATTATCAAAATCCTGACAAATCTCAACCCCGATTAGTAAATTTGCCTTAAAAGCAGGGTTGATAATAATCATGATTTTATTTTTTAAATAAAAAATAATCAGATTTTAAAAATTTAAATCTGATTTTTTTATTTAAATCAATTTTTTTAATGTTTTTTTACCATCGTACCATTGGCATAAAACAGTTGTTTCAAATAAGTCAATTTAAATGACCATCATTGAAAGTCAAGTATAACCACACACAATTGTTCATGAAATCAATACTGAAACCCCCCCCCCCTTTTTTTTTGCCCCATGCCTGGACATTAGGATTTGTCTTTTTGTTTGGCCCAAGGTTGGAAAATTTCCTTCAGGCATGGAAATAAAAATTGTCACTATTTTTTATACCTGCATGACACAATAATGTATGGCGCCCAAAGTCACAATCCCAGCATAGGGGGGGGGGGGGGGGGGGGGGGATGGCAAAGATACGGGATGGGAGGACAATTGATAGGTGCATTACTTTTGTCGGGTTCATTTTTTAATTGAATCCATCCTGTTATTCCATTTGTAATAAATTTCCATTTAAAACTTTTCACTGTTGATTCTGTAAATTATTTCCAATATACTGGAAATAATGACAGACAAGGGCAGGGAGCAAAAAACAGTTTTTTACGGGTAATAGACCTATGGGCTTTAATAATATAAATAAATGAACTGCTTATTAAATGGTAGAGTGGTGACTAGTAGAACTACCAGACTACATGTATAATCCGTGCAATTTGTACTGTAGTAGGCCTATGTACATGTAATATTCCACCATCATGGAGGAATATACCTCCGTGTATAAATGTACATGTACATGATCCATAAACTCACGTAGATTTTATCGTGGTCGTATCTGTATTTCAACTCGCCCAGCAGGATTTTCTCATCCAGGCTCCCGAGCGTGGCGAGATCATCCGTCTGCCCGATCGGTACGTCGGGATTGGCCATCGTGCTGAAGTAGTGTTGGCCACAAGTTACAACTCCACAAGAAACTTCACTGTACCAGATTCGTAACCACTAACAGTGTTAGCTTCGCGTACGGCGATTTCCTGTTGTCCTGTTTTTCTCTAACGTTACAGTGCAACTGCAAGTGTTAACCCTTTTACTACTACTGTACTGAGCTAGCTCAAAGTTCTCCCTACGGTATATACTCGACGGCATGTGTGGCTCGGGTACACAAAAACTGATTTGTCACTGTGTAGTGACGAATTTTAGGGTGAACAAAAAGTAGGTGCATGGGTGCGACTGAAGTTTGGTTTGTGCAGTGAACCGTATCTTGCCGGCTGGATTTCTATTTTCGGCGCTTTTGTTAGCCTCTTAGCTAGACGGGCAACGTGATTGGTTCACGGCCTAATTGGTTATGATACGGTAGCTGTGATTGGACGATTCTCTGCACGAAAGCCGACAGCGCTCAATGTACACATATAACGATGTGGAAACTTTGGTGCCCTAATTTGAGCGCTGGCCTTGGGGTTAACATTTTCGTGTTGCCAAATTAGGTTCAAGTGGATGACTTGGTGTGAATAATGTTCTATTTACCATTTAATTCAAAAAAGTATCACAAACATGTTCTTGTAATTGTAAGAAGGGTCTTATCTCTAGACAAGTGACACGTCTTTTTGACAAGTGTTTTTTTCCTAACTCATTTTCAGCGGGCCGCCCTCTGTTCTGTTTTTAATCTACACACTAAAAGTTGTTACGTAATCTGATTGAAACACCAGTAATATTTTCTGTGTACCCAATTGCCTGCATAAAATATGGCCATTCCAAGACGCATGTTAAACAAGACAGATTGGATCGTAGTCCAAGCATCAACTTGTACTCAAAATCTGGATATTTTTTACATTTCAGTGGGCCCGTGCATAAATGGAGGGTCACTGCAAAGTTTAAAAAAGACACATGTTTAGTCCAAGTTATCCGGCTAATGGGCCCTACGCGTATGTAGGATTAAAACTTATTCAAAACAGACAAACAATTACTACAATATATAATAAATTCACAAACAACATAAAAGCAGAACAATTTGAGTTGACTTCAGAACCGATTGAAAACAAGGTGTATAATCTTGTCCTTGTAGCAAGTCCTTTTGTTCAATCAGAACAAAATATTATCAGCACCAGATTCAGAACAGAATACAAAAAGATAACAAGGAAGTAAACGAACAAGCATACAAAACGACGATGCATACCCGACAAAGATACACTCAAGCAAGCAAACTAAAAAAACAATAACCAACAAATAACCAGATTTTGGGGGTAAATGCTGCCCATTTCACCATTCCAGCATTGAACCCAAAAAAACAAAAAAACATTTTGACAATGACTAAACAGATTTATTGGTAATAAATATTTATTTTATTACAGATACAACAGTAAATGGCACAGGTGCCCCTCTGGTCGGGTGGAATACAACAGCTTGGGTTTCCCTGTGAATGCAAATTATCGTAATACAACTTGTATACTTGGGTAGCATCTTACACAGCTCATCCGTAATTTATCTACTTGTAAAGTCTTGTTTAAGAAATCAGAAACAGAAATACACACATGTATGCTATTATGGATCCAGGAAATCATAAATCTCTGATTTGTGGGATACCAGTGAATTCGAATATTACATTTTTTTGAAGTTTTGGAGATTTGATGGATAAATGCAAATCTGTAAAGAATTTTCTACTATTATGAGGTTGACCAATCAAATAGAGTGCATTAATACTGTCTCGTAAAATGAAACGGCCTAGAAAACTACTTGAAATATGACCTGCAACATTTTAACAGCTATACAGACACAAAGACTGTAAACTCCGAGTTTGCATGCATATTCATCGGTTAAATCTGCCTAATCTGCAATATTCCTCTAATTTTCTAAAGCAACTTGCTGACAAGACTTCCAAGATTTTTTTTGTGTACTGCACTGGACAAAACATATTAATGCAAAATACAATAACTAAGCAACGATGTTGCAGATACTTAAAAACTGTAGTGTAGAGTGTAGACACAATATTATGCAGTGTTTCTCTAGCCTACAACTTGGCCCCGTTTCAAACATGAACTGATCAACAATGAAACCGTGATTACAGTGATCTACTTTCAACAAATAAAACCTTTACATTGTTTAAAAATGTACGATTTTTGCATTTAATTTTTTAATAACCCACCCCCAAGTTCAAACTTTTAAGTAAAAAATAAGTACAAGAATCTTGAAGTGTCAATACAAAAGAAAAACAAAAATATACATCTCTCAATTTTCCAGCTTCAAATTCTTATAAAATAAAAAAGGTACTTTCCTATCAGATTAAAACAAAGAAATTCAACTGTAAAAATACCATGGAGTTTTAAACATGATTCCAATAATACACATTTGAAATGACATTTTGCATATCAACGGAAAATACAAACGTACCAATACTTTAAAACACGATTACACTGATCACAAATAAGCACCAACAATTTTTAAAATAAAAGGCACGGTTTTATAGTCCTGCACCAACCAGGTCTATCTTAACCAGCACCAATGTTCAATAAAACAAAATCTTTTCCCAATACCAACAGAAAAACCAAGGCTCAGGGAATCTGTACAACCCTGCCCCAGGCTCAGAAATGCCTGCGATCAACTCAAATTTAAAGAGAAATGGCAATTGCTCTTACACATGAAATATCTACTTAATTCCTCCAGACGTAGTTAATTAAGTTGCTTCTGTAGGTGCAAGTCTAATGGCTTCACAAGCACTTTTTAATCACGTTATATTTGAATGTCTTGGGTATCAGACACCGCCTAGTCCTGCGATGGACTCTTTTGTCTTTAGCCTATAGACCATGTTGACCTTTGTTTACATCTAAATCGCCCTATATTCAAATGTGTCCAGTGGTGTGCGCACACATTGTGTATTGTATACATTTGGTTAAAGATTGACATCAAACGTTACGTACAAATGTAACTCAAGGGCATCTGACCTGCGACATCACCCTAAACCAAATTTTATGCAAAATACGATGCGTGCGCATACCTTATGGCACATTTCAATATAGATGTAAAACATGTGACGTCAGAGGGCGTGTCATCTATAGCAATGGACCAATAGACTGAACGGAAATTGGGGTCAAATTGTTCACTATTATTTTGTTCATCTTTTTGCAATATAAAAAAAAGAATTGAAATGACTTTTTTCTCACAAGACTACATTATTGTAGTTTCCCGGCTGAGAAAACAAAATAACTTCATAAAATATGATGCCACACACGCTGTAACTTCTATACTGTGTGCCCAGAAGTATGCATTTTCACCCAATCTCCTTGGATTTTGACGTCAATGTGCACGCTCTATTGCCTTGGGTGAGTTAGATAAGTTTCCCCCCCCCCCCCCCCTGTGGTACGGCATCTTTTGCCCTTACCCACAATCCTATCCAAGGGACATTACATGTAGGTGCTGGCTAGTTTCTTCTTTCTCTTATAAATATCGTGAAGGAAATACACAGCATTGTGGCTAGCTAAACATGACCAGGGGCCAATTTCACGGCGATGCTAAGCACAAACATTTGCTTAGCATGAAAAGTCTTCCTTGGTAAATACAGGATTACCTCAACCCAATTTTGATGTGAAGTGTATCGCTTGTGGCTGGCATTCAGCTGTTGTTTGCTTAGCATAAAATCCCATGGCCTTTTGGCTAGTAACCCGTTTTAACTAAGCAAGACTTTTTCGTGCTAAGCAAATTTGTGTGCTTAGCAGCTCCTTTAAATTGGCCCCAGGGTGTTGTCATGACCCGAGGTTATATTACAGGTACACAAATATAATTAATCAGTCTAATCAAAGGTCTAACCAGCAACATTGCCTAGAGCAACGGGTACAAGTGAAGTCACACAACAGCATAGCCACCACCCCCCCCCCCCCCCCCCCCGACTGTTTGTTTGTTCTGCCATATTTACTCTTTGCACAGAATCAGCACATTGGAACCAAAGCGAGGCTACACTTGCAAAACTCATGCAATGGGCCCACTACGTGTATCACTAAATCCAAATGTGTACATTTGTTTTCTTTTTTCTTGTGAGCCCCAAAATAACATCATATTGGCTTGAAACAACCTACAGTCTTAAGCCAGCAACCACTAAATTCCCCACAGCACACCCTGTTTGCACTTGAACCTCTTGCCTCTCACCTCCACAAAGAACAATAAATATAAGGTGTACTCATTTCCCATAGCACACCCAATCTTAACAACCATGAATACATATAACACACACAACTTTGTCAATATCAGCCTTTAACCAACAAAGATGCGACAATGGATGCTTTACAGGTTTAAATAAGGATAAATTTGGTATTTACAATGGTTATATAAGAAATCAAGTAACAAATCAAGTAACATTAAACAAATTAAGTGACATTTCAGTTTTGTTTAGACACAGGAATACGCAAAGCAGTTTTAAGTGAATGGCGAGTTGAGTTAAGTGCACAGGCCAGCATACTGATGTGCACCTACTACAAATTTTTTTCAGAACAGTTTCTTGCCGTCTGTGTACAAATAATGAAGCAACACCAACTAAAACTAAGAATTTCATAACAATACTGATAATAATAATAATAAAGAACATAATAAAATTTACACCAACATGAATTAATGAATACATGTACAAATCTGGTTGAGCATCATTCTCAAATACTCATCCTACATTAATTTGTGATTGCGACAACTGATTTTGTACAGTACTCCCTGTAGTAAACCAAATTCCACCAACAAAGCATCTGTTTAATTTGTGAATTATGCAAATTACGTCTTATACATTTGCATAATGCCACCTCCTACTGTTAAAGTTAACATTATTTTCAATTTTTCTTTTTTAGCTGGAGGAAGCAATTTAAATAATTTTAAACAATATAAATATAAATGTTACAAGGCAAGGAAAGTAACAAATGTTCCATAAACCTCGTTTTTTTCCAACAATATTTTTTGAACAAAAAGCAGAAATTTTTCCAAGATTTTCAGATTCACACATGCTCATAAAATGGCATTTATGAGAAAACAGATAATGGCCTGTCTGAATTTTAGGGCCTTGTACATGTAGGACCTGGCACTCCTCCAATAACAACAAAAACATGAAAAGAAAAGAAAAGCCCAGGAGCAGGTTATTTAAGAGTTTCTTTTCCCCAATTGAGGAATTTCACATTAGCCCCTTCTGCGCACTTCCCGGTTGTGGCAAACTGCTTTTCAGCACATTCATTCATGCATGAATTAATCAGGCCATAAAAGGCAACGCAGGCGCATGATTAGCATAAAGTTGTTCACTGTGACATTGAGATCCTCGTTTTCAAAAGCGGAAGTGTGCAGATTCCTCTGTGCATAGTCAATTTTAGGCAAGCATTCAGCGAGCAACAAAATATTCACAACAAATGGCAAGAGCCGATAAATTGTGCTCCTTTTCACCTAGCTGCACAGGCCGATATCAATCCAATATCCGTCAATGTTCTTTAATATCCATCAATATTCCTTAGTATCCATTTATTAAATAGCAGTAGGTGGTCAAGCGATGTGGGAACTTTGTTGAGGGTTTTAACTATGACATTCTAGAAATAGTACAAAACAGTTAACCTTTGACCTGTGATCACCTGGGGTCGTTCGGGGTTCATCCAAGGGTCAGTGTAGGCCGTGTTTGAGCTTAAGGTAAAATAAAAATGATAAATTTGGTCCTGTGATTAAATTCTATCACAATTTTCCTTGATAAATTAAACATGATCACTTTTCATGAGGCATCCGCAAAAGTCATTCAAAGATTAAGATGTAACAAAAACGAAATGTTTAAATAATGAGGTATTTAAGGCCTAAACATCTAATGCATATTCATGGTTTACTGTGAAGGATTACAAAATGATTAAAAGCATAATTAAACAAATCTTAAGTACCTATTATTCCCTATATAAAGGAAAATGGTCAACATTTCTTAGTAATTATTACATAACACAACTGGTCCATTTTAAAGAGTACTTTTTCTACGGAATGATCCAAATTAACTTGCTAAAAACAAATTGAGTGACTTTTAAATCATTAGTAGGGTAAACATCCTGAGGAATTTTTTGAACGTTAAAGCTGCAGTGTCTGTGCTCGGGCTTAAAATTTCACTTCCGTGGATTTTATCATACACATGAATAATGGAGGAAAGCTGTAGTTTTGAACGAAAAAAGAATACTACACTGCAATTTATTTGGTCTTAATTTTACGTGCAATGATTGCTCTATTAGGGGTGTGCATTTACAGGTATTAAAAGAACCGGTACCCGATTGAAAAAAATACGGGTACCCGGGTACCCGTTAAAGAAACCCAACCCAAAACTTCCAATCCCGGAAGTTGCAATAATATCTTTCTCTGAATTCAGACAAAATTCTGAAAATCTCCAGTCATGCCTGTCCAGTAAACATGGTTACTTCTCCACCTTTGCGTGTGCCGGCACGCGCATGCACCGGCATCATCACAAAAGACTTGTCCGGAAGCTTTATACAGTTGTATTTATTGTCGAGGCTCTGTACTTATCCATACCCAGACTGCAAAAACCAGGACCAGTAAATTCCCTTTATTGTCAACTTTCGTGAGCGTCATAAACGTGAAATCTGTGCTTTTTTCCCACAGTCCAGTTTTAATTTTGAAAATTCACGACAAATAACATTCAGAACCTTTCTTTTTTCATTGTCTGGGAAGTAACTACCGGTATGCGATAATGTAAAGTTGTGAGGGTACTCGATTCTATAATCTGGAACCGGTTTCTGACATGAACGGTCGGGTACTCGGGTACCCGGTTCCAATGCACACCCCTATGCCCTATACATTAATACTGTAAGAATAGGATTGTTCTGCTCCTTATGCAAAAATTAATACTTATTAACTGTGTTACTTATCTTCAATCGAATTCTTTGTGAGATGTTTCATTGGAAAGCTCATAACTTATCTAACGCTAACAAATTAGCAATTCAATTTGAAAATTTCTTTTTCGGGGTGCCACACCCAGAAAGCACGGACACAGCATCTTTAACATATTATTTAAAAATGCATTCAATCAAGGGATTTACTATTTTTAGAAAGACTTTTGTTAAATATAAAACAAAAGCAGTATTTGTGCCATCAATTTAACAACGCAAAAATCTCTGGTAAATTAATAGGAACTTGTGGGCAACAAATGCCCATTTTTTTTCCCCAAGTGGTACCTATGTACATTAACAAAGATAGCTAGTCAGTTTAACTTCTTATCGTGTATATTTGACCAAAATTGGCAAATGAATGAATTGCATTTATAAATAGCTCAAAGGCCGGTTCATACTTCATGCAAATGCGAGCACAAAATGAATGTGACATTTTACAGCGAAGATTCACAAGTTGAAATGTGCTCAACTTTTGCAAATTCAGAGCACAAATAATTGCTTCACATTTGCATTCACATGAAGCATGGATCAGCCTTAAGGGTGTTTAATGTCCTGCTGAACGCTGGAACAGAATAGCTGGGAAAACAGGGGAAAAACATCACCAGGCAACAAGAGCAAACGTCTTTCTTGTACAGCTTTTGCCAAATATCAACAATTTCAACATTAAAATGTCATGCCAATGACCAAGGCATTCAATTATTGGTAAATTACATGGAAAGTGTTGTACAGATGAATAAACATCTTCAAGCTGTAATACAAACTGCATGACAAATTTAGTGAGCCAATGTTTATGGTGACAAATTATAGGTATGCTAAAGATATAATAGTACACCATCCACGTAGCTTGACTTTGGTAAAATAAATTTGAAAGATTTCAAGCTTGTGAAACATTCCTAGACTAGACTGTAAGAGACAAAACTTTCCATGGAAACGCCCTGATATGTAATAATCAACTGTACTTTTCAACTCTCCAGCCGTCTCATCAAAACCCCAGTGCGACAACTTAATTTGACATGATTTTCATAAAACAGTGTCCTGCACAATCGTGTCATCATGCTGAAAGTTCCCAAACATGCATTCCAAATTTACACCATCAACCTGTACCAACAAATGATGTTGTGCTAAATAAATTTGACAAGATTGCAAAATTCTTTTTCTTTTAAGAATTAGAATATTAACAGGCATAAACTAAGAAATGTTACAGAAATGGTGGTGACTGCCATGTCATCCATTTTTAAGTTCGCAAATATTGAGCAGACCCTTTCAACATTGCTACTTTTATTAAATCATTCAACACCTCTATTAACAGTGTGCAATTAAGACCAATACATGTATTACACATTCGCACATTATTTCAAAGTTCCTGACTGCAGCACTTCTTACTCTGAACTACATCTCGACAAAAGCTAGGACAATGCATTTTTAGTATTAAAACAGCTGCCAGACATTTTGCTTCAACATTAAAGTTTACAGGTGTACAAGGCTTCCCTGCGACCTTACATTACGTCCTTACATTTTGTCCCTCGATGCTCATGGTCAAATACATGCATATATATATATATATGCACTTATTTGTACTTCCTGATTACTGTGAAGAAACAGCATAATTACGTTCTAGGACAGGGAATATGTTCGCAACAAAAGTCACAAGTTGCCAAAGCTACGTTTGAGTTCACAGACTCTTAAGCAGGACTCACACGGTGGAAAACAATAACAGCTGTTCAAGCTTTCACCCACATCATTTTTATATTCATCGGATGTTAAACCGAGTGATACGTCAAAGTGAAGGGTTGAGTTTGCTCTTTCTAATGCAAGCAAATCCTTAAGTCAGAAAAGATCTTTAAGACTCATTTCGTAGGATCTGCAACTAGGCCAGAACATGTCCGAGGACTACACATACATTTGTAGGCACCACGACAGGGTATACAATGTACATGTGTCATGTAGATCTATGGATGAGATATCGGATGACACTCTCGGTAAAGGACTACAACACTGGCTGGCCACACTTCTAATAGGTTGCCAGCCCTACCACCCTTATGGTTTTTCTGGGTCCAGATCTAAATAGAGCATAAATCTTCGATAGATGACAAAGAACTCATCCCAATTTTCAGACCTATAGATGTTCAATTGAAGATGGAACCAAACTTGAAATTCAAAACTTGTAACTCACTGTGGTATTCCCATTAACGCAAAAGTAATATTTCTGGGAAGAAACCTCTTGCCAAACTTCTCTCCTTACATCAGAGTTAAATATTCTGCCATTTCTGGTGTAAATCTCTCTTTTATAAATACCCACAAAAATATGTTTTCTTCATGCTACAAGTAATTTACAAAATGTTCATTTTCTTCAGCGCAACTATGTTTAATAGTGTTGACTGTATTTTGAAGAGTTGTCCAAGGACTTTTGTCTGAATCTTGCCAAAATTTGTTCTTCAAAATGTGTTTCCTATTTCACTCTTCAGAGCCTTATGCGCCAGCTAACACTGAATAGTAAACTTCATAGAAACCTAAATTCATTCCAATGCTGCATTTGCTACTGTACTCCATTTTCTACAAGTGCGCTTCTTCATAATTCGCAGGTTACAGCATGAACCACATATGCATTTAGTGCAACACAATCGGTTTATATACTATACCCAGTATTGACTCTTTTTAAGAGCAGGTTTCTTAGTTGGAGCTATTTCTGGTTTGTAAGCATCCCATTTATTAAAAGAGCTATTGCTTGAACCCCCAGAATGCACTGTTCCATTCGAGTTCAAGCTGGCGAATGTGAAATTTGGCGAGGGTGGCTTACCGAGCGCTGTCACAGTAACCTGCGGAACGAAGGGGCCTTGGATGGGCACCGGGCGATTTAATGTGACTGGCGGTGTTCCATTAAGGGAACCGGTGCTGTGGTGATCTGGGCAGGCACCCACGACCTGGACAGTGGGCATCAGACCGGTCTGCCCGGGACCGGTTTGGGCACCCGGATACGGACCAAAGTCCGGCTCCGGGTAGGGACTCTCTCTGCCAGACATGTGCTTCTTCTCCTTGCTGCGTGACCTCCAGATCAGGACGAACAAGACAAGGATGATGATCACGATAACAACGATGATGGGAATGATTACGAATATGGGATTGAATCCCGTGGTCTCAAAGGACTTGGCATTGGGCGTGTTCCCGCTGGGGGCGACCAACGTTGTCGCCTCTTCCGTCGGCGTGGGGATTTCTCTTTTTGGATTAATGCCAAAGCTAATTGTGTTGATCTTCCGCGTGACAGGCTGAGCCATTGTCGGCATTGGCTCATTGGTTGTCGTGGACAAGAATTTGGGGGGCATAATCCTGACCTGGAAAGTAAGCGTAACTGGTTGCACCATCTTGCCACTCAGCACAAAGACAAAGCTGTCATCCAATGTGTCATTCACACCCAGATTTAAGAAATCTGCGAAATACAACACCCGCGCATTCGCAATGTCCATGTATGTAAATTCTGAGATGGCAAGATTGGACGTGGAGTTCAGGATCAGGCCTTTTCGAGGTGATTTAATAATTTCTATTCCTAGACCTCCATCGACTTTGCTCATCAGTTCGCTTGCATTCAGGAATTCAGGAGTCAGCGCTAGTGAGTCCCCCGTCGTGATGTTCATGAGCTTCACAGTTATTGCTGGTTTCACAGTGATGGTCAGGTTGAGATCTTCCACTGAGTTATAGTCATCTGAAATGATGAACTTAACATGGTCCTTGTCTGAGGAAAAATCTGTCTGGGAATATTGCACACTTCCCTCATCCAGCTTTAATTGCGAAAATGAAACGCTGGCAACACCATCAACGAGAATTTCTCCGTACTCGGAGAAAGTGGACACGTTGTACATGATCTTTTCTGCATCGCCGTTGGTTGTCACATTAAACATCGTTGAGGGGATGACAACAGCAGAGTCTCCTTGATTAAGAGTTAGGTTTCCCGTGACTTTGACGCTGAGGACTACCATTTTGACTATGATGCTGAACTGTTTTAGTTTCATGCGGGCACCGTCAGTAAGACGGAAGAGGAATCCACCAGACACGGCACCACCATCATGCAGGAACGTTATCTCTCCGTCATTGATCTGTTCCTGCGTGAACTCCTGAAGTTCAGTACTCGGGTCTGAAGTCAGGACAATTTTGCCATTGGAGGGGCTACTGAGAAGTTCGTACCTGATTTCATCTGGGGGATTGTCAGCATCGACAGTATTTAAATCGTCCATTGTCAGGGTTTTGCGAGCCCCTTGGGTGATGGTCATGCTCAGGGCTCGGGTGACGAGTTTGAACGGCTGATCATTGATGGGATCAATGGTGATTACGAACTGCCCGCTGTATGCCACCAGCTGCTCCGTAGTGCCGCGAGCAGTGGCTGTGATGGTGAAGTTGAAGGAATCCCGTCTTTCATCCGAGTGGTCATGAATGTACTGGATGCCTTCCCCAGCTAGGTCATCCTGCATGAAGGTGGAATACGCCGTCACCTCCTGGTTGGATTTCCTCAGTACCCCATGGTTGGGCAGGCTGACAATGTTATATTCAAAGACAGCCTCAGTGGCTCCTAGTTCCTCTGCCAGGGTGGCGATGTTGAGCTGCTCGCCCGTGATGAATGCAGTCCCTCCCTCCTGAACCTCAATGCCAAGATTCTTAATGAGGGATCTTTCTGTTGTCGGCAACACTGTGGTCGGACTGGCCGTTGTCAATTGTGGTGTTGTGACCTCTTTCTTTCCAATGGCTACTTCAAAAATCTGACCGGTTAGGTTCTGGGAGAGGGGTAGCAGGACACTGAATGTGAATTGGTCCTCAGTAACGGGAAAGTCCAGGATCTGTTTATAGGCTACCATATTTCGGTCAACCTGTGCCTGTGTGAACTTAGAAATCTGAGCAAAGCTTAGGATTTCTTTGTCAATCTCGTCACGGTCCAAGATCTCTACGATAATCCCATGCTTCGGCAGCTCAGTAACGAGGAACGTGATTGGCCGGCTCAGGTTCGTCTTAGGCTCCTCATTGGTTGCAGCCTTCAGATGCTCAGCTGCGATTGGTTCGATGGAGTTGGGCTCCACATACAGTCGGACATTGGTTTCCAAGGAAACCAGGAAGGGCCGGGCCATAATGCTGAAGATCTGCTGGATGGTGGAGTGAACACCGTCGCTGACTGAGAACTGGAAACCACCAGTGCTGGAACCTGGACACACAAAGGCACAAGAGACATGTAATCAAATTCGGAAACATCACTCAAACACAGCCATCTACATGTATTCTATAAATAAGATCCTTGGTAGGGTTCCAGACTGAAAATTAGGGGAAGGAGACTTTTAGGAGGTAACCGTTTTTAGTTACTTATAAAAGCATAGATGTTTGAGCTTTAGAACCTTTTTGAATGACAGTTTCAAAATAACAGACGTTAAATTTCTTTTACTGAAGCAAGAAACCGAAAGGGATTGTTTGAGGGTTTGTTTTTTTGTTTTTTTTAAATGGTACACAATTTAGAATTTTCAATTCTTCACCCTATTTGCCGTAAAATAAACACAAAATTGCCAGTTAAAGAAAAGCCAGAACTGTGATCTTTAAAAAGCAAATAAATATGAATGCATCTCCGAGTTTGAGATGAAGTTTTTTAATGCAAATGTTACTGACACTTTGGCTTATTACCTGCAGATACATGTACGCTGTAAATTCCAATTTGGTCTATACAGGGTCAAGTCGTGGCGCTAAATGAAAAACATGCTTTCAAAGTAGAATTTCCTAGTACAAACCTGAATGGATGAAGAAGATATCACCATTGTTCAAATCCGACTGGGTGAAGCTTAGCACTGGCATGGTCATATCAGGTGATTTGACCAAATAGCCATTGGTCGGAGCTGCGAGGATATATATCAGGCTCTGGTCATCTGTGTCAAGGTCCATGGTACTCAGGACTTCAGAAGTCACTTGAGCCTGTGTTCCAATGAACAGTGTCAGGCCATCATTAATGGTCACCTCAGGGTTCTGATCATTGACCGGCGTGACCTTTACATTGATTGTGTATGGTAGACTGGTTTTACCAGTCTCTGAGGAGTTGGCGAGGATAGTAAAACTGTCATTTAGTGTATCGCTGCCATCGTGCACAAAATAGATGAATTCATTAGTTATGTCTCGTGTACTGAAGCTTGTCAGACGTTCTCCAGCATTACGAGTCATTTCAAGGAAACCGTAGACTGGCTGCTTTTTAATGATGAAGTCAAAGTACTGGTCTTGGTAGTAAGGATGTGAGATCTGGATGACCTCATCGGTGATGGCTTTGGAACCTCCTTCAGGCAAGAAGAAATCAGTGACTGTGAGGGGTACAACTGTCGGTGCAATCTCAACAACAAAGGTGAGGTTGGACACTTTGACAAAACCATTATCAACCTCGAATGAGAAACTATCAATTCCAAGACCCGATTCAGTCTGGACGTACTGGAGACGGTTGCGATTGACATCAAGTTGGGTGAAGGTCTTGAGTTGCTCTCCAGCCTGTCTCCGACCTCGTCTGATGGGTGGGAGTGACTCGTCTGATAGCTGAAGGACACCAAACTTTGGCTGGACAGTCACAGTGAAGATTATCTCGATGGGCAGGTGATTTGGGTGGGTGACTCTAAGATGTAAACGGTCGATGATAACGGCCTGTCCTTGCTCAACCACAAGTGGCCTAAGCTGCTCCAGTTCAGGGAGCTCTTGGTGGTTCGTCAGGTCAATGCGGATATTAAAGACACCCTCCTTGATCATGTTTTTGGCCCGGATGGTGAAATTGAAGCTGTCTAACATGGAGGAGCTGTTGTCGTGTCGGTAGACGACCTTTCCAGCTTCCAAACCCTCTTGGTTGAACATCACTGCAAGGTTTCCTCTGTAGAGTAGTTCCCCATGAGAAGGGTGGGATGTTATGTGGAACTCAATCCTCTTGTCCTTAATACCAAGGTTGGTCTCGGCACTGAGATTGCAAGAGGTCAAGACGACTGAAGAACCGCGAGAAATACGCAACCCAGAGTTGTTCAGGATTTCAGCAAAAGGTTCAGATGCTTCAATGTCCAAGAAATCAGAGGTGTAGCGACTGCGGTCATTGTCGAAAACATAAATTAGCATCCGGCCTGTTAGGATATCTCCTCGCTGCCTGAATGCAATCAGGCCATCCTTCATCTCTCGCTGGGTGAACTGATAAACAGTGGATTCATTTAATGCGTAAATGAGATCACCGACTTCTGTGTTTTGTCTCTGATACTCAAGATTGTCGTCCTTGAAGTCCTCGTCCCCATCAGCAGAGAGAAGATTCTGGTCGGTGAGTGGAGTCTTTCCACCTTTGACAACTTTGAAGAGGCGGTTGACCACCACCTCTGGTTTGTGGTCATTTTTCGGTAGGATGTTGATGTTGATGACACCCTCATGATGGAGGTTTCGTTTCTCCCCTGACAGGTCGGTGTAAGACACAGATGCCGTAAACTCAAAGCTGTCTGTCTGTGTCTCCGAGTCATCATGCTGGTACTGTAGCAAGTCATTGATGAGGTCATAGTTCAAGAAGGTTGTGACATCACTTGCACTGACTTCCAAGGTACTGGGATCAGTTAACTGCAGTGTTCCATGCAAAGGGGGCTCTGTGATGGTATACACAAAATCTGCAATCTTGTCAGCAGTTACAAAGAACTCATCTGTAGTAATGACAATGGTCCCTCCCTCTTTGACAGTTAACCCTGTGTTTGTTATTACCAGGTGTCTTACATCTGGTATGTAGGCAATGCTGAATGACATCACGGAACTCTGAGCATTTATGACAGACACTTGGAAAAGGAATGTATCATTGAGAGCATCTTTTTCGGACGGATCAAGGACATATCCAATGATGCCAGTGTCAATGTCATCCTGTGTGAAAGATCCTCCACCAGGTATTTGGCCAGTAGACTGTTTGACCAGTTGACCTCTACTTGGAGGTCGGATCAGTGTGAAGGTCATGGGTGATGACGAAATAGGCATTTGTACTACTGCTGCCAGGTGTTCCGATGTGATCACACCCTGTCTGATTATGTCCAAAATCAGACCAGTGTTGTTTACCACTTCGACTGTGGTCACTACGATTCTTACAGGGAGGGTAACGTCAATACTGACATCTTCAGTTGAAGCAGAGAGGCTTATTCTATCATTCCACATCGTCCTTAATTTGTCAGAGACTGTGGCAGCATAACGGATGATCCCAATGTCAACATCATCTTGGGTGAATTCAGATACCTCCACCCACCAGCTCTGCAGTCCCAAACGCTGCAGTCTCCCAAATCGAAGTGAGTTGGTCACGCGATAGCTTACCATAAATTGATCTTCCGGGTCATTGGTGATGACTTGCAGCTCTGCAGGGGTAATCTCCTTCGAAGATCCTGGATTAAGTCTCAGCTCGGTTACATTCAGGACTGACAATTCCAGAGGAATTACCTCGATCCTGAAGGAGTACAGTGGGCTCTTCTCCAGGCCATCCGTGATGCGGATCACGATTCGAGATTTGGTGTTCGGCCCAGTGTGCACATAAGATATTTGTTGGTTGTTAATATCTTCCTGTGTGAAAGAGACGATACTTTCTCCTGGATCCTCGGTCCTTTGGAAGTAGCCAACATTTGCTTGTTGATTGACAATTGTAAAGAGAAGATTACTGGGGTCGTTGTCGGGGTCAATGGCCTCTAGAAAAGAACTGTGAATTGGCTGGGTAGATCCTTTAATCATTCGAAGGGTAGCGTCATCAGCAAGAGCTATACTTGGAACATCATTCACTGGTGTGATGTTTATCCCAAGGGTAAAGTTCACTACACCTTGGAGCACTTCAGGAATTTCAACGTTCCTACCAAGGACCTCGACTTTGATGGTCATTTCATCGTAGAAGTTCTCAGATCCATCGTGTATGTAGAAGATCTTACTTCCACTCAGGTCCAGCAATGTGAACACGCTTGAATCATCATCCCGTCGAAGCACGCTGTTTTCGATGCGCCCATGTAGAGGGCGCGCTGAGATAAGCAGAAGAAGCTGAGACTCACGCAGGCCATAGGAGCGCAATCTCAGATTCAAATGGATGTTGGCAGTAGAGATGACAGTGCGACCTCCCTCCTCCAAAGAAAGTGGTGTCAGAGAGAAAGCTGCTTTGGGCATTTCTGTCCCGACGTTGATTGGGATAACCGGTTCCGTTTCCAGCCTATCAGGGAATCTCGTCTCCAAAAGAGGTCTATCAGTGGCTGGTATTTCTACCTCTGTGACACTTTGTGTCTGTAGGCATTCCTCGGTCAGGCACTCGCAGACAAAGTTTTCCGGTCCGGTGTCTGCGCACGTTTCCATCCACAAGCAAGGTTCTGTTGAGCATGGGAATTGGTACACGCAGCCAATCTCGATGCCATGGGTGACACGCGAATCTCCAAGTGTAAATAGTTCATTGTTGACTTCAATGTCTCTCAGGCAGCCCTGGAATGATCCCCCACTGCTGGCATGGGTTACTGACTGGAGGTCACTCCTGAAAGCCAGAGATCGAGCTTTGTGAACGACGCCTCCAACATGGAGCATCCCAGTCAGGTCTAGAGTTGCCGAGGTGTCACTAAGCCTCATGATTTCAGGTTCATAGTCAATGCTGATTCTCAGGTTGGCTGGAGTGACATCTATCTTTACCCAATGCCAGTTGCCATCATTTATGGCAACCCCAGATGTGAAGTCCACTACACCGTTACCTCGATCCATCAGTACACGAATCCTACCGTCGACAACCTCTGCCCCAATGAACTTCTCTCCGAACCCGCTGCTAAACATAAGGAGCCCCAGGGCTGATGATGTCTTCAGCCAGCAGGCAAAGGAACCGTGGGAGTTCATCTGCCATCGAGGGTACAACACAAAGGCTGTTTCTTTGATGAAGCTGATGGGTGCATCCGGTGCAGCCTCAAACTCCTCGCTGCAGTCCCATGTGACGTCATTCACCGTGCTCCTTTTGTCAGCTGAGGTGGCATTGAACACCAAGATGTCACTGTAGGTGACATTCTCGATACATCCCCGGAAGAACCGATCAGCCGACTTCAGGTAGCTGGCCTTCCGGTTGCCCGTTCCGCCCACGTAGATCCCATCCTGGATGTTGAGGGTGTCAGCGTGCCCCAAGGTCCTCTCTTCCCTGTGGAGTACACCGTCAATGTACAACTCCAGCCATCCCCCAGCCAGCTCCAACTGCACGCTGTGCCAGTTCAGGTCATTCAGCTTCTCCTTTGGGAGGGAACGCACCACCAGCTCCCCACCGCCGAAGTTGACCCGGGCTTCAATGACCCCGGACCTGATCTGGATGATGCAGTAGTCAGTGTCACCCGAGGCCAGGAGGAGGAGCCCCTTGGACCGGCTCGTCTTGAGGATGAGATGGATGCTGGTTTCCGTGGAGGCTTGGGAGAGGGGTAAGTAGACATGGCTGGTGCCATAGAAAGAAGCTGCAGAGAGACAAGAATGAAAACAATATTTACAATGGTGAAAGGCACAGGAACGATTTCCAGACTTCTTACTATACATAAGGCTCACTCTCTAAACATGTATTTTATTGGTGCAAGTTGTTATCTTCAAGTTGTTATCTCCAAGGCATGCATACACATTTCTTGCCATGTACTCTTCATGAATCTGTCACCAAACAGTAAGTAATACTTTTTCTGTTAAGTATCTGACAGAAGAGATTTTTCCCCTTCTTTAAACAATCAACATCACACAAATTGTTGAAAAAGTAACCCTGTCAAAGCTTTACTGCATGCCGACTATAAATCCACAATTTTGGGGAAATAATTGATCGGTGTTACATTGGACAAAAACACCCCTTTATCTGTACTTTTCCCATTAGGAAAAATTATAGTATTAACCCTAACGTACCTGAATCCATCAAAATCCTTCCCCCGTTTTGGAGGATTTTGGCGGATTCAGGATATCTCCATATTGAAACCTGGGGGATTTTGATGGATTATAGATTGTAAGCCTAGCGTTACTGCAGGATTTTGATGGATTCAGGATACCTCCAAATTGAGCAGTCACCTAAACCAACCTTTTGTGCATGACAAAATAGGTGGAATTTGGCAGATTCAAGATACTTTCTAGTAAAGTTACCCAAGGGGTTAGGGTTAAATTACTGTCCCAAAGTATGCACATTCTTTGTACATAAAACAGACAGTCTTTATTTCTCAAAAGGACAACTTTTTGCAGATTTGCAGAATAAAAAATCTATTTGAGCGGCATCCAAACTGAACAAGGCATGCAATTACATTATGATAATACTGGCTCATTCACAACTCACGCAAGCATCTTACAATCTCACTTAGAACATATCATATGAGTATGTCCACTAAAAAATTCAGGGCCCATCTAAATCATCTACCCGTACACGTAACATGTATATACCTTCATGCTTCTGAATTCCTAAGTGACGGATGCAGTTGGTTTGAGGACTATTGAAATTCAAGAAGATGTTATTCTTCAGTCAATTCAAGATAGGTTGCCCGTGGAAACAGCTGGCACTCAAACTTGGGACATTTCAATGACGGATATCGTATCACCATAGCAACAATTCGAAGGAAAAAAAAAAAAAGAGATAGAAATACAGAGGGAAAACTACACAATGAAAACTTATCATGCATGAAGTCTCATGGTTGGTAAACTGGACATATTTAAATTTGACAGGGTTTCTAAGTTGAACGTGCATCTGGCTTTTTGTTAAGGGCGAGTTTCCATCTCCCGAATGGATTTCTCTCATGCAAATCAATATCATCTACATTTTTGTAAGTGACCGTCTTCATACATGGACAAAGTAATGCATGTCTGAAATTTACATTCCAGAGAGCTGCAAGTGATGACAAATTAGTGGAACTAAGAAATGTACTGACAAATATAAAATATAAATTTAACATGTACACAAGCAGGTGCAGTACGTGTATCTGAAGGCTGCCTGATGTATCTTCAAACCTGAATGAATAAGTAATCACCTGGAGGAATGAAAAATGGACTATAACATCAGCCAACAAACAAGAGGAAGATTGTTTTGTTCAGGGGTTACTGTAGACCATACATGTTGAATGTGCAATGCAATTTTTGCAGGATTAATTAATTTGAGCATGCGAAAGGTCCACGTCTCTTCATTTCACCATTTTCTTCTTAAGTCTGTGCAATGGCCACGTTTGCTCATTTGTAAAGAGAAAAGAAAAACAAATTTCAGAAACTGTCGTCAGGTAATCAATTTCTTAAGATGTCCCAGGCCATTGTTCTCCCCCCCCCCCCCCCCCCCCCCTCAAGGAAAATCTACCTCCAACAGGCCTCTTCAATTAGCAACTGAAGTGCGAAAATATCTACTCAGTGGGGTCACGGTTACTTGAGGGAGAAAATTGTGCCTGTCCGACCGACGAAGATGATGGGCATCCATGGAAACGCTTGACGTTTCATGGTCTCCCTCTCTCTTGCTCAGTACAGGATCCTGACAGAATCGGATGGGGTAAAATGATGAGATTTCAGCATCAATACGGGGGAAGCGAACTTAGAGAAATCAATACAGCTTGATGCAATAATACGGCAAAACGTGCAGCAGTGAATGTTAAAGGTCACAGCGACAACACTGAATTTAATAATTGCATGAGCATGCACATGTGCAGTATAAGGAACTTCGATTCATCTTTCCGCGCTAGTCAATGATATTGACGTAATCGAACTGCAGAAGAAAAAGTTTTGCACAATCAGTACAAGTGGGATGTGTAATGTATGTACATGTAAAATTAACCTGTACGTGACAACGCATGCCTGTGTTTTCTATTCATTTTTTTTTCTTTTCTTTTTTCATCAAGTGTTTGTTATTTATAAACAAATAATGTTGCCATAAGAAGGATACAAAGATTACTTTTAATATTCCTTAAAGATTCTATGGATTGATGAACATGTATGAAGCATACATGTACACGTACACATTACATTATACACATTACATTAAAACCCTAACCCTCCAGGGTATTTTGCCTAGAAACCCTGCCAGACGCATCAGATTGCATACTTTGTCACACTGACTTGTATGCAGAGTCTAGCAAAGTGAAGCTGTCACCACAGATGCACTGCGTCTGGCAGGGTTAGGGTTCTAATGCAGCTGTATAGGCAATGTATTTAAAGATGGAATTTTTGAATGGAATTTGAAGATGGAATTAATTTTTTTATTTTATTTTTTTGCGTCGGGGATGATGATGTAAATTTCCTAACCCAACTGCATTCCCAAAAATGATTTTCATCAATGATTTTGAGGCAAACGACACATTTTCAAAGGATATGGTTGTGTACAATTTTATCTACCTTTGAATTCTCTTTTCAACCATTAGCCCAATTGGGTGCATGTTTCCCTTTAATGTGCACATATGGATGCCAGATACATGTACATCAATAGTGAACACATGTTCGAATGTATACACGCAATAATATATGCAGGTACATTGCACAGTAACAAGTCCAAAGGAGTAGGGGACATCATGTGCAAGAAGCTTTTCTTTGACAGTAATGGACTGAAGTTGGTGCAATGTTGAGGTAGGATGGGGGCGGAGCGGGGTAGGGCGGAGCGGGATAAGGCAGAGCGGGATAAGGCAGGGCGGAGTAGGGCGGAGAGGGTAGGGCGGGGGCACTACAATTCAGACGAGGGCCCAATTTACTTGTTTTAGTAGTAATGACTTTTTATAAACAATTTCTGATTTTGTTGAGAAGTTGTTCACATACTTCCACAAAATCAAAATCTCAGAAATGGGTTACCTTCAATGAAATTATTTTTAGCAAATCCACCTTCCCATGAGGAGAGGGTCAGGGTTAATTAATGGTAATGCTCCAAAACATCTTTTCCTGAAATATTTTTTATACTGTCCTACAACTGGTAACTTTCAGTTTGTTGACAATCTCACATTAAAAACTCACAGTCGCACACTCCTTTAACCACAAGTCAAAAGAACCCCAAAAAGTGCTAGCAAACCAGACCCACACTGTACGTGCAGGCGAATACCATGCTGCATGACTCCACCTGTAAAGATTGACGAGACCCTCTTGATTCACAATCAACATTCATGATAGCATCCATGCAGCCCGGGCGGATGTGGTGCCACCAAGGATTCATAAACACACAGACCCACTTGTGATTACGCACGCAGCGTTTATATGTACTGGTCTATCCATGGACCTCGGTCTATCCCACAATGCCATACAAGTAACTGAGCTGCCTTGTGTATACACTGCCTACGATGTACAGCGCTGTTTACAATAAATTATTGTCAATGGTGACAGACTTTCATTTATTACCCCAGTCAGGCAACAACACCATAAAAATCGTTATGCAGGGGCACTGGAAGTCGGGCTATGAAAATGTGGTGCTGAAAGATTTCTATTAAGAAAATTCCACCAAAGCAGCAGAAAAGATGGTGAAAATCGCATGACTGTTCTCCATGCTGGAAAAAATAAAGTCAATTTCTCTGGATTTCTTTGGAGACCAGTCTCTTGCAAGATGATAGCATAAAGAATAAACACCTTCTGACCAAGCAATGTTCAATACTAAACGGTTATGAAACAGATACATGGATGCTTTTCTTCATGGCCTGAAAAGGCGAATGCACTAAACTTGCCAATATAACTCACATTTTGGGCCAATTAGGGTTACACATGCACTTTCTTCAAGAAGACAGCAAATCTACATCATACATGGTATACGAGCATACATACATATGCACATATATGCACATAGATACTTGCAGTCTCTTGTTTAGCTTCATTTAACCTTGGCCTAGCATCAGCAGACGAGCGATACTAATCCGGCCTTTCATTCCGGCAAGGCAAACAAATTCCAGAAGAAGACATTCGTATCTGTTGAGCTGTGAATTGAAGAGTTCGGATCTATATTTTCTACAGTCCTGCTGAATTCAACAATACTCGACAGTAAAATACATTTTACATTGAGTCTGGTTGATGTGAGCAGTGAACAACTGAATCTAACTGCTCTAGTTGTTAGATTCTGTTGGATTCAGCTGTTGGATACCATTCAGCAAGGTTAGAGTTCTTACACATAATTTTGCCAACTTTGGCCACAAATTAACTGACGCTTTACGGAAGCAGTTTTCTAAATACACGACTTGGCAGCACTGACAAGCATGTGCATATTCATAAAGACAACAACAGAGAGTAAAATTATTGGTTTTTACTCAAATGAGGTCGCAAAATTAATTGTGTCATTTGTTACACTTCCACTGCCAAGCGCATTGCTGAGATCTGTGTTGAAATTTGCCCTCCGTTTTTTCCCGTCAAAATAAATTTATTTATTAAAAGGCAACCATTTTTGGAAAACCTGATGCTTGAAAAAAATATAATTTTTTGTTTCAAATTTTGTTTTTTTCCAAAAAAATTACACATTTTTCTTTGGACATTGCCCAAATATGTAATTTTCAAAAAGGAACAAATTTCTAGTAGGCTGATCAGATTTTTCCCTGACTTTAACCCCCACCAACCCACCTTCAGTCTGCAACTGTTAACCCCTTGAGTACGGTTTTACGGGAGATGTCGGGGTGTCGCAGTGGTTCTGGCAGCCAGGCGAACCGCTACAATGTGGTTGTGCAGTCAAGCGTAACTTAATAAACAATAATCCAACAATGGATTAAAACTGCACAAATGGCGGCAAATGGCATCATCCGGCCTGGTGCCACTTTTTTTTACGCCATATGGCGTCATCCGTACGCAAAGGGTTAAACATTGTATTCCAATAACCATAACCTTCCCAAATCCTCCAAAATCCTCTTTGCCAAATTTATATGGAGGAATTTGGAGGATTGAGGGTCTTTGGAAGTAGAAGCTTCAGAGAATTTTGCAGAATTTAGTGCATTAGAGGCTTTTTGCCTCTGGAGGAAAATGGAGCAGTCAACTAGGCCTTAACAGCCTGCTAAATCCATAGTTACCTGCTCCGTGGTTGCCAACTAATTTTGTATTCATAAAAACTAGGGCTGTCCCGAATATACCGAATATTCGATATTCGATCGTCAAGCGAATATTCGAATACCATTTTGCCGAATGTATATTATGCACGTACAGATACGACTCTGATGCTATTTTAAACACGTTAATATTTAACTGTCGTTTTTCATAAATACTTTTCTATTGTTAGGTTACTCGTGGTTTTGCATGCATGTCTTTTGGGGCCAAACATTGCCCGATATCGATTTTTAGGCAAGACTTTTCATTTTTACGGAAATTAAGTAGCCACATTTTCATCTTATATCTTTAAAAAGGAAAACATGAAAATCAACAGTTAAATATGAACGTGTTTTTTCATAGAAAAGTTACGGCACTTAGCAGTGTCAAATGCTGCATTTTTGTCAATTGCAATTTGTTGTGGACGGAGGTTTATTGTTCCTGTCCGTAAAACCCTTGATACAACAGGGGCATGCAAAAAAATGCCATTTGAACGGTCCATAATATCAATCGCCATACGTAAAACACCGGCGTGCTTTTACGTTCAATGTTTTTTTACCGGTGTGACATACACTAAAAAAAACTTAATCGGCGAGTATCGAATATTCCAATATTTGGTCAAACCCAGTTTCGAATATTCGATGTACATGCATGTAGGCAGTTAGGGTTAACATGTTCATGTACAGGAACAAAATGCATTAAACTTTAAAATGAGGCCCTCTTCCTCGATCCAATGATACAGTACTTGAAACTTACATCTACACAGTCATAATAACAGGTGGCTCAGTTGCAAAGCTGCAGAGAGATATGACTCAGAGGCACCAGCCTCACAGAAACGCTCGCATTTTAACTACTCAACAGGATTCTACAAAACTGAAATCTGCAGGCATTTTAGGGTGGCAATTTTCTTGTCAAATCCATCAGATTACGAGAGTAGGTGAATGAGCTGGACATGAATTAACCATCGGGGAGGCAAGAGGGGTCTTCACAGATTAATGGAGATCCAAAGTCTAACAAAATACTTCACGTGTACTGTTGGCAGATCCTCTGGGATGCGTATTTGATCACACCGTTCTATCACTGTAACTCGATGCCCACTGCCATCTCTGAGCTTGTGGGAATTGAAATAATACCGAGATTCATCTTTTCTGGATACGGGAGTCCGATACCCGAGAATTTGACTTTGTATACTATAAGAAACTGATGAACTATCCTATCCATTTCAAATTTGCTGCTTAGATTTCTCAAGGCTTGTAATCTTAACTTGGTATGTTTACTATGAATTACTTTTTTTTCCTTCAAAATGTGATGAGTCCTTGCTGATGTGAGATTCCTTTCGCCAAACTTTCAAATTTTGAAAGGCTTGTTGGTACCAGCACTTTTTAATACCTCCATGGTACCACATTGTAGACATACACTCTACATGTATGTCACCCTATTAAAGCTGCAAATACCGCAATTACACAGTACACAGCCTATTCAATAATGGTCTGTACTTTGATTGATTGATTGATTAATTAATTTAAACCCTAACCCTCCAGGGCATTTTTGCTAGAACCCTGCCAGACACATAAGATTGCATACTTTGTCACATTGACTTGTGTGGAGAGTGCAGCAAAGTGGAGCTATCAGCACAGTATGCACTGTGCTGTGTCTGGCAGGGTTTTAGCAAAGGTGGTGTCATCGGTCCACTGAATTATGAAGGGGGAGTGCCTCAGAGGGGGTGCCTCAGGAGGGGGTGCCTCAGGAGGGAGGCCTTGGGGGTTTGGCCCCCAAGAGGTTGTCAATAGACCTACGAAGACATGATGTCACATATATACACCGTGTTTACCTAATTGGTGCACTTGAGAGTCAGTTGGGGATGGAACAGCACACTGTGGTATCACAGTATGCCTTTCAGTACAAGTTTGGATCATGTCAACTCATGCCTGCCTTTGCAACAAACACAAAGCCTACAATTTTTCAAACTCATAAAGGAATAGTATTTTCCTTTGAGGACCTTAACCCCTTGCGTACGGATGACGCCATAGGGCGCCAAAAAAAACAGTGTCACCAGGCCGGATGACGCCACTGGCCGCTGTTTGTGCAGTTTCAATCCATTGTTGGATTATTGTGTATGTCATGCTTGACTGCACAAACACATTGTAGCAGTACGATTTGGCTGCCATAACCGCTGCAACACCCGTGAAATACCGCGCCCAAGAGGTTAATAAGTAACAATAATCCCCAATGTACTCTGTGAGCATCTGTTTACAGTGTACACGTACATTTCGTCATACAAACCATGTACTACGACGTGGTAATCTTTCCTCCTCCAACCAAGCTTTCATGGGTAAAATGAATGCGGCCATGATAGGGGGCCATCCACACATGTACAGTAAGCTATGCTTTGCAAGTCTGCAAGTATTGATGGTATTATTCAGTCACCCGAGCTTGGGGTTAACAAAAGGACGGTATGTGCCAGACCAGTGCAGACCAATAACAAAGATGGTCAAATTCATCTACAAGAAGACAAATTGTTTTCAGAGTGTGAAATTTAGGGATGCGGCAGAGAATCAATCATGGCAACCAGGTGAACCACACCAGGGACACCCATACACAGGGTGTCCTTAACCAGTTCGCGTCGAAGGACGTGTTCACACGATCTGGCTGTTTTTATACACGGGCACGGCTGACGGATAAAAACATTAAGCTTGCCTCGACTCACCTCCGGGTGACGTCTCAACATAATAATCCCTCATTTGTTTTGTATACACACACACACAAAGTCCGAGAAGTCTGTGGAGGCGGACCGTGTGTTGAACTTGAACTTGGCCGCTGTGCACGGCCTGTTGTTCCACAATTTACGCTCTGGTGGGAGCACCCGGAGTATTGAAATATATGAGGTTTCAGCAAGAAATATTGTACAAATACTGTTAAAATGACTCCTGCAAATCAGTATTTGTGGCGTTTAGCTGTATATCAGAAGTTGGCTGCTATATTTTGCCTTTTTGGAAAATAGAAATTTTCGGCAAAAATAATCCCGGCGCGAACTGGTTAAACAAAGTATACCCATTTTATAATTCATATTATCACAAAACTACTGAATATTTCAGAAAAAGACAAATGTCTGTGGAAAGGGTAGAATGTCCTCTGTCCAATGGTATAAGCTACATTATGTCATTGCCATGGATGACTAAACAAACAAGACAGTTATGAAAGGTACTGAAATCAGCACTGTGACAAGTTGTTTACTTGAGTGGCAAAGCTCAGGCAGCAAAATGGCCTCCAAGATCCGACACCTTGTGACTTCTTCTAATGGGGTCACTTAAAAGACAAAGTGTTTATCTCACCCCCAGCTAACATTCAGGAGCTAAAGCCCTGTCCGCACTGGACTTATTTTGGTAAAACTTACCGAGACGATGGGTACTTTTCCCATTTTAAGTCCAGTGCGGACAGCCTAGGACGTTTTCCTCTCAGTTACTTTTCCTGAGTCCAGCGGTTACTTCTACCGGCCAACTGCTGCCCAGGAAAACTGACCAGGTAACTTTTCCCGAGACGATAAGTCCAGTGCGGACAGTGCGAGTCGGTAAAAGCGGCTCAGGAAAGCGTACATCCGGACCGAGCGCGAGGTCATGCTACACTGGGACACCACGCATGCGCTTTGCATTGCTTCACCGCGGTGCGGTGCACTGCACGTGGCAAGTTTCCAAATTCCAGTGCGTTGTTCCTTTTTTGTCTGCAATCATGGCAGATATTATTATTGATACAGTCAGAAGTTTGATTGGTGCTAATCGATGTAGTCCTATATGTACACATCAGCCGGAAAAATGAAAAGGCAGGCGTGATTTGGGTCAATCGTGTCAATGTAGTAAGGTCACGCAAAGCGCCCTCATGCGTCCTTATATTGACAGCTCGGTTACTTCTCCCACGGTCTCGGTAAAATTTTCCCATGTCGAAAGTCCAAGTGCGGACAGTGGTCACATTTGACCATTTTTCATTTTACCATCGTCTCGGTAAAACCTTCCGAAAAATAAGTCCAGTGCGGACACGGCTTAAGAGCCCGAATAGTGGAAGAAGTTAATAATCTCCGCCAAGACCAGGGGATGATCAGGCGGGCAGTAAGAGACATGAGACTAAAGCCTGTTTCACACTATGCTCTTACCCAAGTAATTGCCGGGTTAACGAAAAATTTATCCTGGCAATTACCCGGGAATGTGGAGCGTTCCCACTACAATTCTCCGGGTTAGAAATTCCCTGGGTTAACTGCCCTAAAACCCCACTTAACCCGGGTAATTTCTAACCCTGCTCGCGAGGTGGGTTAACCCACCAATCTCGGGGTTAACGACGACCTTGAGACGATTCTCCGGGTTACCATCAGTAGTGTGAATGCTCGCCGGGTTTTCTTCTACCCGGGTAGGTGGGTGCACTTCGTCGTGTTTTATCGGCCAGCTTTGCAAAGGTGACATAATTTATTAGTACGGCCGCCGTGGCTGGTACCTCGCCTTAATAATACCTTGCCTTTTTACGTATACTTAATGAAAGTCACCAGTCTTCTGTGGATGATGCCTCGTCTTAATAAGTACATTTTACATAAACTTAATGCAAGGCACCAGTCTAGACCGCACAGTTGAAGGATTATGTGTGCACGCTGCCAACACTGATCTGATTTTTGTTCAATTTGCATTGCATGCTCTCGCTCTCACTTCGGCTCTTTTACGACAAACCAATGGCTAGGGCAGAGGTCAAGCAATGCACATTCTCCAGGTTACCATTCGCATATATTACCCGGGTGCGCGCTGAAGCGGATAAGCAGAATTGCGAGGTTAATTTTGTAGTGTGAAACCGATTCTCCGGGTTAGTTTTTACCCGGGTAATGACAACTACCCGGGTAATAAGTTATCCGGGTAAGTTCAGAGTAGTGTGAAAATTGTATAAGATGCCAGCTATGCAATAACAGAAATGGTGGCCATGTGGAGGGCACAGCACCTCAAATTTGTCAGGTAAGTGTAACACAAAAGGAAAGGGATCAGAAAAATTGATTCATCGCCCCTGTCATCACTTTTCCAATGTGTTCAAACGGCAAAAGAATTTGTCCATAAAAATAGTGTAGGGACTTAAAACCGAATTTTCGGTTATTCGAATTGGCTTCTTCGAACCGGTTTGGCATTTTGAAACCGAATATTAGAAACCAAAAATGTAAAAAGGGAAGCTTCCTTTTTCACGATATCTGCGCAAAAAAAAATAATAAAGTTGTTCATTTTGAAATTCTCATTTTAATTGATTCCGGAAAATCATTTGTCAGTCTATTTAAACTTTTCCTAAACAGCTCGGGAGGTTATTGTTCCGCTCAATTGGGCATCAATTACTTGTCAGTATCTTGTTATAGCAGACTCTCCAGATGGTAACCGCAAGACTCCTGCTTCTGTGTAGTAGCAAAGCCGCGATCATCAAAGAACAATGACGCCATGCCGAACCCGTTTGTGTTTGGCGAAATATGAGACCGCAACTGTTGGACTCTAATAAGAGGACTGACATCCCCCGTAAAAAAGTTGTTGGCGATCATTTTAAGCAGTTTGCGTAGCTTTTATTCGAAAATTGTGTGGCTTTTGGTGATGTTCATTAACTTCAATAGCATGTATTTTGGTTTTTTTATTACAAGAAATATAATAGACACAACAACTGCATTTCCCCTGACTTCATTAATTCTCTCAGTAATCCCCCTGACTTCATTATTTTGCCCTTTTCCCAAGTTGCGTAAAATAATCTCTCTGCTGGGGAGAAATAATCCCTCTGCTGGGGAGAACGCCAGGATCCTTTTGTAGAGCCTGTCAATCAAAACCTATTCTTCACAGTCATCAAAGCCATACGCCATCTCCATAACAGCTGGGCCGGTTTCCTCTGATGTACATGTACATTGCATTCAGCTATTCAAGACCAAGACATCGGGGCTATTATTGGTTGTTCAATAACGACTAGTGTCTTTCAAAGGGCTCTGATTGGCGGACTTGTGACTGAGCGGGGAATTCCTAGCCGCGGACAAAATCAAAGGGTGGCACGGACAAAATCAAAGGGTGGGACGGGGATGAGTTGGAATTTACACTGCGTGTCTGGATTCAAGAACAAGACATCGGGGTTATTATTGGTTGTTCAATAGCGACGATTGTCTTTCAAAGGGCTCTGATTGGCGGACTTGTGACTGAGCGGGGAATTCCTAGCCGCGGACAAAATCAAAGGTGGCACGGACAAAATCAAAGGGTGGGACGGGGATGAGTTGGAATTTACACTGCGTGTCTGGATTCAAGAACAAGACATCGGGGTTATTATTGGTTGTTCAATAGCGACGATTGTCTTTCAAAGGGCTCTGATTGGCAGACTTCTGACTGGGCGGGGAATTATAATAGCCCTGGAAAAAATCAAAGGTCTGGACGTGCGGGAGAAAATAAGTTGGAATTTACACTGCTTGTCTGGATTCAAGAACAAGACATCGGGGCTATTATTGGTTGTTCAATAACGACGATTGTCTTTCAAAGGGCTCTGATTGGCGGACTTCTGACTGGGCGGGGAATTCCTAGCCGCGGACAAAATCAAAGGGTGGGACGGGGATGAGTTGGAATTTACACTGCGTGTCTGGATTCAAGAACAAGACATCAGGGCTATTATTGGTTGTTCAATAACGACGATTGTCTTTCAAAGGGCTCTGATTGGCAGACTTCTGACTGGGCAGGGAATTACTAGCCGTAGACAAAATCAAAGGGTGGGAAATTGGGTAGCGGCAAAAGCAAAGTCAGATGATGAATGGTTTAATGCGGGGTGCGCCCGTTAAATTGTTGATGATTGGTCGACGGGCTGAAGCAATGCCTGGGAACTGGAAATACTAAGTGAGGAAAGAAAGTGAAATTTCAAGTGCACGTTTTCAAATAGCCTGGCATCGCGGCCTCGCTGAAGATGGAAGTTTAGAATTTTCTCTCTATCCTGTAATGAAATAAGACAGACAAGACCTGGATTAATAAATACGTTATTTTGTTGTGCTCGTGAGCGGGAAAGCTTGGAGTGAACTGGGAAGGCACAGCTCCATGTACAGTGAGTACGGCGGGCATGCGCGCGGCGAGATTTTGTATTTTGCAAACCGATTAAGGAATTTGGAGGATCGATTATTTGATTTTTTAAAATTCGGTTATTTGGTTTCTGGAAACCTCCGATTTGTCCTTGCACTACTTAAAAACCACCTGCCTGAGCTTTGTCACTCAAATAAACAATCACAGTGCTGATTTCAGTACCTTTCATAACTGTCTTGTTTGTTCAGTCATCCATGGCAATGACATAATGATTAGAACCTTATACCATTGGACAGAGGACATTCTACCCTTTCCAGAGACATTTGTCTTTTTCTAAAATATTCAGCAGTTTTGCGATAATATGAATTTTAAAATGGGTATATTTTTTTTAAGGACACCCTGTATATGTAGTATACCAAAGTGCGACTTCATTTGGCATTGTTCTGTTTCATGGGCTGATGTCTTTACACAGTAACTGTGTGCATGCTACACTTTGGTACTTTATTTAAAGACTTTTTTTTCTAAATATTTTTTAAAATTCATTTTAAATGTTTTTTCACAAATTATTTTAAATGTTAACGAAAAACTACGCACACAAAGATACCTCCCGATTATTGTCAGGCTGCAAATAATGTTATACTTATAAAGTAATTATTCGATGACTAAGCATCGATAGGTTTTTCCTTAGACGTCTCATTTAAAAGAACTTGGATAGTATACATGTACCTTAAAATCCATCTTACAATGTATATAATCAGTACCATAAATTGTAATTCCCTACGGAACATTTAGTTTGAAAACATTAAAACCTGAAGTGACCACTTGTTCCATTCCATTTTCCTCAAATGCTGTTGCTTTTCTTAAGATATATACAAGTGAGGTCACAGCACAAGCCATCTTTGTAACCTTCAGCACTTATCAATTTGGGCAACCAAATTTTACTATAGGGCAACCTCAGTTTTAGTTGGTAGCTGCCTTGGGGCAACCAGCCAATTTTCATCATTATGCATGCTGGTTTGGGAAGTTTACAGTTGTCAGAATGGTGGACTTGAAAACCTCCTAAAAAAAAATCATGGACACATTCTCGGGATTACAAATGACTAATGAGTTCACCAGATGAACGAATGAATTTATTTCACCACACTGTAAAGTACATACAAGTACATGATGTAGTTTGAAGTTTGACAAAACTGAAGAAAACAATTCAAAGTGAACAAAGAAACTGGCAGGAGCGGGATTCGAACCTGCGACCTCCGGGTTACCATACCGGCGCTCTACCAACTGAGCTATCTTGCCCCATGTTGGCGGTCTCCCAAATTGTCAGTACATGTATCTTTGTTCGGGTGGGCGCTAGTCAGAAGTCATTTTCCCTTATGGTTTGTTTGACAAAATTAAAACTGAAAAAAACATTATTAAATTGTTAGCCAGTCTCCTTTGCAGATATGATTCATACTATACATACATGTAGAGTGTACAAAAAGTACACACCTGAAGACTCACTATTCTAATTCATCTAGTTTCGAACTATCCCGAGCGCTCCCATGTAATGCGATACACGCACATGTTTTATTTCTTACTGCATGCTTGGCTACATCTTCAAATACACTATGCTCCCGGATGTTTATCAAACCGTCCATCAGTCCGCGGTGACAACCCAAGTAGCGCTCTTTGGTATCACGTACGGCACATCAGGAGAGCATCATCATGTACACATTTCTGGTTTTCCAATCTCTGGCCAAATAAGTCAAGTCTCCCTGGAAATCAACATCGGCAGGCCCGCTCAAAGCGAACACGCGATCCCATGGATTGGGCCCCTGGGCAAAAAGTCAGGGGCTCCATTTCATGGCAATCAGGGGAGTTTATCACCTTGATTGCTGTAAATGTTCGCACTCAACAGAATCCAACTCTAAGAAGACTAAAGACGGATCCGTATATCTGAAGAGGGACTTTTTAAAGCTCAATTTGCGGAGGGGAAACTGTGGTAAAGTTAACCACGTTTGGTCACTTTGTTTTTGCAGAGGAAGTCTTGACTGAATTCAATTCTAATGTACATGTAGTTCAATCAGTGTGGACTACATTTCTTAATGAATGTAGTTCAAGTAAACTACGACCTACATGTACAGCAAATTCGGCAAAGTGAGTTACCTATTACTTGGCTTAAAAGCTGACAGGATGGGCTATATCACACAGAACTGGGATTTCCTGGAAATATCTTCGAGGGAAGTGGGAAAACAAATGATTTTCAAATATTTGCTCCTGTTTAAATTTTCCATTTTAAAGGCTCATTTTCTACACTAAAACTTGTGAAACTTGTGAAACTTTCCGAAAGAAGTTTGCAAGTTTGCCCCAAAACAAGGCTGAAAGCCACTTGAGATACGTACAGAGCTATAAAAAGAAAAATAATCAAAGACGCAATTAGCGGTAGGAATTAAGAAGCCTCTTGAAGCAGTAAAGATGATAACATGAAGGGAAACATGCACCAGGCAAAAAATTCCAGAGGAAAAGCTAATTGGCATAGCTTTTCATTCTACACCTACATGTATGTACACGTACATTGTACAGGTGTAATAAAGGTAAAGTGATAAGCAGAAGCACCAGCCTAAATATGGGAACAGTACTCCATAAGATGACTTATAGTTGTCTTGTAAATAAATCTCAAACAAAATACTCAAATTCATCCAGATGAAAGCGTGCTTCTTGTTCCTTCACTCCAGGTATAAATGGTAAATTTTTATATTCTTATCTGGCAAATCACCCAAAAAAAATGTTTGGGACAAATGGCATGTCAAAGAAAAATCACTACAATTTAAGGGTAAAGAATTTTATTTAATTCAGAAATCTAAGTCTATTACTCATTAACATCTTGAATACAGATAACGGCCATAACCGTGATTTGCAACAACAAAAAACTGGCCGGTTGATATCCATATGCACATTCCTGTGCATACTCAATCCATTATATTGTTCTTGAATAGAAGTGTAATGAATAGATGGAGCTTTTTTCAAACAAAGCTTTCATTCACACGAAAGGGGGGCCCCCAAGTGCCATGAATAAGACCACTCTATTCAGTGTGGTGCCTATTGTTTGCATTTACGCTTGACTGCACAGCCTGTTCTTGGCATACCAGCTGCCCACCAATAACAGCCGGACACAAGGAGCTAAAGCCTTTCGATACATAATATAATAATCTTCTTTGAAATCTCCATCATCACAATTTGAAATTTGTTTCACTTTATGAAACGGGCAGGAGCCAATTGATTTTTTGAAAGCTAAACAAAATTACGGCAGGCTTTAGTTATTCATCCCGAGGCTCTGCATTCGAACAAAAGTGAAATACCAGTCACAATTTTACCGTCTTTTTGTGTACACATAAGAATTGGCAGATGGTTCTGAAAATTGTAATGGAAACACAGGCACTTGGGATTTGGAACCCCGGGGCACAAACGCAAGAAAAACACATGTTTCTTGATTGAACATTTTTTCTTTCTCTTTCGACATCCGGACCACCTAAAAACCTACTCCGAAGGGGGAGATACACTAGAATCTCAAGTAAACCTTGCAGAACTTTCTTGTACTCCGAATATGCACTACTGCGGCATCTCAATCATTCAGTGTTTTCACAGTGCAGTCCAGCTTTAATCGCCTAATGAAATTGAACATGTAAAGATGTGTCGGCAGCTGGTCCCTAATGCAATTGGGAACCAGCCTTTATTGGAATACCAGCCATTATTGTTAGGGTTTGGAGTTGTCAGAGTGTCTGTCATGCAGCATACAAAGCCGGACCGGTTGGGTTTTGCAGTGGGCATCATATAATAAATTGAATAATATTCACCAGGATTATACAGCAAAGCAAAATATGGCACAGCGGCAAATGCTACATGTACTTAACATGTACACTGTACATGTTAGCTGCATGGATCTTTGTTCATCATACACATGCTCTGTTCTATGCCAAACATTTGGGTGGTTGATGGAGGGGGAGGGAGGGGGGTGGATTCGAACTATTTTTGAAAGAAAAAGTTTTTAGAAAATTTGTTTTGCAGCTTTGGGATTTTCATTACATTAAACAACTTTTTAAAAATATATTTGGGGTAGAGAATGGCTTTTAGACCCTCCTAGCCCTGTGGATGACACCACACCACGGCCCAATTCCATGGAGCTGTTAAAGATTGTATACATCAAAAACAGAACTACTGAAATATTACAAAATACCATACTAGAATGTAAGTACATGTAAATAGCAGTCTCAAGCATCCTGTGAAATCATGGCACCTGGTGTGCTGTTGATTTCAAGAAAAGTGGACATTTATACCATTTTCCAACGATTGTCGGCCGTCAATCGTTGGAAATAGTCTACATGTAGTTCCCCGACTTGATAATTCCCCGACATCTATAAATTGCTCTGTTTTGTCAAAAGTATGGTAAGTGAAAAAGGCTTCTAGAACATTATTTTTTTCACTCTGTTTTCCAGCATATATGCACTGTACTAACCCCCCAATCCATTTATTTCGGAAAATTACAACAAAAGCAAATCGTGCATCTACCTTTAAGCAGAAACAAAATTTGCTCAGCAGATTTGTGCTCGAATCAAAAAGCAGATGGCAACCAACCACAAGCTAATACATGTAACAGGCCCTGTCAAACATTTCATCTGGAAACCCGACTTTGCCAAGCAAACATTTCTGCACTGAGCAAAAAAGTTCACCCTAAACAAGGCTAAAAAGCCACTTGAGGTACATGTATTGAGCTTCAAAAAGAAAAAGAATCAAAGATGCAACAGGTAAGAATCAAGATTCCTCTTGAAGCAGAGAAGATCGTAAGATGAAGGGAAACATGCACCAGGCAAAGAATTCCATAGAAATACAGAACTAGGAAAAAATATTGGCATACATGTACATACTCTCTTAATGTAGAAGAATGAAAAACTCACTCTCCAAAAGAGTGAATCCCTTATCAAACCACTCCAAAAGAGTGAATCTCTTATAAAAACCACTCGAAAAGAGTGAAATTTCCACTCTTTCATGGAGCCATATAAGGGACAGCTCCTCGAAAGAGTGGAAATTTCACCCTTTTGGAGTGGTTTCTATAAGAGATTCACTCTTTTGGAGAGTGAATTTTTCACTCTTTTACATTAAGAGAGTAGCTTTTCGCAAGTACAGCTAGAGTATATGGGTGGGAACAGGCGGAAAGCACAATAACTACATGTAGAGGAACCAAGCTGGACAAGCCGGTGGAACATTTACCATGAAAATAGAACAGACCAAAAGTAGCAACAGATATCCGGTGAGAGAGTGATTGTAAGGGTGGGCCCAACTCTTCTCCAACCCAAATAACAAGGCACTTCTACTCTAGCTATTGGCCGAGGCTTATAAGTTATAATTGGTATTGGCTTTAACCCTAACCCTCCTCAATCCTCCAAAATCCTCATGGTGGTTTTGAAGGATTTTGGAGGATTGAGGAGGAATGGTGATTGAAGCACCGGAGGATTTTGGAGGATTGAGGAGGAATGGTGATTGAATGGTGATTGAAGCAAAGGATTTTGGAGGATTGAGGATGAATGGTGATTGAAGCACAGGAGGATTTTGGAGGATTGAGGATGGTTCCTAGCAATAAGGGCCTAGGGGGTTAGGGTTATAGGTCTAGTATGCTTTAAGCATGTACACTATCATACCATTCCTATGTCACTGCAACAAAGAACACTGTATTCAGGTAAATGACAATATTTTGTCCATACAAAATAATGCTGTTGTTCACAAGGATACCAGCATATATTGCTTTTAAAGTAGTTCCTTATGCAGTGAACTCTTCAAGCCAACACTCAGAATGTACATTATGCACTTCCAAGCAACCCTTCTATGTGCATTTTTAACATCTCAATGGTCGTACAGTACATTCCCTGCCCTTTATGTAAATATATCTTGCTGTCGACGACAAGGCAAAACTAAAACAAAAAAACTACACAGTATATGCACTGAAGGTTTCCGTTTGATTTTAGCAGCAAGTCAATGTGTAACAAGCTGAATTTATTCTGTGGCCGATTTTACATGCACGTAACCTTGTCATGAACATTTGCTGAATATATGTACATGTACATGTATGTATGTAACCTGAAAACCTGAAAATTGAGATTTAACCCATTATGACCGGCTGTTATTAATAGGGTGCTGGTATGCCATACGAGCTTTTGCAGCTAAGCGTAATGTGCAATGATTGAATACGCGCAGGAATGCGCATATAGACGACAACCGGCCAAGTGGTCTTTTGCAAACCACAGCCATGGCCGTCGTCCGTATTCAATGTGTTTATATGGTACATAAATTTCCAGAAAGCATGGGCAATAAGCTTTAATCTGATGCACTGTGTGTTGTTGCATCTCATTCCCAGATCCTCTAATCTTTTGTTGGCCCCTTGTTTTTGAGAAAAGAAGCTCAAAGTTAGCAAACCAAGCACTCTAGTTATAAGCCCAGTTCAAGAAAGAAATCTCTCCATAAACAATATTGGGAGATTGAGTTCAGTTTCAAATTTGAATTTCGGATTTCCGACATAAAAAATGTTAAAATCCTGAAACTGACTGGCCAGTGAAAAAATAGCTGCTTTTAACTCAGAATGCAAAACTCTGACTTTCCGCTAATTTTGGTGCACCATGTCAAATATCTCCTCTTCTTTACTCCAGATAAACTTACTCATCAGTGTGAAACGAATCCATTCACATGGGCATCGTGGGGTGGGGGGTGTGGGGTGGGGCTGAGGGGGGTGCGGGGTGGGGCTGAGGGGGGTGGGGGTGGGGCTGAGGGGGGTGGGGGTGGGGCTGAGGGGTGGGGCTGAGGGGTGGGACTGAGGGGTGGGACTGAGGGGTGGGGAAAAGGGGGCATACTTACCCCCCCCCCCCCAAACTCGAAACAAAAAATATGACGCGGTGCGAATGTGTCTTACTCAATTCAATGTATATTTAAAAACACTCGAAACCTGCTGAAAAAGGCAACAAATTTGGCTATATACAGGGCGTATCAAAAAAAACGCAACAAAATAATCATGTCAAATTTGGTCAAAATTGTGTTAGGTACATAAAAGTGCCTAGTATCATCTTAAAGCCACATATCTCCTCTTTCCAACGATAGGTCATTTGTTCACAGGCGGCAATGCTTGGCTGAACAGTCATTGTTTTTGCACAATGGGTCAAATTCAGCTTGGGACCAAGTTTTAGTGCAGTAAGCAATGATAAGTGGATGCAGTGCTATTGAAAGAAATTAAGTTAACACAAAACAGACTAAAAGTTAATACTCACAACGTTTGTCCTCATCTCATTGTGAAGAAATGGGGGCCATGTTGAGGGGCATGGGATGTAATAATTGCTGAATAAACTGCACAATGAGATGAGGGCAAACATTGTGAGTATTAACTTTTAGTCTGTTTTGTGTTAACTTAATTTCTTTCAATAGCACTGCATCCACTTATCATTGCTTACTGCACTAAAACTTGGTCCCAAGCTGAATTTGACCCATTGTGCAAAAACAATGACTGTTCAGCCAAGCATTGCCGCCTGTGAACAAATGACCTATCGTTGGAAAGAGGAGATATGTGGCTTTAAGATGATACTAGGCACTTTTATGTACCTAACACAATTTTGACCAAATTCGACATGATTATTTTGTTGCGTTTTTTTTTATACGCCCTGTACAATAGGCCTAGGTATCGCGGTCTTGAACAAAGTGTCGAGTGATGTCCATTGTCCAGCACCCCCTTCTCCCAATCGATTTTTCCACGGCCGGTGATTTCTCTCTTTGCTGCTTTCTGGTGATTGCTTTGCCCCCTCTAGAAAAATTCTGGTGATGCCCATGTCCATTCAGTATGCATTCAAGATGGGGCAGGTGCATCCTAAGGTCAAAGGACACATCCAGTGGCCACTGAACCGTGGACTTGGTGACCTATTTGAAATGAGTCTAGCAGACATGTACATGTCTACTGTGATTTGGGGGCTTGTCACCCTGAAAAATAAATGTTCAAACTGAATTGTTAATTTGTTTAATAGCATACAGATAAGTTATGAGCTGCAAATTTCACACTTTGACTTGTTTCAAAATCTGGCTTGAATATTGGCATACTGCTTACTAGCTGGGGCACAGCCACGCCCCTTTTGACAACTTTTGACAAAAAGGTTCAACTTCTACAGCAATTTGTGTGGTATTGATGCTGTTTTAAAAAGCGCTTAAACATTACTGTACAAAAATGTACTCTGTTAAATGTGTATACATCACTTACATGTACATGTAGTGCCTTTTTAATTGGCTTTTCCGAAATTTTTCGGAAAAGCCTTTGTTTTTGTTCCGTTTGCGGCGATTGTGTAGTTTAGTACACTTTCGCCCAGGCATGAACACAATCTACTTGAAAATGTTTCGTTTTGCCATATTCAGAAGAAAGGGCCACGTCGAAGAACATCTGCAGGGTTTTTTTGAGTGAAATCTGTAGTTAAGAGGGCAAAAAATACGCGATTGCGCAATACCCCGCTGTACAAAAAAGTACACGGGTATATAGCTGGTCGGAGAGTAGGGGCTGGGTCGGGGTTGACTGAGCCAAAACGTGACCCGCGTAAGAAAATCATATTTTTCGCCTTGAAAAACCTTTCCAAATCACAAAAGCACGTGCCATTGGAATTCAGAGAAGTCTACTTTAGTGACAAAAAATGCTTTTGGAAGAATCAAATGCTCTAGGCGCTAACATGAACACAATTAATACACAAATCCTAAACTACACAATACCCACTATTTTGGTTTCTTCATTAAGCTAAATTTTCTCGGCGGCACTTTGGTCACTAAACAACATCAGATCTTAATAAAACTTAACACAAACATAGACCCTAAGCTCAAATAGTGTGCCGAAGTGTGACGTCATCACGTGTCACGTGACGTCATCATAAAGGTGCATTTTTCAAGGGCCCATATCTAGAGAACCGTAGGTCCGATTGCCTTTAAACCTGGTATGTTGGTGAGCCACCACGTGTTATACAGGGTGTCTCTATAAAAAGTATACCCATTTTAAAATTCAAATTATCGCAAAACTACACAATATTTCAGAAAAAGAAAAATACCTGTGGAAAGGTTGGAATGTCCTCTGTCCATTGGTATGAGGTTCATTATGTCACTGTCATGGATGACTGAACAAAAAATACAGTTATGAAAGGTGTCGAAATCAGCACTGTGACAAGTTTGTAGACAGTGGTGACCGGACAATGAATGAAGAAACAACACCATTTTTCTGATCCTTTCCTTTAATTGTGGTATTTACATGTAGGCTACCCGACACATTTAGGGTGCTGTACCCTCCACATGCCCACCATTTCTGACGATGCATAGTTGGCATCTTCGTGTCATGTCTCTTACTGCTCGCCTTATCACCCCCAGCTAACATTCAGGAGTTAAGAGCCCGGTTAGTGGATGAAGTGAATCATCTCCGCCAAGATCATGGGATGATAAGGCGAGCAGTAAGAGACATGACACGAAGATGCCAACTATGCATCGTCAGAAATGGTGGGCATGTGGAGGGTACAGCACCCTAAATGTGTCGGGTAGCCTACATGTAAATACCACAATTAAAGGAAAGGATCAGAAAAATGGTGTTGTTTCTTCATTCATTGTCCGGTCACCACTGTCTACAAACTTGTCACAGTGCTGATTTCGACACCTTTCATAACTGTATTTTTTGTTCAGTCATCCATGACAGTGACATAATGAACCTCATACCAATGGACAGAGGACATTCCAACCTTTCCACAGGTATTTATCTTTTTCTGAAATATTGTGTAGTTTTGCGATAATTTGAATTTTAAAATGGGTATACTTTTTATAGAGACACCCTGTAGATGAAAATTGAGGTGACGTCATGATGACGTCATCATACGATTTTATTGTAATGTTTAAGTTTTTGAATCTTAAAGTTTCTTAAAGCCATATCTCATCGACAGAACATGCTAAATTCAAAATTCTTTTTGTAATAGATTTGTTAGCTCCTATATTCTTTCACATAAATAGGAAAAATGTGTGACGTAGTCATGACGTCATCAAAAATGTGCTTTTTTGAAACACATATAAGGGTAAGTCCGATCGTCATAAAAATTGTTGGGTAGGCAGATATTGTCAATAGCATGCAAAATCCGAAGTGACGTCATTGGCTGATTTTCTATGAATTTGTCAATGTTTCAAATTTCAATGTACTCTCAAAATTTTACACTGTCATTGATGAGATTGACTCTAGACTCGACCCAGGCCAAGACCACGTTGCAAATGTTTGCTTTGACAAGTACCGTTGTGATGACGTCATCATGGGTTACGTGACATCATCTTAAAGGTGCACACTTTAAGGTCCTATATCTAGAGAACCGTACGTCCGATTGGGTGCAGTCTTAATGCTGATAGGCCAGGATTTGTTACAGATAAACAAAATTGATGTGACGTCATCATGACGTCATCTAGAGGTCACTAAATCTCTTATGACAAAAACCTTCGGAAGTTTTATACACTGTATTTTTGTGTACCTAATTCCAAGTTCTTATGATCATAGCTCACTCCAGCGTCAAAATATACCCATTTCAATATTTAGCTCCAAAACAATATGATAACAAAGGAATTCTGGGAAGGCAGTGTAACCATGGGTGTCATGTTGCACGTTTCTACAATCCAACGTAAACGTGTGTGGAGTTGCGCTGTAAGAGCAAAGTCAGTGTAGAGTGTGTGTGGCCCGGCGGGGTTCGATACAAAGTGATACACGCAGCTCTGCAGTGCATGCAGCGTGTACCAATGGTGTAAGGTGGCTCAGAAGGGACATCGCAAATCGTGGGATATCAAAAATCCCATAGGCAATGCACGTTTCATTCTCGCCGGCGCTTTTGCCAGTAAACAGATCTTTCATCTTGATGAAAGTTTGCGTAGACTGAGACTCTGTGCTGAAATCGTGCATATTGCTCTGACGTCATGATGACGTCATCACGTGTCACATGACGTCATCTTAAAGGTGCATTTTTGAAGGGCCTATATTTAGAGAACCGTAGGTCTGATTAGATCAAACGTGGTAGGCTGGTAGGTGAGCATGTTATAGATGAAAATTGATGTGACGTCATGATGACGTCATCATACGATTTTATAGTATTGTTTAAGTTTTTGGACCTTAAAGCCATATATCATCAACAGAACATGCTAATTTAGAAAAAAAAATTGTAATAGGTTTGTTAGATCATACATAATTGTATATAAATGTGAAAAATGTGTGTTGTCATGAGGACGTCATCAAAAAATGTGCTTTTTTGAAACACGTATAAGGGTACATCCGATCATCACGAAAATTGGTGGGTATACAGATATTGTCACAAGAATGCAAACTCCGAAGTGACGTCATGATGATGTCATTATGTGTCACGTGACGTCACCTTAAAGGTGCGTTTTTCAAAGGGGCCATATCTAGACAGTTGTTGGACCGATTAGGGTGAAACCTGGTATGTTAAAAGGCCGGTAATTGAATATGATTTTAACATGGTTACGTTCTTGAATCTGTAAGCCATATCCCGTCAACAGAACAAACTACTTTCAAAATTTTTTGAAATAAGTTTGTTAGGTCATAAATAATATGTAAAAAATAGAGGCGATTGATGTGGAACATCATAATGACGTTATTAAAGGCGCAATTTATAGACACATATAAATTGGTAGATCCGTCGGATTGTCACGAAACTTGGTGGGTAGTCGAATTTCTCATTAGTAGGCAATATTCTAAGTGACATTATAGCAAATAATATGGAAAAGCCCTATGTTCTGTTTAGGAAACAGACATATAGCTCTCGTTATAATTTTGTTTCAGTAATTTAGTTTTAAAATTTTGATGAAGTACGTTTTTATATCAGTCAGATTTGTTATCAGTACTTGGTTTTGAATAATGTTGTTTAATGCGAAAAGCATACTTTGTTACATTTTCACGGTAACTTATTAAATGCAATAAACCAGTACAATTTAGAAATAGAAGCAGGGAGGGGAGGGGGATCGGCAGGGAGGGGGAGGGGGATCGGCAGAGAGGGGGAGGGGCATCGGCAGGGAGGGGGAGGGGCATCGGCAGGGAGGGGGAGGGGCATCGGCAGGGAGGGGGAAGGGAGGGGAAGGGAGGGGGAAGGGAGGGGGAAGGGAGGGGACAGGGAGAGAGGATTTGCCCCTCCAAATCTGCCTTCAATGCTAGTCCGAGAATACCAAAAAGGTTCATACAGGGGCCATCAGGGCGACATCTAAACTGAAATTTATGCTAATGGCCATCGGCAATTAATTAACTGATGCACTTGACTGGGGCCCTCCACGCTTTGGCGCCCCAGAATATCCTGAATATCCCTAATTACATCAAGGGGTGCAGCTGTGAAACCACAATGCGCCAGTCTTCCACAATGCATGGAGACTACAAACAAACAATGGGAACAGACACCCAGATGAGTCATTATTAATTCATCGTCAGTCAGTATGCTCTGTGGAGGAGATGTGACTGAGTGAATTTTCTTGGAAGTTACATGTACATGTTTTTATAGTTGATTTTCATATTAAATTGCTTGCTTTAAATTCATTTCTACATGTAACTTACATTCCTTCAATTGTTGGCGAGTTATTTTCGGGGAATGATTTTTGTCAGAGTTGGCCGATTTAAATCACGATTTAAATCAGTGATTTTAATTAACATGATTTAAATCTGCCAAAATGAGTGCCTTTTCACATTTTTGTGCTGTTATTATGCTCTTTTGACAAGAAATTCCTTCTATTATCAAACAAAAATAGTGCCGGCTTGCATGACAGAACATTTCAAATTGAAACCATCCATTTTTCCACTGAAACCAAGTATTCAGGTCATAGTGCTTTTTAAAAATATTTTTCTTTGCAAGAAAACAAGTTTAACTGGACTTTTTTGCATGGTCCCGGTAAGTCCACTTTTTCTTCTCCAAACATACATGTATGTCACTCCTATAGGCTTCAAATGTACTTTTTATGCAATAACCGGGCTAGTTTTCTATATTTATTGAGTGTTTTCTATGAATACGTGTAGGCCTAGATAATTAACGCTAATAAGCAAGAACCGAAATAATTAGGGCTTGATTTTTTTTTCTTAGCCAATTGCATAAAGACTTTCTCCATGGTGTAACAAGCAACCTGTAATTCACGCATCACTAACCCTTCAGTGTTTCTAATTCTAATGTTGGTCATCTGTAAGGAGAATACCCCACAAGAATTTATGTTATCAGTCCTTGGGATGATTATGTAATTAACCCCTTGAGTACAGCTTGTATAATGTGAACAATAGGCAAACAATGGAATGAATATGCACAAGAATGCCGGTATAGACATCAACCAGCCAGGTGGTTTTTTTTTCAAACCAGGGCTATACATGTAGCTGTCAGCGTGTTGAAGGGGTTAAAGCAAACATGGTGCATTATGTAATGGGACTGTCATGCAAGGGGACCTTTTCTTGAAAAATGCCTTCAAAGGTCTAGGTAAATTGATGAAATTTACCCACTACAGTACTAATCCATATATGGGAAGCTTCATGTACACAATGACACCCCTTTTTTAGCATTTACAAAAAATAGCCCCTCCATTAGTCTTGGTTCCAAGACGTCCTTAGCGGTGCTACGTATAGCGCGCACAGCCGGCCGACAGCGCCCTCTAGCTACACACAGACACCAAGGCCAAATCGCTAAGAACATCTTGGCTATTTCGCATGGGAGCGCGCGCGACCTGCTTAATGCATACTTTAACAGGCGGATCAAACGAATAATCGCGCTTGCGCACTGGAGGAAACATCAGGCCAGCTAATATCAGACGTTATCTCTGCCGACTTCAGTCCCAGATGTTCAGCACGATGTAACTGATCAACAGCCAAGGCTTTCAATGGCACGACGACAATATCCAGCACTTTCTCCTGTTTGCATTCGGTTACTTCGTTCAAGAAATCTAAGACCAATGGAGCAGCTTGAAAAATTACACTCTTACCAAATCCCGTTGGTAAATTAACAAACAAATCATGGCCACGTACAAATTGATGAATGGCACTGATGACTTTTTAGCTTTCCAAAGCCCAGTTTGTTTGCTGTAAAATCGATCGCTTTGTCCACGCGGTCAGACATTTTTTCCAACAAACGACGAATGGCTTGGCACTGCGCTGTACGTACGTACACGTACACCCGACGTGAGTACAGAAACTAGACTAGTGAGTGTTTGCGATTTACATGCGATAATGCAGCTACGTCACACGCGCATGCAAATGCCACACAGTTCTGCTCGCGATTTCGCCAAGACGTTCTTAGCGATTTGGCCTTGGTGTGTATGTGTAGCTAGAGGGTGCTGTCGGCTGGCCGTGCGCACTATATGTCGCACCGCTAAGGACGTCTTGGAACCAAGACTACCCCTCCATATGCCTTGCCAAATTCCCCCAAACAGATGCACAATTTCTGATCTTTCATATACATGCATGCATAGGAGAATATTATGAGGAGGAAATTAAGCTATAGAGCTTTCAGAAAAGAAAAAAAAACTGTAGACTGACACGGGTACATTGGTACAATGTACCCGTGTCAGTCTACATGTACTCATGGAGGTGTTTACTACCTCCATGATGTACTCCAGTGAACTTTATTTCAGAGTGCCCAAGAGAGGACTTGACTACTAAAATTAGATTCAAATGAAATGGAGATCTACATGTACAGGCACTTGTACGTCTGGGGATCACTGGTATCGTCAGGACGTACAACTCTCTACAAATCCACAGCCGTGCAGAGTGCATTCTGCTTGAATCGCTCTTAAGTACATTTGTACAACAAGCAATCTGATTGTCAGAGGAAGCATGGAGGCACTGACGTAAATCAAGATAAGGACAGGTAAAAACTTCACATAAAAACTTCACAGAAATTCTGCAGCATCTCTTGAAGCAAAGAGCTTTAGTTGTAATGACATGGTTTAATTCCAAAGATTACAATCAAGCTTTAAGGCATTCTTTTTTTTACAATCCATTAGACAAAAGTCACAAATATCAACCCACAGCATGGAGATAAACAGGAAATTTCCAACATTTGGGGATATTCCATGATAACAGGTGGACAAGGCTCAAGTCAACATGGTAAAAAAAAAATACAATTAGTTTTCATGCAAGCCATCAATGGCCATTCATCAGGAGCACCACATTTGATGTACATATATACAATGTACATTTGCCATTACAGACCTGGTGCCATTAACAATACCATATGGGCCCAATTTGATGGAGCTGCTAATCGCATAATTTTGCTTAGCGAATTTTCCTGCTCAGCAGAATTCAGCCGAGAACCAGTCACAAGTTGCATTACATTGCAAGCAATTTTGGGCTGGTGACCTGAAACAAAACTTTTGTATGCCGAGCAAAATGTTGTCCTTATAGCTGCTCCATGGCTCTCAGGTCAATGCTCCCACCCCTCAGATGTCCCCCCCCCCCCAAATAATGGTCATATTTTCCCTCATTAAAGATGCCCCCATATCTCGATACAGCCTGACAAAAATCTATCACTTGATGGCAGCCTATACATAAGTTAATACAGAATTGGTAATCAGTTATTAACATTTCAATAGGATATACATGTATATATGGGGCATTGTATTTTGGTTTTTGATGAAAATATCTTTAATAATCGAGATGAACCATCTGTGTTGCCGACTGATGAGCACCGGCTCAACCGACCAACACCTAATTGATGCAGAGAGCACAAGCGCGTTGTCTAACACTTGTCCTGCAGAACCGATGCCCCTGGGATTGACAGGCACAGGGTGTGGGGAAATTCTAGCAAGAGAAACAGTGGTCACAAGTGACCAGCCAAACCATACCTCATCCTGCGGCCAAAAATCGCTTTGCATTCGAGAGACGATTCTTCTGCCCCGCTTCCATTAAGAAAAAACATAGCTATTATTGCGATTTGCGAGTTGTAACACGCGGAATCCTGGAGGGGACTCGCGATAACAATATGTTGTTTCCTGCTTGCGCTCGGCAGAGTGCATTGAATTTGAGAAAAGAGGGAGTGCCACACACCATATCCGTTTGCACTCAATCTAATTGCACCTGTAATGTCATGGGTAATGAATGCGTACATTGTACAAAACGAGATATCTCAGATGATTGTAAGTGTGTACATGGACACAGCACTGAAATGAATCTTCAGTCATTGATAGTACATGTACATCTACATATACACAGCTATAAGACTACAGGTTGCAGGTGTCCAATTAACCTGTACATTTAAGGGTGAATTTGCTTCTATTTACAGTTACTGTGCTTGGGTTTCTTGTCTACGCCAGGGCCCAAATTCAAGTCATGGAATCCGTAACGATTTTTTAGCAAAAAAATCACTGCTACAATGTAACTATAGCAGAAAAATCTGCATCGATTGTTAGTGTATTTCACAGGTTAGCTGTGGATTTTGGCTTGTGTGAATGCATACATCCTGTAATCAAGGATTCTGTGCTTAGAGACCATTCAAAATGTTCAATGTTTTTAAATTTTGATGTGTTTTCTTCCGAAAATGTTTTTGTCCCACCGACCTACCCCAATTTTCTTAAAATATTGATTTGCCATTCAATAAAAAAAATAATAAAATGTCCAGTTCAGTTTATTTCATAACACATTCAACTTTATTGTTATATCTGCTACCTGAAAAATCTGCCAAAAGTCGGATGAATCTCATCCCTGACGTATACGTACCCCTGGCACAGGGTTGAAAAAATAAACGAATCGGAACGCGGGAGTAAATCGGCAAGTCAAAGGAGCTTTTCCTTTCTTTTTTCCTTTCCTTTTTAATGAAAAGTGATTTTCAATAATTTACCTTGACCCACACCCACCCACATTCTCGAAGAAAAAAAATTTGAAATTTAAAAACATTGAACATTTTGAATGGCCCCTTACATGGTTAGAGCAGAATTTCTTTGCTACAGGTAGCTCAGAAAGCATAAAACTGCAGGCCGTTAGCAAAGAATCGGGCACGTACTAAAGATTCTGTGAAATTGGGCCCAGCACTCCACTAGCATTACATGTATCATGGAGGAAGATTCTTTAGCTCCATGCATGTATGTAGCAAAGGAAAATTCCAAACCTTTATTCAAAGACTGATCTACAATTACATGTGCATGTAAATTTCATATGTAAGGCCAAATAAAAAAAAATCCATGTTTAGCGTCCCCACCCGCTTCCTTTTTTAAAGCCGCCTGCTTTTTTTTTTTTTTTTTTTTAATGAAAAAACACGAAAAAAAATGAAGAATATTTGATCTTTTTCGAAAAAAAAAAAAAATCCCAAAACAAAAAGTCGTATTTTTAGACTCTAGCATCACCTTGTGTATGCTGGCGGCCATCTTGAAAAATAGCCCAGCCGGACGTCTTGGAAAATGTGTCGAGCGGCCATTTTTGAAAAAAAAAGAAAAAAAAAAGGGCCTCCTCCTTCCTATTTTTCAAAAAGGCAGGACGCTAAACATGTTTGTTTTTTATTTGGCCTAAGCACATGCAACAAAATCTTCCTGAAATACCGGTATAATGTACTGTGTCCATGAATCCATCTGTAAAAAAAACAACTCTAAAGATAAAGATATATGCATACATTGTACATGTACATGTAATGCTTCCACGCTTGTCAGAATATGTACGTAAGCTTCCTTGATACAGAACACAGAGCTGACAAAAGATACATGTATGGACAAGTCCAGCAAATATTGCTCCTGCATGTGTATTATAATATCCATCCGAATAGTTTCAAAATTTTCAAAATTTCACCAGCACCCTAATCAGACCAATTTCCATGTTAATTGTACATACCATTTCGTCAAAGAGGAATAACTGTAGGGACTATGGGCTTATGATAAAAAAAGACAATGAAGGGCCTTATTCTGGGTGGTGGTTGAACACACGTGTACATGTACATACTAGTGTAGGTTTGATGCAGCCAGGGAGTTATGAACCTTGTGTCCTTAAGCAAGGTATTTTACTCTAATTGCCTCTCCACCCGAATCAGACCGATTATGTGCATACCAAAAGGTTTAGATGCAGCCAGGGAGTTATGAACCTTGTGTCCTTAAGCAAGACAGTTTACTGCAATTGCCTCTCCACCTACCAACGGCCATTTATCAGGCAGCTGCATAGCACACAAATTTGCTAAGCATCGAAAAAACATTTGCTTGGCTAATACAGGCTACCAGCCTACATAATTGTGGTTGTATTGCATTTATTTTGGTTAGCATATAAATTTGCTAAGCAATATTTACTGCTCATCAGCAGCTCTGTACATGTAGGAACAAATGGATACAACATACCTAAGTTGGTTCCAGCACGGTCCACACAGCTCAGGGGCCAATTTCATGAAGCTGCTAAGCATAAAAAACTTGTTTAGCATCCAAGTCTTGCTAGGAAAAAGCAGGCCACCGGCCAAATCTCCATGTGATCTTCATGCTAAGCAAACAACAGCTGAACATCATTCACAAGCAATATAACTCACTTGAAAATGTATAATAATAATATAATAATGCAGTACTTATATAGCGCTTTATACAAATGTCTCAAAGCGCTTCACAATTATTACCCCTGGTCAACAGGCCATGAGATCAGTTCTATGCAGCAGTTCAAAATCAGCACAATCTATTCTCTACCCTCACAGGTACCCATTTATACTCCTGGGTGGAGAGAGGCAATTGTAGTGTCTTGTCCAAGCACACAAGCCCAATAATCCCCAGGCAGGGTTCGAACCCACATACCATCATACCCGAGTTAGACACGGTATCCATTGGACCACGGTGCCCTCAAGATAAAATTTAGTTGGTAATCCTGTTTTTTACCCATTTGATTTGTGTGCATGTCAGCTCAATGAAATTGGCCCCTTGCCCAGCGCACGCAAATTTACTGCAAAGTGCAAAGAACCAAATGTACTCCCCATAGTAGTCTAGAGGAGTATGGGAATGATTAATGACCCCAGTATCCAGGACAGGATATCATGTTTAGGACAAATGAAATGATACCCGTTTCTTATTAAACCAACCCACCCACCAGCAGATCACTCATCCTAAATCTTTTTATTAAAAAAATTCCTTGTTCGGAAATTTCAGCATTTAAGAAAAAATTGAAATCACCCAATACAAGGCTAAAAGCCACTCTAGGTAAAAGGTTACATGTATGTGTACATATCGTAGGGTTGGCGACATTTTGAATTGCCAACCCCATCACCCTTATGGTTTTCCTGGGCCAAGATCCAAATAGAGAATAATTCTTGAGAAATTATCCCAATTTTCAGACCTGGGCAGACCCAGACGGAATAACTTCCACCGTTGGTGAGACCAACTCACCTCCCTCCTAGCATTTGATTGAACTTGTTATTTTGTTATTTATTAATACACATTTGTTGGAGTTGTCAAAGCTCAGAATCAATACTGTAACACAGAAGCTGTTGTACATGTATTGTTATCAAGAAAAAAATTATAAATGTTGGTCCTAAATAAGAGAAAGGTCAGCAAGTATCGTGGACAAAGATAACCAGCTCTTTCCCACACTTTTCTTTGGTAGTAAATTTAAGCAAAGATAAAAGTGTTTTCCCAACAACCCAAGCCTACACATTGCATTCCAATGTGTATTGTACCAGAAAACAAGTCTGACTCTGACGCAAGAAGGCACCTCAATTAGTAGAAAGGTTTTGCAGAACATTCTAATGGGAACACTGCATGAACACAACCTGCTCCTGACTGGAAGAGTATGAAAAATAATTGACGATGAACACTTGTCCCTGTGCATGTACGTGTTCACCCAAGAACAGCCTGTTCCCATTTCTGACAAATCAGGACATTTTGGAAGATACTGATGACAATTTGGTACATGTAGAGCGGGGGTACGGTATTCCGGAGGTCGCAGGTTCAAATCCCGCTCCTGCCAGTTTTCTTTGTTCACTTAAAAAATTTATTCAAATTTACCTGGTCAGTTTCCCTTGTGGATTGCTTGACAAATTTTAAAGCAGGAATATTCATAGTTTTGAGAAGGCGCCGTAAATTAGGCTTGGGGGTCTCCAACATTTTTGGAGTGGACTCCGACTCTCAGCAGGAATCACGGTTCCATTCGGAATGGACTCCATATATCGATGTAATACATTAAATGCATCATCCAAGCAGTGCTCAGCCCTTATACAGCTGGCTCACACGTGTAGGCAGTGCAGCCTTTGATTCTATTGATTTGATTCACGGATGGAAAAAGCTGGCCTGTCAGATACCGCACGTGGTCTTTTTGCATAATCTACAATCTCAATGAAGTCGGCAACTTTTAGAATTGTTTGGTGGTGTGTGGAACTGTCCGCAAGTACACAGGATTTGGGAGTCAACTCCTCACAAACAAAATAAAAAATTAAAATCGCGATTCAAATTCCCATATGTTGCAGTCGAATAGAGCTGACTCCTGCATGTTGCCCAAGACTACCCTTACACACGTTATTATTAATATTAACCCTAACCCTGCTGAATCCATCAATATCAATTTTCACACACCCTGGGGGGTTATGGAGCTTCTTACAACTGCAAGTATATGAAAACATGCATTCCTCTTTGATCTACAAACCCCCCCCCCCCTCAATACATTGTATATATTACATTGTCATTGTTCACCCTGGCTACGGTCTTGTCTGTCACAATAGAGTTAAATCCATATAGGCTACAGCCATTCATAATTCAAGCTTCCAGCATGAAATTTCATGACTGCATAAATGTCTAATTATTAAGGGGAGAGAATGTTGATTCCACACAAAATATATACACATGACGACAAAGGCCTACCTCTTCTCATCCAAATAAGGTAGAATTGATCGCGCAGGAAAAACCTTGAATTCTCCTTTTGAAAAGACAGGAAATTGGTCGTTGGTTGGTTGCTCCAGTTTCGTCTTTGTTGCTGGCGATCGGTCTGTCAGACTCGGGAACAAACATGCCTACGATCTCACCAGCAACCACTTCATTATTTTTTTTTTTTTTTTTTAGCTCCGTTTTAACCACATCCCTTGCTTTATTCACTATTTGAGGCTGTATACGTCATGTATTGAAAGGCAAAACAAAAACTGGTTTCCTGTTTTTGTTGCTCCTGCACATGACACTTTAATAATGCAGACTTCAAAGTTGTTGCAACATTCTGGAGGTTTTATTTAGGCCACTACAAAAACAACAAAAAACATGCTACGTGTACATGCAGCAAGAATTAAAAACAAATTAAGCTCAAATTTGTAATGTTCTTAAATAAAATGAGGCTCCTTGGGGAACAATGTTGCTACAATAATGCGTCAATAATTGCTCAAACAAAACTGTCTTCAGGCTGAATAATACTTCATAAGTCGAATTTCGACCAGCAGACTTACATGTACTGCTACATCGTACAAGTAGTACATGATTTGTGTAAATACCGGCAATTATAGTGGACTAGGGACAAAAGGGTTAGGGCATAGACAAAGGGGGTCCACGATTGTACAAACAAAAGAGGGACAAAATAGGAGGTCCGCGATTGCCGGTATTTACATACAAAGTGTGTACATGATGTACAAATGTAATTCTCTAGCCAGTCACAAGACAGACAGAAGACAACCTTTTCCATGAAATATGCCAACAGATACTTTTATCTTATTTTTTTTTTGGGGGGGGGGGAGGTAGAGTGGATGAGAATAGTACCGAAAGCAATTTCATAAATTAGCAGATTTTCTGGCACACTGACAATCATCAATCATTTGCAGCATAAAACAAATTTGTTAGCAGACACCTTTCCCATCCTTTGTCTCCTTTGAGTGAATGGATCTAATAGGCCGATTTTAAGCACCACCCTTTGTTGTATAGACCAATCACAGCCATGCATGTCACACGTCCGTCACTTTTGTCGACCATAATCACAGTTGTGATTGGTCAACACATCAAGACAGGGCTCAATGAATTGATCTATTCAATGGCTCTGTTTAATAAAACCCATTCTGTCCGGCTGTTATATAGTGGGGTGCTGGTATATACAATACAGTCTTTGTGCGCGCAGCCAAGCGTAATGCAAACAATAGGCAAACAATGGATCGAGTACGCACAGGAATGCACATACATGTATACAGGCATGCAACTTGGAATTAAACTAAAAACGAGGAAATTCCAATCTTTACAAGATTTTGTACAGTGTTTTTCAATTTTCAATGGCATAATTAGTGTGAAGTGAAAAACGAGGAAATCAGCTGATCTGAGGAAAAGTTGCATGCCTGACATTATAGACGACAACTGGCAGGTGGTATTTTTCAAACCACGGCTATGGCAGTCGTCCATATTCAATTGGTTAATCAGTATAGCTGCTAACTATAGCAGACAAATTGTGATAGCCATTCATTTCGGGGTCTGGGAAATTTCTATTCATGTGCCACTATTTTGAGCAAATTCTGCATCTGAAGTTCACTTCAATTCAATTTTATTAACCCAATGGGGGAATTGTTTTATTGGCTTTTCCGAAATCCTTCGGAAAAGGCTTTGTTTTTGTTCTGATTTTTTTTTTTTTTCTTCTTCTTCTTCTTCTTTTAGTTCTGACCAAAATCCCATAGACTTTGTACACGAATTTTGTGCGCGGCACTTTGGTCACTAAACAACATCAGATCTTAATCAGACTTAACACAAACATAGACCCTAAGCTGAAATTGTATGCCGAAGAGTGACGTCATGATGACGTCATCACGTGATTTTTTATGAATTTTTAAATTTTGAAAATCGTAACATTCTTTTCAATATATCTAGCCAACAAAACAAGATATTTTCAAAATTCTTTTTGTTATAGGTTTGGTATGTCTCAAAGATATGCCCTAAAAGGCGAAAATTGTGTGACGTCATGATGACGTCATGATGACGTCATCAAAAATTAGTTTTTTTTTAACGCATGTCAGGGTCGGTCCGATTATAAATATGTATACATTGAATTTTTCTCTACCTAATTCCAAAATTTCATGATCGTGGCTCACTCAAGTAAGAAATAACAGTCATTTGAAAATGTAGACCAAATTCAATATAACACAAAGGAATTCTGGGAAGGGCGGATAACCATGGCTTAAATGTGCGTGCTGTTTATAAAAAGGGTTGATTTATAGTCTTTTTTCAAGTCGCTAGACTATTGCCGATAGCATTTGTAAAGTTTTCTTTCTTACCGGCCAGTTTGGCTACTTGGCAAACACTTAGACCAACTGCTCAGAATGTGTGCGAACTTTTACGTCATGATGACGTCATCACATGTCACGTCACGTCATCTTAAAGGTGCAGTTTTGGAAGCCATATATCTACAAAAGTACAAGTTCGATTAAGTTGAAAAGTAATACCCAGGTAGCCCAGCAGGTTTATAAATGAAGATTAACATGATGTTGACGTCATTATATGTCACGTGACGTCATCTTAAAGGGGCAGTTTTCGAAGCCATATATCTACAGAAGTACAAGTCTGATTAAGTTGAAATGTGGTATCTAGTTAACATAATAATGAAGACCTCATAGCATAGATGTCTGTAGAACAATGACGTCATGATGATGTCATCGGGGTCACATGACGTCATCTTAAAGGTGCAGTTTTGAAAGTCATATATCTACAAAAGTACAAGTTCGATTAAGTTGAAAGTAATATCTAGGTAGCCCAGTAGGTTTATAAATGAAGATTAACATGATGATGACATCACATGTCACGTGACATCATCTTAAAGGTGCAGTTTTGGAAGTTCGTATATCTACAAAAGTACAAGTTCGATTAAATTGAAATGTAATATCTAGATAAGTCTGCAGGTTTATAGATGAAAATTAACATAACAATATGATGACGTCATTATATGTCACGTGACGTCATCTTAAAGGGGTAGTGTTCGAAGCCATATATCTACAGAAGTACAAGTCTGATTAAGTTGAAATGTGGTATCTAGTTAACATATATGAAGACCTCATAGCATAGATGTCTGTAGAACAATGACGTCATGATGACGTCATCGGGGTCCAATCTTGGTATGCTGGTAGGCCAACTCGCATTACAGATGAAAATTGATGTGACGTCACGATGACATGATCATACAATTTTATATTTTTGTTTAAATTTTCCAACTTTGAAGCCATATCTCTTCCACGGAACATGCAAATGTCAAAATTCTCTATTTTTTTAACGTTTGTTTGGTCACATATACTTAAATATAAATGTGAACAACGTATGCAAAATTCCAAGTGATGTAATAAAAAAAACCGGAAAAGCCCTATGTTCTGTTCTTGTAACAGACATAGAAGTCTAGTTTTTATTGCTAGCATGCTCAGAACATCCTCTTTGCTGTGCCTGCTGCTCATGGTCTCTGTGAAATGGACAAAGGTTCTGTATAAGCAGGAAACCGTGCCTACCAGCAGCATTTAAACTGAACTCATGATCACTGCAGGTGAAGCCGTCTTGAAACGAATGGAATTTCAATCAAAAGGTGTTGGAATACGACACAGTAATTGCATCCCAACATGCTTCTGGGCAAATTAGATATTGCCCAAAAAAATAAATAATTAGCATCGATGATTTGAGTCAGTTGTGTTGCCACTCTCAACACTCATAAAGAAATAATGTCATTAATCCTGGGGGCAACATTTACCCAGCTAATCGAGCATTCCTAATGTGTCCTATCTCTCAAGTCAATATTTAGCATAAATGTAATTGGGGAAGCAGTCGGGCTCCCCAGAGGGAACGATGTAATTTATAATGAAAGGTACAGCCTTAACCTTGGGGACAAATTAAACCACGGCTGACTGGGGGCCCTAATCCACCTCCAGTCTTCCTACTATAAACCTGTTTCTCAGCTGTCTGGCGGGGGCAGATTTCCCAGTCTGTTCAAATCAGTGGAGACTGCAGTTTTACACGGAAGTGTCAGGAGTCTGGGTCCTGTGAGCACACTTAATCCTCAATAAGCAATGATTTGTTTTTGGAAGGGAAATATTTTTCTTATGCATAGTTCATGCTAATGAAAACCACATTTTCTATTTTGGGCCAGTGGAATACTCCGAAAAAAAAAACGCTTTTATGTTAATTTGTAGATCACAAATTGAAGTACTTGATTTTGTACCGGTATTCCGGAGGTCGCAGGTTCGAATCTCGCTCCTTTGTTCGCTTTGAAAATTCATTCAAATTTACCTAGCCAGTTTCCCTCGTGGTTTGTTTGATGAATTATAATTTTGAACCTTTAAGCAGTTTTTCAATTTCATGATAAATTTACGTCAATACCTTTTCATTTTGTGATTTTTCTTTTCTTGCAGTTATATAGGCCTATACTGTGATTTTGCTGCTTGCAATCTTCATTTTTCTTATTTGGTACCTTAGAACACATTTTTGACAAGAACCCTGTATTACTGAACAGTTGTGCATCTTACAATAATTCATGTAATGAAAAGAATTTCCAACCTGTTACACATAGTTCAATGACATGTTGAGTAGATTTCCTAGGCTTTTCTACTGTACAATGTATATGTGTAAATTGGGTATTTGGAAGGGCTTAATCTATCCGTAATTATTCAGGAACAAAATAAGCACAGAAATCCACTACTCAAGATTAACTGGACAATTTCTCTCTGAATAGCCTGACTCATCCAATGAAGCTGTTGTCCGCTGTGATCAAGGGATGCTTGGCAAGATTCATTAGAACTCTCCACGGGAAAAAAAATACTAAACGTGAGAAACCGGAGAACAGAAAAAAAATGCGCACTTTGAGTAGTACCGGCCAGCTAGCGTTCCATTGAAGTTAACCGCACCATGGTGACTCAGATATAAAAGCGGTATGTTTCAATCAAAAGCTCTCTGGAAAACAAAGAGCCTGCACTGGGACTAATTTGCATTGAAACAAGCACTACAAGTGCCGGTGTGATGAGGCTGGTAAAAAAAAAAACTTTATAAAACAACTGCATGCACTGAATTAATCATCTTTGCAACAGTTTTTTTCTCTTCTCTCTCTCTTCATCTTTTATTTATTTCAGTGCCTGGGGTTACGCGGTCTGTGGTTATACATGTAGACACAGAATATGAATTAGCCATCCGACATCGCAAAAGTGGCCATGCAGTTAAATCTTGAAATTTTGTGTCTTTTCATGTTTGGATTTTAAATAATGTTCTCAATAATTAAAACTAGGAAACAGAATAACAATGTCCTGAATTCCCCCCAAAATTTGGCTTTTTAAATGTTGTGGCAGAGGTGACATACATGTACGAGTGAATACATTTAATAACTTTGAACATAATTTATAATATAGGGTTTTGGATTATTCATAATGCCTACTCCTATCTGCAATAGCACTGTTCACTGTTGAAGTTGTTACAGTGTATAAATATTCATACTTATAGCGTGCACATGTGGAACTTGCCTCCAACAGGCCGTATGCAGGTACAATGACATGACCTGGCCTTGGAATCATGTATTGAAGATTCAATGGTCAGCAGCTCCTGTCATTGGGTCATGTCACAGTTCATGTTTCAGCGTAACAACACATACATGTACTTGTGTGTAGTGCGTACCCAGTCAGTGTGAAACTGACATGAACTGACCTGGGATAAATCATACAATGGATATACATGCCATGACCTGACCTGATTCCGGTACCTGTTATTCCCGGGTTGGGTCAGGCCATCAGGTCATGGTTTATGCAACATTGTCTTGTTGGGCCGGGATATCCTCAAACATTTTAAGCCCATTAAATAATAGCGAACAGTGCTACTGGAAGAATGGCTTGTTTGACTTGACCTGACTTGACCTGACTTGACCCTATTTGGAGATGCACGTGTACGTGCGATGCGTGTCCAGGTAAAGTCAGGTCAGGTCGTGTTATGTACGTACAAGGCGTATATGAATGACAAAACCATGAATGCTCCGCATCTGGTCCACGCGCACCCTCATTAAATTTCTAGAGATCTACTTTCAGCTCATTTGGCAATTTTTAAAATACCGAACAGTGCTATAGGCCTGCATACATAGTGTGCTTAATGGACAGCCATGTTTGGAAAGATGAATGGCTACATAATAAGTATTATTCCCAGTATTGCTTTTATCATTTTTTTTTATGTTGTCTACATATCATATAATTATATATTTCTGGGAAAGGGCTTTAGTAAACAGTATGTCTGGACAAAGGCATGGTTTTAGTTGAACTGCGGAGTATAAAATAAATAAATGTTGACTCAGTGAATGAAGTATATGTCCAACCACAACTTTCAATAGTCAGTGCAATGTCTCCAAGACTTCCAAAGTGAGGTACATGGTAACAGTAACTTTAGAGAATGTAGGCCTACATACTGTACACTACTGGACGTGTTGGTTGAGACACGGCATCACTCTGGCATTTGGGGAAGCTAGAGGCAAGATCCATGTGTGAAAGCAAACAACCAACTATGGTGAATCTTCAAATAAAGGTGCCGACTACTCGATGTGCCTTAGTCAGCCTCAGGAAGGGGAAGGAGGCAGGGATGTTCCGCACCTGCCACAAAAGAAATGCTATGCAGCGACAAACCCCGTACAGGTCACAAGTAGTGGTCTCGGAACTTCAAGGACAGAGCACAGCAGTGATGTTGTGGGTTCAAGTCTGACAGCAGGCAATTTGTACATGTATGCTAATGTGCCACACAACTTTGCAGAAAACCCCGCCCAAATGTCATTAATTCAAGGATACTATGCGACAGAAATCGCTACATTGAGACTGGCTTTACACCTATTAACGATGCCATTTTGGGATTGCAACTACATTGTCAAAATTACAGGTACATGTATATGATGTGGGACCGGTAGAGCTGATGTCACAGTTGCAGGCAGTGTTCATACTTTGTATGATTCAACATATACATGAAATAAACTTGTGAAAGTTTGAGCTCAATCCATCATCAGAGTCACGAGAAAATCATGAAAACTGTTTTAACAGATTTTGTACATGAAAATGAATTAAACTGTTGCAAACTGCTGACTGACTGAATGGACCTGAAATATACAAATCAAAAAATTAGCTGGCCTGACGTCTCAAACTTAAGCAAGTTCTTTCTCAAAGGCAAATGACAGAGTACAAGAAACAAGATTTTGTACATGTTTAAAAAGGGCTCTTTTCAACTGTTGAAATTGAAACAAGCAACAGCTTGTTTTGAAGGTCTTCGGATACAATTTTCTCCAAGATGACAGCATTTCAGATGGAAATATTTCTCAGGAGGATTGATACTGGTACCGTCTTTATTAACAGTAGGGGAGATGGGGGTTAGTTGGAACGATTTTTATAAAAAACGTCTAGATAACACAGACGGATTTTATTCAAGAAACAATAACTATACCAGTTTATGCATATACATTGTACATATGTGTTACAAATATAGCCTATACAATTCTTAGACTTGTTGATGGTTACTTAAATAATCCATCTTGAACATGACTATGTCATGTGTTCTAACTTACCCCACCTATGGGGTAAGTTGGAACATGGTATGGGGTAAGCTGCAACATGGTGTGCGGTTACTTAGAAAGTATACTATAATGACTTAAAAACTACATTTATTATTTAAGTTCAAGTATAATTTTTCCAAGCACTACTGGCCATGCACCCAGCATGTAAAAAAAAAAAAAATAACTGAAATAAATATGCAGGAAGTTGCAACAGTTTGAACTTCGATTGACTTGCACTTCTCGCACAGATCGCTCCATAACGTCTGGTGGGGTCTGGCCACGTGTAGTTTTGCGTTTATAGTTCCGCGGCATCTTGATTGCTGAAGAGGAACAAAAAGAAATTTGTTAAAAGGGTTGTGCAAAAGGAAGATGGGAAAAACACAGGAATAGCCAACATTCTAGGTTTTTTTCATTGAAATATTGCAGGCGTACAACAGATGAATCTACATGTATAGGCCTACATGTAGGTGCAAAAAAAAATGAGCACTAGGCCTACATTTATAATAGGAATAGCCAACATTCTATACTTTGCTCATTTAAATATTGTTACAACAGATCTAGGTCTACATCTATTATTTGCAGTAGGCCTACAGCAAACTTTATGGTGCACAAAAAGTTTGAAAATAGATTAGAAACCTTCATTTAAAAGGCACTTCCTTCATACATGAAAATAGATGAGAACTTTAATTCAAAGGGCACTTCATTCATCATTATGTTTGGGTTTGTTGGAACATGTTCCTACTAGCCCCCTTCGAAATGTTCCAACTAGCCCCAGTGGCCCATGTGACAGTTGTAACTGCTTACTACGCAAAAGAGGGGCTACAATAACACATCTTTTTAACCTTATTTTGTAGCTTAGTACTGGAGCCTAAAATACTCAGAAACTAGTCACTATTATTTATAAACATCAGTAAGATAATACAAATTGTTTGAATAGTGAAAAATTTACTCAGAAGGTGAAAAAAACAAACTTACCATGTACATGTACCTCCGGGTGACGTCTCAACACACTAATCCCTCATTTGTTTTGTACACACACACAAAGTCCAAGAAGTCTGTGGAGGTGGACCGTGTGTTGAACTTGAACTTGGCCACTATGCACGGCCTGTTGTTCTACAATTCACGCTCCGGTGGGCGCACCCGGAGTATTGAAATATACGAGTTTTCGGGAAGAAATATTGTACAAATACTGCTAAAATTACTATTGCAAATCAGTATTTGTGGCGTTTGGTTGTATATCAGAAGTTGGCTGCTATATTTTGCCTTTTTTGAAAATAAAAAGTTTCGGCAAAAATAATCCCGGCGCGAACTGGTTAAGTACCATCAATACTCCAATTAAAACTCACACCAGAAAAATTGGCAAGAACAACTATTTTGTGTAAGGGGCCCTATCACCCCCCCCCCCCCCCCCACCCCCACCCCCCCCCCCCCCCCCCAAAAAAATGATGCAGCAGCCTCAAACAATCAGAAATAAATTTTCATTCTCTATGAAATGTAGAACAAAAAGCTATGCCAATAGCTTTTTCCCTCGTTCTGTATCTCTATGGAATTCTTTGCCTGGTGCATGTTTCCCTTCATCTTATGATCTTTCCTGCTTCAAGAGGAATATTAATTCCTACATGTACTGCATGTAGACAACACGTCTAGTTTCTTTTTGTAGCTCTGTACCTCAAGTGGCTTGTAGCCTTGTTCGGGGTGAACTTGCATGAAAAAAATGCATCACTGACCATGCCTCAGTTTACCATTTCTCTCCCCTTTTTACGTACTACATGTATATTTACAAACCCCATTCATTATTACTGTTTAATTTAGATCCTCAGCAGTTGCATCAATTCAAAACCAATTAGCAGTCAATCAATACATCACACCCAGCTCAGCACAGAAAATGAAGCATGATTTTTCTAATGGTCAACTCTTATTGGCTATTGGTAAATAATAACTGTCAGTTATCACTAATGACCTCATCTCCAGACGAATGAGAACAAACACAGATTTAGCACCACCTGAATACATACAAAATGTAAGTTCAATTCCGATTGACTGATACTGACTGAACGCCTATACCCAACACACTCTGAAGACAACAAGGCCTGAGCATCATTTGACTAAAGAAACATCTGTGAACATCAATGACAGACTAACTTGGACAGTGTTTGAACAATGCCAAGAAAAATAAAAACTGATCATTTCCACTGCCTTAATAACTTGCATACTAATTTTATGCTCATGGCTCGGATGATGATTGAGTTCAAACTTTCACACATTTGTTATTTCACGTACCTATGTAGAATCACACAAAGTATAAACACAGTACATCCTCTCATCATGGAGTACTGTCACCACATCTGGGCTGGTGCTTCTGCTTGTCACTATATTTTATTAGATGTACAGAAACACATTGTTAATTTGGTTGGAGAAGAGTTGGGCTCATCCTTACAATCACTCTCTCACCGGAGATCTGTTGCTACTCTTAGTCTGTTCTGTAGGTATTTTCATGGGAAATGTTCCACCGTCTTGTCCAGCTTGGTTCCTCCAGTTAGGGTGTTTGAGCATGAAACTCGTCCCTCCACCTGTGCCCACCAGTATACTCTAGCTGTACCAACATTTAGATGTAGAACAAAAGGCTACGGCAATAGCTTTTTCCTTCATTCTGTATCTCTATGAAATTCTCTGCCTGGTGAATGTTTCCCTTCATGTTACAATCTTTCCTGCTTCAAGAGCAATATTAATTCCTAGCTCTTGTATCTTTGACTCTTTTTTTCTCATTGTAGCTCCATACCTCGAGTGGCTTTTAGCCTTGTTTGGTGTGAACTTGCATAACAAAAATTTAAACAAAAAACCTGCCAACAACTGAATCGTCAGCTCTACCAATGTCATACCTTTTTGTATCACATCACAGCACATACATGTACTCCGCAAGCTAAAATCATTCTTCGTTAGAATCAACTCAATTCATCTCAATTCAGACATTTCAATCAAAATTCTACATAGTTTCAGTTCCAACAAATATGCAAATGATTTTAGTCTGCACTTTATGGTGTTTGTCAAACAGAAGATGGTAACAAAAGAGGAGAAATGGTTTCAATATGTAGGCTAGGATCTTTTGTTAAAAATAAGAGGTTTGGGTAGAGACAAATTATGGATTATAATTTTATTTCCCCACAAATTTACAAACAGAGGCACGTGGTAAATAAATTACCAAAGACAGTTCAGTTTTTAGGTACTGGATCTATTCAGTTTGATGATTAAAAAAAAAAAAAAAGTGTAAGTAAAACACTGGCAAGCTGCTTGCGTGACAGAAATCTACAGGGATGGAACTCACACATCGTGGTGATGATTTGAGGCCTTGGATGGGTTATTCGTCGATTCCCCAAGGAACATCCGTAACAGCTTTGGGGTCTCCATTTCATGGAGGCAGCGCCAATCTAAAGCCCGGCTGACGAGACAGGTTCGTTTGCCTTGATCACATCAGATGGAGATGTTGTTTGGCTTCACAGCTCAGAGACGACCACTCCGAGGTCTGGCCAAACTTCGCATGAAGAACAAGATTTTCATGTACATGTATGTACTACAGTGTGCATCGAAGTTGAATCAGCCATGCTTAGCTTAGTTTACATTATCACACAATTTTACAACGGAAATGCTATACTATACATTATCAGCCTTTGGGCATGAAACATCCATGGTCCGGCAGCTGCATGATAATTTGTATCTCTGGTAGACCCAGGTGCATTTCAGAATATTGCCTTGACAGAACCCGTTTTTGCGCAGTGCATGTATGATATAATATACATGTATAACCTCACCTATTACTGCAAAATACTACTAAACTGTGGAATGCCGTACTCTTACTACACTGGCATATGAGAAATTGTGTAGTATAGTGTGTTTCACCCCAAATGAATGCCTAGCTAGGACATCAGGATTAAAGGTATGATTTACATGTTGCTTTGGGAGCAATCAGAAACCAAATTGATTAGTTCCAATCTGAAAGCTTACTGTTTATAAAGATGGTACTGATGGTCTGAATTGCTGTCGCCTCTGTGAAAATTGTCTCTGAAGATCTCCAAAAATGCTGTGGCTTTATTAACCCTAACCCACGTTAATACTACCACATCGGTGCATCAGTGCAGCACGATGCAAAGTGTGCAGTGAGCTCTATAGCTTTAAAGTGTAAATTGCATTTTCGCAAGCATCATAAACGTTAACCCTAACCCACCTCAATCCTCCAAAATCCTCCTTGCAGTTTTGGAGGATTTTTGAGGATTGAGGATGAATGGTATTTCAAGAAAAAGAGGATTTTTGTAGGATTGAGGATGAATGGTGTTTCAAGCGAGGAGGATTTTTTTAGGATTGAGGATGAATGGTGTTTTTAAAAAAAGGAGGATTTTGGAGGATTGAGGATGAATGGTATTTCATGAAAAAGAGGATTTTGGAGGATTGAGGATGAATGGTGTTTCAAGCGAGGAGGATTTTGTAGGATTGAGGATGAATGGTGTTTAAAGCACAAGAGGATTTTGGAGGATTGAGGATGAATGACGTTTCAAAAACAGGAGGATTTTAGAGGATTAAGGATGAATGGTGTTTGAGAAACAGGATGATTTTGGAGGAACATATGCACAAAAATTGGGGATTTTGGAGGATTTATGAATGCACTTTTTGGGGCAGGGCAATCGGAGGATTTTGGAGGATTGAGGATGGTTCCTAGTAAAAAGGGTCTAGGGGGTTAGGATTAACAATCAAAATGTTCACAAAATCACTGTTAAAAGCATATGTTATTTTCCGCTATTTCCTTGTAACTCTCGCATGGATTGAGCTCAAACTTTCACAGCTTCGTTATTTCAAGTACATGTTGAATCCCATCGAGTATGAAGACCGTATACAACTATTAGGAGAAGGTGGGTTAGTCCCACCAACGGTGGAGCTTACCCCGCCTAAGTCTGTAGTTCTGAAAATTTGGATACTTTAAGTATCTATTGAAGATTTTATCCTCTACTTACATGTAGATCAGGCCCAAGAAAACCCCCACCAGGCTTAACCTCACCACCTCTGATGTACAATGTAGCCCTTTACCTCGAATGGCTTTTAGCCTTGTATTGGGTGACTTCCATAAAAAATGTATATGCTCCGGGCAGCTCTGCCACTATACCTTTCATACTTGTACTCCTGACTGTATTAAAATAAATATCTAGCCAAGTGTACTGTCAAACTTGTTGTCTGCAGGGCATGTACATTATGCTAAGTTCCCTGGGGATTTCTGATATAAGAATGCTTCAACGTTATTTTAAAAGCACAATATAAATGTGATCATGGATAAACATCTCAGACAATTTTTGGAATCTATCAGACTGTGATACGACTTTAGTTAAACTTCCCAGGTATGCAAGTGTCAAGGGAACACGCAGCCCTGACCACGACGTGACAAATCGTTCTCCCTGCGGACTGTGCAACGTACATGTAATTTTGCTAGGCAGTACTCAATCTTTAAAGTCCAAATGTCTTTGCATCTCAGCATAAACTCTTGTTGCATTGCCATCAGTTTCAAGAAACCTAAGAATCTAGAAGGGAGAGTGATTAAAAGAAATCTGGCAGCATCCTGTCCCGCTGTGACAAATGAAGTCTCCCAACCAAATCCCCCATACCTTAACACCCTCTTGATCCTTGACACATTATCACCGAAATTCACTTAGGGTAACCCAGGAGAACACCGATACTGCCCGACATAATTTGCCTGCCAAGTAATGGTAAATCAACAGGGCTCTTCTTTTTTAACCCTTCGCGGTGTTGATAGCGCTGCAGTAACTCAAAAACGTGACCAGGAAGTGAAGAACTAACAAGGGCTTAGAGTCCGAGGCGCGGCAAAGCGGCGAAGCTAATTTGAAAGTGAAGCCTGACGCGGCCTGATTAGGCTGTCAGGAGTCTGTCTTGTGGAAGCTTGGACAATCTGTCGGCTCCTAACAGTGTGAATCTGATGATCAAAGTGTAAGTGCAAGGTCTGCATATTTACTGTGTGAGATTGGAAACACATCCAACTCTGAGATGCAATCACACTCTTGATCTATTTTCGGTGTTCCGAGTCTCCCGCAAAATGTCAGGGTGTGCAAACACTTGAACCACTACGGAGTACATGTACAGGTTCATTCCCTCTCTTTGGAAACTCTGCAAAAAGCCACAATGCAAATGACACTCTAGGCACTGTATGTGCACAAGTGACACAATACGACATTTCAAATGTTTGTTTTCGGAGCGAAAATTGCTTTCAACTGTGTGGAAAGGGATCTGTACGGTCCTTAACCCTGCCAGACGCAGCACAGTGCATCTGTGGTGACAGCTTGACCTTGCTGCACTCTGCACACAAGTCAATGTGACAAAGTATGCAATCTGATGGGTCTGGCAGGGTTTCTAGCCAAAATACCCTGGAGGGTTAGGGTTAATCTACACGTCTATCTGCAGTCCATGGGCTGTACATGTACATTGTACAATGCCTGTGCTACATGTACAAATGTACATTGTACATTATGTCATGTATGTGTTGCATGTGGGAGCTTTTTCGTGTGGCCCACAAAGCCTCTCGGCCTGCCTGGCTACAAGAAAATGTGATAATGCAGTTAAAACATTATTTACAATGTACACATGTACATGTCGTATATCTTCAAGGAACTACAATGTGCATAAATCATTATTGAGTTTTTGATTTTTTGACAATGCAACGTGTGGGACCTCCATGTATGTGTATGTAAAGGACTTTTCACACTACGAAAAATCTCCGTGTTGTACCCAGGTCCGACAAATAGCTTTTAGCATAAACTTTCAGGAAATACATGCACCATAATTTTGATTTTCAAATTTTGCTAATTTATGTCCATTTCGTGGTCACAGGTAATATGTTCTTTTAATGTCTTTTAACAATACAAAGTTATTCACTTTTAAATGAAACATCAAACAAAAATATCTTCCCATGTTTAGTTATCAAATAGTTTCTTTACAACTGTTGAAATATATGCTGCCCGACAATAATTCTATTATTGAAGGATGTATCTTTTTGTGTGTTCAAGGCACATCAAGAATAAAAGCCTTTTTCGGCGGGTTACAGATGCCCAAAACATAATAAAAAAATTAAAAATCAATTTCAAATCAATTTAAACAATCTGAAAATTCCTTGCGAAAAAATGATTTGGTGAAGACCAATGACTGTAAATTTTGTTAATATCTCTTATTTTTAACACTGGCTAATAAAAACATAAAATAGTGGGAGAAATTGATACAAAAGCTCACATTGTGTCCCTGCTCCATGTTCAAGCGAAAAATATTACCGTGTAAATTTTGGAGCGGGCAGCCAGTTTGGAATCCTGGATAAAACACAATCTCCACCCCCCCCCCCATTCCCTCCCCTCCCCCCCCCCCCCCAAAAAAATGATAATAAACGACATCCTTAACCCTAACCCTGCTGAATCCATCAATATGAATACAAATTTCCAAACACCTTGGGGGGTTAGGGTTAGACCTACTATAACCAAAGTTTAATTCTCTAAAAAAGATTAGTATCTTGATTATGAATTACAAGAAACCAAATTCGTGCTAAATATTGTCATTTTCTATCCATCAATAATTAATGGAAGATGCTAATTAAATATTCAAATTTTGCGCTTACTCCAAGTTCTCCCCCTGTTGCCATCGGCGGCGCGCTGTTAGCCTTGACGTCATCGCGTGTAGTCATCCATACTAAACTCAGATTTGGAATTGAAATAGTAGGCTTACATGATGGGATACAGAGACGAAGTTAATTCAACATGTATTCTGTGTAAATACCGCGTACTCATGTATGAACCAAGTGCAATGATCGGACTACACACCATGACGTCACGTGCAATAAATGCATAACGCATGACATGCAAATGGGATGGGACGTGACGTACGCTTTTTCAGACGATAGGATTTTCAAAAGTGAGCCAATTTGCATTTTTTTTCAAAATTAAAAAGGACAATACAACATATTTGTTGTGTATTGCTGTAGACTGAGACAATAATTTCACATTTTTTCAAAGCGTTCTACTACATGTAGGTCTTTAATATGTATGTACATGAAGGAGGAAAGGGCAATTGTTAGCTTAGCATGTCACTGTCCCAAGCAAGGTTGACAACCCGATTTCAATGAAACCTCCTGTACAAGTCCTGATGCAATGAAATCACAACAATGGTCCTACATGTACACACTCAAACTTTCACTCCATTCCTTTCAACACAGGTTATGATCCCAATCATCAATCATACACCTGACAAACACATAACTGTACAACTCAGTTTTTAACACTGGTGACCCAGCTCTTTATCTGCCACTTAGAGCCCCCCCCCCCCCCCCCCCCCTAGTCGTCTTGTACAATATTCTCACACCACAATGGATCCCTGTCATGCTGAGTGGGGTCGTGCTTGTGTTTACAATGTCAGGTCAGCCCAGGTCAAGTTTGGGGCCAGTCTACCTCTTGTTGGGAGCCAATGACACCCTGGAGGAGAAAACACAACCACACCCAGGGGAAAGGATGGTTGGGGGGGGGAGGAAAGGAACGATGGGAAGGAGGATGGGTTGATCGGGTTGAACTAATTTGAATAAATCTTGCAATTCTGACCAAACAGTAAGGGTGTTTGAGTGTGAAACTCGGCTTTAGGCTGTTCCCACCAATTTTGTACTCTAGCTATATTACCTACATGTAGATGCAGAACAAATAGCTATGCCAATAGCTATTTCCTTTGTTCTGTATCTCTATGGAACTCTTTGCCTGGTGCATGTTTCCCTTCATATTAAGATTTTTGAAAGGGAATTCCTACCTCTTGTATCTTTGATTCATTTTCTTTTTGTAAATGTAGCTCCTTACCTTGAGTGGCTTTGAGCCTTGTTTAGGATGAACTTGCACACATACAAAAAGCATGTACATGTACATGTACATATACTGTGCTGGTGATTGGTAAAGGGCATGTTGTGAACCCAGACCAATTACAATATTTCGGATGTCACGACAGATTACTTCAAACGCATCCGATGAATATCCCATCTCCAAGGGAAATCCTGAATCACTCACAGACGACAGAACAAAAGCAAAACTGCTGATATTGCTGCATCCTCACAAAGGGTCTTCATCGTGGGCAGGTGCACTTTCTCCGGACCATAAGAGCCTCGTCATCCTGCCATGGGGGTAAAACTATCTGGTTCCCAGCAAAGATAGAGTCAATTTGGGAAAGAAGGTTTGGACTGAACGCCAAATCCTGTGGAGCCCCTGGCTATATTTTAATCCTCAATTATCAAATCTAATGGATAGATAGGTCCAGTGTGCAGGCATTAGGTCTTGGGCTTTTGGAATACGATCTGCGCTGACTAGGTTCGTGGGATACTCTGGGGGTCTGAGGGTCTGAGTCAGTGACCGGGGATTTCTTTGTCTGAGTCCCCCGCTCTGGCTTTCTTTGTTCTCAAATGCTACTGCGTTGTCTGCATTTTTTCCGTCCCATTTAACATGGGCCACAATGCAATGCAATGCTATGCATTTTGGAATTGGATTTTCAACCACGTGTTGCTAAATTTAAGTCATTTATTTGTCATCACATTAATTGATTGTTTTCACCAATAACTGGGGTTAAACTGACATGCACGAGTACTCATTCACATTTTAAAAACAATCTGAATTATTTCACTGTCATTGTCAAGGTAAAAGTAGAAAACATAATTTTGCTCACATTACATGAATACAAACAGTAAAAAAATACATCTAAAACACTGTACAGTATAAACATACATCTATCTGAAAGTGTGTACAACACATGGTCAGCATACTATTTATTGGTGTTGATATGAATGACACAAAAAGTACATTAGAGTTAGACCCCATTACAACTGCATGTGCCATACAATGTAAATATTCAAATTGCAGTGCATTATATGTACACATTTGTATTCACACAAAAAATGCCAGGGGGGGGGGGGGGGGGGAGGTGGGAGGCTGTCTACCTGACCACTGAATATTGATAGTAATTGGGGCAAACAGCTCTCCAATGCATCACTGTCTGAAAGCATTATCACCTTCTTCAATCAAAAGGATATACAGAGTTTCATGCACATTGGCAAAAGATGACAGGCAGCCAGTTAATATTAGATGGAACAAAAAAAAACCTAGAACGAAACCAGAACGTACATGTACCACGTACACACAGTCGTACTTTCCCAAAACATGCGAGGACAATGCTTTGTGTTTCCAATTGTTCCTTTAATATAACCCAACCCCATAGACTAAGCACGTACTTCTACGTGCGAGGACCGATTTCAACAAAAGACTTGACGTGCGAGGACTGAAAGGTTTCTTTGTATTTCCTTTCTCCTCTTGTCCTCGGAGATACATGTATATACAGAACCTGTACACGCACGCGTCAAGAACAGGCAGAAGATTTGCTGATTCTATTTGCTGATGAGTAGTTAAAATTATTTATATTTTCCTACATTGTAACTCAAGTCAATTACAAGACAGTTCAACGAAATGAAATACATGTAAGTTAACACACTCAAATTCAACGTAACCACATTTTCAACAGTATCAAAGACAACAGCAGATGGAGACTGTTAACATTCCGCATCCAAAGAGCAAAGACCATTGCTGGTGCGTTCCAGAAAACGTAACAAGTGTGCGTCGAAACAGACGTGATAATCCACATCGGACACAAACGCGCAGCTTTTAAATTACCAATAGATTGTGCAGCACTACGTTTTGCGTAGTGTGATATGGGCCGTGCAATATGGGTTATTATCACACTGTCAGTTGCCATGGATTGACCAATCAGGATCGAGGATTCAGGTTTGCTTGAAGACAATGTTTAATATTGTGTTGTTAATGAAACAAATTGACTTTTGAGTATTTATATTTAAATTTAAAGAGGTGCGCCACAGTAGCGAACAAATCTGCTTAAAACTAATCCTTCTGGAGGCAATTTTTTCTGGGAACATTCCTGAATCTGTCAAAATCGAAGACCGTGCAATAACCCATAATGTAATCTTTGTAACATTTAATATTTGTACGGAATGAGAATCAAGGGACATTCAGCCCCATGTTAAGAAATATTGGCTGGCTCTTTTTATAAATTATGCAACAGAAATTTACGATGTTGCATTTATAACCCTTATCTTCACACCCGAGTAATTGTGCCAAGAACATCAAATACAGTGATAAAATCTGACAAAATAAAAATTGCACATTCTTTGTACTAAACGGAATACATGTAAATTCAGGCTGTGTACAATTGTACATATATGGCCGAGCTCTTAATTCGGTCCTGAATCCATCAAACCAAGCAAAACCAGGTATTGGATCTTGATGGATTTGGCAGAGTATTAACCTAACCCTGCCAGATGCAGCACAGTGCATCTGTGGTGACAGCTTCACTTTACTGGACTCTGCACACAAGTCAATGTGACAAAGTATGCAATCTGATGCGTCTGGCAGGGTTTCTAGCCATAAAACCCTGGAGGGGGTTAAAACCCTAACCTACCTCAATCCATCAAAATCCATACCCCTGTTTTGGAGGTTTTCGGTGGATTCAGGATACCTCCATATTGAAAACTGGGGGATTTTGATGGATTGAGGATTGTAAGCCTATAGCGGTACTGCAGGATATTGATGGATTCAGGATACCTCCATATTGAGCAGTCACCTGCAGTAATTACAATCCTCAATCCATCAAAATCCCCCAGTTTTCAATATGGAGGTATCCTGAATTCGCCAAAATCCTCCAAAACAGGAGTATGGATTTTGATGGATTCAGGTAGGTTAGGGTTAATCGATAACGGCCCTTTTTTTTTCTTTTCTTTTTCGTAACAATAAAAATGAGTAACTTTTGTATTGCTAAAAATACAGTAATTGAAAAAACAAACTTCTTTTTCTGGGTGAAACTTAAAGAGAGCACAAACAGTTTGAAGTCCTGCCTGCAGAGTTTTCTCTATTGCGTAGACTAACAGCTTTCCACTGCTTTAATGGTCCTCCTTAACTACATTGTACAATCTAATTTCACCCCTCACTTCACACACACAAGTCACCCGCCACATTATGCCCTTGTGAAATACAAATATCAAGACATTTCAACACTTGGCCAGGGGGGGGAAACATCTCATTCAACAATGTACTGATGAGGATCTCAAAGCAAACCGCATGCAGTAAACATAACGTTCAACTGTCTTCAGCAGAATTTCATTGTCTGTCTATAGTCTGGTGGAGTTAAGCTTGATTTTAAATTCAAAGAGGTACTGTACCATAAATCAGGGTTTGCTGATTTAACCCTAACCCTGCTGAATCCAACAAGATCCAACAATTTGATATTCCCGTTGGACCCTGTTGGATTGAGCAGCTAACTACCGGTAGTGTTACAATCCTGTTGGATTCAGCAGGCAACAGAAAAATATGCCACAGTTGGATTCTGTTGGATTTAGCAGGCAAGTCCTTTTTTATGACGTGTTGGACTGCGTTGGATTGAGCAGGAAACTCACATGAGTCACCGTTGGACTCTGTTGGATTTAGCAGGGTAGTCCTGGTGAACCATTAGTGGGTTAGTTAATTAAATCACATTGATTTAAATCAGACAACCCTGATGTGAAAAGGCATTTGGGTTGGCTGATTTAAATCACGTTGATATAATTCACTGATTTAAATTGCTATTTAAATCAAATGTTTGGTTTTTTTCACACAGGCTCTCGGAAAGCACCGAGTATACATTACGTCGGGAAAGGGCAAAAGAGAAAAATCTGTTCTAATTTAATTTCCATCATCCCCGGCGCAAATTCCATCTTCTCAATGCATACATATCAGGTACATTTGTTTCCGAGCACGCACGATCTTCCAACCAAATGATACTCGGACTAGCACCATGCAAGCCTCACAGCACATTCTGTCAACAACTTCGTGATGCTGCATTTTTTCCCAACTTTAAAGTTGCTCGGACATCAATAAGATTGCACTGTTAAGACATTTGAAACCCTCTTACTTATGCATCCCTGATATCCAGTTCAATCACCCGATCTCTGGCCTTAAACAATTTACAATGTAATGCCATTCCCATTGTTCTACATGTATCTAGGCATTCTACCTCCTCTTTAATCTATAAACCTCTAACCTTAACCAGTCCCTGTTCAAAGGTGCCGTACGTGAAGGGTCCTTGATTGCATCGCAATGTCTGAACACCCAACGCCAACGGTCTTCGAAAATCAATGGAAAGGCACACACCGTGAGCTGGCGATAGTTTCATCAGAAACATGTAGTTCTATAAAGGGAACAATCTTCCGGTGGCTGATGGCGAGACGACTCGGGGTAATTCCAAACGACATAGGGCAACGGTCATTCCAGGAGAGGACGGATTCATTATGATTCTGATCATGTCCGCTGTCAAACCCTGGCATTGGGCACGTTTCCAGTGCAGCCACTCGTCTTTATTTGCGCGGATTTTGGCTTCTCCAAACCGAAAATATAGAGCGTGAAATTGAGACATCTCCATTCGCCACATTCTTCCCTATGCATGCATGCCTACATCCCTTAGCAACTTAATCAATCTTAACAAGTAGCTGAATGTAAACAAAAAATGACTTTTCGCCTCGGGCAAGAAAGACATGACAATTTCAAATTACTCAACAGCCAAGGGTTATGTGTACTTTTATGACATATAGGTTCCATTGTGGATTGTGACGGCATTGCGTTCAAGCTGATGCATAATTCAGACAGATGCTAATTCTTCCATTAATCGACATGCATCAGCACGACATAAAAATTTCACGAGTGAATGTGCACTGGACACCTTTTCTTCCGAAATGCTTTCACACCACTGCACTTGTGTACCACTATAATGCTTCATTCCCCATTACACTGTACAAGCATTGCCAAACTGCTTCACACACTGAGATTACAATTGACACAAACTGACTGAAAAACAAATTTACGAGGGCATTACGATTCAAACCATGATTATATCGGGGAATTTTATGATGCACGGCATGGCGAAATGGTTTTGCAAAGAATCTGCACCAACTTAATTAAGCAGAAAATGCTCGTGCATGCAAGGAGATACATTTACGCATCGTTGCATAAAGCAAATCTCACTCATCAGTTCGCCTACTGTTTGATGAACTTTATGTTTAAGATCCCTGTGATATGGAAAACCATCTCATGAGCAAGATCAATTTAATTAGCTTAGCAGTGCTAATCTAATTGGTAATGTACTTGTGTCAGGGCTTAATATTTGCACTGGACAAGAGGACTGAGTCCGGGAAATGCAAGCATTTTTGCAAGAAGAGTGGGCTGTTGATTTTTCTTTTAAATAATCTTACATTTTTTTTTTAATGAACCTCTGATTGCATACTTCGAATGAATCACTAAATACAGTCTGCCTTATTTTCACCCGCTTGAAAAATTCTCAATTTACATGTTGGGACTGACTTTAAATGTAAAATTTCACCTCCACAGAATTATGAAGTTTGGTTTGTCTTGAAAAGAAATTGCTGTGATCTAGTAGATTACTTGTACTACTACTACTAGCCTGACGGTCTCAGTTCAAGCCCTGTGTACATGTTGCTGTCCAGATTCACTAAAAAGTTACGAGGGGGTAAACCGCACTGAGAAATGCAGGATTTCTCTGCTGAGCTTCAAAGGTCAAACCTTTCTCCTTGGTCGAGGAGAACTTGACAGGCATTTATCCAAAAATCTTGTCAACAAATTAACAGCATAAACACATTTTGTAATTGCTCTCATCTCTGTGAGTCAGTCATCAAAAAACAATATACAAAAGACCGACAAAATAAACATATCCTAAAAGTTCACAGGCTCCCAGTTCCAAAAGACGACAGGTTCGTAATCCTGACTAAAAGAACGTTAAACCGTGGCCTGCGTGACCAGCACAAATCTTGGATTCTCGCTGGTGACACGACCCACTGACTTGGTACTGCCTGTTAACCTTAGGGTATGAGGTGCTGTAATATGCATGCCAGGTTTAACAGATGATCAGCAGGACATCTGTCCAACATCTGTCCAGGTTTTGTGGAATTGTTGAATATTAAAGACATAATACACCTGTACTGTCTGTGATTGTTGACAAATTGGATTTTTTTTGTCTTGTATAACGAATTTTCAATGAATTATTTTTTTTTATTTTGGGTATCTGCCACCCTCTGAAAAAGCTGAAATATATTGGATGCTTTTGTGCTTTTAACATACAAAAAGATCCACCATGTGGGAACGGAATTATTGTTGGTCAGCAAATACAATGTACATATACATGTACATGTAAGTAATTACAATAATAACAACAAAACATGGGTGGATTCTTTCCTTTGGTATTTCATTCAAAAGTAGGCCTAAATGACTAAAAAACATAGCAATTTTCAAAAAAATCCTTTTTGGAGGTGAAACTCATCAAGAGGACAGACAGTACAAGTTTGTGTAAACTGAACAACAATGTTTTGGAAACAAGAAAAGATTCTGTCCAACCCATTCTGCATTACAATATTTCTAGGCACGTAATTCCAGTGTGTTTGTATCTTGATGTACATATATTTATCTGTCATAGTGTGGAAATAGAAATGTACCAGAAATTAATTTTAACACAATTATTACACCCGGCCACCTTCCAATTCATTGGGTTTTATGTACATGTAGCAGTTCCAGATCAGTACAATCTGCTGTACATACCCTTACTCATCAAAACACCTGGGCTGAAAGAAGCAATTGTGACAAAGTGTCTTGCTTAAGAACACAAGTACCATGATTCTTCAGCAGGATTTGAACCAACATACTACTCAAAAGCAATTATTAAATATGATTTACCCAATGGCAAAGCTTCATATCAAAATCTGACAAGGAGTGTTCACTTATTAAAATATGCTCTCTGCAGTCGTCAACTCTTTCCGACATTTATACCGTTTTAGGAACAAATTACGATAATAACTTTCACTCATGTCATATCAATTTTAAATAATTTTCAAACATCCAATGTTGTTGTCAGTACCAAGTGTAGACAAATTTTATTACTAATGGACTGATTCCACCGAGAATCAGTGATTCCTTCAAAGTAGTGATCACCTTCCAGCGTTAGTCTCTCTTGACCCCTCTTAAGTCTGACAGGTGGCAATGCCTACCACTTATCACAAAGCCAGCGATTGTTGGGCCCCTGGACTCTGACCATGGTCTCCAGTGACATTACAAGAGAAAGTACAGTACATCATGCTCATCTATGCCTACTGGGAAGGGAATCTTCAAGACTGGGATGTCTGCTATGCCGGGAAGACCCGAAAAACACCTGTATCGCAATTTGTGTTTACCATGCCACTATTGTCGGTCTACTGTAATGTCAGAATTACCACCAGTATTTTGGGAAACCATTTAAAAAAAACACCTGGACTGATGTGTGTAGGTTCCTGACCATCCTGGTAATAAATCACACAAATGGCAAGTCCATTAACATCTTGAATAGGACAACCGGCATGGCCGTGGTTTGAAAAACAAAAGACCACCTGGCCGGTTGTCATCTACATGTATATGGGCATTCTTGTGCATACTCAATCCACTGTTGGCCTATTGTTTGTGTTACGCTTGACTGCACAAGCCCATATTGGCATACCAGCACCCCCCTTAACCCCTTGAGTACAGGTGTTATATTGTGGGGTGCCAGGGTGCCATGCTGGCTTGTGCAGCCATGCAAAACAGACACAAGAGGCTTAGGCAGCCCAGCATAACATACACAATAATCCAACAATGGATTGAAAATGCAGAGATTGCATGTATAGACGTCATCCGGCCAGGAGGTCATTTTTTATAGACGTCTATAGACATCAGCTGGATTCTGTTTTGTCAACATTTGCAAACATAAAAAAACAAAGCTACTGAATTATTACCAAATACTGTACTACATGTACATGTAGGCTGTAAGTAAATAGCAGTCTCAAGCATCTTTTTAAATCATGGCACCAGGTGTGCTTTCAAGAAAAGTGGAAATTTATAGCATTTCCAATGATTGTCGGCCGACAATCATTGAAAATAGTCTAGTTCCCCGACCTGATAATTCCCTGACATATATAAATTGCTCTGTTTTGTCTAAAGTATGGGCAAGGAACCAGACTCTAGAATTTGTTTCTGTTTTCCCAGAATTTATGCACACAAAACTTTAAACAGGTCAGTGTTACAGTATTTAACACGAAAAAAATACAAACCCCCAAATCCATATATTTCTGAAAATTACAGCAAAAGCAAATGGTGTACATGTATACTGCTGTACCTTTAAAACCCTAACCCTCCAGGATATTTTGGCTAGAAACCCTGCCAGATGCATCAGATTGCATACAATAGCCCTGTCCGCACTGGACTTATTTTGGTAAAACTTACCGAGAGGATAGGTACTTTTCCCATTTTAAGTCCAGTGCGGACAGCCTAGAGCCGTGTTCGCACTGGACTTTTTTTTGGGAAGGTTTTACTGAGACGATGGTAAAATGAAAAATGGTCAAATGTGACCACTGTCCGCACTTGGACTTTCGACACGGGAACATTTTACCGAGACCGTGGGAGAAGTAACCGAGCTGTCAATATAACGACTCATCAGGGCGCTTTGCGTGACCTTTCTACATTGACGCGATTGACCCAAATCCCCAGCCCAAATCACGCGTGCCTTTTTATTTTTCCAGCCGATGTGTACACGCAGGCCTACGTCTTTTAGCACCAATCAAACTTCCGACTTTTTTTATCAATAATAAAATCTACCATGATTGCGACCAAAAGAGGAACAACACACTGGAATTTAGAAACTTGCCACGTGCACCGCACCGCGGTGAAACAATGTAAAGCGCATGCGTGGTTTCCCTGTGAAGCATGACCTTGCGCTCTGGCCGGATGTACGCTTTCCTGAGCCACTTATACCGACTCGCACTGTAACTGAGAGGGAAACGTCCTAGGCTGTCCGCACTGGACTTAAAATGGGAAAAGTTCCCATCGTCTCGGTAAGTTTTACCAAAATAAGTCCAGTGCGGACAGGGCTTAGGACGTTTTCCTCTCAGTTACTTTTCCTGAGTCCAGCGGTTACTTCTACCGGGCAACTGCTGCCCAGGAAAACTGACCAGGTAACTTTTCCCGAGACGATAAGTCCAGTGCGGACAGTGCGAGTCGGTAAAAGCGGCTTAGGAAAGCGTACATCCGGCCCGAGCGCGAGGTCATGCTACACTGGGACACCACGCATGCGCTTTGCATTGCTTCACCGCGGTGCGGTGCACGTGGCAAGTTTCCAAATTCCAGTGCGTTGTTCCTATTTTGTTTGCAATCATAGCAGATATTATTATTGATACAGTCAGAAGTTTGATTGGTGCTAATCGATGTAGTCCTATGTGTACACATCAGCGGGAAAAATGAAAAGGCACGCGTGATTTAGGTCAATCGCGTCAATGTAGCAAGGTCACGCAAAGCGCCCTCATGAGTCCTTATATTGACAGCTCGGTTACTTCTACCACGGTCTCGGTAAAATTTTCCCGTGTCGAAAGTCCAAGTGCGGACAGTGGTCACATTTGACCATTTTTCATTTTACCATCGTCTCGGTAAAACCTTCCAAAAAATAAGTCCAGTGCGAACACGGCTTTTGTCACACTGACTTGTGTGCAGAGTGCAGCAAAGTGAAGCTGTCACCACAGATGCACTGTGTGCTGCGTCTGGCAGGGTTAGTGTTAACCCTAATGTCCCGGCCCAGGCATTCATTTGGGGTCCAGTACACTGTACTACAAAATACTACTCAATTTTCATAGGCCAGTGTAGTAAAAGTACTCCATACTGCAGTTTACTCAAGTACATGCAGTATTTTGTAGTATTCAGTGACGCTAGGGTTAATAACAGCCGACCAGAATAGGTTTTACAAAAATTCTAATATAGTAGGTGGAGACAAAAATTGTTGTAAGCAGCGAAGTAAGCAGTTGATGTCTGTGTCTATTCGACTGTTTGTGGGGCACTGCTAAAGTGTACCTCTAACCTTTTGCTCTATGTTTTTTCATGACCCAAAGTCCCAAACCTCACGTATTAATCCTGACATCAGGACACAGGTGGTTGGGCAGGAGTGTACACGTATAGGAGAGTAGGAGACACATAAAAAGTGAATAGCACAAGAACAAGCACTAAACATACTCAAGAACCCTCAGTCCTGAATCCTCCAATTTCAATATGATTTTCCACACCACCTAGGGAGTTACATAGGGTTAAACAACCAAGCAAGAGCTGATGACATCACATGACATTTGTCAACAAAAGATTTTAAATAAAATTCACTCTGTTCAGTCTCGGTCTCCACCTACAATGTAAATAACATTTTAAAAGAGGTTGCTTTCTGCAAACCTTTCCTTCCAAAATTACTATTGCAATGTATGTATTGTAAAAATTCATCCTGATCTAAGGCACAATAAAAAATTAAAAAACATGTTTCGCATTCCCGCCCACTTCCTTTTTGGAGGCCGCCTAGATTTTTAATTTTTTTACCACAGACAAATTATGCACAAAAACAAGCACAAATTCGTGCAGGAGCCGCGTCGTCCACCTAGGAATCAGTCAAGCATAGTAAAATGTTGTAGCGCCCTCTTCTGTCGAGCCGTGAGTGCCCTCTTCTGTTGAGCCGTGTCGCAAAAAACGAATTTGGCGCAAGAAGCAAAGAAGGAGAATGTGACGCGGCTAAAAACAACAGTGTCAACCAGTCAATCAGAAAATATATACTTGCGAGTCGTAAGTTTTCAGTATAGACTTTGTCGGTCACTTTCAGAATCACATAGTCGACCGTGCGATCTCTAAACACGTCTTTGTGAGAAGTAACCCACTGCAAGTCCAGCCCTTGTGCATATTTCTATAGTTTTCGACTACGGTCATTTCAACCCGAATCCTTCAACACGCACTGCGTATAGGACATGTACATGTAGGTTGACATCGAAGCCAAATGCGATGGGTCTGAGACTACATGTAGCTCACGCACATGAGCATTTACATGAGTTCATATCCCTGAATGGATTTTATTTAAAGAGAAATGAGCTCAGGAGGGAGTACAATAAACTTGCGCATAGCTCCAGATTGCGCTCGACACTAATAAAGTGGTTAACCATCATCCCACACCATCTTCATGTAGGGTTAAAATAATCGCAACTTACTTTAACCCTAACCCTGCCAGACCCAGCGCAGTGCATCTGTGGTGATGACAGCTTGACCTTGCTGCACTCTGCACACAAGTCAATGTGACAAAGTATGCAATATGAATATGATGCGTCTGGCAGGGTTTCTAGCCAAAATACCCTGTGGGGTTAGGGTTAATCAAAGGCAAAACTAGTATTGATGGCGATTTGCGCATCTTCTAACACGGCACACTTCTAATACAGGTATTGCTCCTCTTGTTTGCCAAGTCATCGTCACATCGAGATGATTTTGAGTCGGAAATATCTCCTTTTCTTTACATTTTCGGAGGAATATCTCTACCCGTTAGGAAAGATGGACTATTACAGTTGGCAGGGATAATGCCAAGAATATTTATGTAGGTAAAAACTGTAATTCTTAAATCTCAATTTCTAGCATAGTCCTCCCAATGCAGTTTCGTGCGATAGGACGCCATATCATTCTTCCCCTATATTTCACCACAAAAAATTTCCCAACAAAATTCTCAAATTTAAAGGTTGTACCAAGTGTTTAAACAGTTTAAACAGTTTATACAATTCTGAACACAGAAGGATAGTTATTTTCCAAAATTTGCTGTTCCTTTTGGTGGGGTATTAAAGAAAATATCCTTCCCACAAACTCACTGCCACTGTTCACAACAATCAGTTAAGTTATATGTTCCATACAATCGTCTTCATCTATGACAGAACAAAATTTCACCAATTCACTCTCACAGATTCCAATAATTCAGTGTCTACGTCTCCAGAACCACAAACTCCGATACACCACAGAACTACACATGTTTCGCACACATGACCGCGAGCTCAAGCGTGCCAACAACTCGCTAACAAATACGGCGATTAAAAATTCCTTGGCCTACCTGCCCCAACACCGGAAGCGCCCAGCATCAACAACACCACGGTTACCACCAAGACCCTACCGGCCAGCGCGTCACCGCCCCCGTAGCGCCTCTCCCCTCCGCGAAGGAAGCCCGGTCTCATCTTGGGAAGGGTTTCGGATGATGCCTGGCCTGAGACAAACTACCCATGGTAACTCCGGAATGACACTTGCCAGTTAGCTATAGCGGAGGATAGGAGCAAACTGGGCTGTCAAACGATGTGTCGTTATATCTGTCCACTTTCCAAGTCCTATACCGTACCGAGCCACGTAACACACGCACACCACCACAGCGTGCAGACTGGACGAGCACACTGTACTCATCCACAAACCGCGCTCAGCGAGCGTGTAGTTGGTAACAAGGATGTGACCTGTCAGCACAAAATGAGTGGAAAGTCGCACTATGGTTTTCCGAGTTACAAGCAGAAACAACTTTCCACTAAAAAGGTCGATTTGGGGATTTTAACAACTGTACATTTGAAAAACCCGATTCTATCATATCCCAAAGTTTTCAAACTAAATCCAGTCCATAGAGAAATATTAAATTAATATAGCTCCGTGATCCAGTCTCGATTTGTTTTTTGTTTTTGTTTGGGGGGGGATAATTTCTTTTTGGGAACTTATGTGAAAGTGTGCACAGATCACAAACTTTGAGCTTCACTTTCTTAAAACAATGGGTCAAGACTCTGACAACTCCAAAAGGTTGGGAATGAGATACCGCAATCAAATGTGCTACTTAACCCCATTTCGTAGGAATTATGTGTATATATTTAACATCAACTGCACGATCCGCTCCTCCTGATCAGGAATGGGGCAAAAACCACAGACGTTCGGGATGATGACTGCGCCCTCTCTGCTATCTGCGACCAGTCAATAAAGGGAACATGGTAAAAGTCAAGGTATTCTTTTTTGTATGAAAATTTGACGAGGGGGAAAAGAGTGTGGTGAAATGACATCCTACCCAAATTCACCCTGCCCACCTGTGCAGTTTTTATAGACCACTGGAATTTTAAAGATTTCTTTAAAATGAAGTAACTGAACTTTGTTTTCTAAGCAATTTAAAGGGACCCAATTAGAAGTTGTAAAACTTTCATGGCTTTTCCCGGTATTGCCTTTTTATTGATGTTCTTCTGATATTTTTGTTTGTATTCCTTGTAATTATTTTTTTTCAGGTGCAGCGTTCCTAGCACTTTATGAAACCAAAATCACCCCCCCCCCCCCCTCCGAGATGAGATTTTTCACTTTAACCATGGAGGAAGGAACACACACTGCTGAATCCATCAAAAAAATCAATACGAATTTCCACACACCCTGGGGGGTTAGGGTTAACGAGGTTCCCCCTCGTCATATTTGACAGCAACCTTCCTTCAGGATTTCCTTTCTTTGTCATGTCGTTGCATTGATGATGGGAGGGCGTTTTTGGTGTTTGGTTGTACATCTATTTGCAGAATTTTACACTGAAAAGTTTCCCCAGGATAAATAAGAAATAAAATTGCTGGGAAGTCAACAGCAGGTGATTGCAGCAAATCAACAAAGATACTGATATTAAACACGGCAAAGTGATGGCCTCCGTTCTCCCCATACAGCCATCCTTTCCTCACAACGTGCACACAAATTCCTGATTTTCCCCAAATTTTTTGTTTTATTTTTTACCAAATTCCCTGAGTTCCCCCCCCCCCCCCCCCCCCCCCCCGACTGGAAAAATGGAATCTCATTTTCAGAGTTTTCCCTGATTTCCAAAGTGGCTGGGAACCAGAGTTGTGGTCAAGTCCCTGCAAGTCCTTTCACAAGACCAGTCAGAAGTCCTTTCGTTAAGCCGGTCACAAGTGATAGCTTGTGATTGGAATTAGGACTGGAGGGCTTGTGATGGACTTGCAGGGAATTGCAGGGAATTGCAGTGACTTGTGATGGACTCGACTACATCCCTGCTGGGAACCCTGAGGTACAATATGTAACGCCAAATAAAAATGAAATCAAATCAAACATCTGAAGAATACAGCAAAATTCCTGACATTGATTTCTTCCGCTTGTTTCTTTTTTAACATTTTTTTTTATCATCAAGAGTTCTCAATCAAGAGCCTGTCAACACAACTAAAGATGTGTTGAAAATAACCGGAAATTTACATTCAATTATTAGATACTTCATGCAAAAACTATAATTCACACAATGAGATGTCCAACATTGTCAACGCCCATGTTGCTCTTCTGCATATTTAATTCACCCACAGAGATTTTTCTTTCACATTTCGCATGTTCTTACGGTGCACTTGTGGGTTTTATAGCTCATTTCAGCATTCAAAGTGACATTTACTCGAGGGAAAAAAATTCTAATCAGAAGTGAAACTTTAAAATAAAGATTTTAAAAAATAAAACAAATAAAACAATTTTAAAAAACAAATGTAAAAAAAAAAGACATTTCACACTTTGTTCCCTTTAACTCAATGTATGTATACTTTGTACAACAGTGAAACGTACTACAATGTATGGTTTCCTATCAACTGCACTGAATAGCAATATTACAGGTTAAACCTTGACAATGCAACATTACCAAAATAAAAAAAAGTAAGGACTCCTCAAGCAAATATCACAGATAAAACACAAAATATTCACACTATGTAGGTCATTGATTAAGTAAACATGCAGTCGAAAAGAGTACCGAAGTCTGACATCAGTTGACACGACAACTGGCTCCAAACAAATGGAGATTTTGACTGTTCGTTTACAGCTAGTCATGCAGACACATTGACACAAAATAACAAAAGTATTCTGGCTCAAAAAATTGCATTGACGTCATCACTTCGGTACTCTATATCAACATTCTACAAAAGGCACAAGCGATTGCCTAAATATGTGTTTTATTTACACCTCTGCAAACCGTGGACCTTTAAACAATACAGAACAATAGGGTCCATAGTTGGAAACGGTGTACAAAACCAATGAGGGTCCTTCCCCAAAAAGGTGAAGTATAAACAATACAATAGCAGGTCTATCATTGAAGGCATTTACAATTACAAGCATGTGTACTCTTGTATTGTACTACGTTGAGGACAAGAGGAGAAAGAAAATACAAAAGAATCTTTCTTGTCCTCGAGAGACGGTCTTTTGTTAAAATCGGTCCTCGAACGTAAGGATACGTGCTTAGTCTATGGGGTTGGGTTATATTAAAGGATGAATAGGAAACACAAAGCATTGATCTCACGATTGATTCTATTTTCTGAATTAGTCTGTATAAACATTCAACCTCAAAGTTGTTCATCTCCAAACAGATGTTTAAGAACCCACTCATTTTTTCAAAAACATGCACTTAACCCCTTGAATCCGGTTATTTATAATGGGGCACCGGGGTGCCAGGCTGGCTTGTGCAGCCAAGCAAAACGGACACAAGAGGCTTGTTCAGCCAAGCGCAACATTGAAACTGCAGAGATTGCATGTTTAGATGTCATGTCAGGCCAGGTGGTGGTTTGTTTTTTTATGTGTATAGACGTCATCCATCTTCAAGGGGTTAATCTTTTCAGTAACAGACCTGGGATAGCCCAGGCTATATCACACGCCTTGTGGCTGTTTACTCAAAGTATGTGGGAATTGGAGTTTATGGTACTGGAAGGGTCTATTAATCACTCAAACATTGCAGCATAGCAATGCATGCGCAGTATTTCCAGGAACTATAAAAGGTAAGTGGGTCATAATTTGGGGTCCAAAAGTTTGACATTTTTGGTGTCCCTGTTACATAGTGACATGTGTAAGATTTTGCAATTCAGGACACATTCTTTAATGCCTTCTATCTCCAAGAGTGATTGTGTAAAGCAAAGTACCTGCCAAACAAGTAAAACATAGTGTGAAGTCAATTGTAATGATACAGCAGGTGTAACGGGGACACCAACCAAATGTCACATGTTTGGCCCCCAATTTATGGAATGACCCATGTACACACTTTACATGGAATGCTCTCTCCTACAGCACAGATTTGTATCAACAGGTGGTAAGGAAAGTTTCTTTTCTGTGCGGGGTTGATGGGATCAAAATGTTTACAAAAATTGTTTGTAGCAAAGCCACATGATTAAGTGGGGACTGCGAAACCAAATGCTAATATCCGGCTCAGGAGAAACTAACCTAAGTCAGCAGTAAGGCATTTAGTAACAAGTAAATCCATGTCAGCCCAACTGGGACTCGAACCGTACGGTCAGCTGCAACAAAACTCGAGGGCAAAATTGGAAGTGGACAGAGCCTTCGGGGTCGGTCTATTTTGCACAAAGAAACACTTTAAATATTCTCATGTTGCTGTTGACTGTGGGGTTCATCACGAGCTGAGGGAGCGGAACTGCTGAAACAGCTGCAAGAGATTGGGGTCCGTGTCCCCGGTAAACAGAAGGTTCTCCAGGGTGCTGGTGTAGGCAAGGACCTGGTTGTAAAACTGTAAAACAAAATTGTTAAAACATGAAAAAAAGCGTATGTCTTGTGACATTTGACTAATTAAGTGGATATTGAGGGTATTATTATTTTCTGGGAATGTCATTGGATTACAACAATGTTTCTGCTTACAATAACACAAAAATTAATAACGTCCTTTGAAAATAGCAAAAATATACTTTTTTCCAAAAATTCCATGTTTATTCAAAACTTTGATGCAAGAAAAACGCATTTTAAAATAATATTCTTCAATGGTATTTCTTGTCCTTATTCCCTTTTTCTTACAAATATCAGCCTCAAAAAAATGGAGCCGATATAGTGAAAATATAAGGTCCAAATATGTGTTTCGAATAAAAGTGTAAAAACTGGGAAAAATTCTGATTTTTTCATTGTAATTGTACAAAAGGACCTTAAGGTAACGAACTCAAATCCAGACTTGACCTAGGCCCTGGCTTCAACGTAAACTTGATGCTGGATTCCAAAGTGCTTGTTAAATACCAGAATGGCTTGGAATTATGTCCTGACTCGGCTAGCTCAGATGTATGTTGAAGACCATTATGACAATAAGATTATACTGGAATCCAGTGTCAGGTCTGGGCTGGAGACAGGGCTACAAGTCAAGTCCCATCAAATTTGTTATCGCCCATTTAAAATTAGGTTATCACACATTTATTCCCATTCATAAAAACCTTTAACAAAAACAGATCGTCAACAACATGCACATGTGTAAGAGAAGTGGTACCTTAACCCCATGAGTACGGTATTTTACGGGAGACGTCAGGGTTCCGTGGCAGCTCTGGCAGCCAAGCGAACTGCTACAATGTGTTTGTGCAGTCAAGCGTAACATATACACAATAATCCAACAATGGATTGAAACTGCACAAACAGCGGCCAATGGCGTCATCCGGCCTGGTGGCACTGTTTTTTTTGCGCCATATGGCGTCATCCATACGCAAGGGGTTAAGAAGACAAACGGCACACCCATGTGTAGTAATACGATGTAAAATACTTTGTGTTCGTTGGGAAATGCAATGTGCAATAGGAAGGATCACATTCACATACATGCTGCTAGTCTTTGAAAGGTTCCTACAGTATTTCATACATGCATGTATGCTGTCTGTTGTAGAAATCAAGTTGTCAAACTTTAATGGCTGCTGATGGACATCAAAAGGGGAAGTCTTATTCAAAAAGGTTCTCATGAATGTCTTTTTTTTTAAAGCGCCCAGTTATACACTTAGATATTCTGTGTCTTTTCACTCATACTTTGTCCAGCCTTTCTGAGCTTCATGACAGCACAAGTAATCAACTTGAAACAAGAATTCTCAAACATATCTGAAAAAAAAACAAGCACGAATTCGTGCAGGAGCCGCGTCGTCCACCTATAAATCAGTAAAGCATAGTAAATGTTGTAGCGCCCTCTCCTGTTGGCCGTGTCGCGAAAACGAATTTGGCACAAGAAGAAGAACAACAACGCTAAGCGCTTATAGAGCCCCGTCTGCGATGCGACGCGGCTAAAACCCCAAACATGAAATGGCAGTACGGCAACTATTCAAATGTCCACATACCATCAGGAATATCTGCTGTAGTCTCTGGATGCAGTAGTCATACCACGGTGTGTGGAAGGTCACTCCACGATTCTCACAGGTCACGATGTGTTCCGTTAAGATCATGATGAATCGCTGAACCGAGGAGGGGAAAGGGGGTGGAGAGACACAGCATTTGGTAAAATAATCTTCCCAAAAAGAGCTTCTTGAGGAGTAATTTGCTCAGTGGATATTCAACTGAGTTATATTAGACTACGACAGCACTAACTTGCCGTATGCAGCAAGCCTGCTGGACGCATCCATGTTTGTGCATGAACCTGTGGATAAGTCAAAATTTAGTCCATTTTGGTACAGATACAAGTGGAACGCCGCTATACCGAACACCGCTATACCGCACATTCGGCTATATCGAACACCATCCTTGGCTCCCAAATTCTGTGTACAAAACTTACCGAAAATTGTTGTTGAAAAAAAAGGCAACGGATTGAAAAAATGTACTGGTCATTTGGGCTGTTTGTAATTCCCAAATGGCCGCAGCTTTATGTTGAAGAGTGACAGGTGGCTATTATTTCCCCAAGAAATAGAAGGGAAAAGCCAACTGTTGCTTTATAATTCGGTTGCTTTAGAATTCGTTTAGCTTAGAAAGTATGAACATGTAATTACATAATTGAATGGCTGGCACATGTTTAAAGTCGTCCTCAAGTAACCGGCGGCTGAAAATCGCTATACCAAACGATCGCTATACCGAACAAAATCTGGGGATCCCGCGATGTTCTTTTTAGCAGCAGTCCACTGTAAATTTATATGTGCATTTATACTGGCCTTCCTGTGTTAAAAACCTCAACATCACTTCTCTCACACAAGGCCGGATCCAGAACACAATTTTTTGGGGGGCCAAAAAAGGATTTGGGGGGATACAAAAAAGAAAACGTGCACAAATCACAGATAAAACGGAGGGTTTTTACTTAACTTTCATTTGCTTTGTTAAATTTTGTATGTGGGTGTACGCAGTGGCTGCCTTTTTGCGACATCAGTTTTAAAAAATTGGCCCCCTTTGGCCCCCCCCCCCTGGATCCACCGTTGCTCTCACATGTGTCCAGGCTGAGCAAGAAACCTGCACCAACTACATCATGTGCATAACAAAATTAACAGAGACAAACCAACACTCTTATAAGTGTGAAAGTTTTGAATGTTTGCAGACACGCACACGAGAAGCATGCAGGGCAGCCCTGTGATAAATTTCCGGGGTTACTTTGTTTCTGGTTGTGCTTGTGGAAGACTTCACAATTTACTTTATACATCATGCGCATGACCAAAAAAGAAGAAGACGGAAATCAGATTTTGTTTGTACCTGAAAGATAATGAGAAACAAGTTTTTCTGTTCACTCTGCGCTGCTTCCAGTGATTCCTGTAAACTCTCCACCTGAGATTCTGCATCAGCCGAGTCAGAGTCACTATCATCATCATCCTCATCCTCTTCATCATCATCATCAGCGTCACTCTCCATGTTCTTGAAATGCAGAGAGTGAAGAAAAACTTGTGTACATAAACTCTACAATCAAAAACAATTATTTACAAAAAAACAACAGAAATGTACTTAAAAATTATGGATTTTTTTGGGAAATGTTCAGATATTTTCTCGACCAAAAAGGCATTGTCTAACAGTTTGTCCGTCTTACTAATCTGATTTTTTTGTCCTTCCATACAACAAAATGCAGAGGTCTATATCAACTCAAATTAAGTTTTCATTTTCTGAAATTTAAATTCTCCAAGCTTCTTTACGACTTGGGTTAAGTCAAAGAAAAGGTTCCCCTTACAGTCCCACACATACCACACCATGTTTTCTTCAATTACATAATCATCCCAAAGACTAATACCATAACAATTCTTGTGGGCATTCTTGGACAGACCCAACATTAGAATTAGAAACACTGACATTTTAATTACTTTGAGAGGGTTATTAAACGTAACAATAACATGCAGGACTTGCCCACTTCTGTTTAGGTCCCTATTTTGTTTAGCATAGAAATGCTTACTTTGTCAACAAAAGTTACTACCCAAAAGCTGACGGTATTGTCTACTGCTTGTGACTGGCTCCAAGCTGATTTTTGCAAAGCAGAAAAATTGGCTAAGTAATATTTTGTGCTAGGCAGCTGTGCAAAATTGACCGACCGACCGACCGACCAATGACATCTCTAAAGTGCCAAGGCGCTTGAGCACAAGGTGAAGAATAATTATTGATGGTACGCCTCCTGACTTGCTCCAGATTCTAGGGCCATATAGAGAGAATAATCTATCGGCCAAAAAACCCACAAAATCCCATTCACTCAATGGTGTGCAGCCAAGCTGTTTGGACAACTCTATGGAATTTTGTGCAATATTTTGTGTTGGTCTGATTAAGCATGTTCCACATCAAATCATACATGTAGTTCATGTAAGATAGCACACCACTTCACAGTCTGCGTTCGTGCCATTCTATTGGGGCAGGTTAATTGGGCGAAATTCTTGAGATTTCACGTCTCACGTTTTATCCCTGTAGGTTAGGGCTGTCCCGAATATAGCGAATATTCAAATATTCGATCATCAACCGAATATTCGAATAGCTTTTTGCCGGTTCGAATATTCAAAAAAATATATATGCACGTACAGATACGACTAATGCTATTTTAATAGAAAAGTTACGGCACTTAGCAGTGTCAAATGGCGCATTTTTTTGTGGACAGAGGTTTATTGTTCCCGACCGTAAAACCCTTGACACTTCTAAAATAATTATTGCAAAAACTCTGGAGTTTGGTTTCTTGTTACCAGAATGTTATACAGACTCGTAATGATCTTGATACAATGCAAAAAATGTACATCAGGTGGTCTGTAATATCGATCGCCGCATGTAAAACACCGGCGTGCTTTGCGTGCAACTTTTTACCGGTGCGGCATGCAGTTGCAGCAGACGCCTGAAAGACTTGATCGGCAAGTATCAAATATTCAAATATTCGGTCAAGCCCAGTCTCGAATAATCGAATACTAAATTATTTGAAAATGAACAGCCCTACTGTAGGTGTGGACGTCTTGGAACCAAACACAGAATCTTTAGTCCGTCTTTAATCTACAGCAGTACGAATGATAGATTAATCAGAAATGAAGGTCAAAGTTTTCATTACTATTTTGCCCATCAATTTCCGACATCTTATAAAGGCTGTAAATTTAAATGCCTCTTTTTCGTTCACAAAATCACCATTGTAGTTTCCCAGCTAAGCCCAGTAAGAAAACAAAAGACCTTCACCAAATAGGACACTCCTCATGCTACAACGCCTATATGGGCGAGGCGAATCGGTCTCACCAACCTCATAAGTTACCCCCCGCCTAGGTCTGTAGGTCTGAAAATTGGGATGATTTCTTTGGTATCTATTGAAGGTTTATCCTCTATTTAGATCTGGCCCCCGGAAAACCATAAGGGTGGTAGGACTGGCAACCTAAAATGTGGCCAACCCCTACCCCTCTGTTGTAGCCCTTTACCCAGAGTGGCTTTAAACCTTGTATCAGGCGACTTCCATAAAATAAATGGTTTTCCTGGATGTATTCTTCAAGGTCCACCAACACGCCCCCATTTAGACCCACTACCAACCTTTTTCTTCTTGAAGACCTTCTCCCTAGCCCTCTCCAGCTCCCCCTGCATCTTGCCCACGTGCTTGCTCATCTTGCGCAGGGTGGAGTGGATGATCTCCCACACGTAGTACTTGGTGAACTCCTCACTCATGGCAGTGGAAAAGAGCCAGTTGATGACGGCTGAACAGCTGACGATCTGGGTGCGCAGCATCTTGTCGATCAGGACGCAGATCATCTACGACGAAGCAGGAAAAATCCGCAAAGGGGAATGATCAATTCATTATAATGCTCGAAGACAATGTATATGGAAGTTCAACAATTAAAACAAAGCATCTCAAAACTCAAATGGTCCTGGTCTCCATCATTTGGGAAGAGGCTGTGTTGCCAGCATGATCCCAACTGGAACATGCCGTTCCCGAATACTCGGGCACAAAATCGTAACCAAAGAAAATTAACAAGAGCAGAATTAGCACCACTGCTCTATTGACTAAGCTATCTCGTCCTCTGTTGGTAGGCTCCACATTTTGTATCCTCAGTGATCCCCATAATGCCACTTCCCTGTTGTATTCTTAACTTGTAGGCAATAAGACTTCATGAACAAAGATAGACAAATTGGTAAAGACGGTGTTTTAGAGTTCATATCTCACTTGTCCATTTTCCTTCTTCACTCAATAAATACATGAAAATGTGACCGGATTTAACAAAATGAGTCTTAACCCCTCGAGTACGGACGACGGCTGTAGCCGTGGTTTGAACAAACAAAAACACCTGGCCACTGACGCCTATACCCGCATTCTTCTGCATATTCATTCCATTGTTCACATATTGTGTGTGTTACGCTTGGCTGAACAAATCCATCTGGCATACCGGCGCCCCATTATGAAAGCCGTATTCAATAAATTAAGGTCATTTTTTACTTGTTTTTATTTGCATTGGAAAGAGCATACTTGGCTCTACATTTGGATATATCACTCAGTTTGACATCCTGATGAATACGGTCATTATGTGGGTGAAAACCCTGACAGTTCCTATTGATTTCCACATATTAGTGCGGGTGAAAAAACTTGATCACAAAAAGTGCACAGAGGCAGCAACCGACCTGTTGATGGTTACACCAAAGTTCACGCAGCATCTTCAAAACGTGGATCTGGCTCTCCTCCGAGTCGGCGAGTTGTTTGAAAACACTGTGAAATCTGCAGGCAATGGAGGTATAGTATCAGCACAAAAAGTCACCATTTAAAAAACTTCAATTTATACAGGAAAAAATTGCAAAAAATAAAAAAATAAAAAAATAAAAAAACTCATTTATATTTTAATAAAAATCATCAAAATGGTCAAATCATTGACATAAAGCTAGCCAGTTTGGCCAAAACAGGATTTTCTTATGCAAAGGCCACATGAACTAAAAATGGCGACACCGCTGTGGAACGTCTAGAACCGGAAAACAATCACCATACCAATATGTGTGCATGGCTGGTTCACGTTGTGCCAAGAAAATAAATCCATTCTCACAATGCTCAGCACTCAGCAGTCATACTAGATGTTTGTTTAGAACTGGTTGTCATGCAAACTAACGTCGCACTTCAATACTCTATACAATACAAAATGAAGTAATCAACCCTAACCCTGCTGAATCCAACAGAATCCAACAATTTGATATTCCCGTTGGACCCTGTTGGATTGAGCAGCTAACTCATAGTGTTACAATCCTGTTGGATTCAGCAGGCAACAGAAAAATATGTCACAGTTGGATTCTGTTGGATTTAGCAGGCAAGTCATTTTTTATTTTTAGTTAATACCCAACAACTTGCCAGCTTGGACTGTGTTGGACAGCGTTTGATTGAGCAGGAAACTCATATGAGTCACCGTTGGACTCTTTTGGATTTAACAGGGTAGTCCTGGTGAACCATTAGGGGGTAAGAGTTTAAACAAAATTCTCCATACTTAGCAAGTGCACTGAAGGAATGGCTGAATGATTTCTGGCCCAAGAAGAGCAGCGTCTGCACAAAGATGTCAATCTTCAGAGGGTTGAATGTAGACTCATCTAAAGAATTATATTAGATAATAAGGACACCAAGATGGGCATGAAGAACAACACATGAAAACTTAAAGAGAGAGTGAGTGAATATGTGACCCGCTCTAGAAAAAATGGTATTATATGTCGCACTATGTGAAAACACACAAAGGGGCTGTTCTATGTGAAGCCGACAAAAAATTCTTCACATAAGTGATTTTTTTGTTTTTGGTTTGTCGGCTTCTATTATATCTATTTTTCATAATTTATTTTCAGAAACATTAATATAGAGTACCGAAGTCCGACGTCAGTTGGCACGACAACTGGCTCCAAACAAATGGAGATTTTGACTGTTCCTTTGTTAACAACCAGTCATGCAAACACATTGACACAAAATAACAATAGTATTCTGGTTCCAAACATTGCATTGACGTCATCACTACGGTACCTTGTAGACGAATAAAGATGAACAAATTAATGTTGATAAAAATTACTTATCTTATTTCTTTGCACTTTTTGTGTTTAAAGGCCTATATCTATAAACGTTTAATTGGAAAATAGGAGTACACAAATGTCACGATATCTCGAGAACACAAAATGCCACAGGGGTCAAAACTACACCAAATTATAGCTTATGATGTGACAAATTCAACTATGTATACAACTCATTTTTCAAATTTGGCGACATAATACCCCTTTTTGCAGAGCCGGTCACATATTTTAGAGGGAAGCAAGCAAGTGCAAACCTTTATGTGTCGTCATGGACCACATAGTGCAGTAATGATAATGAAGTGCGTATGCAAGTAAACTGTCAAGCGTGCTGCGTACATGCACATGGTTTAACCTGCCCCCAACGTAGGATTATCACTCCAAGGTGGTCCATACATGGTCATTTTGTTGATATTTCTTATTCTCGGGTCCGTTTGTCGTGCGGTAATTGGCGTGATGCACTGTGTTTGGCGGGCGACGAACCTCCTGTTGCGGCAGGAAATGTCGGGGAAACACACTGCGCTATCACTTCAAATACAAGCGGTAAAACCTCAAAATAAATTAATGAACGCGGAAAATACATACACGGACAAGAGAGATCAAGTTCTGTGAATGAACTTGCAGAAATCTTCTTTTTCCATCGATGTTTACTTTAATAGCATTTTTACGATGTCAGATCTGACCTGGAACTGCAGTGCCCTCTGCATTGTTACGCTATGTTGGTCGGCCATATGCAATAGACTGGTTGCCGCATTTCCGTCATGCCTTCTTTGGCACTTTTAGTGGGCGGCGCGGCGGGAACCAGTACAACATTGCTGTATTGAGCATTACGCACGTGTTTTCATCACAGTGATAGGAAATCACGCACCGAAGGGAACTTGTAAAAACAACGGAGGTTTCTTCTAAAAAAATAACGAATGTAGGTAGGCAAACAAATTACAAGTGTTTTTGACATAAATAGGTTGTTGAGAGGCATTTTGGGAAGACAAAAAAAAAAGGTTTTTTATTTATTGTTTTTATTGATTTAAAAAAAAAAATTAATTGCAAATTTTTTTTTAAGGGTCGGGCCGTAAAATTAGGGTGGTTTTTTTTTTGTGCCTTATGCTTGGCTGCACAAGCCTTTTGTTTCCGTTTCGCTTGGCTGCACAAGCCGGCATGGCACCCCTATATAATACCCATACGCAAGAGGTTAACACAGCTCTATGTGGCTGTACCTACCTTCCATACTATCTGGTTCCTGGGTTGGGTTAGGTACGTCATCCAGGACAGCTATGACCTCAGCCGTTGTAGCTCTTGCTTTGATCGTCTCCATGAGTTTGTGGGCAATCATGGTTCCAGGCAACGACCCTTGAGAGGAACATACACAAGGTAATTTGTTTACGGAAGTCGCCTAATACAAGGCTAAAAGCCACTCGAGGTAAAGGGGCTACACCAGAGGCGGTGGGGGTTGGCCACATTTTAGGTTGCCAGCCCTACCACGGTTTTCCTGGGTCCAGATCTATATACAGGATAAATCTTCAATAGATACCAGAGAAATTATCCCAATTTTCAGACCTATTGACCCAGGCGGGGTAACTTCCATCGTTGGTCAGAACAACTCACCTCCGCCTTTAACCCCTTGAGTACAGTTATTTACAGTAGGCGCCGGGGTGTCGCGCCAGCCTTTGCAGCTGAGCAAAACGGCCACAATGTGTTTGTGCAGTCAAGCGTAACATACACAATAATCCAACAATGGATTGAAACTGCACAAATAGCGGCAAATGGCGTCATCCGGCCTGTTGTTTTTTTGCACCATTTGGCGTCATCCGTACGCAAGGGGTTAAGGAACACAAAGAAGAACACTTGGGCGACAGATTTCCAACTCAATCTTTCATGAAGTTGCAAATCCTATTTTTTCTTATTAGGTTTATTTTTCTTATGTACCAGAAAGAGTATGCACAGCTCTTCATTTAGACGCCACTCAGTTTAAGACATCATGATAAATATGGATATTATGTGGGTGAAAACCATGACAGTTCCTATGCATTTTCGTTGTGTAAGACATGTTCAAGAGTCTGTAAATCAGAGGTCGCTGTGGCAACTTCCAACTCATTATGTTGAGTTGGGTTACAGGTATTTCTCGCATCATTTTGCATTTCAAAGCAGCAACTAAACAACTTTTTAAGATGAGAAACCCCACCGCTATTTGCCTACACTGCACTGCAATAACACTACTATATTGAACAGTTTTTCTAGAGGGAATTTAGTTGTAAAATTTTGGGATACGATAAAAAAGGGTTTTCCAGAACAAAAATGTTTAAATCACCAAAAGAGACTTTTCGGTGACAAAATAATTCTTTAACCCTTACACACCAAAAAAAATTGACACCAGGCCAGATGATGTCTATACACGCCATTCTCTGCATTTACAATACATTGTTGGATTATTGTGTATGTTTCGCTTGGCTGCACAGGCCTGCCCCGGCATCCTGGCACCTCATTTTAAATAACCGACTTCAAGGGGTTAACTCAGAACTTATAACTCAGAATGCTCTAGTGTGAATTTCTGCTAATTTCAATTGGGACACATACCAGCTCCTTCCTCGTTGTACTTATAGACCGGGACCGGCTCTTTGGGGAGCAAAGCAGTGAATGGCTCAGAGTTGGGCAGGCTCTCAACGATGCGCTGATAATACGACATTCTGAGGATAACGAGAACAAAATAAAATGGAAACCTGTCTTGAAAATTGGGGCCAAGTCAAATGAAATAATTTAATATTCAAATATTTGACTTTCCATTCGATCAGATATTCGAATGATCCGTCAGCCGGACGGCTGATTTTTTGGATAAACAAAGTATTATAGAGGCAGTCTAATTAACACCCGAAACTGCTTATTATCATCATTATCATTTTTTGCCCTGGTCAGAAAATTTTATTTTCCCGACAAAACATAGGAACAGGTGCATGTACAAACCCTTTGTTGGCAGATTCAGGACTTTCCCAGAAAAAATTTAAATAAAATTCTAAGCAAGCTCTGCTTGTATTCATACATACCTCATGCTCTTGACAAAAACTTCCTGCACAAATTTGGGTTTGGGCATTGCCAGATCCATGCTAACACAATCCACCCTTTGCATGAAAAAAACAAAATAAAACAACAACAAAAAATCAATTTTGTTTCAATAATTTTTTAAAGGGGAGGTGAGTTAGTCTCACCAACAGTGGACGTTACCCCACGATGGTCTGTAGGTCTGAAAATTGGGGTCATTTCTTCGGCTTTTGTTGAAGATATATCCTCTATTTTGATCTGGGCAATCTTTGTTTGTAGCACTTTACCTAGAGTGGCTTGTAGCCTTAGGCGATTTCAATCAAACAATTGATATATATAAGCGCCCACCCGAACAAAGATACTGACAATTTGGGAGACCGCCAACATAGGGCAAGATAGCTCAGTTGGTAGAGCGCCGGCACGGTAACCCGGAGGTCGCAGGTTCGAATCCCGCTCCTGCCAGTTTCTTTGTTCACTTTGAAGATATATATAAGTCTTTAAAAAGCAATAGGCTTTTTAAATCAGCAATAGGCTTCTACTGGAGAGTTGAAAAGTTAACCGTAAATAGATTTATTTGCGTAAACATTCTTATATTTGTTTAAATATTTTGTACGTGTGTGTAAATATTCAGTTTTAACTAAAAATATGCAGGGCCCCAATGAAAACCAGTTTTAAACTGTTTGGGCACATCCTGGGTAAAGAAATGTAATAAATAAAATGTTAAAAAAGTATAAAATGGATACGATACCGATTATGAAACTTGCGTAAGCTTACAATTTAATTTGGATAAAAGTACAGTAAGCTTTGAGAAGTAGTACACAAAATTTTGGATTCGTGTACATCACCATTCTGAATGCAATCATAACAAGCTTGGTGTCAATTTAAAGCTTGTGATCTAAACTCTTCATTGATTGGCCGATCTGGACGATATTTCCAAAGATAAACCAATGAGAGACACTTTTAGAAGATACCAAGGCTACCACCTAATCGTGAGCCGTTCAGTGGTGCAGAAAAATAATGTAGGGAAAATAATGTAGGGAGTTTGGGTTAACTCTTGTACAAGGCACTGCTAAATATCCCAGCACCAGACACCCCTTCTAAGTTCACCTTCCCCTCCGCCCTTCTTATTTCACAAAATGTCAGTGACCTTCTCTGACAGTCAGATGGGAAATAGGATTCTACGGCTACTCACCAATCATCCCAGCTCCAGCGGAACTGGAAGTTACTCAGGTGATGAGAGAACCAACTGACGAAGCGGTCAATGCAATTGAGATTCATGCTGTCCAATCTTTCGTAGAGTAGCTCCGAGGCTTGAGCAAGCTGATTGTTTGTAAACATAATATTAAAGTTTGTAATACTTTCTCCCTTTCAACCCTAAACGCCAAAGCAGTTTACATATCCTCCCAAATCTACCACAGTAATGAAATGGCAGAATCTTTGTCCTTAAAGAATCAAGGGAAATCAAGTCCCATTTTAAACTACAGTAACAATGTATGGGCTTACTCTTCTCAGTCCTACAACATCTCAAACCTCTTGGTGGAATTTGAAGGGTCTGGTAGGGTTAGACTTATTGTCCTATGATATACATTGTTTCACATACATTTTACAATCCTCCTTGCATCCTAGACTACAAGCTATAACCATGAAAATTCTGAACAGACCCTCAGCCCCTCCCCCACCCAAAAAAAAAAGGGGGGGGGGCATATTTCATTTTTCCTCTTCTTTTTTTCGTAAACGTTTCAAAATGTTGTATATTTGTCCTCAAACCTGTGTGATGTTCCAAAAACCACTAATTTGTGCTGAACCAAAATATGTGATGTATTCTTGTAAAATCAGATGCAAGTGAGCACGGGCTGCGAAAACAAGTCAGTATTATTAATGTATACATTACCCCAAAATCTCAAATGTGAAAATTCATAACTTTGCGATAGACAAATCTACAATAGAACAAATGGCACTGTAAAGAGAATCTGCTCCTCTTTCAGAATCCACCAATAACTCAATTTCAACCCCCCCCCCCCCCCCCCCCCCCCAGCCAGTCCGGTCAGATTCTGCAAGAACAAGTCACACACTGAAATTAACAAAAGTCAAAGGATACGACTTGTGGCAGGGAGCCCGGCTGCAGTTTACATAGCTCCAGTAGCAGGGCAGTGTACGCAACCTCTTGCTTCAAAGGCCAGGGTAGGTTGAAGAGCTGACCAAACACAACCTCCACGATCATGTAGTTCAGGGGTACTTTGGCCTTGCCATGGTAGCTCACTAACTGGACAGCACTGGAGAGATTGAACGAAACATGGATGCAAAGAATTGTCTCGGTTCTACAGGGCAGCTCACGAAGTCTCCATTAGCTTGATTTAGTATACGAACTCTGGAAACCTTAGGGTACCTAACAATTGACTGTACTTAATCACTGATTAACCCTAATCCCCTTCAGTGTTTTTTTCCATATGACTCTTATAAATCAAATTTCCAACAAAATTGAAATGACAAGCCTGTTAAATACAGCAAACTCCAACAGCAAATTTTGCACTGTGCCACCTACACACCAGCCTTGGCATTGTGCAGCTACCCTGCTGAATCCAACAAAATACAACATGTATTTGTTTGTACATGTATAAGCCCTGCCAAATCCAACAAAATCCATCAAAAACATTTCTAGAAGTTTGCTTCCACCTTCCTGAATATGACAAAATCCAACAGGTATATTTAGCTGCTACCCTAGTGAATACAACAATATCCAACACGCCATGTAGTTTGTGTTGACTGCTAAATCTAATTCCAACAAACTGCAACAGCTTTTTACCATTGTTGGATTTTGTTGGGTTTTGTTGGATCTAGCAGGGTCAGGGTTAACATTTGCTTCCAATGCTAAATACATTTATTGTCTAATATTGTATTCTTTCGGGGGAAGTGAGTTGGTCTCCCCAACAGTGGAAGACACACCGCCTGGGTCTATAGGTCGGAAAATTGGGATAATTTCTTTGGTATCTATTGAAAATTTATCCTCTCTTTAGACTTTGACTTAAGAAAACTAAGGGTGGTAGGGCTGGTGACCTAAAATGTGGCCACCCCCACCAGCTGTTGTAACCCTTCACCTACAGTGGCTTTTACCAATACACATTTTGCAAAGTTTTCCCACTGACTGGCAGAATCAACATACCACTCCTTGCGTTCTTTGATGTACGCATTAATGATGCAGCTCAACTGCTCTTCCACCAAGTAACGTTCAATGGAGTGATGGCCTGGCATAGTTGGTCCCTGCCAAAGTTTCCAGAAAAAGACAAAGAGAGCAAAAATCAGTTTTGCATTCTTGTACACGAATCAGAGCACATGAATGATGAGTGCATCAATCGGACACCGCTAGATCACTCAGTAATTTAGGAAACATTTTATAATTTGAAAGTAACCAGTAATCATTTCTCCGCAAAAAAACAAAACAAGACGACAATTTTGTTGTTTGGTTCTGGATTCAAGTCGGAAATATTTCTACGGCCGCACATTTCACACAAATTTACTTGATCGGTCAACGTTCACAACGTAATGTGTAACAAATTTTCTTATTGGCTGAATTTTCTTGTAACACATAAACAATACAGTTTCAACCCAGGGGTGGATCCGGGGAGGGTGACACAGGGGCATGTAACCTCCTATCACCCCTCCCACCCCATCAAATTTTGACAAAAAGACTGAGGGGAGCAAACTCCTACAATAAAAGAAAATACATGTAGTAACAAGATACAAACATGTATTGCATTGAATCATTTTCTATTTGCTCAAAATCCAACAGCTCCTTTAACCCCCTGCCTAGGGGCATCATCCCTTGCAACATTCCATTTTGGCTTTGCCCCCCCCCCCCCAAATTCCTGGATCCACGCCTGCAATCTATCAAGGAGACTTTGTCGTCCATGTTAATTGTCTACAGTGAAGAGACCTGAATATTCTGTCTAGAAACCACATCTGAATGATTGCAGTCATCCCCCAAAATGGCAAAGTAACACATTTAGTTTGTTTTCCAATAACATGCATACCAATCCTGTTTTGATCAAGTTAACCAAATGACTTGTGGATTAAACTTGCACAAAATGGCCCATGATGATGCCAATGTTTGAATTAAGCAATTTGCATTTTTGAATTCCAACCACACAAACATCAGCACAACAACTAGTTATAATTTATTTATTTATTTATTATTTATTAGAATATTTCTCAGGCATAAATTACATTTGTATACACACATAAAACATTAAAAGAAATTGAACAGACATAAAAGTTACATTTAAAATACAAAAAAACATTTACGGTTAAGAAAACAGAAAAAAACGCCATATTGACCTGCAATCAATAGACACCCCATAAAACACAGACAGGCAGACAGGCAGAAGTGCAAACAGGCAGACAACTACATCCAAACTGAAAACTTAACAACAAACAAGTACAAAAGACGAAGGAAACAGACAAACCTCGGGCGCATCGGTGTAATCAAACATCCTGAAGACTACCTTGGGGAGCGGGTACACGTTGTCAGGGCTGTGGGGAGGGACGGTGAATGGAGGGAGGTTGTGCTGAAGAGCCTCACACAGGACACTGTCAAAGGCCAGGTAGGGTCGCAGGATGCTCTTGTGGTTCCATTCGTCAAGGCGAAGCTTGACCGTCTGAGCCCACAGGCAGTCCAGATTCTGGACAATTGAGGGGAACAATGCGGAGAAATTGTAAAGGCAAAATTATCAAATGTACTAGGATCAGTACAAAGAATTTAGAAGATCCCAGAATGCAGAGAAATCTTTGGAGTCATCGGTTCCGATTGGTGCCCACTGGAGAAATTGAGCACATATATATATCGGATCAACATCTAACATTTCTTTGGACTGGCTTGGGTAATTGAAACCAATTCTATGAACAGAAAATGCCAGCATTTAGTACCTGCACCTGTCTTTTCTCACTAATACTAATGATGTGGATAAAGAATTGCAAAATAGTTTCAAAAATATCACAAATTATGAAATTGACAAAATTAGATGTCATTGACGTTGTGATTTAAAGATAATGTCCTCCAGTGACATTAAAGTTAAGCACTGTTCAAAACAAGTGTTTTCATCTATGGCTACGGCTATTCATCATAGTGTGCCAATGGCAAAACCGAAGCCGTAGCCATCAAGTACCCGAATCAGACACAGCCTTATATGTAAACCACCCGTAAATCTGTTAAATAACTAGGATCCAATCACTATTGGTGAAACAGAAGATGACTTAGATAATGACGAAAGAGATGCAGACAATAAAAATGTGTACACCGAGGACAGTCCAATTTGAGTGATTCTGACTTGCCAACATGTACTTTCTCAACAGTACTGCAAGTGCCTACGTCAACCTCATGATACTTTATAGATCGTTTTGTATTGTCTGAAAGCGGTATCAATAGCAGTACTGCTGGTTTTTGTTTGTTTGTTTGTTTGGTTGGGTTTTTTTTTTTTTTTGGGGGGGGAGGTTTGTTTCTTTGTGTTTCTTTGTGTTTCTTTGTGTTTTTATGCGATACCAGCATTAACGCACAGCTGCCTGGTATAATGAGCTCATTCTATAAGCTGCCTGGCTTCCCATTCATCAGCAAGGTAGGAAATATGGCACCGCACAGAAAAACAGTGGTACCGCAATCAATACCGCAATCAGTACCGCAATCAGTACCGCAATCAGTACCGCAATCAGTACCGCAATCAGTACCGCAATCAGTACCGCAATCAGTACCGCAATCAGTACCGCAATCAGTACCGCAATCAGTACCGCAATCAGTACCGCAATCAGTACCGCAATCAGTACCGCAATCAGTACCGCAATCAGAACCGCAATCAGTACCGCAATCAGTACCGCAATCAATACCGCAATCAATACCGCAATCAATACCGCAATCAATACCGCATCTGGACAATATGAAATGCTCCCTTATCCCAGATCAACAAACCAGCCATAAAAATGCTGGTTGCATTTAGAACTCCACAAGCCTCATTTGGTATGTAATGTTCAATACAAGATGCAAAGGGGTACAAATGTTAATCTTTCAACGTGTGAACTGTAATCACCATAAATACAATTAAGTCCAAAATATTACCAAAAATATTCTTCTGATTGGTAAATAATTTTAATATTAGCTTACATCCTCCTGCGGATGGGGGCTGTCGCTGTGCCATACCCTCAACATGGGCACATGATCCTTTTTTCTCTTCCTGAATACAAAAATTAAAAAAAATCAAAACTTTGTCAGCACGTTTTCTGATGCCCAAATCTGGGTAGTTAACTTCCAGGGACAGAGGCTGTAACGTTGTAGTCGAGACTTGCAAGTCCAAGACCAACACTGAGACTTGAGACCTGGTAATTAAAGACCAAGACAGAGACCAAAACCTAGTGGTCTGAAACCAAGAAAGAGAGCTGGTGGTTCGAGACCAAGATTTATAATAAAAAAGAAAAGCGAAAAAAACATTAACCCTAACAGTCCTGAATCCTCCAATTTTAATATGATTTTCCACACACCCTAGGTAGTTAGGGTTAAGAGATATGTGTAAAACAAATTTTTATCCCTAACATCCTTGGCATTCATTTGGGATAAAGGACTCAATACTACAAAGACCTACACAATTTCTTATATGCCAGTGTAGTAAGAGTACTGCACACTACAGTTTACTACTAGCAGTATTTTGTAGCTTTAACCCCTTGGGCACGGTATTTTACGGGAGACGTCGGGGTGTTGCAGCGGTTCTGGCAGCCAAATCGAACCGCTACAATATGTTTGTGCAGTCAAGCATGACATAAACAATAATCCAACAATGGATTGAAACTGCACAAACGGCGGCCAGTGGCGTCATCCGGCCTGGTGACACTTTTTTGTGTGCCCTATGGCGTCATCCGTACGCAAGGGGTAAAGTGAGGTTAGGGTTAATAACACAAAACAAACTGGCAAATCACACACTTAAGAATGCTTCTTGTTGGCAGCTTTGGAAATTGAATGGATAAACTCATTGTGTTTATCAGTTTTTATGGCAACATGCAAATGTTTAGCACAACGAGTGATGGTTAATTAACACATTGTAATATAGGTAAATAATAGTAGTCTCGGTTTCAAGGCCAGCAACAAATTGGGACCAAATACCGACACCACAGGGTACCAAGACTAAGACCAACAAAAAGTGGTCTAAAGACAGAGGCCGAGACTGGTCTTGAGACCTACAACACTGCTGAGGACATGCTGCATATTCCAGGTCTTCTTGTGAATTCCAACACAACATGAACCATAAAAGTGAGGAGCAAACACTGTAAGGTTCAAGGAGCCATTCTCAGTACTTACTTCAAGTAACTTTCAATTTTGTTCAGGACTTTCTCCAGTTCTTCATCCTTTTTCTCCGAGATCTCTGCTCCAACCTATATGAAAATCAAATTATGAGAATCAAAATTGAGACCGACCCTTTACATTTGATGCAATCAACACTGGGACTCCAAAGGTCCCAAACGGCAGCACAAACACCCAATCAACTCACGGCACTCACCCAAGGCAGGCTAGAGAGTATGGCATGCACGAACCAGTCAGATCGGGCCTGGGGAACTCCCTCCTCCAATGTTACTTCAACGAAGGCCTCGTACAGAGCAATGATGGAGGAGACGTCCACCACACGACAGTTGACCAGGTCGGCGATGAAGCGTGTCAGGGTGCGCGCCCTGTCCCACTCATTGGCCTTCATGAGATCCTTCAGGTGGGCCCAAAGCTCCTCAGCGAACTAAATTTGATAATTAAAAAAAAAAATTCACATAAATCGAAATTGGAAAAATGCTTTAAATAATTCTAAAACAATGATTGTCATGTATCTTGGTGTTTACGTAATCGTTTAAATGTTACAACAAAAAAATCAGGGAAAGTTCCCCTGCCCACATTAAATACCCCGTTTTAGCTGTCATGTAATTGGCTGTAAAAAATCTGAAATATAATCAAAGGTTATTTCTTGTGTTATTTTGATTTGGGAGTTGCAGCGATGTATAAACTGTTTCCTAACAAAATTACAGCATTTTCAAAGTGAACAAAGAAACTGGCAGGAGCGGGATTCGAACCTGCGACCTCCGGGTTACCGTACCGGCGCTCTACCAACTGAGCTATCTTGCCCTACATTGGCGGTCTCCCAAATTGTCATTATCTTTGTTCGGGTGGGCGCTAGTCATAAGTCATAAACCCAGAATGCCGTACTCGGATAAAGGCAGCAAATATTAAACACAGATAGGCCATTTTCATACTGTACGTTTGAAAAGGTTGACAGATCTGTAAGCAGTATGCCGAATGCATCATTTTGCACGAAAAGAACAAAACCGGTACTTTTGTACGCGTGAACTTTTAGGTATATAGTTTGACATTTTAAGTTGGAGATATTTACCGGGCTTCCAAATACTTTTCAATATTAGGCCAAGTAAAAAAATACATGTTTAGCGTCTGGTTTTTTTTTTTAAAGAGGAAGGAGGAGGGGCTTCCTATTTTTTATGTCAAGATGGCCGCCATTCTTTTTAAAATGTCCGACAATCACAGGTTTTTTTACTTTTCAAAAACACAAACATGAAAGAGGCATGTTGGACAGGAGAATTGATCATGTTTACAGTGGTTTAAATAGTTTTAGTAAGATTGTATTTTATTTTCAGAAGGACCGGTTGAAATTTTGGGTATTTTTTAACCTCATTTTCCACTGGTAATTTTTTTTAATAAAAATCCAGGCGGCCCCCAAAAAGGAAGCAGGCGGCGATGCTAAACATGTTTCTTGTACTTCGCCTTTCCATCCTGAAATATCCTGGGGTGGTATGGGTAACTTGTCGACCGCACAGTTTGAAAATAGCCTCTCCAGTGCAACCACTTTGTGGCTCACTGTATTGTGAATATGGTATTTTTTTTCTTCAAATGAAAAGCAGTGTGTCTGGTTTAGTTTTACACTTACATCACCTCCACATTCATAGTTTTTTACATTGATGAGACCAACTAAAGTGGTGTAGACACTCAGCTTTTCTGGCAACTCAACTGCGCTGCAGAAAAGAATGAGCACAAAATAAATGTACTTGTAAAATCAATAATGTACAAACAGAACTGTAAAATCTTGCAGGCAATATAATACAAATTAAAAAAAACACGAAGATAATGGCTATGAAGGAATTTTGTTTTTAATCCTTTTTTTTGTAATCATGTTTGCATAAATTGCCACAAAAATTTCTATTTCCTTTTTTGAATAATTCAAAAATTGATTTTCCATCAATGAAACCTTAAAGCACAGTATTTTACTGTGCCAAGGACTTTTATACAAACAAATACCAAACTCAGTGATCTTTCACACAAGTCACATCAATTTCACGTAGGCCATAACATTGAAGTATGTGATTACATTGCAAAAAACTGTACGATCCATAAGCTACCACGTTTTGTACACATCGTGTCAAAATTTGCTTTTTCATGTAGTCTGTCCATTCTTGCAGTACATGTACAAAGACATCCAGAGAGGCCTACTTTCTGCCCCTCTCGTTTCTCTGTCTTCTCATTCTAGATGAAACAACACTTACCATTCACACAGGATATTGATGATTTTGGGTTTGTAGTTGGGCAGGTCAGCCTGCAGGACCACAGCAAGTCCCTCTAGGTTGCTCTCCAAGGATGACGTACTCTGGAAAGTGTTATCAAAACCAGTTAAAAGTATGGTCCTGTAAATTATTTAAGGGTCCCTAATGTTTTGAAGAATTCTTTCTTATACAACTTTTTTTTAACCATATGCAAACTCAGTGATGTTCAATTGCAGCAAATATGCTAAAGAAAACTTTCAATTTGAGATAACTCACATTTGTTTGAAAATAATGTGAAAATGTCAAGATTCCCCATAACGTGCGTGACTATATAGCCACCCATACGTATTGTACGTACGAATGGCGACAAAAAAAAAGGGCCTGGCGACTATATAGTCACACATGTTAGATTTTGTAAACGGCCAACAATTGCCGTTCAGATGCTACATTTTTCCCAACATTTAAAATGGGAAAGATTTTACTTTAACCCCTCCCCCATCAGAATCACTCAGGAAGAGCAAAAGCTTGGAAAATAACTAACTAGAAAGTATCCTGAATCCGCAAAAATCCACCTATTTTGTCATGCACAAAAAGTTGGTTTTGGTGACTGCTCAATATGGAGGTATCCTGAATCCATCAAAATCCTGCAGTACCGCTAGGCTTACAATCCTCAATCCATCAAAATCCTCCAGTTTTCAATATGGAGGTATCCTGAATCCGCCGAAATCCTCCAAAACAGGGGTATGGATTTTGATGGATTCAGGTAGGTTAGGATTAAAGTATAATCTTTCCAAGGGTTCCTCCATTTCGAAGCATTTTCCCTGGTGTACCTTTTCTCCAACTCTTGTTATGAGTGATTCCAGTCTTTCTTCAATCTCATTCTGATCAGTCGTCGTTCTTCGTCGTTTCTGACTCCTGGTGTCATCTGTCAAACAATTAACGTAAAAAGATGGAATTTGCATTGAGGAAATGTAGAAGTGTTTCAGAAGCGTCTTACACTATTGCCCTAATTAAGAAATAAAATGCTGAATGCAAATACATCATGGCAAATGAAGTGCAAAAATTGTATTTTCTAATTTTAGGGGAACTTCCAGAGATGAATTATCTGTACATAAAATTCATACCATTTTTTTAGAAATTGCAGAAATACCCAGCCACCTGAAAGTACCACCCTAAATACATGGAAAGATTTTACTTTAAATACCCCCACAAAAATAGATCAGGAACAGCAAAATCTTACAAAATAACCAACCCTCCTTGATAACAACTGTCTAAACATGTGGCACAACCAGTTATTTCAAGATTTATGTCGGCAAAATCTGTAACAAATGAGGCAGAAATCAACATGTATGGAGTTATACACTGTGCACTGTGGCTGTGTCTGTGCCTACACAGAAAACACAAACATTCTTTCCAATAAACCTTTTCGACATTCTCAAAGCATCATGGGAACTGCATCAACCCTAACTGGCATTAGAAGAGCAAGCACATTAGAACGGACGTGATTGGTCGCATTGGTCACATGTTCGTTGTCATGCTTGCAAAAATCATCTTCTGATTGGCTAATAATGTGACATTATTAGCTGTTCTAATTCCAGAAATTTGCATTCATCAGTAACTGGTACCCTGAGAGGGATTCCCCAATTATTTCCTTTACTTTTATTGCCATTTAAAATTGATTTTTCTGGTTATTATTTTCCTTATGTTCCATGCAAAGATATGTGAAAAGGGTATCGCTCAACTCATGACAGATATTTAGCATAAAATCAATTAATATTTGGACTGGTTCACAGTGCCATAGGTTTGTGTATAAATTACATGGTTTGTTTGGCCTCCAAACCCACAATGCATTGAGAATGTCGAAAAGGTTTATTCCATATAATATTGCACGAAAATTTCCCAACAAAATTCTCAAATTTCAAGGTTGTGCCAAGTGTTTATACAATTCTGAACACAGATGGATAGTTATTTTCCAAGATTTGCTGATCCTGACTGATTTTGGTTGGGGGTATTAAAGTAAAATCTTTCCAAACCAAATATTGCACACGATTTTTCCCGCAAGGGTGCAATGGGACAAAATACATGGGGAAAACCAAAAACATTTTTAGAATAAATAAAATAATGCATAGTGCTAGTGACGAAACTCCTTCTGTAAAACCAAATGGTGTACCTTCTCCGTCATCTTCTAAACGTCTCCTCCTAGACATGGTGCAATTTTAAGATAATGGGTAGCGCTATTTGCAAAATAAAATGTGTATTTTTGCTTGTCCGTTTACAGTCCCAAAAATCAATACACGCCGCAGACGCGAAAATAAATGGTACTTGGTTGCCCCCAATTGCCATGTCACAGTGCATGCCACTAGCGTGCGTACACCAGCGAAAATAATATTCCCCTTTTAACAATAGGTGGCGCTGGTAGCAACAAAGGGGTCGGGGAAAGGGGCGGGCACGAACAAAAATACAAAACACCTTTTTGTAAGGAAATCCTGGTTATAATTAGCTCATTAATTAGCTTTTAATTTGGAACAAAAACCACCCGGGTATGAGCCCGCAGGCCTACGCAAGAGTTTTTGGTGGTAGGAAAGCGTATCATTTTCCCGGCCAACCTTGCAGTGAAAAAGTTGCCCAATTTGTTTGTGTGCCCGGCAGAATGTTTTGAAAAGCGGGTAGGGATATGTTTTGAGAAATTAAGTAGGCCTACACAAAAACAATACAAAAAGCACCTTTTTTGGGGGGGGGGGGGTGATTACTAACTTTGTTATTCTGTTCACTTTATTTTCTTCATTTTTCACTTCTTTCTTTCTCATTCTTTTGTTTGACCAACATTGCTTCAAAATGTCAAGATTTACATGCTGTGGCTTATTCCCGATGCACCCTACTACCTCCATCGGAAACCAGCAAGACCGACAGCAAAGTTGGCTAACGGGCTCTAGTAGCTCGTAGCCTTGAACTGACTTGAACTGTCAAAAAACAACAACAAAAAACCAACAACAATCAAACAACAAATAAAATAAAACAAGCATTTTGGTTCAAATTGTATGGTGCGAAACTGTAAGAAAACGTCACATACCGCTTACGTAGGGCCTAGATACCGGGCCAGTCGATCTCCCCCCACCCCCAACCAGTGTGCCAATGCGCGCACTGACCACAATTTATAAGATATTGTGCCCTATAATAACTCTATATCATTCCAGCGGCCCAACTCAACATCTACCACTTTGCACACTTTGGAAAAACTCGATTATAGGGGAATTAAAGGATAGCAAGTTTCACTCCGTCGACATCAATGCTTAAAAAATATTACTAGTAGTGAAAGCGCCTTAACCTCACAGCCGGTCTTGACACTTCTACTTTTCAACGTTGCGAAAAAAAATTGGAGCCAAGTTTAATTATATAATAATTTCCAACCATTTAGGCCAATCACCCGTTTACCGGATTCCAAACCTCTGTTTCGTAATCTTGTGCTAATCTGTCAGAAGATGGAATGTGCTTATCTATTATTGTGCTATATAATCTATTATTAATCCCCAATCCCAAATCTTCCAATTTCAATTATGATTTTTCCGACACCCTAGGACTAGGGAGTTTAGGTTTAATATGAATTGCAATGTACAATGTAGGTCTCCGGAAAAACAGCGACCTATACAGAATAACAAATCAGATAACCCCTGCTTTTAAAATTATTTTCTGAGCTTGTTGAAGGGGATTGGACATTTAACTGAAAAAAACACACAAAAAACGACGACGACGAAAACAAAAGCCCAAGTGCACCATTGCACTACTTCGAAGTCATCACTAAAAGCACAATTTTAACCAAAATAAAATTTGCTAGCTAGATCGATAATTTAAGATTTTATTTGTTGGGACTGATGATTTTCTGCGAAATACACATCAACCACTAAAATCATATAAGCACTGAGCCTTAAAAAAATTGCTACTTTTTTTAGCAATAGGCCTAGTACAAAGGTTATTCACTAAGTTATTCCTAACTTTATGAATAATATTTCGGGACACAGGTCTTACCTCCCCCACCTCCACCAGCTTTTAGATACCATTTTTTCGGGCCAAAAAAAGAGTACACTTAAAAAAAAATTGGGTCCGGAAAAATTGGATATACGCACCCACACAAAACAAATCCTGCGTACGGGCCCGTTTAGCAAGCAGTTTGTAGGAGTACGTAAACAAATGCCGTATTATTACTCCAAGGGCCATTTCACACGAGGCAATTTAAATGCAATGAGTATCCAGCCAATCTCCAATTAAGAAGACATTTTAATTTTCGCATCATTTTCTTCGGAATTTAAACTGTCAGAAAATTCTATCCCGTGCTATACCCAAGAGCCTGCAGTGCGCTGTTTATAGTGGCAGCTCCAAAAGTTGCCTGTTGCCGTGTGCAGTGGCGTAGCCAAGGGGGGGGGGGGGGGGGGGGGGGGCAAGGGGGGCAACTGCCCCCCTGTGGGAAGTCTTGCCCCCCCTCTTGCCCCCCCCCCCTCTGGAAAATTGGGATATGCGTTACTATATGCGTTACTATAGCGAATTTCCCCCCTTGAAAATAGCCATCCCCCCGTTCCCCCCCCCCCCCCCCCCCCCCCCCCTCTAGGAAGAGCCTGGCTACGCCACTGCGTGTGGCAATTTTCTCAACCCTGTCCATTGCTCCTGAGCTTTCTTCATCCCTGATCTTGTTAAGTGCAGTCGTAATACTGAAGCACCCACCGTCTTCGTTCGGAAAACGAATACTGTATCCGAAACGAGAAGGTGAAAATCCCCAAACAAAGACCCTCAAGTCGGGCTTGTCCCGCTTGGCGCTGGCTTGGCTTGCGCACATTTATGTAGCGCCCTCACACGTCAGTTTTATCATACGCGTTGTCAAAAGTATGGAAGTTCTGAAATTGTCGAAACTTTATTTTATTTCTTCGGCACTTGGGCCCATTTCGGCGTTGGAGAAGGTGGGAATCCAGTGGCAGGTAGTTAAGACACTGTAAATTCCGAAATTGGCATCGAACACCGAGTGGTGCGGCGCAGAACAGGTGGAAATCTGACTTAGAAATCTGTAGTGGAGGCTGCGAACACTGTGTGCGTAGATTTATGCACAACGTAATTGCGCAGTGCATGTGATGAGGTCACGCACGGCCATTTGTGTGTACATTGCAGCACCAGCACAGTAGCGTAGCCGGAAGAGTCTGGCGTACCGTGTCTCGCTCCACTGTACACCGGCACCGGGGGTATTGTTCGCCGGGCGGGCTGGGCGGTGTGTGTATGGCCCACAGCCATACTGGGTGGACTGGGGTGCAATATTGCGTCTGACTTTTTAATTTTGGTGATAGCTGCTATTTCTTGGTGATCTGTTTAAATGGAGTGCCCACACCTGGTGAACAGTGTTACGGCCGGAGTGTCCGCCTTGCCAGTGACCAGAAAGTCAAACAATGGAGAGACATTGACAAATTGGGTCTGCGCAGGTAAATATGCAATTGCAATCAGGTTCAAAATAGTTGGAAACCAAGGAAGGAATGTAGTATCCTGACGACACTTTTTCCCAGCATGATCTTATTCTTAGTGATGATCAATCACGCAAACTATAATTTGGGACTGAGAGAGATTTCCCAGATCGTTTGAAATACTTTGATAATGACTATGACTCCCCCATAGAAGCTGTACACAGCTAACAATTGGCGATCCAATACTACCTTCTTTCGGAAACCAAAAACAGTAGGATTGATGAAAAATCAAACTTGCCAGAAAGAGTAAAATCTTCACTCATTTTGCAGGTGAATAGAATAATTTGCTGTTTTAGGTGAATTCAAATTTCATTTAATATATAATTTGTATGCTTGTCTTATTTCTCCATGCTTGAACTACATGTAGCTTGAAAAATCCAGCTCTAGGCTCATGACATGGGAGATTCGCCGTTTAGAGCTGGAAACACTCGTATTGGGTTTTCAGCGGTGTGTTGATTTTTTTTGCCGATGTCTTTCTGTTTCCCTGAATATATCAACCAAACACTCACCTTACCGGCAGAGTAGTAATTCATGCAGCTTGTGATCCCCTCAAAATGAGAATATGCTCAAGTTAAACCTGAAAAAAGTGAATTTTTCGTGCAACTCGGTGCATGCACAAACCAGCTGTGTACAAAGCAATGGCGGAGTGATTCTTGGTGCCCGACCAAAACAATTTACAACAATTAACCATTTGAAGCTTACGGTGGTTCACCCCCTTGGGGCTCGCTATACGACGGCTGTTTGCTGATGCAATGACAGCTATAAAATTATGGACAAGAACGCATGCAATACAATGACGGGCTATTTTTATTTCCTCATTGCCTTTTCTGATTCCACAGCGGCAGTATTCCATGATAATAAATCTTAAGAAATATACAATTTCTGCTCAAGTAAATCTGCGGGTAAACACTGGCCAAATTGTAACATAAGCCCGTCATTGTATTGCATGCGTTCTTGTCCATAATCTTATAGCTGTCATTGCATCAGCAAACAGCCGTCGTATAGCGAGCTCCAAGGGGGTGCTTGCGCAGTGCATGGTAATCGGAAACCACCTTAAGCTTCAAATGGTAAATTGTTGTGGTCTTGCCCCTTCATGTTTTGGTCGGGCACCAAGAATCACTCTGCCATTACTTTGTACACAGCTGGTTTGTGCATGCACCGAGTTGCATGAAAAATTCACTTTTTTGGGGGTTTAACTCGCATGTCATGAGCCTAGAGCTGGAATTTTCAAGCTATGCTTGAACATGAATAACCATAATAACATGCATGAAAAAGTTGGTATATGATAGCTTTCTTTGTTCATTCTGAAATATAAAAAAATATTAGTTTTTTATTACCTACCCAGTTTCCCTTGTGGTTTGTTGAAAAAAAAATGTAAAACAGCCAATAGGCCAAGGTCAGACTACAAAATAACCAGGTGTTAAATTTAATTGGTCTAAAATAGGTCATGTCTGTCACTCAATTCAGTGAGCTGTCATGCAATATTAATAATGGATACAGCATAAAAGCCACACTTACAGGTCCAAGGAAAACTATTTGAACATTTTGACAGGTAAAACGTTTTTACAGCAATGTTATAAATGATATATTAGCCCTAACCCCTGTGGCATGTCTACTGGGAAGTGTCATGAACCTGTCAAAATCCAACACTGTGCAGTGGCACAATATTTGTACTTAGACAAATTGGGGCATCATAGCTTCCATGTAAAGTAATGCCAAGGTTCTACAATCCTGAACCCATCAAAATACAACACAACATAGTGTTGGATTTTGGCGGATTTGGGACAGTAAATGGTTACTTCAGGTTGTGAAGATAAGGCCTAGTCTCATTGCTTGGATTAGCCCCCCCCCCCCCTCCCCCCACATACACAGACGTGTGTAAACGCCTGCAATCGGGGACCTCCTATTGTCCGCCTATTGTTCATACTTTAACTTTTTGGCAAGGGCTCTCATTGGTTTTGTACACGGTTTTCAAACGGGGACCTTTCTCAATCGGGGACCCTTTTGTTCTCTATTGTTAAAGGTCCCCTATTGAATGCAAACAACAAACTCACACACCCATAACAATGTGTAATTTTTTCTCTCCTGAATAGTGTGTCGTTCAAGCAAGAGTCCATGGATGTGTCTATCATGTGGCGTCATCGCATGTGGAAGGTAACTGCAATAAATGGTTGCATGTTAAATGCCTGGTTTGATACGTAGCAATTTTGGTTCTAAATATTTGGTGATATTGGGAGTAAAGTTGGCATAAGGCTGTGCATACGGGTATCCGGGTACCCGTTAAAGAAAGCCAATATAAAAAATTAACTCTCGGAAATTGCCGTTCATGTTGTTCGTAAAGGTCTGCACGTTAATACTACCACATCGGTGCATCAATACAGCAAGATGCAATTGTGTACAGTGAGCTCTATAACTTTGGTGTAAATTGAATTTTTGCAAGCATCATTTTGTACCCTGGTTGTCATTTTGGAAAAAACTTTCGTTTTCATTGTCTGAAAAATTACTAAGTAATACATGTATGTTAATTCGGTTACAGGTACTAGGTTCTATAATCTGGAACCAGTTCCTGACATTAGCGGTCGGGTACCCAGTTCGTATGCACAGCCCTAGTGGGCACAGTGCTTTTTTTCTCACCGTTCACCTCTCAGACCTCGGTTCGAGGGTCAATATGTGGATTGGGTTTTCAGTCCCTGCCTGATTCCGTGTGATTCCCAGAATATCATTCCAGGGAATACTGCCCACCTCTAAAACTGAACATTTCTCCATTTGTTTCCCCATTTGTTTCTTCAGTCTTTCGGGCTACAGTGTCAGGTGCACTCTTGAGAATACTTGTACTTGATCAATTTGGTTCCATCACCCGAAATGATGAAAATAAATGTATAAACAAAATAATTGCCATGTCTGTTTGAATTGTACTGAATTTGCTGGAGTGTTAACCCTTTGAAGCCGGATGACACCTATAGATGCCCCCCAAACAATTTCCACCAGGCCAGACGACGTCTATACACGCAATCTCTGCATTTTCAATCCATTGTTGGATTATTGTGTATGTTATGCTTGGCTGCACAAGCCTCTTGTGTCCATTTCGCTTGGCTGCACAGGCCGCTCCAGAACCCGGACGCCTCATTATAAATAACCGTACTCAAGGGGTTAATGAGCACATTACTTTGTATATACCCTAGTTTGTCATTAGAAAAATGTAACATTCCAAACAATTGTGGTTTGTGGTTGGTTTGATGAAATCATTCAAAAAGTACTGTTTGTCATCCTTAGAAGAATTAGTAACTTATGTATTGTTTATTAGAATGAAATACTGGACCAATATCCATTCATATGTTCATTTCAAATCATATCTTGAGGGTTCATCTCTGGAATATTTATATTTTTTGGGCAGGTACGTCAACGGCCACGCCAAAAAGCACTTTGAGGATTGCCAGCACAGTGTATGCATCAGCTGCGACAATCTTAGTGTTTTCTGGTAAATCAGTCTCTCTGCACTTTATATAAACTTACATTTTCTTTAGCTGTCTCTCAAATTTTCAATAGGGGTGATTCGCTGTACGGTGCGCCACCAAGTGTTTGTCACAGGCCATTTTTCGCACTGAGCATTTGAAAAAATCAACATGTTCGTCTTAAACAGTATGTGGCATTTTGGTTCTATGATATGCGTAAACTGTTTGTAGTTTGACATTTTCGATGAGTTGTTATTGCTTAAATCTATCCTGCTTCCAAAGGCTTTTCAATATTACTACAGTTACAACGTCGCTATAACGAACATTGCTATACTGAAAATTGCTGTACCGAACATTTGGCTATGAGCTCCGTGCACAACTACCCCCTCAGCGGAAAGAAAAGGCGAGTTGGGGGGTCATATCGACGCCATCTTACCTGACTTCAATTTAAGTGTCTGGTTCCCGCTGTGATATTCTTATTGAAAAAGCAATTATCGAGAGTCAGCGAACAGACAAAGCAATCCCACTGGTATACGAGTATCAAATGAACGAGGAGCGCGGTGCGTAATACCAGCGACGTACTCCCCATGGAAGTGCGGTTGCTATGTGGACAGCACCCTCATTCGACGGCGCACGGAGCCCATAAAGAACATCTTCTTTGGCTCACAAATTGACGTATTCAATACATACTATTATTCACTAAAACGAATTACCACTTGTAGTGAACATTTGTTTCTGGATCCCATTTATATAGTGGTGATCTATTGTGTAACCTAAAATTTCCTTAGAACAATTCATGGATCAATGAGGTGATATGAAAATGGCCAATTTGGTGGTGCAACTGCTTGGTGGTGCGCTGTTTTGTGAATCGTCCCAGCTGAAAATTGTACCTGGCATGCACGTCAACAAACCCAATCTTCTGTCATGCATGTTGTTGACCCTCGTGGATCCACAGCACTTGGCTGGTTTTGACAATTTGGTGGACTTGGCCGACGGACACCAAGTCAGTTTCTTTGTATTTCAACTTTTGTTACATTTTAAAAATTATTTTTTGATCAATTGAAGATGAGCGATTACCTCTTGGAACTTACCTGAAATTGCATTTTTTTTGCAGTTTTTTCGGGGCAACTAAAGTTCCATTGCCCCAAAATAAAACCATAAAAAATGCTCTGGACAAACTTTCTTGAAGCTCTCCCTTCAGGCTTCCCTAACCCTTACCCTTTCACTTTACAATTATCTTTATGTTGTGATGCGTATTGCTTTGGTCTTATGTTACCAGTTCTCTTGTTTAAAATACTATTGCTGTGAATTAATATTTCTTTGTTACCATGTGGTCATTTCCAGCTATGAGTGTGACGAGACTGCAGTGAATGATACTAAGGCCGGCACTGTTCAACAAGTCAGGCAAATCTTACAAGATATAGCTAGGTAAGTCGTCACAATCTCGGCAGTCTGTTGTGCTTAGCCGAAAATAGAAAAACATGTAATGGGAATTAAAAAACAAACATAGGGCATTTCTCAAACCCCTGGCTTGGGCTCGGGCTTCGGCTTCGCGTAATTTTATGTCCCCAGATTTGGCAAGATCTTGGACACTGTTTTTGCTATATGTACATCAAAATCTTATATTTTAATCCAGAGCCTGAGCCTGTTTATTTATTTACGTATTCAAGGCTTCAGATTGGCAATGAGGCTGGGGAATAGCTGGAGACGAAGCCGAAGCCGAAGCCCGAGCCCAAGCCAGGGTTTGAGAAATGCCCATAAAAGGGATTTGTAGTACACTTCTGTTTTTAGTCAGGCACTTAATTTATTTTTACATGTGTTACGTGTAAAGTAAGTCAGGGGACCAGTCTTAAATGTCAAGATTGGTGGTCTGGTGGTTGTCGTATGAATTTTAATTTTTGAATTATGAACAATAACAATATTGCTATGAATCTCCAAGATTTCATTAGGTAGGCTTTAATCGTGATTGTGTGTGCTTATTTGCAGTGCACAATTTGACAACAAACGACTAAAAAATAGTAAAGATCATGTCACCGATAGTGATGAGGAAGAACCGCCTAAGAAGAAACTAGCCACTAACAATGTAAGTAGAGAACTTCGGCTCAGAGTAGAAAGTCTGGAATATGGCTCTTTCTCTTTTCAGCCAACAATGATTTCCACGAAAGATACTTTTACGCTAACATCACCTAAAGCTACAGAATACTACTAGTAGTAAAATGTAGTATGCAGTACTCTCACCTATGTGCAATGCCTGTAGTCATTTTTAGTATTTGGTACTTCACCCCAAATAGTGTACATAGTAGTATGTAGTACTAAGGTTGCTCGGTTTAGAGGAAAAATGTTTGTCATCTAAGGCGGAAACAGTATGAATTACTGGTTTTCAGAGATGATACATTTTTCTATTTTAGCCATCCAATTCATTGACACAAAGATAATTTACCCAGTAACTTAACTGTATTACATAGAAGTAGTATTTTGTAGTTGCCAATATCTAGACTGCTGTCATTACAACCCATTCATCAGTCACAGAGAGACTCAGTTCTACAAAATACCAAGTAGTATTCTGTAGTAGTCAGTTCTTTATACCAAAGTAATGCCTAGGACCTTAGGGTTATTGGACAAAGTAAAAACGACTGTACGTCTGTCCAGCATCTATATAAAGAAAGGCAAAAGTGTCACACTTTCGCAATGATACATTATCTCTATAAGTAGTGAGTGTATTTGTTGGATTAAGCATATGGCTAACTTCCACTTTACAGCAAACAAATGAAATATTATGGGGGGGGGGGCATTATTCTGAAAAGTTAACTGAAAGTTTTGCACAAAATTGGCAGAGAAATAATCAGTATTATAAAAGTATGTTTACTTCTTACTTACCAAAAATGCAAGTCATAATATTATGATAATGGTTAGTCAAATATTCTTTGACTTTCAGATGAAACCAGCCATTCCTGGCCTACGGAACCTAGGAAACACGTGTTTCATGAATGCAGTACTACAGTCACTAAGGTAAGCTGGATGATACGGACTTGTAACAGAGGGCAACAATTGACAAAACAGTAATTACTAAAAAATATAAAATTTCAGTGAAACTTGAAAATAGCATGGACAGAATATCTCAACTTTAACTACCCCAAGCCTTGCAAACTCCAACAGCAGGTTTTGTCAAGTTTTGATGGGTTCAGTACTGCAGGGCCTTGACACCATTACTTTACATGGAGCTCTGATGCTCCAATTTGTCTTAAGTCCAAAGAATGTGCCATCCGTATACTGCACAGTATTGGATTTTGACAGGTTGAGGAAGCTTCCTAGTAAAAATGCCTAGGGGGTTAGTGTTTCAAGTGACATCATTTGGCATACAAGGGCCATTTTATACAACCGTGAGAGGTGTTTATTAAATGATTTTTTTGAACTAAAATTGCTTTTCCACAAAAAATTTGACACTCAATTTGACATCATTATTTCATGAATCCTGTGAATCTTTTCTCCCAGCAACATACATCAGTTCTGCTGCTACTTCAAAGATCTCCCAGCAGTTGAGCTACGAAACGGGAAGTCGGCAGGCAAGCGAATCTACAACACACGAAACCTCAAGCATGATGACGTGTAAGTATCTGTCGGGCTTCGGGATGCAGGTAGAAGTTTCAGCATGACAGCTGGCTGTAGAGGGTGCTTCTTGACTGTTTGACTGATATTAATAATTAGCTGTTGAGTTGTCACAATGTGCAGTTTTCAGTGCCAAATAGTCCTAGCATTCTTGCCAATTTTGTGATAGGCTAATATTTGCCCGTGTATATATATATATATATACATACTTCTCCAGTTTGTAGTGTAACCATTAACCCTAACCCTGCCAGACACAGCACAGTGCATCTGTGGTGACAGCTTGACCTTGCTGCACTCTGCACACAAGTCAATGTGACAAAGTATGCAATCTGATGCGTCTGGCAGGGTTTCTAGCCAAAATACCCTGGAGGGTTAGGGTTAAATGAAACAAAATAAGCCGATTCAGTCGAGCTGCTCAGATGGCTTAGCGGTAAAGCTTCTGATTTTGGATCATGTCTCAAGTTTGATTCCCAGAGTTGGAGTCGAGTCCCTGCAAGTCCTTTCACAAGTCCTTTCGCAAGCCCAGTCAGAAGTCCTTTCATAAAGCCGGTCACAAGTAACTGGATGAACAATGACAAAGGGATGCCTTTGTCAAAGCTCATTTGAATAGCTTGTGATTTGGATTAGGACTGGAGGGCTTGTGATGGACTTGCAGGGACTTGTGAAGGCCTCGACTACATCTCTGTTGATTCCCATACTGACTGTGTTTTTTTCAGATTTTGTTGTTGTTGTTGACAAATTGTCTGTTAAAAACAGTTTATTGTAAACTTAGAAGATTGCCCTTTTTCTAATTTGTGGTTTGGAGGATTCTTTTGTAAAAGGAAAAAGTTTGAGAACCAGACTTGCAACTCCCATAGCAAAGTCCACAGAATCTCGCGAGCCAATCACAAGATGGCAACAAGGCTGCGACTAACGAGCTGTTTTAAATGTGCCTATTCTGTGACAATAGTATTTTCTATGAGGTTACAAGGCTCACACATGCATACTGCAGAGTAGTGAAGACTTTGCCTTCAAGTATTCTGTAGGAGTGCATGAGTGAACAACCTATACAGCACATATTAAGAAACAAAATTAACAATCTTAAACAAAGAGGTGTAATGTTATCTGTCATTATTTTATTTTATTTATTTATTTATTTTTTTATCCAAAGTTAAGGCTCATTTATGAATGGCTTGTCTTGTTAATGACCAAGTTTCAATTGACCATACACAAAAGGGTAGCGGATTTTAAGTCCTGGGTAAACATCATGTATTAAATTACCAGAGTGCTAACTCGCTGTATGGAGTGAAGCCGGCTGGGTGCATCCATGTTTATGCACAAACCTATGAAAAACCCAAAATGTTGGCAATTTAGAATATTGAAATAATGTTAGTTGCGTTGTCCCCCTCCCCCCCCCCCCCCCCCCCCCCGCCAGGTCATTGGTAGAGGAAGTACGCAAGACACTTTGCGCTCTGTGGCAGGGAGGACAGTCTGCCATCTCCCCGGATTCACTCTTCTCAGTCATGTGGAAAATCTTCCCAAGATTCAGGTAGGGTGGTCTAGAAGGTTTAGCTGACTATCTACCCCATGCATCATCAACTATTGACTGCACTCCCAGATCTAGCAATGAGAATTGAGTCTGGAGGTTGATGGTGCATTTGGTACAATACATCGATCCAGTAAGCCACGCCCACTGCCCATGTGGGCAATTAACATGTGTTTCTTTCCAATGCCACACTGCTAGTTCAAGCCACACGCGTTATATGCGCGTACACGCATGTCGGACTTTACTGCACGCATGTCGGACATAAACTACGAATGTGATTGGTCAGAATACCATCAGGCGACGCACACAGGATTGGTCTATTCGTGTGCGACAAAGTTTAACTTGTGTAATAAAAATGACCTTTCCTCAATAATGACGGATCCCATTTCACAGTGCAGTGCTCTTGTCATGCCAAGTGGAATCGATGTATGGGGATGGACACGAAGAGCGCAATGCATATCCTCGTCATAAGTGTTACGTCATTTGGATCGGGACGTACAGTGTAAATGAATGGAGTTACGCGCACGTGTTGCTTCACATGCTTTGAATGGAGCTCCACGTATTTGGGCCTTGGAAATTACTGCTACTTACAAAGCGGATAGGCATGAGGATGGCAAAGTGAAAATGCCTGCCGTACAAAAGTGGCCCGATTTTGCAGATGAATTAGGCATTTTTTCTATGAGAATTTGAAAATGTTGTGTATTCATAAAGATTCTTGCGCTTGAATTGAAATTATCAATTGTAGCTCTTTCTCTCCGTAGTTTAATAATGTTAACTTGTTGATTTCTGTGACCTCTAAGAGGCATAGGCCCATTGCTTCTCTCCCAGCAGGAGAAACAAATCATACCTGTGTGTAAATGGTGTGTAAATTATTGCTTGAGATGTACATTCTTCTCAGTAAGATGGAAGGTTTTCAGAAATTATTATTGGCGCAACAATCGGGGGTAACGATATCATACCAAGTGGTTTTTAGTGCATTGTATAGAAATGCCAAATTGGTGTTTGGCTGACATGTATGTATGAACCCTTGTCAATTTGCAGAGGTTACCAACAGCAAGATGCCCATGAGTTCATGCGCTACCTGCTCGACAGGCTGCACACTGAGCTGCAAGGTACCCTGTGGCCTGGTAACCCGCGCCGACAGACCAACGGAACCAGTACTATTGTTACTTTCATGTTTGGCGGCTTATTGCTGAGCCAAGTACACTGTGTCGTGTGTGAGAGCTTCTACAAGAAGATCGATCCATTCCTTGGTGAGATGGGTTTTGGGCTGGGCTGGGCTAGGCTAGGCTGGTTATAATTGGTTTGGTTGTTCGGGGTTGACATTATTTGGTTTGGTTGGGTTGGCTTATTTTGGCTGCACGGGGCTAGGCCGGGCTGGTTTGGGCAGGGCTAAGTTGGGCTTGACTGAGGCTGGTCTCGACAAAGTTGGGTTAAAGTTATGTTGGGTTAAAGTTATGTTGTGTTGAAGTTATGTTGGGTTAAAGTTATGTTGGGTTAAAGTTATGTTGGGTTAAAGTTATGTTGGGTTAAAGTTATGTTGGGTTGGACAAGATTTGGTGGGGTTAATATGTGTGTCATGATGGTAAAGATGATACAAAGGGCCTACAACCTACAGTAACGGGTCAGTTACCCAAAGCATTGCCATTTGTTGAAGCTTCTTGACATTTGATGATTATTTAAGAAATGTGCATATTTTAAAGGAGAGGGGAAAGCAAGTATTCTATTGTTTAACCTCATTTTGTTTGGCAACCTTCTTTTTTTTTTTATGCCATTATCACAGACGTATCGTTAGACATCCCCCATCGGTTCAGATCAAGAAGCAAGTCGAAAGACGGCTCAAAGGTCTGTCAAATCCAAGGTAAGACCCAACACAAACCAGCTAGTGTCCAATAAATGAAGTCTTGGTGTGCTATTTTGGAGGAGTTCTTTGATAGGGAAGTAAGTTTCAGATGAAATTGTGTGATTGATCAAGACATCAGTATTTTGAAAGACTGTTCCAAAGTCTGAAAGATAATAATTCTAATAATAAATCAACCCAGACTGATGCTTAGCGTGGGAAGTCAGTTATTTTTAAAAATTGATCCTGGTCCGAATTTCAAATTTATTCATTTAGAAAGTGAACACATCAAGACTGCAAACATTATTGGATGTGGAGACCATTTTATTGCCAGAATTTGAGGCTGCATTGTCACAAATCTGTTTAGGTTCCGGAAACACACATATATATGTTGATTTTGGGCAGAAAAATTGTTGCAGGGTGAGTCGTTGGAAAGGACTGCTGTTCCCATTCTGGTCCAGTAATATGAAACCTGCTTTCTTTGCTTTAAAAGATAAGACAGTGTTTAAGACAAATTCCTGATCACAGCATTCTTGAAAAACAAAGCCAGCCGCTATCTTGGAAATAGAGCCTGGTGGGAAAAAAAGGCCATCCTCCTAATCTAAGGAAAAGCAGAAAGTAATTTTGTTTTGTTTTACTTTTTGCTTGAAAACAAACATCTCTGAATTTGTATTGTACAATTTATGCTTAAACGCTGTTCTTTGAAAACACTGTGGTGGTCTTGAGCTTGATTTTGAGTGGTGTTTATGTCGATCAATATTTTGTTGTTGTTACAGACTGTCTACAGAGCTTCACTGAGGTGGAAGAGTTGGCAGAATCTGAGCATTACATGTGCACAAATTGCCAGAAGAGACAACCATCTACCAAGAAGTTCTGGTTCCGCAAGTTGCCTAACGTAAGTTTAGAATGCCTTGGGTGCGCGTAACCCCAGCATTGAATTGTCGTGGTGCCAGTTTGAACGATGTTCATCTGAACTTCTTGACGGACTTCAGCTACTTCAATGTTTCATAATGCACAAGCTAAGATTTGTTGGCAAATGAGGGCATTGTTACTATGACATTCTGGGGTACAAAAAATGTAAATTGATTTTTAGAAATGATATTTTGCAATCTGTGAATTTAAAAAAAATTGAAATATAGGTTACTTAAAGAGATACCGTCGCTGCTCTTCAACAAATTGTATTTTTCAAATTGTATGTGTTTTTTTTTGACTAATAAACACTTAACTGTTTTGGTCGTCTGCAACCCTTCAAAAAAGGCTATTATATCTTGGTTGTTTTTGTTCACTTAAATGTGGGAACAGAATTATTGTTGGGCTGCAAATAATTTGGCATTTTTAAAGAAATTATTTGATAACTAAATACAGTTTTTTAAATTATTTTAGTTTGATACTAAAGACCTCAATAATGAGCTAAACAAGCTTCTTTAACCCTAACTCCCTAGGGGGTGTGGAAAATCATATTAAAATTGGAGGATTCAGGACTGTTAGAGTTAAGGTAATAGTACCAATGTTCAACTGATTGAATCAAGCTCATAGTTTGCCAAAACTATCTGTTGATAGTTGGGAAAAAGCATTAAAGTTCGCCACGTTAGACGACTCCACTATAATCAAATTTTTGGGGGCTGAAGTTGTTGTGTACTTGCCTGTAGGTACTATGCATGCATATCAAGCGGTTCCAGTGGACTGGCTTTCTACGGAGCAAGATCGATGTGTTTGTACAGTTTCCACTCAGGGGTCTGGATCTCAGACCATACATACTCAAACCAGAGGTAAGGGCGTATGTTAAGGAGATTAGTCTGTTAACCCCCTTTACAGTGAGGCGCCAGGGTGTCGCACCGGCTTTTGCAGCCAAGCGAAACAGCCTCAATGTGCTTGTGCAGTCAAGCGTCACATACACAATAATCCAACAATGAATTGAAACTGCACAAATAGCGGCTGCAGGCGTCATCTGGCCTGGTGGCACTCTTTGTTTTGGCGCCATTTGGCGTCATCCGTACGCAAGGGGTTAACCTGCCAATGCCAGATAATATGTTGGTATTGAAGGGTGATTGCAGGTAATGTTTTGTGAATTATGCTACAGCTCCAGTTTTTAGCATTCACAAATCTACCGGGGGGATATGTTCTTTATTTTATGGAAAACTTGTGATCTTTCCCAAAATAATATTTGTCCTGTTTCGTGCAGAGGTTATCACAGCCAAAATTACCTTTTTGGAAAAGTGTTACTTGTGAGTCATTTTTAGCACTACTCGCGTGAGGCACGTACCATTAAATATCTAATATTTAAAATTTTCGAGTTGTTTAAGTTTTTTTTAGGTATTTATGAGAAATGGGAATAAATATGTGCTTCGGCTCGGGTCATTATCAAGCGCCCAGGCCCCAAGGCGGTTTTAAACGTACTAGTTTCAAACCGGCCCAGCACATATTTATTCCCTTATTAAGGTGGATTCCCTTATTATTTGGATTTTCATTTTCAGAGTTTAATGAAAATTCTGTTGTTTCTGTTTTCAGGAATTACCCGACAGCGAGAGTACAGTATACGATCTCAAAGCTGTGGTTATACATCAGGGTTCTGGGTAAGATCTTGGCATATTTCCAAACCCAAAATTCTGCTCATCGGATTTTTCTGCTAATCAAAAATCTGATGACCAGTCCCAAGCTGTATACATTGTGTGCGGATTTACCTGGTTACGTGTTTTGAAAGTAACCTTTGCTGTGCTCAGTTTAATTCAGTGATTAATGCCCTGCTTCTAATTTCCAAAAAAAAGAAGAAAAGATTCTTGATTTGTTATTTAGGAATAATTTCAAAAATGTCTGTGTTCCTGAGGAGTTAATAAAGCTCAAGTTTTGATTCCGCAAACTGGTGGTGGGAGAGGTGACGTAGCTACAAAAATAACAGCGGCGTCTGATTGGAGGAGTGTTCATGCCTCTTCTGAAACACTTTTCTCTACGAAGTGCTTCATCCCTCGAAAATTTGAATCTTGTAGAAATAAATTTCTCTGAACAGATAGGATTTGAACAGCAACCCCGAACCAATGCAATCTTGAATTTAGTTATACCTCATTGTAACTAATTTGAATCAAATGTTTCTGTGCTTTTACAGTGCTGGGTGTGGTCACTACGTTGCCTTTGCTAAGAATGATGGTAAGTAGGTTCAACTCCTTAACCCACTCTAGGTAGAGGGTTACTAAATGGAGAAGGTGGGGTTGGCCACATTTTGAATTGCCAACCCTACCACCCGTGCGGTTTTCCCGAGCCCAGATGTAAGTAGAGGATAATTCTTCAAAAAGATTCCAAAGAAATTATCCCCATTTTCAGACCTATAGACCCAGGCGGGGTAACTTCCACTGTCGGGTTTGAGCAATTCACCTCTACCCTTTTTCACGGCAAGTTGCACAGTAAATGAATTAAGAACTGGAAGTAACTAACTGAATTTATGTAACAAAATGCGCACAAGTACAAAAAGAGTCCATTTTCAAAGTGAACAAAGAAAACTGGCAGGAGCGGGATTCGAACCTGCGACCTCTGGGTTACCGTACCGGCGCTCTACCAACTGAGCTATCTTGCCCTATGTTGGCAGTCTCCCAAATTGTCAGTATCTTTGTTCGGGTGGGCGCTAGTCAGAAGTCATAAACCCAGAATGCCGTATAGCCAGGGATCACGCCCAATTTTACGATGCAACCTCGGAAACAACTAAGGTTTAACCGATGATCGGATCGGACATCGGATCGGGCCGATGTTTGGCAATATCGGCAAAACATCGGATCGGCAAAATTTGTAAGGTTTAACCGATGACGAACCGATGTTCGGCAATGTCAATTAGCAAACTTTACACTCAATTTTATCATACACAAATGTCATGTTTTTTTTATTAGAGCGCGAGTAAAAACGATGTTTTATTTTTGTGTGAAAAATGAACAGTTTTATGCTGTGATGTATTATCATACCGGTGTAAATATCTCCGAGCTCCGCATCTATGCGATCCGCGCTATCTGCACCGCATGCGTGAAAACTCAGTGCCCGAAGACAACGAAGCTAGCAGTCAGTGCATGACTGTACTGGTCTACTGAACGTCATGAACGGAGTCGGGGAACTACACTGTGTGAAGCCAAGACGCGTTGTGGACTTTAGTTCAGCCGATCACGTGTCTCTTGCATGCACAGCATTGGCGATATGTGTGCACCGTGTAATGTTATATACAGCGTGAATACAAAACTACCCTGGAAAAAAGACCAGCATAGACGCCCTAATGGGGAATTCCCTTCACGTGTGCCAATTTTGCTGGACTGAAGCTTGAATTGAATTGAAATTGCTGCGAGTTCGGCGTCGTATTTTTACGACCGCAGATTTTTCTACGTACATGTAAATAAATGCCTGGATTAGTTTTGCCCATTGTCCTAATTTGTTCTCCATTTCAACTTCTATCCAACAACCAGCAGTGTTAAAATTAAATTTAATAGGGTCGGTTGGTAGGCATAACATGTTAATTTTCTACCTCCATGCTAAAGGTGAGAATAATTAACGCAATACCTGTGTTAGAGGGGTCCCGAAACGAAGTACATGTACACATTTTGAGATGCTTTGTGAGACATATGCCTGATGAATTTTATGTGATACGAGCATTGCAAAGTGAAAAATAAAATTTACGTATTGTAAAAATAATCAGCTTCCTTCCTATTTCTTTAAAACTGTAAACTTGTATGGTTAAGCCAAAACTCTCGTGTTGTGAATAATCACCTTTTTATTCAGAACAAAGATAGATACATGATTGATAGCCTATTAATCAGCAAAAGCAATAAACTAAACAAAATAAATATGAAACTGCGATCACCATATCACAAACTGCACGCACAGAGTGCCGCGATACGAAAGCAGTCCATGCCGTACAACGCGCGGGCGTGCCCGGCCAACTGACAGCTCCATGCACGGTGCGTCACCGTAACACGTTGGCGACACGTGGAATTATCCACACAGCCGTTCATCACGCATATCACTCAACCACTGGTCCACTTCTTGTCGCAATTTGTCGAAAGTTTTGATTAAAACACATCCTGATTTTGACTATCCTTGTTGGTCCGATTCTTTGTTGGTTTTCGCCGGGATTTTATGAACAAATCTTGTCGAGTGGGCCTACGAAGTTCTAGAAGTAGAATCTTTGAGTAATTTGTTGCCTCTAAAGCATGAATAAACACCCCCAACAACGGACCCGCTCTGCGCAATGCGCAGGCGCAAACGGTTTCTTTTCCCCATGATCGAGCCCGTACTTATTTTGCCGCATGCGCACGTACTCCCGGCCGAACATCGACAAGATGTACACGATCTTTGAGTTACGCATAGTTTCACATGTCGGCAAGTACCGCTACTTGTATGGGAATTCCGGACGCCCGGTCGGCAATTCCTAGTACTACATGTATATTATGATCAGAAATCGGTATCGTAGAATTAATTTGTCTTCCTCTACCTAATAACATTTTATGGCTTTCGAAAATAGGGTGACCCGAACTGAAGGCATTTTTTTGTTTGGCCCAATTTATTACTGTGTTAAGGGAGTCGTGGTTTGTCTTGGGTATGTCACTGTTGGTTGGGCGCAATCGGTCGATCGTGCTGCGCTATCAGTCGATTCTGACGGATATCTTGGACTTTACTTACCTTCAAAAAAAATCCTCTAGAGCCGTGAATTAGAAAGAAAATATGTTCGACTGGTGGCAGCGCGATCGGTCCATAGCGTCACGATCTACCGATAGCGCAGCACGATTTGTTGACGTTTTTGATGGCATTGTTTTATGTCGATTAAAAACATCGGATCGGATCGGACATCGGCCGATGTTCCAAATAAAACATCGGCCATCGGATCGGCAGGCAAATCCAACATCGGTTGAACCTTAGAAACAACATTGTGGGGATCACTCAATGAGGATACGACTTTTTAACTGAGAATCCGTCAAACAAGTACAAAGAGAATTGACTTTTCCTTTTAATTGCTTCACAGGTCAGTGGTTCTGCTTCAACGACACCACAGTCTCGCCCGTCCATGAGTCGACGGTGCTGCGCAGCAAGGCCTATATCCTGTACTACATACGGCGCAAGGCCACGCAAGACGACTGTTTCCAGCTTGTCACCTCCCTTCAAGAAGAACTGCGTTCAGAGCTGAGCGCCACATCAAGGAATACTGCTAGCTAGGTAGATTAATAAATGCGACCTGTTCCCGCAAAATGGGTGGAAAGTAGCAAGATTACAGAATTTCCTGAAAGTACAGGTTAAGAGCTTTAATTTGATATATTGTATGTTGTGGTACCTTGTTCCTAGCCCCCTGGTACAACCTTTTGGAGTTGACCCCTTGTTTTGAGAAAATGAAGCTCAAAGTTTGTGATCTGTGCACACTTTAACCCGAGTTCAAAAAGGAAATCATCCCCCAAAAATATTTCCAGACTGAATGCAGTTTAAAAACTTTGAGATATGATAGAATAGGCTTTTCCAAATATACAGTTGTTAAAATCCCAAAATTGTTGTGAAAAATTGTGTTTCTGCTTGTAACGCAGAAAACCAAAGTGTGACTTTCGGCTCATTTTGTGCTGCCGGGTCACAAATGGCGATGTGATGACTGACGCTGCATGGTTAGTCATATTGGAAGGAAATCTCCTGGGCAGGTGCACCGAGCACTCCAGCTTGGCAAAAGAACAGGGCCTGATTGATTGGAGCTTCTAGGCTCACAATTATTGCTAAGCACAGACAAAATTTTTTTTAGCAAGAATGAGTTACCAGCCAAAGTCTCATGCAATGTGTGTATTGCTTGTGACTGGTCCTCGGCTGATTTTCGCTAAGCGTGTAAATTTGCTAAGCGATATTTTATGCTTAACTTGCGACATGAATTGGGCCCTGGGATCATGTGCTTGCTTGTGGAGTACATATCTCATGAATTTAAACCCTACAAGTGAACTGTCTCTCCAGGCAATGATGTGCATGCATCAAGTTTACAAATTTAATTTTCACCCCCGGAGCCCAATTTTATGACTGTGTTTTAACACAAAACTCTTTGCTTACAGCAGATGCAGCTTTTGATGTTATTTTTGTGGCGTGTAGTTACAATTCTGTGCTTCCAGTTGTAAAATTGAGTAATCCTTGGGTATGCAAAGTATGTTGCTTTCTCTTTTACAAGCCAAATTCCATGCTTACTTACAAACCTGACTTTGTGCTTTGTATGTTCTGTAACAGTTGCTGGCCAGGGGCCGATGTCATGGAGCTAAGCACAAAAATTTGCTTAGCATGAAAAGTCTTCCTTGGCTAAAACAGGATTACCAACCAATTTTTTCATGTGATGCATATTGCTTGTGACTGGTATTCACCTTTTATTACTTTTTTTTGCTTAGCATGAAAATCACATGGAATTTTTTTTTATCTTGAAACCTATTTTTAGTAAGCAAGGTTTTTTGTGCTAAGCATTTTTTTCTGCTTACCAGCTCCATTAAATTGACCCACGTTCTTTGCTTCAAGTTGTCCGAAGCATGCAACTGTACTCGGATATCAAGTTGGAAATTGACAAATTCTAGCAATGTACGGAGCCTAGAATTTTTGGGGTATCATTGAGAAAATAACTCCTTCGAGTCCAAGTGAGTTTTCCTCCAGTGGGCAGCATGCAGCGTCAGTTTCTTAAATTCTGCTTATTTTACTGTGGAGCGCTTAACTAGTTTCCCCTGTGGTATCCTTGGCAGACACTCCGATAGGCTACGGCTGTGGCTCATGTGTCTACTTTTGGGAACAGCCTGTGTTTTAGTATTATTTACCGTAACAAAATATGTCGGGAAAAGGAAAAATATTTTCAAAGTGAACAAAGAAAAGTGGAAGGAGCGGGATTCGAACCTGCGACCTCCGGAACACCTTACAGGCGCACATTGACAAAGAGTACATTGTGACTTCTGGGTTTAACAGCTTTAAATCTCATTGTGATTCTGGTCTCTGGATGTGATTTTGGACCCTCATTGATAAAGTCACACCCACCCAATCCTGTCTATTTTGAGTAGAAAATCCCATCAAAGGGTTTCACGGTGTTACTAGACTACAAGGGCGGATTTTTTTTAAAACTGATGTCGCAAAAAGGCAGCCACTGCGTACACCCACCCACAAAACTCAGCCAAAAATTGTTTTGGCCCCTCCCAAAAAAATTGCAAAAAAAAAAAAATGTTTGGCCTCCCAAAAATTGTGTTCTGGATCTGCCCTTGCTAGACTATCAGGGTGAAGGTTTCTGCATCATGCATTTCTCTCTGCACAGCTATCACTCAGTGTCTAAAATACAAAAAAACACTAGGAACAGCGATTTAGTCGAGACCATGCACAAGACCAGCTTGTTACAGGCACAACTGACAGGCATAAAGCATGACAAAGGAATGCTTTTATTACAGTTCATTTGAATAGCTTGAGACTTGAATTAAGACTGAAGGTCTTGTGATGGTCTCGACTACATCACTGACAAGAAAACTTGGAAATTTCCTTGTCTCGTCAAACAGCCTGCAATACAAATTTAAAAAGCAAACGTTATTGTACGAATTCATAACAAAGATGGTATTAACCCCTTGAGTACAGGCGTAGTAAGGCGCCGGGGTGTCGCGCCGGCCTTTGCAGCCAAGTGAAACATACACAATAATCCAACAATGGATTGAAACTGCACAAATAGCAGCAAATGGCATCATCTGGCCTGGTGCCACTGTTTTTTTTGCGCCATTTGGCGTCATCCGTCCGCAAGGGGTTAAGGATCTGGTTTTGAGAACAATTCTTTGATAATCAAGAACAATTACGACATTTGAATCGTACGCTGCTTTCCAGTCCTGTCATGCTTCATATGTTGACTCAATTCTAAGATTCATAGAACCGCATCTTCTTGTAGTTATTTGATGTGAAGAAGGAAAAGCAAGTTATTGTGGGGTAGGAAACCTTGCAAACACCATTTGCCCGTTGCACGATTCTGCCATATTGAAACAAAAGCGAGGCTACATGTATGTATGCAAAACAAAGTCTCTTTCGCGTCATTGCTACGCAGGTTGCTAACACTATTTCCTAAGATACAGAGCTATGATGTAACAATTCAAGTAGTGGAAGCTTACCCGTATAGCGTCTCTTTGAACCCAACCATGCAAAGGACGAGTTTCTTAATCTTGTTAGTATGGAAAACTCGATCCAGTTTATTTTTATGGAAGTCGCCCAATACAAGGCTTAAAGGCAGTAATTGGTAAAGGGCTACAACCGAGGTGGTGGGGTTGGCCATAATTATTTTAGGTCGCCATCCCCACCACCCTTGCAGTTTCCCTGGGTTCAGATCTAAATAGATGATAAATCTTTAATAGTTACCAAAGAATTTATCCCAATTTTCAGACCTACTGATCCAGGCGGGGTAACTTCCACCATCGGCGAGACCAACTCACCTCCCCCGAAAGAATACAACTTTAGACAAAGCAAGGTGTAGGAGACTCATGTGATAATTTTGGCTGAACAAAAACTTGAAGCAGTCTCCTAAAACAAGCAAGAAGCAACATTCCATTCATTGTTGTTAACAGAAAAACAGGTACAAATAAAAGTGCCCCAAAAAAAATTTCAAAACTGTAAAAAAAAACCAAAAAACTAATTTTTGACAGGTGCTGGAGGAGTAAAACCGTGTTCGATGTTGGCCTATTTATTTTTGGCAATCAAGTTCGTTGCTCATTTTGTGTCAGCATTGTTAATTTAGATGTGCAACAAAGTACTAATCATGAATTAGTTTTGAATGTATTTTCCCAATCTACATTTTTCCTATTCTCTTTTGGCCTATTGTACGGCAGTTAAATATGGCGGCCATCTTGCTTTTATTGTTTTTTTTTCCCCGTTGAAATTTTTGTATAAGCCTAGAAACATCTATTCATTGATTTACGGTTGATTTGTTTTTGACTTCAAGTATAAATATAGCATCGCAAGTGATTATGTTTGTTGTAATTCATAATTTAAGTTTTCCTCGCTTTTTTTTTTTTTTTCAGGTTTGGTAAAAAAAAAAATTGTACAGGGAAAATGTGTCATTTGAATCCACATTGTCATTCTTTTTTGCCTGTGTATATTTTGACATAAATGTTTAATATGGTACATAGTTGTTAGAGCAGTCTAGCTTTGTGAAAATGTAGTTAACAAAGATGTACATTGTATATGTATAAACCCAAGTTAGCTTAGTTGATTAGAAGATACATGTAGCTGTTAGTGAAGTGGCATTGAGAACAATATTAAAAAGTAGTCATTGTCACTCTTAAAGTTAGCCACAAAGCAAGGTTTTTGCCATTGGGATTTTTTTCCATGAGCAAATGACGTAATTAAAAAAGTGACATAATTAAACAGCTGAATAGTTTGTGTAGTTGTGACCCCCTCTGCAAAAAATGTGAGATGGCCCAGTGCAAATTCCAATTATCGGCCTTTGGGAGTGAACAATTTGTGAAATGTGGATTTTGTTACAGATATACAAAGAAATTTAAGTATCTTTTTTGGGGAACAAGGATTTTTTGAGCATTTCTTGAATTTTTCAAACTTTGTAAAAAAAACCACTTAAAGTTGAAACATTAATATTAAAACAAAACAATACTCTATAAAAAGTCTGTGATGTAGCTATCAATTTAATTGAGCCATGCTGATGTGTATAGCCCCAGTTTGAAAATTGCCACCTGGCCGGTTGACAGCTGTAGACGCATTTTCTGCATTTTCAATCCATTGTTGGGTTATTGTGTGCGTTTATACTTGGCTGCACAAGCCAGTCTGGCATACAGCACCCCATTATAATACCCCGGGCTCAGTGGGTTGAAGAAAAGGAAAAACCACACAAACTTATAAAGCTTGGACTTTTCCTCTTTTTTTTTTTCGAATTAGCCAGAGCAGTTTCAGGTAAGGACTGTTAGTTGACTGCTGTCTAGCAATGTCCATTTCTCCTGGTTGCCTAATCATTGCATCAACACTCAGGTCCCAGCTTTTTGAAGTGAGAGAAGAGGAAAACACAAGAACAAGTATTCCTGGGGAAACCCAATCCACATATAGTGCACCTGGATGGGAATCGAACCAGGGGCCACCCGAGGTGGAAGTCGAGGAAAGAACCACTACACCAACCCGACTGCTCTACATACACAGCAGGACTGTAGTCGAGTCCATCACAAGTCCTTGCAAGTCCATCACAAACCCTCCAGTCCTAATTCCAATCACAAGCTATTCAAATGAGCTTTGACAAAGGCATTCCTTTGTCATTGTCCATACAGTTACTCGTGACTGGCTTTGCGAAAGGACTTGCAGGGACTCGACTACAGCCCTGATACACAGTATCATAAAAGCACGAATGACTTGTCAACTATTGTCACTGGTTCCCTCTTCACCGGTCACAGTTAGGTACGAGCAGTGTTATAGATAACCAGCATTACCATGCCCTGTCGATGGAGTTTTGGCAAAGCTTATCTAACTTGTCAAAAAAAGTTAACTATTTCTTGCCCAGACTTGTTTGTTTTGAGTTGAATATGAAACCTAAAAAAGAAAAAAAGCAACAAGACTCCTTTCTGCAGAGCTGGTCACAGTCTACTGGAATGATCCACTGCTCACTAGGTTTTATTCCAAGTTTATAACATTAACCAATGGTACTCCTGATCCGAATTCTACATCGCTTTTATATTAACCCGTAACTTGTATCTGGGGTAAACCACACACAGAATAGCATTTTATATATTTATTTCCCGTAGCAGTTTACCTGATGCTGTGTCGGTTAGGGGAGTGATATCGTTGGGGCAAGGCCTTTTTGATATTGCAGAAAATTGTGATACACGTCAAGAATTAATGTTAAATAAAGAAAATTTAGATTCACTTTCCGTGCTTTGAAACCAGTGGTTTTTTTTTCACCTGTTGTGAAACAAAATCAGTAATTTTATTTAAAAGGATTTAAGAACAAAAAAAAGGGTTGTAATTTTTAGTATAACATTTTTTTTGTAGACCACACATTAAACATTTACACAGCATAAGTGAAAAAAAAAATAAAAAATGCATTAGATCGACATGTATATCGGCAAATGATGTTAAACGTGTACAAAATTTAAAGCCAAGGTGGTAGAGAGTGATATGCAACTTGCCTTAATTAAAATAACAATTTCACTAAGGCCTCTATGCTCGTAAATAATAAAACAAGAAATGCTTCTGGATAACAAAGGTGCAACTACGGTAAAGATCCTAAATTTGGTCGTTTCAGTGAGTGAATAAAGAAATGTAATTATTAGAGTTGGCTAAAAAAGGTACGTCCCTATTTTGAGTAGTCTGTTACAGTCTTCACCATATTGCCTAACATTTGCAGTAAGCGCAATGATATTAACATGTCGACTAATGACCAATTCCCCCCACCCCTCTTTAGTATTAGCCTAGTATTCAGATTAACCCTAACGCTCCTGAATCCTCCAATTTCAATACAATTTTTCACACCACCTAGGAAGTTTAAAGGTTAATGATGTTTGACAAATTCGTCTTTTAACATCCTCTTCCATGTCGGTGAATTTCTCCAATTTCTATGGTGGGGACTATCAGAAATGTTGGCCAACATAATTGAAACAAAATTCATAACTGCCTGGTGTGGTTTAACTGTTCTATTAGGCATCTGTCATGTGAGCATGTTTTCACCTGTATTTTAACCCATTTGCAATCAGTTGGATCAAAATATGTGACCAGTTACCATAAACTGATGCTAATTGCGGAAATGTTTGATGGTCATGCACAAACTGCAATGGAGTTGACACAGACGGTGGCCGTATACACGTGAAAAATGTGTTCTTTTAATGAGTGCTTATAATTATGCATATGTATGGGCAACAGGCAAGCCAAAGAGTGCACAAAACCAAGTTGTGCAAAGAGAATCTCTTGTATGGTACAAATGGACGAAAAAATCAGGGTGTGAAGCAGTATTTATATAAAGGCATTTATGAATGGAAATAAAAATGTAACGACCCAGTCATTACGAGTCAATAATGACCTCAGTAGTTGGGTTGTGGCTGTTGTTAATGGATTCCATTTTGGCCACGGTCGACCTCAGCCACTATTGATGAGCTATTTATTAAACCATCAGACATTGTTACCTTGGTAACTGGTAATCAAATGGGAGGTTTTGCAGTCAGTTGTTAGTTCCAAGGCCACTGTTGTAATGACATTAGAAACCACTGAGATTATCTTTATACCTAAGTAGGTAGTTCACTCCTGTTATTATTTGAATTCCTGGAAATTTGTACTCGAAATATCAACTCTGCATGCACATGCAGTTGTTTCTGAAAACTCACAATTCTTCTCAGGATCTTCTAAATCATTGACTAGTAATGATTAGGTTATTACATTTTTAATGCCATTCATAAATATAAATGCCTTCTTATAAAACACAGCTTTACACCACCACTCACAAATCTTGTGAGGATCTCCAGAGGATGTTTATTAAAGCCAAATGTTGGTTAAAGCAAACTTCTACTTTACTTCTGAAGGATGATTTTTCAAAGATAACTGACATCGTTGCTAACTGGGCAAAAAACAAAATCAGAGTTGTATAAAACATGACCATGAGAAAATTGGTACATAATGATTTGTGTCTGGTAGTTGATGTAAAGGTGGCCCTCTTGTTCAGCATTAGGCAATTTACTAACTGAAATACCCAAGAAACATTACTTGTCCAAAAATTCAAATTGTTCCTTTTTGATAGGGCAGAATGTTGTCAAACTTGTAGCCGTTTTAAGGCATTTTGACCTGAACTCAAAAAAAGAAAGAAAATAATTTCTCTGTTAGTACAACTTTCTGCAGAACCATTTTATTTTTTCTGTGACCAATTTCCGCATTATCCTTCTAAATCAACTTAATCACTAAATGTAGCCACTGTACACATTTCCCAGGTTCAGTAAGTTTGAATTGAAATGGACTTGGCGTTGGTTGAATGTGACCTTGTGAGGAACGACTAAATTGTAAATGTGTTTTTGTTGGCCTAAATGTGTGTGACTATTTGACATTATTGATACCTCACAGTTCTGCATTTCCTATACACTGACTAATGGGGGCCACAACCGACTGTAGACTTGATTTGTGCATAATGAATAAACAAAAAATTCGAGTAAACGACAGAACTGAATGTATTTGAATGTATTGTTTGTTTTGTTCAGAAGTTGATAAATTCTAAGGATGTATGGGGGGGGGGGGGGGGGGGGGGTGTCGTCGAAACCACTCCCCCACCCCTCCCCTGTGCTAATTTATATTGGCTTTTATGGGTAAAAAATCCTGGATCCACCCCGTATTATTAGTCTCGGTTACATGTGGGGAAACTTACGTGGAATAAACATTCTCTTCAAGTTTGGAGTGGGGTTCTGGTCAATAACCATACAAACACTTTTGACTCCACAAAACAAAACTGGCTGACTTCGATGCGTGTTGCTTTGACCATATGCGTTTATTCAGATGTAACCTGCAAACGTTTATTATACCATTTTTTAAATTGAAAATTGTCAACAACATTTTTGCCAGTTTTTGACTGTTTTCCAAGATGGCAAACTCAGTGCTGTTGAATCCCCAAACCTAAAATCAGAGTCCTTAATCTCTAATCTAAGTCATGCAAGTCGAATATGCCGAGGTCATGAGTTACAAAGATAATATCCGAGTCTGGATCATGAGTCATTTACCCCCCCCCCCCCCCCCCCCCACTAAAAAAACAAACCCTTTGTAATATTTCTCAAAGTTTATATTTTAAAAAATTCCTCGGGATCTGTATTTTCAGTTTCTATTTCCAAACTAGCAAGATATCCTTTGTATACATTTACTAACTGCAGCATCACCAGCACCGATTTTAATAACCGACTGTTATACTGGGCCGACAAAGAAATGACGTCACACCGTGTGTACCACGTTTGCCAAGTTAGGACATGCAGAAACATTACCACGTCGTAGTGTGATGGTTTCTCCGACACAATGTACTTTGTACGTAGATGCATATTTTGTGAATTATTTTATCTTTGTATAAGGTACCTACAGGAAGCCACTGTTTCCTTATGAGAGTGAAAAATGTAGTCTAGATTTTTGTCACAAAACAGGCAAAAATTTACAAGATCTTAACTTGTATGTACTGAATGTTGCCGTGATACCACGGCGCCGTTTTTGTCCCCACCTGACTGTATGAATGCAACGAGGTAAACACGGTGTAACCTCATTCATTTGTAGGTCCATTCCTTTTATTAATCTGGTATCAGGGTTCATACACTTTCTGAGCAAACAAATTCAAGGACTTTTCAAGGACTTTCAAGGACCATAATAGAAGAATTCAAGGACCTTCTGTGTAATAAAAATCAAAATGTGCAATTTCACTTTACGATTTTAGAATCGGAACGGGTTTTGAAACAAGGAAAAAGGGAATAAAAAAAACACATTTTATTACCATTTTGGTTAAAATATAATATCAATAATTTTTTTGGGGAGCACATTTTGAAATTCAAGGACTTTCAAGGACCTTTTTCGGAATTCAAGGACTTTCAAGGCCTTGAAAAATGAAAAGTGAAATTCAAGGACTTTCAAGGACTTTCAAGGACCGTATGAACCCAGGGTATAAACGTATAATTATACTCGGTGACTACTTACATGCGCCTCTCAGATGCACTGCTAAAAACGTGGGCCATTCACAGCACTCATTCACATGACGACTGGCATTTGACCTTTATGGGAAAATTCTTTATCTTTGGGTATAAAATGTTGAATATTGAAGGAGTACCCAGTCGATAATATCTTCAGCATACTTACCTACTTACTTACCATACTTCGTCTACCACTCGTAGCCTGATCTTGCTGTCCCATCATGACACGACCTTTGAACTTAAACCTTTTAAAAAGTGCCACTTACACGGACTTCTGAAGACTTCCTTGTCAATGTATCCAAGGAACAAACAAGTCATAACCAATTCGAAATTAGTTTTCATGTACTCTTAAGACCGACTTTGAACCTTCAATCAAATGCAAACGAACTGAAAATTCTACTGAAATGGTTGGGAAGATATTCCAAAGCACTGTTAAAACTCAATATAGATTCCCTTGGTGACTAAACTGGATAATTTAACGGCGGCTAGACGGTTGCAAAACTATAGGCTTACAAACCGGTGCGACCGAAGGACACATGACAACCTCTCTTTCGCTAAATGAGACCTCCGCACAATACACATTTTTTTATCATAACCTTGCTGGATTAACATTTCAAAACAGCAGCCCCTCAAAAGATCAGAAAAAAAACGTACGGCAACCTTTCCGTTTCTGTTGAGAAACTTTTTTGGGGGCAAACTAGGATTACTAAAGGGTTAATAAAACGGCTTCACAAATATTCTTTGCAGGTGAACTCATCATTCTGTAAGATTTTGAGGCTGTGAAAAGACGGTTTTGTTTTAGACACAATCAATGACTTAATTTACAGTGTAGACATATTAAATGGAAGTGTTGGATGCAATAGAGGAAAGATTTGAGGACAGATATTAGCTCCAACACTATGATGTGTTTGACAAAACCTCCAACATCATGACTGTTTGATAAAACACTGGACCTTGTACTGTCCGAACAATGACCAAAACCATAACAAATAGAATTGTATGCATGTGTTGACCAACAGCTTTTATTCAACTACATCTACACAGCATTCTTCAAACAGCCTTTGACGTCTGGCCAGGGCAAATTTTTCAAATGTGCATGAAACATTTGGTGACGTCCGCTTCAATTACTCTTAAAACTCTAAATACACGACACAATACCAGATTTTTTACACTCCAGACCAAATGTGGTTCTCCGTATCACATTAAATTTCATAAGTCCCAAAAAACACGATCGACAACTTAAAAACCTCATGAAAACGACATTTTTGAACACCAAATTCTTACCTCTAAACTGACAAGTTTAAAGGTTGCATTACGGCCAAAATTTTGAGCCAGCAAAAACAAAAATTTGAAAAGTTTGATTTTTGTTTAACTTGCCTTGGAAATACTAAACCGATTCCTAAAAGGAACGCTGCCATCAATTTTCTAATTAAAAACCATAACATTTAATAGCTAACACTCAGTCTAAACTCAGACTCCAATCCACAAACATGATGTTTTGATGTGTCTGCAGACAAACCGAAAACCTGGATCAAACAACACTATGAATAACCATTTTTTGTCTACAGAGACAATAAAAAGTAAAAGTCTTGTATTAAAATAATCAAACTAGATTTTTCTTCTATTTCAAAACATCACAGGAAAGTACAGAACTGCATATCCTTTGAGCTTGCGTTAATATATAAACATGCTGACAAATGCTGACAAACGAAACTTCAAAAAGAATTCCTAATCAGGCAGGCAGAAAAACACCACCAAAAATGTGATGGACTTGATGACAGGGTTTTAAAATGACCAGTGTTTAAAGTTAGACATTACCATGACTGAATTAACTGGTTTAAAAAACCAAAAACAAAAAAAACAGACAATTACCAAACATTTTTTTGAGAACACAGGGAAAACTTTGAGCAACTCTGTCAACTTGAGATAACCATGTAGAACAATGAACTTATTTTTCGATATTTATTATGGTTGAGCCGAGTCTATTTCTCCATGTCCAGCAGTTTTACCATAATTGAATGCGATATAACCTGAATCTTTTCTCGACCCTTCAAAGAAGTCCTACTTTATTACATCAGAGTACCTCAACAATAAGATGAGAACCCTGGTTTTTATCCGACACAGAATCTGGACAACTAGAAGCAAGAACCGTGCCATTCTTAGAAAGAGACGTGACAATTTTAAAACCGACCAATGGTGACTCCAATGCGACGACCTTTCAGATTTGCTCCATTCAACAGCACTGAGAAGGAGAAAGAAACTAGTCAAGGAAAACAACATTATATTTGTATTCTTTTAACCTCATCTGCCCTACTGTTATTAATGGGGTGCCACCATGCCAATACGAAATCTGCAGTCGAGCGTAATGCGCACAATAGGCAAACAATGGATTAAATATGCAGAAGAATACTGGTATAGACGTCAAACTGCGGCTATGATCGTCATCTTTATTCAATGGGTTAAGTTGCTACTGAAAACACCTTTTTTTTCAAATGGCTTTTGATCTGTAATGCAATGGATTGGAATGCTTTTAATTAATTTCATTCAATATTAATTATAATTGATGCTTAAATTGTCATTTTAATTATTTTTGGATGTATTTTAAACTTGCAGTGATGTCTTTTATTGGTTTAGGCTTGTACATGTTGTGTTGATTTAACCAGTTCACGCCGGGATTATTTTGACATTCACCGGACCCAGGCGCGGGATTATTTTTCACGAACCTCGATGCCACGAACCTGCGGGTAGCACACCCTGATATTTCTGGCCTCGCTTGCTGCGAGCGGGTCGCTGACAGATATTTCCGGCCTCGCTTGAGTGTGTGTTTATCAGTCATTCGTTCCGAATACCGCAAAACCTTTGCGTGTGTACATATCATCCGACACGAACTGGTTAAAGGCCGTGTACATGATTGGTCATTGTTGCAATTTTCAAAAATGGGCGGATTTGGGGGTTAGTATGTTATAGGAAATATCGTTCCACTGACCTGTTCAAAGTTTTGCGTTGTTGGATGGCGAAAAAAATGAGAGAAAAACGGCGCTCGTTTTCAACCGTCGGGTGGATGATAGCCTTTAGTCAAGGCGCGCGTGGCTACCAGCTGGACACGTGACGCACCCTGAATGCCAGCATGTCCAGCGTGCCACTCGTCCGGGTAGCCACGCGCGCCTTGACTAAAGGCTACAGGGCAGTTTTCCAATGATTTCCAGCAGGAAATCGTTGGAAGACGATATAAATTTCCACTTTTCTTGACAACGACAGCACACCTGGTGCCATCACTTCACAGGATGATTGAGACTACTATTAACTTACAGTCTAGTAAGGTATTTTGTAATAATTCAGTAAAAAAATATTGGAGAATTACCAATCGTGTACACTACCTTTAAGTACTTTTCTGATCTATTTTTCATTTTCAGTATTTTAGTGTATCCGGTTTTTTAATCATTGTACAGCACATTTGAATATCTGTATATAAAATTTGCACTTTAATAAATAAATAAATATTTCTAGCGATGAAATGAAGGATTCTTCAAAAGTGAAAAACCTAAAGAAACTAGTAAGAGAAGATGGAGGAAACCTGGAATCATATTTTTTGGAAATCCACAGAAACAGGTAGGAGCTAAAAAACCCAATCTACAAGTCAGCCCCAGGTGGGATTGGAACCTCGGACACAGCGGTTGTATAAATACACATAAGGGACTCCATGATATATTTGCTTCGAAGTGTTGTCAGGTGAGTAACTTCATGCAATTGACAGGACTTTAGTCTGACGGCGGGTCAAAAGGATACATATGGCTTGTTGAGCATGCTGGGGATTGTGGTATTTGACCGTCCCAAAGCATTTGGATTTCCCATCACTGTCCTTCTTCACGTCCGCATAGTAAACGGGTCCTGCAGAACCAGAGAGAAAGGGTATCATTAAACAAGGGAAACTCACAAGGTAATTTTTGTTCCCTCCCCCAAGCTTCATCTCTCTCATCTCAATCTCTCCTCTCTTTCATCCTTACCCTAACCACACTCCTTTGTTCCTTGCTGTTCCTTCCCCTCTTTGTACTCCATTTGATGTTCACTCACTGCAAGTCTCCTTTGGTCCTTAATCTCTCTTTTGTGTTTCTCCACCCACCCCCCACTTACCTGTGTGTCCTCTACATGTTTGTTTCTTGTACCACTGTCATTTGTCTTTGAGAAAAAACTTCCTTAACTCCTTGAATCCGGCTGACGTCAACAGACGTCTATAGAAAAATACCACCTGGCCGGATAAGATCTATACACGCATTCTCTGCATTTTCAATGCATTGTTGGGTTATTGTGTATGTTATGCTCGGCTGCACAAACCTCATGTGTCCGTTTCGCTTGGCTGCACAAACTGGCATGGCGCCCCGGCACCCCGTTATAACACCCGTACTCAAGGGGTTAAGTTTGAAACGTTAGGCCAGCTAATTTTCTTGAAGGCAATTTTTGATAAAATCTCAGCGAGCAAAGAAAAACTGGCAGGAGTGGAATTTGAACCAGCAGCCTCCGGATTGCCGTAACTGCACTCTACCAACTGTCAGAGGCGCTAGTCAGAAGTCATAAAACCCACAATGCCGTATAGCCAGTGATCATGTCCCAATTATAAGATAAAAGGCAGTGTGCGGAGACCAATCAATGAGGACAAGACTTTTTTCTGTCAAATCAATCACAAGGTAATCTCAGCTTTTTCACCGAGTAAATTTTGCTTATGACTTTTACATTTGGTGATAGGATAAAGCTACTACAAGCCTCATTTGAAAAGAATTCAAAATCAATTTGGAGTGTTTCTTTTATATCATTCTCACCGATACTCTTGAAGCAATCTTTCAATTCCTCCCACGTGGCTTCAGCAGCAAGCTACGACAGAAAGAAATTGCACATTACAAAATAAAATCAAGGACTGAAAAAAAAAAAAAATACATTGAATACGTTTGTATTGGCAAATAGAGTGAGACCACTCAAAGTAATTGAAGATATTCACACAGTAAGGGAATAGGTACTCCTTTGCAAAAACTGCTGTGGGGCACGCATCCTTTTTAAGAAATGTGTGCCAGACTAGCTGATAAGACACTGCAACAATGACATCTTTCAATATCGCCTTTCGATGCTGCAAATCTAAACATAATTCACTACCTCTTTTCCATTTTTTATATCGGAGTAAACAGTTTTCCGAATGAGGAAAAAAAAAACTGACACGAGTGGGATGTGAACCTGTGACCTCCGGATTACCATACCATGAGCTGTCCCCAACTTCATCAGTATTCAACTTTGAAAGAATACATAATACTGTTAAAACTCCCCCCCCCCACCCGACAATTTTTTTTAAAAGTTGGTAGATAAGTCTGTGGATTCACAAACTAATGAATGGCGAAAACAATAACTGAACCTCTTTCTGATTCTTGAAACTTACATTGCGGACGAACACTTGGCACCCTTGCTGTGGATCGTTATTGGAGGGAGAACTATAGCCGTAGTTCCGCATGGGACCCCCTCCGAACCCACCCCCGTAGCCCCCCCTAGCATCCGCCTGGTACCCCATGCCGGTACCCATGTCAAAGCCCCTCCCCATACCTGTGTCAGAAAAAAACAAAAAACAGCTCTTGAGTAAGAGACCATACCTTTGTCAGCACTCAAAATAAAAAATATCAGAGAATTTATGTATTTATTACATTCCTTTACTCTGGGTGTGCCCAAATAGTTTTAAACTGTTTTCCATTGGGGCCCTGCATACATGTTTAATTAAAAATGAATATTTACATACATACAAAATATTTACACAAATATAAGAAAACTTACACAAATAAATCTATTTATGGTTAACTTTTCAACTCTCCAGTAGAAGCCTATTAGGCCATCAGCCTCGGTCCAAAAAATGGGCCACCGGTATCAAATGATCAAAAGGAGCAATACTCATAAGCGATTTTTGGCAAGGTATGCACACCTAGAGTTGGAAAATGTGTGATACCATTGCAGCGTGAGCGGTGGCAGCTTTTTGGGTGTTATCACTTTTTTCAATTTCTTTTCAAAATGGCCGCCAATATGCTTGTTACCGGATTAATTATATGCGGTAACAATCATTTTGGCAGCCATTTAAAAAAAAAAAAGGGTGATAACATCCAAAAAGCTGCCACCGCTGCAATGCTATCACATATTTTCCAACTTACAGGGGTGCATACCTTGCCAAAAATCACCATGAGCATTATTCCCCTCATTTGATACCGACCAACCCCCCAGGCTGATGGCCTATATTGCTGATTTACGGGATGGGCGAAAAACCCGCGGAAAAACACTTTTGGGGGAAAAAACAAGGTGAAATTCCCATTGTGAAAACAAAAGCCTCACCTCCCATGCCGGCCCCAAAGTCTCCTCCGCCCATTCTGTTGTCAAACATGCCCCCTCCGCCCATGGCTCCTCCCATGGCTCCACCCATGGCTCCGCCCATGGCTCCGCCCATGGCTCCGCCCATCATGTGACCACCCACAAGTGGTGAACTCATGCTGCTGCCAAGATTCCCTCTAGAAAGGAGATTTTGTCCAACCCCTCCCAGACCCTCTAAAAGAAAGGGGAAAAAAATATAGAAAAATTCCCTAGTCAGAATTGTGACTTCTTTTTTTGAGAATTTGACTCCCGAAAAAAAAAAAGAATTCTGGGAAAGATTTTACTCCAACCCCCCCCCCCCCCCCCCCCCACCAAAATGGGTCAGGCACAACAAAATCTTGGAAAATAGCCAACCCTCTTTGATAAACAGCTGTCAAAACATGTAGCACAACCTGTCGTTTCAAGATTTATGTCAGCAAAATCCATAAGCCACGAAGCAGAAATTAACATTTAATTAACATGTGAGCACACTAGGAGTGACCATACACTGTGCCAAGAACATCTGATAAAGAAAACACAAGCTTTCTTTCCCAATATTGCATGAACATTTCCTGACTAACTTAGCCCTAACCCTGATGAATCCAACAGGATCCAACAATTTGATATTCCCGTTGGACCCTGTTGGATTGAGCAGCTAACTCATTTTTGTATTTTTAGTTACCCAACAACTTGGCATGTTGGACTGTGCTGGACTGCATTGGATTGAGCAGGAAACTCATATGAGTCACCGTTGGACTCTGTTGGATTTAACAGGGTAGTCCTGGTGAACCATTAGGGGGTTAGAAACTTTAGGGTTAGCTAAAGTCAAAAAATTAAAGTATGTGCCAAGTGTTTATACAGTTCTGAACCAAGATGGACGGTTATTTTCCAAGATTTTGCTGTTCCGGACAAATTTTAGTGGGTGTATTAACCCCTTGCGTACGGATGACGCCATATGGCGTCAAAAACAAAAGTGCCACCAGGCCGGATGACGCCATTTGCCGCCGTTTGTGCAGTTTCAATCCATTGTTGGATTATTGTTTATGATACACTTGACTGCACAAACACATTGTAGCGGTTCGCTTGGCTGCCAGAACCGCCGCGACACCCCGACGTCTCCTGTAAAATACCGTGCTCAAGGGGTTAAAGTAAAATCTTTCAGAATTCTGCTTCCTTGCAGACAATTCCAGGCACCGCCGAATGATTCTGAAAGTTGCTTACTCTATTCAGCTCATAGATTCTCCCTTCCCGCACCCCCCCCCCAAAAAAAAACACACACAAAAACACAAACCAGCTTTTTTGTTTGTGAAACAAATCAATATAATCAAAGGCTGCACTGCCTACACAGGCGAGCCCACTGTATAGGTGCTAAGCCATACATTACAGTACATATACTTGGATGATGCCTTTCACAGTATATACATGATATATGGGAGTTGATTCCAAACAGAATCTCAATTCCTGCTCGGAGCCAGAGTCAACTCAAATGTTGCAATCACCCAAGCCTAGTAACTAACAAAAATCCGAAGAAAATAAGTGAACTGGTCAGAGATGCAACTGTAAAACTGAACGAAGAAATCCCAAACTAATTAAATACCTGAACTCTTGAAATATACTTACGAGGCATTTCCTTCTGTTTCTCAGGCTCCTGTGATCGTCTTTTACTTTTATCCTTTAAACATCAAGAAAAATAGAAACGGTCAAGTATCTTACCTCCATTATTAACCCACTGAATACGGATGACGGTCATAGCCGTTTGGGCTGTTCATTTTTGAATAATTTAGTATTAGATTATTCGAGACTGGGCTTGACCGAATATTTGAATATTCGATACTCGCATGCCGTGCCGGTAAAAAGTTGCATGCAAAGCACGCCTGTTTTACATGGGGCGATCGATATTAGAGAACACCCGATTTTTTTGCATTGTATCAAGATCATAACGAGTACGTATAACGTTCTGATAACAAGAAACCAAACTCCATCCCGAGTTTTTGCAATAATTATTTTAGAAGTGTCAATGGTTTTACGGTCGGGAACCATAAACCTCTGTCCACAAAAAATGCGGCATTTGACACTGCTAAGTGCCGTAACTTTTCTATTAAAATAGCATCATAGTCGTACATGTTCGTGCATATATTTTTTCTCGAATATTCGAACCGGCAAAAAGCTATTCGAATATTCGGTTGATGATCGAATATTTGAATATTCGCTATATTCGGGGGGGACAGCCCTAATAGCCGTGGTTTGAAAAAGACCACCTGGCCGGTTGACGTCTATAACCCGCATTCTTCCGCGTATTCATCCATTGTTCGTCTATTGTGTGTGTTACGCTTGGCTGCACAAGCCCGTATTGGCAGACCAGCACCCCATTTAAAACGGCCGGGCAGAAGGAGTTAAAGGTATGATATAGCTTTGGTAATGATCAATAGTCAAATTGATTAACTACAATCTGAAAGCTGTTTGTAACAGTCTTCCTGAGAAATAGTTCCGTCTGAACTGCTGTCATCTTCGATAAAATTGTATTTGAAGACCTTAAAAAATGCCAGGGTTTTATTTCAGTTTCAACAATTGAATTAAGCCCCTATGAACGTGCACACAATCACTGTTAAAACAACGTTTTTTCACGAGTTTCTCACGACTCGGACGATGTCTTCAGCTCAAACTTTCACATAGTACGAGCTATGTGCCTCGAAAATGTGTCCAGAAAATTAAACCATGCTTGGCCATCCAAAAAGTATCACGTGTTACTTCATGTACATGTTGAATCACACACATACCTAGTCGTACTTCCCCAATACGTCCGAGGACAATGCTTTGTGTTTCCTATTGTTCCTTTAATATAACCAACCCCCATAGACTAAGCACGTATCCTTACGTTCGAGGACCGATTTCAACAAAAGACTCTACGTTCGAGGACTGAAAGGTTTCTTTGTGTTTCCTTTCTTCTCTTGTCCTCGGAGATATATACAGTGCACATACACACACACACACACACAGTCATGTAAACGGGTGCAATCGTGGACCTCCCATTGTTCCTCTTTTGTTTATACTCTAACTTTTTCGGAAGGCCTCCCATTGGTTTTGTACACGATTTTCAATCGTGGACGTTAGGTCAAACGTGGACCCCTTTGTCTACGCTCGTATTCTTTTGTCCTAGGTCCACGATTGCCGGCATATACAAACTCACACAGTCGTGTATCGACCTCCAAACGCGGACGTCCCATTGTTCCTCTTTTGTTTATACTCTAACTTTTTCGGAAGGCCTCCATAGGTTTTGTACACACTTCCAATCGCGGACGTATGCTGGGAATCGCGGACGATATTGTTCTCTGGCATTTTTCGTCCGCGGTTTGAATACAGAAACGCGCCCACACGCAGTCGTACTTACCTATACTCGCGAGGACAATGCTTTGTGTTTTCTATTCTTCCTTTAATATAGCCAAACCCCATAGACTAAGCACGTAGTCGTACGTTCGAGGACCGATTTTAACAAAAGACCGTCTCTCGAGGACAAGAAAGATTCTTTTGTGTTTTCTTTCTCCGCTTGTCCTCGAACGTAATACAGTACATGTACACAAGTGTGTAAACATCGGCAATCGCGGACCTCCCATTGTTCCTCTTTTGTTTATACTTTTTCGGAAGGCCTCCCATATGTTTTGTACATGATTTTCAATCGTGGACGTTCGGTCAAACGTGGACCCTTTGTCTGCGCCCGAATTCTTTTGTCCTAGGTCCACGATTGCCGGTATATACATACTCACACACACACACACACACACACACACACACTGAACACTGCCTGCAACTATGTTGTAAGCTCTGCCAATGATATACCATACCTTGAAGGTTACTCAACCTGCATTTCCAATTGTAATTTTGACAAATACCAAACGTTTCCTAAGATCTGCTTCCAAGACGACCTCAATTCGTTTTCAAAAAGTTGTTATTGCAATCACTGGGACAGAGTAAACCAACGTTCGAAACTTTTATCAGTATTTCAGACTTGAATCAAATACTCCTAGAAACACTCCCCATCAGGGTTTTCTCACAATGTGTCGGATGCAAAGTGCACTGTGTAGGCTCCAGAATTGTTTAAATTTGTTTTAAATAGCATGGGTTTTTCTGACGGGAAAATTCTACAAACCATTCGGACGCTCATCTTGGTATCAAACAATGGCTGGTTGTCAAACATGGCTGCAATAGTCATTAAGGACAATTTACAATGGCTAAAATTATGTGACCCGCTCTGGAAGAAGGTATATTATGTCGCAAAATATGAAAAATGAGCTTTATGTATATTTGGAAAGCCTGCACTGTAAGCTTTCATTTGGTACATGATAGAGCCCCAAAGCTCTTTTCGTTCTGGAGATATCGCATTTTTGCTTATTAATTAGTTCTGTGGAATTCAACAGAGAAAACATGCTTTGAAATAGCTAGTTCTGATACAATGCAATGGAACAATGCACTCTAAAAATGCAATTTTTTTCACTTTATTCACTGAAATCAACATTATTGTGCACCAAACCTGAAACTTTAGATATTTAAGATGTCATTAAAGACAAAAAACAAAAAATGAATTTTGACGAAAAATTTCACCCTCTAAACGTTGAAAGGGCCATTACACGTAAATACATAGCGCGACTTATATCACCTTTTTCTAGAGCGGGTCACTTATTAATGCGATTTGAAGCTCTGCATGGTGGATACGATGAGAAAGTATATTTGAAATTGTGGGTAACTCCATGCATTACCAACAAGTGTGTCTGTCTTCTCCTGAGGAAGGAAAGAGCACGCCGTCCAAAACATTGAGTTCATTCTCACCCAGGTTCTTGTCAGAACCACACTTCTTCCTAGAAGAATTAATTACACATGGAGTAACCCGCAATTCCACATCTGCTACAACTATGGTTGTAACTGCTAGTTTTGCACCTCATTTTTTTCTTCAATTTGTATGAGAAGTTCTGATTGCATACACAGGTGGCACACAGGAAATACAGTTGTGTATGAATGGGGGCTGTGTGTCATTCAAACTTAATTGCTCTTTCAAGAAGGAATTCTCTTCTGTTCAATTCAAAGAGATTTTTGCCCTTCTTGATGTGGAGTTAAGTACTGGTGTGCTCAGTGTTTTCAGAGAAAAAAATTACGAACCAGGCATGCAACTAGGATTTAACAAAAAACAAGGAAATTCCAATCTTTACAAGACTTTGTACAGTGTTTTTAAATTTTAAAAGTGTGAAGTGAAAAATGAGGAAATCGGCTGATCTGAGGAAAAGTTGCATGCCTTTATGGGTGCAACTCTAACCCACGGCCTTCTGCTTACTAGTGCAGGTGTCCTGACCACTGGAACACCGATCATGGTGGGGTCAGCTGGCCAATTTGAATCCAACAGAGCAGTAGGTATCACTGTTATTCAAACAGTTTTAATTGAAAGCTGCACACAATACTCTCATGTCATTTTCATTTCAGAGCACTTTTAACCATAAACGTGAAGCCTGCTCCACTTCTGAGCTTACTCAAAGTTATTCTCATTTGGAGTAAAGTACACTATGCTACAAAATACTACAACAATTCTAATATGCCAGTGTAGTAAGAGTACTGCATACCACACTTTACTACTACAGTCAAACACCTTTATAACAAGGTCCTTGGGACTTTACAATGTACCTTGTTATAACAGGTACCTTGTATTATCAGTAATGGAAAACAAAGAAAAACAAAGACTCTGGACCTATTTTTTCCCTTGTTATAAGCAGCATGTTGCATTAACAGTGCTCTTATTATCAGGGTTCGACTGTATTAGTATTTTGTAGCGTTAGCTAAGGTTAGTGTTAAAGTAACTGTCTTCAGGCCTCAAAGTAACTGTCTTCAGGCCTCAAAGTAACTGTCTTCAGGCCTCAAAGTAACTGTCTTTATATAGCTTCTTAGTATAATATATATTTCTTGGTAAATTGTCCCCACTTAGTAGAAATCAGATAATAACTAGCCATAAGCAAATATACATCACATGCAAATTTGGCTGGTAGCCTGTTGTTGGAAAGCATCATTCTGTGCTAAGCAAAAAATTTTTTCTAGCCTGACATAGATGTCAAGGATACAGATGGCATTGACGGCCTCTTCGGAGGAGGAGAAAGTGACTGTAGCCAGGCCGAGACTCTTCCCTTGCTCGTCCTTCAGGATGTCCAGATTCATGACCAAACCTGCCAGACTGAACACATCCTTCAGTTTCCTCAGGTCCACCTCTTCGGAAAGCTTTTAAAGAAATCAAATTTGAGAAATCGTTAGCGGCACGGTAGTCAATAAGCAGGAAGCAAAATTCAGAATTATTTGACTGTAACCGAAAATTCATTCAGGCAACCTAGAGCAAGTTCGGACAAGAATAATAGTTGACAATTGTGGACAATTGTAGGACTAAATTTGCCAAAACCCTTTTAACCCCTTGAGTACAGTTATTTGCACGAGGCACCGGGATGTCACGTCGGCTTTTGCAGCCAAGCGAAAAGGACACAATGTGCTTGTGCAGTCAAGCATAACATACACAATAATCCAATAATGGATTGAAACTGCACAAATAGCGGCTATAGGCGTCATCCGGCCTGGTGGCACTTATTTTTTGCGCCATTTAGCATCATCCGTACGCAAGGGGTTAAGCCAACCATGTCTAGTCGTTCATTTGAAATCAGTTTATGGTTATAGGGAGCAAGGTTATCAGTAACAACATTTTTCATGTTCAGCTCATGTCATTTCAGTCAAGTCTCAAGTCATTCTGGCAAAGTGCCAATTCAGGTCACTCAGGTCAAATCGCAAGTCATTCTGACAAAGTACCAACTCAGGTCACGCCTCAAGTCATTTTGGCAAAGTCTCCAGTCATTCTGGCAAAGTCTCAAGTCATTCTGGCAGTCTCAAGTCATTCTGACAATGTCTCAAGTCATTCTGACAATGTCTCAAGTCATTCTGGCAATGTCTCAAGTCATTCTGGCAAAGTCTCCAGTGATCATTCTGGCAGTCTCCAGTCATTCTGGCAAAGTCTCCAGTCATTCTGGCAAAGTCTCCAGTCATTCTGGCAAAGTCTCCAGTCATTCTGGCAAAGTCTCCAGTCATTCTGGCAAAGTCTCAAGTCATTCTGGCAAAGTCTCCAGTCATTCTGGCAGTCTCCAGTCATTCTGGCAAAGTCTCCAGTCATTCTGGCAAAGTCTCCAGTCATTCTGGCAAAGTCTCAAGTCATTCTGGCAAAGTCTCCAGTCATTCTGGCAGTCTCCAGTCATTCTGGCAAAGTCAAGCAGTCATTCTGGCAAAGTCTCCAGTCATTCTGGCAAAGTCTCCAGTCATTCTGGCAAAGTCTCCAGTCATTCTGGCAAAGTCTCCAGTCATTCTGGCAAAGTCTCCAGTCATTCTGGCAAAGTCTCCAGTCATTCTGGCAAAGTCTCCAGTCATTCTGGCAAAGTCTCCAGTCATTCTGGCAAAGTCTCCAGACATTCTGGCAAAGTCTCAAGTCATTCTGGCAAAGTCTCCAGTCATTCTGGCAGTCTCCAGTCATTCTGGCAGTCTCCAGTCATTCTGGCAAAGTCTCCAGTCATTCTGGCAAAGTCTCCAGTCATTCTGGCAAAGTCTCCAGTCATTCTGGCAAAGTCTCCAGTCATTCTGGCAAAGTCTCCAGTCATTCTGGCAAAGTCTCCAGTCATTCTGGCAAAGTCTCCAGTCATTCTGGCAAAGTCTCCAGTCATTCTGGCAAAGTCTCCAGTCATTCTGGCAAAGTCTCCAGTCATTCTGGCAAAGTCTCCAGTCATTCTGGCAAAGTCTCCAGTCATTCTGGCAAAGTCTCAAGTCATTCTGGCAAAGTCTAAAGTCATTCTGGCAAAGTCTCAAGTCATTCTGGCAAAGTCTCCAGTCATTCTGGCAAAGTCTCCAGTCATTCTGGCAAAGTCTCCAGTCATTTTGGCAAAGTCTCAAGTCAGGCAAAGTATCCAGTCATTCTGGCAAAGTCTTTAGTCATTCTGGCAGTCTCCAGTCATTCTGGCAATGTCTCAAGTCTGGTAAAATCTCAACTCGGGTCAAGTCTCAAGTCATTCTGGTAAACTCTCAACTCAGGTCAAGTCTCACGTCATTCTGGTAAACTCTCAACTCGGGTCAAGTCTCACGTCATTCTGGTAAACTCTCAACTCAGGTCCTGTCATGTCATGTGGACCGAGAGTTTCAGTGGAAACAAACTGAGTACAGTGGAACGGCGCGATAACAAACATCGCAGGATCCACAGATTTTGTTCGGAATAGCGATCGTTCGGTATAGCGATCGTTCGGTATAGCGATTTTCAACCGCCAGCCCGCCAACATGGTGCCCGTTCTTTAAATAGCGCCCTCTTGCGTCGTATTTGAAGACTGTGCCAGCCATTGAATCATGTAATTACATGTTCATACTTTCTAAGCTTACCGAATTCTAAAGCAACAGTTGGCTTTTCCCTTCTACATTGTATTCCTTGGGGAAATAATAGCCACCTGTCACTCTCCAACATACAGCTGCGGCCGTTTGGAAATTACAAACAGCCCAAATACCCAGTACATTTTTTTAATACGTTGCCTTTTTTTTTCAACGACAACGTTCGTTAAGTTTTGTACACAAAATTTGGGAGCCAAGGATGGTGTTCGGTATAGCGGCGTTCCACTGTACTTGCGCATGATGCTTCACGTGTTTAGGACCAAGAAGTTAACGCAGCTTACAAATGTAGTCTTAGTTCGAAATCTCAAGTCTTTGTGGTCTAGCTCTAAGCTCATACTTCAAGTCAACCTGGCTAGGTCTCAAGTCTTTCTATTCAAGTTACATAAATTTGAGCCACTCTGTTCTCAAGTCCTGGTGAAGATTCTTATTAAAGCAAACCTCAATTTGTTTAATATCTTTGGTTCTTGCACTATGCAACAGTAATTCCCATGAGTTCTAAACTGTTCAAAGTAGGAGATGCTTGAGCTCCTCTACCCAAACTGACTCACGTTGGCTATGTGGATGGTTTCTGACACATCGTCAGGGTGAATAGTAAGTCGGTGTAAGACGTCTGGGTTGACGATGGACGATGACGGAGGTCTGATGTTAGGCATGGCCCTGTATCTTGAACTGTAGCTCAAATCTCTGTCCTGAAAGTCAAATGAACAAGAAAAACAAAACAATACATTTAACCCTAACAATCCTGAATCCTCCAATTTCAATATGATTTTTCACACCACCTAGGGAGTTGGGGTTAACAAAAGTGACATAGGTAAGTCTCTTTAATGATACTGTCCATGCTCTTTATATAACACATTGGACTTGCTTCTTGCAACAAATTGCCAAATTGTATGTTATTTCAATGAAAAACATTTTTTCCCTTTATGCTTTTTTTAAGACTGCATAAATTACCGAACAATGCACCAAAATATTTGCTTCTTTTGTTTTCTTCATTGTCTAGAACCATTTATAGCATTTCTCCTATTTTGAACCTTTAAACCTGCATCACGTTGGGTAAGGTTACAGAGATATGAAAAACAAAATACATTTAACCCTAACAATCCTGAATCCTCCAATTTCAATATGATTTTTCACACCACCTAGGGAGTTGGGGTTAACAAAAGTGACATAGGTAAGTCTCTTTAATGATACTGTCCATGCTCTTTATATAACACATTGGACTTGCTTCTTGCAACAAATTGCCAAATTGTATGTTATTTCAATGAAAAACATTTTTTCCCTTTATGCTTTTTTTAAGACTGCATAAATTACCGAACAATGCACCAAAATATTTGCTTCTTTTGTTTTCTTCATTGTCTAGAACCATTTATAGCATTTCTCCTATTTTGAACCTTTAAACCTGCATCACGTTGGGTAAGGTTACAGAGATATGTTGTAAAGAAGTGAGCTAGGCCGATCAACAGCAGTCATCAGCATTGACAAACCTATCTAGACGAGCTAGATTTCCTGGGGGTTGAACCCGTAAAAATACTGGTCAACAAATTTTCTTGCCCAGCGAAATTCGGCAGAGAACCAGACACAAGAAGTATAATCACATTTAATTTTGGCTGGTGACCCGTTTCGGCTATATGAAACTTTTCTATGCTTAGAAGCTCCACGATATCAGTCCAAACCGACACTCACATCTCTGACTACCAGCCCACGCCCTTGGATCTGGTATTTCTTCATCTTGTACACCGCTCTGTCTACGTCGGCTCCATTTTCCATCTCGACAACACTGCAAATAAATGGAACATCAATTGGTAATCATTCAAACTAGTACTTGAAGCAACTTTTGGCTTTTTTGCCGCGACTCACAAAATATGCTAAGTTGTTGCCCAGTTTCAGGATGATTTAGCAAACAATGCTAAAAGCCTACCAAGTCTCACTTAATGAAATCAGTGGCTCAAGTTACAAACATGTACTGAAATGACCACATATTAATGTGGTACAGGAATTTTGTTTTCCTGAAATCAAAAGCCGAAAGGGTATTCTAACTCGGAGAGAAATCATCCAACTCTTCTGGCAACTTTACAGCAATATCAATAATTTCCTTTTCTGATTTTACAAATAAAGTATTATCATCAAACAAATATTATGACGAAAGAAAACTAGGCAGGAGCAGAATTTCAGCCAGCGACCACCTCTGGATCACTCTACCAACTGACCAATCTTGCCGTATACTGACGGTCTTTCCAAAATAAAGGAATTACTTAGATTTTCCAAACAGGCCAGAAAAAGGCAGTAACATATTTAATCTTTGAATGACAAAGCGATTTTTTGTAAACATAATTTTGAACGTTATAATTTTTAAAGAAAAAAAGATCATGCAAACTTACCCACATCCCTAGTTGACATGATCCGATCAGCAAATTGGTTTCGGCAAAACAGGGAGAAAAATAAAGAGGAACTGTTAGAAAAACAAGAACGAAATTTGCCAGAAGGGCGCGAAGTATTAACCCCAACAGGAAGAAAATAATTGATAGTGTACTGATGAAATCATTTAACAAACTAAACACTGTACTCAAGCATCCTAAACTTTTTGCAGCTTTCAGACCAAACCACTGCATGGAACGATTTCATTCAATAATTTGGGACAACAAATTTTCTGTGCACAAATAATTTTGGTATTTTTGAACGCCAGGTTTGATAAGCAAATAGTAAATTTTGATTAGCAGGGGCTGCAACTTTGTATACACTTTATTTCATGTTATTGAGAATAAAAAAACCCAGAGCAGAACAGGCAAGTGTTTGGTTTAATTATGTTGTTTTAATGAGTTGATTCCTTTTTATTTGATTTGTGTGAGGGCATCAGTTTAAAATTATATGGTTCTCATTTCTGAACAACCCAAGTTTTTCCTCCAACCCTCCACCCCCCAAAAAATAAATCGTTTTGTTACCCCAGACCGTATTTTTGGTCCCAATCACAAGATTGTTTTTTTTTATTATTGTTGCCAACCTCGTCTTGAAACCCCACAACAATATTGCAAATAGATAAGCAATAAATCAAAAGAACGACTGAAGTAAAAATTAAGTGAATCAGATATTGGGAGGTGCAACTAGAACACAATTTATCTAGCCACCTTTACAAAAATATTTTGTTTTACATTGACATACCCTACTTTAAATAGGAAAAAAAAACACCTGAAAACCAGAAAATTCAAAATGGGTGACCTTCAACACGTGAAAAAGAACACGAAAACAATTACCGTCGACAACCCTCCAGGTTCTGGGAATATCTCGCAGAAAGTGACTTTGCCCACTGGAAGAAAACGGAGAACAAATGAATTCGAACATTACATAGCCTCCTTTTTGCACAAATCTGTCATCCACAACTTTGTCAAGTGTACAATGTAGGTACACAATGTGGCCAGAAAATTCAGTAAGAATGTCACATTTCTCTCAATATCGTGCTCATTTTGAAATGCCCTTTCACCATTTGAGTACGTGTAAATCAAGAACATTTCTTTATTTTAATAATATTTCGAGACAAGAAACATTTAGAGCAACATATCAAGCTAATTCTTAACCCCTTTGCCTCTGGCTGTTATTGATGGGGCGGTGCAGCCAAGCGTAAAAACAAACAATAGACACCACACTGAATAGAGTGGTCCTATTCATTGCACTTGGAGCTCTCCTTTCATGTGAATGAAAGCTTTTAAAAACAAAAAAGCTCCATCTATTCATTACGCTCCCATTCAAGAACAATATAGTTGACAAATGAATGGATTGAGTACGCACAGGAATGTGCCTATAGACTAATCCGGCGACCAAAATTAGAAGCATTTACTGCGGTGGCGAGGCGCTCGCGTGCGTGTTAGACGCACGCGCTCGACGCAGCTTCGACCAACGGGGTGTTTACAACTTGCCAAAATACGCACGCGACTCAAATTAAAGAACGCGGGCAGCCTGCACGCGGGCGCGGCACTGCCGTAAAAATGGCTTCCAATTTTGTTAGGCGAATTCGTCTATAGACATCAACTAGCCAGGTAGTCAAACCACAGCAAAGGCTGTCGTCTGTATTCAAGAGGCTGAGAAAGTACACAGATATGACTTTTCCAAACCAAACTTTTGCTCCCGAAAGTTTTTTCGTCAATGATTTTGCAGACAAACAGCACATTTTCAAGGGATGGTTGTGCACACTACGATGTTAATTTATATTTTCAATGATCTTTTTTAACCATAGCACTTTTAAGCCAAATGCTTTCTGAAGCCAAATGCTTTAAAAAGCCCCAAGGCAATGTGTCCCTTTATCCAATTAAAGGGGAGGGAGGTTCGTTCCAACATTGACAGACCTTTTATTGTTTACTTCTTTTGCATTTTTCCTTGATTACCTTGCTCTTCAAAGAGATCTTTGAATTCCTGCTCGCTCAATTCATAAGGAATATTGCTGACAAAGACCGAGTTTGTGTAGGTCCTGGTGCCAATGCCCTTATAGGGATGAAACCGGATACGGGAACGACTTCCCTTCAGACCGCCTCTGTGGTTTCTCTGTGCATTGGAACTGGGAGTGGAAAGATTGATGTTGTCACAATTTTAACCTTGAACATATGTCAACTACATTGCTTGTATCTTTCCCAGGTACGTGCTGGTAATACCTTACCCAATATCCTGTTTACATATTTTGAGAATAAACATTGGAAACTGGCAAGAGCAATACTGAAAACTTGCAACCGCTGGGGAAAAACACACCAGCTGACATAATTTTTTTATTCAGATGACAAACTAACAATATATTTAATGGGGCCTAACGGTCAGTAGTTGTTGGAAATGTTGTTGCAGCTCCTCAGCCCAGTTTGGTTCCCCGACTCGATGATTCCCTGATGATTTATGGCAAAACATAGGTCAGGTAGCACCTATATCACATGACCAAATATTATTACACAACGTCACTGGACAGAATTTCTCCAAGTTTGGAAAATGTCTGGAAGTTTCCGGGTGTAAAATTTCTAAATGTGGTTGTACACGTATTTAACCCCTTGTGTCTGGCTGCCATTCATGGGAGGCTGTTATGCCAAGAATGGGCTGTGCAGCTAAGTGTAAATGCAAACAATAGGTACCACACTGAGCGGTCCTATTTATCGCATTTGGAGCCCTCCTTTCGTGTGAATGAAAGCTTTGTTTGGAAAAGCTCATTCTGTTCATTACACTCCCATTCAAGAACAATATAATGGATGGAGTATGCACATGAATGGATCTTGTATGCACTAGGAATGCACGTATAGACCACAACCGGCCAGGTGGTCTTTTTCAAACCACGGGTATGGGTATGGGTATGGGTATGGGTATGGGTATGGGTATGGGTATGGGTATGGGTATGGGTATGGGTATGGGTATGGGTATGGGTATGGGTATGGGTATGGGTATGGGTATGGGTATGGGTATGGGTATGGGTATGGGTATGGGTATGGGTATGGGTATGGGTATGGGTATGGGTATGGGTATGGGTATGGGTATGGGTATGGGTATGGGTATGGGTATGGGTATGGGTATGGGTATGGGTATGGCTACCATCCGTATTGAAGAGGTTAAATTTGAGTTTTTTTTTTTAATGTTGATAAAACCAAGTCCCATAAATGTTTGCCATTTTCGGAACTAGGAGGAATTCCTTCCAATGGCGTTAACTTCGGAAAGAGTTCCATATCCGGACATCACTTATTTTCCCTTAATATGACTTAAAAACTACCAAAAAGTGTAAATCTGATAAAGAAACACAAATTTAGGAGGGACAAAATTTCAACTTATTCTTTGACTTTTTCTGTCATGGCCCATAGACTTTGTGCACGAGGTATAAGTGATGTCCGGATATGGAACTCTTTCCGTTGTCTTTCCAGTGGAATGCACAGACGGTCCAGTTGGTCAACAATCGAGTTGTCTGACTGAGCCCCAGCTCTGAGCTTCCTGACATTTCCGGAACCAACTTTATCAAAATAATCCCCCTATGTAACATTACAATTCTATCGTGCCACAGGTAACGGGTCAACTCGTACCTTGGACAACTCGTACCTTGGCCAACTCGTACCCGCAACTCGACAACATCGTACCAACTCGTACCTTTGCCATTTCGTACCTTCGCCAACTTGTACCTCCAGTTAGGACAAGTCGTACCGTCAATGTTCTGAAATACTCCGGGCCATAACTGATTGATGTGCTTTGATATAATTATACTATTATAGGCCTACTTTTCGGTTATTTTAGACGTTGCTAGAAAAGGAATCTAAAGTGAAATGTATTTTTTTCTGATTAAAAGTGGATTTTATTTAGGCCTATATAAAACAATTTACCGGTTTATAATTCAATTATGTTCGTGTTTATGTATAGGGTCTACAATGTTTGTTTTTTTAGACTGCATTCATGTTTATTGTACTTTTGCTATTTTAGACTTCGATGGAAAAGGAACATAGGAATTCATTTGTGTACTTTGTTGAGAAGTGAATTTTTTTTTTATGACCGTGAGCCACACTGTTGATGCTTTTCGTCTTAACTTTTCAGGTAAGTGGCTGGCACGTAGGCCTACTTTGTTGTGGAATTAATTAATAAATCGTCTTAAGTTTGCCCATTATTGTCATATTCTATAGTTCGGCCTAATTCTGTGGTCTTTTGCGGTGCCGTAGCCAAACTCGGGCTCTAGCATTGAGCACGCGTTTGCCGTTTGAACTTGATTTGATACTGGTGATGCGCGCATTTATTGCCGAAGCTTAGCATGGCGCACCATTGTTTTGTCAAAGTCGTGAATAGGATTTAATTTACTATGATCTCGCCGTACTTCCAATCAAATATTATTATTTTTCAAATGAAGTAATTTGGCATAAATTTTAATGCACACGGCACCACGCGAAACCTGTCGTGCGGTACGAGTTGTCTTAATTAATAGAGGTACGAGTTGGCCATGGTACGAGTTGGCGAAGGTACGAGTTGACCAAGGTACGAGTTGTCCAAGGTACGAGTTGACCAAGGTAAGAGTTGGCAAAGGTACGAGTTGGCAAAGGTACGAGTTGACTCAAAAGCGTGCCACATCTATATTCGAGCGTAGGCAATATTCGCGCACCACCTTTCTCCATTTGTCAAGTAATTAGTTAGTTCCAAGGGGCCCTCGTAGATTGTGACGCAACTATCTTTGTGCTATGTGCGAATATAGACTACGTCAATTTCGGCACCACTTATGAAGTGCGTTTGCAGACGACGAGAATCGCTGTGCACGGATGACACTTTTATTATATTTTCTGGCAGGTAGTAACACTGGGAGGACAGTAGTCTTGGTTCAAGATGTTGTTACGTATATACGCGATAACCGGCCGCCGCGAGAGGGCGTTATCACGACAAACTTAATAGCCGCGAACCGCCAGTAACAACGTCTTGGGAATCTTGTAGAAGCCGTGTTGTGCGCACGCACCTGCTTAGCCTAATGTGCAGCGCGCATTATGAATACATAAATAAATGCATTATGCATAGATCTAACCCCCTGACTACTACCGCCCGAGTGTTAGTATATGAAGATAAAGGTACAGCAGCTAGGTCCGTGCTATTTAGATTGTTTGGTAGGGCCGAGGGGAATGAACTAAAAAGTTCCGGAATGATGGAAATATAATAAACAGAAAATCTTAACGGGGCTGAATATGATAATTGATATATTATAATGGTGCTGAGGAGACCTTGTTAGATGAATTGATTGAGATATAAAATAAAAAAGGCCGTGATAATAATAAAACAAATAGCTCACGAGGCCCTAGTCTTTACGGCCGGGGAAAACGGAGATTGTCGTACTCTGGTGATTTGATTGTCACACAGTTCACAAAGATACTGAGACGCACTCTAGATCTCCTGCGGGTTTTCTCCACTGGTGAAACTCGACAAAAATTCAGGCTCATGTTTGCTTTGAGGCTGGACGCGAATCCCCGCCGAGACAGCAGCGATTCCCCTACCTCCGAGTCGACTTCAATTCAACGGACGACTTGTCTCAACGGAAGACTTGTCTTCACGGACGACTTAATTGTCTTCCCATTTGACGCAAAGACGGTCGAGTTGTCTCAACGGTCGAGTTGTCTCGAGTCGAGTCGGCCAACGGTCGAGTTGTCCGAGCCCCTACGGTATAATATAACGGAGAGGTATTTCTTGCATGTAACAAGTAATTTCCCGCAGATTACACACCATCACCCAGGTTGCCTGCTGCCCGGTCCCGCCCGGCACCTTACCCGTCGTACGTATCTCCCTCGCATCGATCGTCACAGTTGCAAGACGTCGCATGCGAACACGAGCGGCGAACACTGCAGCCGCTAGCGCATAGCCGGCCGGCCGGCCGGCTGCCTGCAATTAATGCAAAGCAGAGCTAGCAGCTTCGATCGCGAACTTACCAGTGCCCCTTCGGCCAGTAGTATAGATAGCTAGCAGACTATTGTGCAACTTCATGCAGCTCTTTTTCGTATGTGCGCGTGCGTGAAGAGAAAATGTTCCTCATTTTCATACAGAATTGACGCATGCGCACTAGTTTCCCCCATTTTTCGGGGGGAGATTTTACAAGATTCCCAAGACGTTGTTACTGGCGGTTCGTGGCTATTAATAGTTCGTGGCTAATATCGCCCTCTCGCGGTGGCCGGTTATCGCGTATTATACGTAACAACGTCTTGAACCAAGACTAGGAGGACAGAAGTATCTAGTCAAACTGTAGTCCGAGTAACTTGGACCCTTTATCGCCTTTTTTAACATTTGGACATGATTTGGCGATAGTAGGGTCCAAGGCGATTGTGCGATAGAGAATGGCAAACAAAAAATTCAAAATTCAACCTTACAACGGCCACCAAAATACTAGATACGCCACCATCTGAACAAGTGGAGTTCCATGATCAAATGAATGTACCAAGGTTTATCTAACATCCAAATAAAAAGTGAAATTTTACCGTTTAATTCCCAGAGACCCCCGCAGAACATGTCTTTGCTTTCTTGGAGTTCAAATAGTGACTCCTCGACCTTGCATGCATGACGTACGTCACCCTGATGCGCAGCGCCCGCATGCATCGACCGCGCGACAACCTGTTTATGCCGGCGACTGTTTCGTGAATAATTCCCTCCCCCATGACGCGCGTGCAACCTCGAATCAATATACTACATGTATATCTACACACGAACACGTACCGCGACCAGTATACCACTCACGAAACAGTCGCCGGCATAAACAGGTTGTCGCTGTTTGAACTCCAAGAAAGCGAAGGCCGAAGACATGTTCTGCGGGGGTCTCTGGGAATTAAATGGTAAAATTTCATTATTTGGATGTTAAGTAAACCTTGGAACATTCATCTGATCATGGAACTCCACTTGTTCAGATGGTGGCGTATCTAGTATTTTGGTGGCCGTTGCAAGGTTGAATTTTGAATTTTTTGTTTAGATTGAATTTTTGGCCATTCTCTATCGCACAATCGCCATCCAAATGTTAAAAATGGCGATGAAGGGTCCAAGTTACTCGGACTAGTCAAACTGCTGCATTTATTTTGTTCACGTGAGTGAATTCGTTGTGGAGTTCGTAGGTGGATGAATTCATCACGAAATTATCGATCAGGACAAAAGTCAAAGATCCGTAAGGTTACACTAGCCTAGCCCCACTAGTGTGTCCTGTATGCTGCGCTATACAAGGCCACACATCGTGACACGCTTTTTTTGGTTGAATACTCTTTCCAATCTGTGCGCATTTGTCCAAGGAACTGGCGAGTTGCAATTATACTGGATGTATTCGGTAGTCTCTCAGCTTTTATTATCTGGAGTTTACATTAATCTTACCTCCAAATTTTCGAGAAATTTTGGCATCTTTTCTAGGCTTCATATGCACACGTACAACGTCTCTTGGCGGCAGCCATTTTGAATGTAAGAAGCGAATGACCCCAAAGTTGTGACGTCGTGTTATGCAAATCGCTCTTGCCGTTCGACGACTTCACGAGTTGTGATGCGACGGCTGTTTCTTGTACAAGAAACTCGCACGCGCGCGGCCATGCCAGAGGCCCTGTACAATTATTGCCATCGATACTGTATGGGTTGTCGCCGGACCAAGTCAGAAAACATCGTTTTTGTACCAAGGTTTGCGATGAGAAGGAAGAGCAACTCATGTTTGTCACTTAAAGTCAGGTATGTTAAATTCTTCCAAGAGAAGAAACAGCCGTCGCATCACATCTCATGAATTGCAGTCGAACAGCAAGAGCGATTTGCATAACACGACGTCACAACTTTGGGGTCATTCGCTTCTTACATTCAAAATGGCTGCCGCCAAGAGACGTTGTACGTGTGCATATGAAGCCTAGAAAAGATGCCAAAATTTCTCGAAAATTTGGAGGTAAGATTAATGTAAACTCCAAATAATAAAAGCTGAGAGACTACCGAATACATCCAGTATAATTGCTACTCGCCAGTTCCTTGGACAAATGCGCACAGATTGGAAAGAGTATTCAACCAAAAAAAGCGTGTCACGATGTGTGGCCTTGTATAGCGCAGCATACAGGACACACTGGTGGGGCTAACACTAGCCCAGGTTGGACTCCTACTACAGTATCTCCATTGGTATTGCACTACTACGGTAATGCAATGAAATAAGGACGTCCAACCTGGGCTAAAAAGGTTACACCAAACATTTTCAATCTCAACATCCCCCAAATATTGTTAACAGACACCGTTTAGACCATGCCACCTCTTTGAAAATTAAAAGTTATCATTACAGCAAACAAATCAAGTAAAAACTTGTACACGTATAGCGCCCTCAAGCGTTTCCCTTCAAAAGCAGCAAAAATGAAGAAAAAAAATTCACCTTTGAACATTTTGCCCGTTCGTTGACGTATTCATAGAAGTCTCTGACTCCTCCTTTATCTCTTCTGGTGGGTACTGCTCGTTATACTCGGTACCTTGATACTCATTTTCGACATTCGTCTCCATTTTTTAAAACTACGCATCCAGTAAAAAAAATCGTGAGTAAATTTAAAAGCAAGATGGTAAAAGCGCACACTTGATGTTTGCGGCTGGTAACACAACCCTATCCTCACCTGAAAGTACGTGGTTCATCTTGGCGGGGTATCAGTCAAATGAAACGCAGCTTTAGCATCAAAAGATTGTTCTCTCAAGGCCACCGTACTTTTATGAAACGAGCTTTCAACCTCGTACCCGATTCGTAGATTCGTAGATTCGCAGTACGACATTGTGGTAATTCTTTCTGACCTGGGGTTGTTAAAACGTGGCAGCATAGCATTTGGCGTCGCGTGCATGTTTGTTTCTTTTTCCGATCGGTGGCAAACATCGCGAACAAAAGCCTACAATTTTAGTCTTCTCTGCCGAAATCGACAGAAAACTTTCCAGATCGCAAACACTGCAGACCTTTTATCTGTAATTCTAGGCGGCAGCTGTGGTGTAGGAGCGAACATGAGCGGGGCAGAAGACGACCGAAGAGACGGGGGAGACGACGAAATGCCCGAAGAAAATGAGGCGGACATCATCGAGTTGGACCATTTGGACCAAGACGAACTGCCTGTTGGAGATGACGGGCAATTCGATGTCGAGGGGTCGCCGTCCAAATCGCATGAAAACAGCCGAGATCGTGACGAGCCGGAGAAAAAAGATGAAGAGAAAAGCGAGAGGTCATTATTTGTTTCTGCGTGTGTGTCTGTCTTGGCGAATGTGTGGGGCGACGGGGCTCGGACAACTCGACCGTTGGCGTTGGCCGACTCGACTCGAGACAACTCGACCATTGAGACAACTCGACCATTGAGACAACTCGACCATTGAGACAACTCGACCATTGAGACAACTCGACCATTGAGACAACTCGACCATTGAGACAACTCGACCATTGAGACAACTCGACCATTGAGACAACTCGACCGTCTTTGCGTCAAATGGGAAGACAAGTCGTCCGTTGAGACAAGTCTTTTTTTTTGCCGATATGATCCAATATCTTCCGTTTCCCTGAATATATCAACCAAACACTCACCTTACCGGCAGAGTAGTAATTCATGCAGCTTGTGATCCCCTCAAAATGAGAATATGCTCAAGTTAAACCCGAAAAAAAGTGAATTTTTCGTGCAACTTCGGTGCATGCACAAACCAGCTGTGTACAAAGTAATGGAGTGGATTTTTTAACATAAACGATGTTTTCCGATCGATTATCGGCCAGTGGCACTGCTCGCGCCTGGCTTGGGGCTCGATATCCAACGGCTGTTTGTTGAAATACTGACAGCGATCAGCAAACGGCCGTTGTATATCGAGTCCCGAGGCACGTGCAGTTCTGGTTTAACTTGAGCATATTCTCTATAACTATAAGTGTGTCACGATGTGTGGCCTTTGTATAGCGCAGCATACAGGGCCACACTAGTGGGGCTAGGAGAATAGAACTATAGTCAAAGGCTCTATTTTTTGGTTCACGTGAGAGAAATTTTGCTGTGAAGCCTAGGGCTAGGTGCGCGAAAATTGGTAACACGTGGATACTTAGCGGTAGTGGTAGTCCGAGTAAATTGGACCCTTTATCGCCTTTTTTAACATTTGGACATGATCTGGTGATAGTAGGGTCCAAGCAAGATGCATGCCGTCGGCTTTGGATTAATAAAATTTGTCTGACGACCCTACAAAAACATCCGATTTCACCCTTAAAACGACCACCAAAATATTAGATACGCCACCTGAGGAACAAGTGGAGTTCCATGATTAAGATTAAGCTACTAAGGTTCACTTTATACCATCTGGAAAAAAGTGAAATTTACCATTCAATTCACAGAAACAATTTCACAGAAACTTTTCGCTGCCATGGAGTTCAAATCGTTACTCCTCGACCCAATGACGTCATCCCTGCGCGGGTGCACGCACGCACGCGCCACAAGCCAAATGCTGACGACTGTTTTACGTTCATTGTACGATTCATACTTCAACGTGCGAGGACCGATTTCAACAAAAGATTTGACTTGCAAGGACTGAAAGGTTTCTTTGTATTTACTTTGTCCTCTTGTCCTCGGAGATATATACAGAACCTGTACAAATACCCAAACATCGACGGGCAACGATTTACCCGGGCAACCTGTGTCCATGTCAAAGTCGAGTTGTCTCAACGGTCGAGTTGTCTCAACGGTCGAGTTGTCTCAACGGTCGAGTTGTCTCAACGGTCGAGTTGTCTCAACGGTCGAGTTGTCTCAACGGTCGAGTTGTCTCAACGGTCGAGTTGTCTCAACGGTCGAGTTGTCTCAACGGTCGAGTTGTCTCAACGGTCGAGTTTGTCCGACATCCAGGGTGATGTCGTTCAAGTTTGAGTAGCAAATGCAGCGTGCGCACAAAAACCACACAAAAACCCAAAAAATCTGTATTTTTCTTATTTATATCCTTAACTAGCTTGCTCCAAGAAAAAGATTGCTATAATCGGTTCAAATTTTCGAGAAAAAAAAGTGAAAAAAAACCTCCATTCCATTCTGAAGCGATTTGACACACGACCTGCACGAAGCGGCTGTTTGGTATCCCAGCATGCATGGGCATGATGGGGACGGGTCAGGTGCGGGTCGGACAAGCTCATGATTATTCATATCAAATCTGAAGTAAGGCAAACAACATTGCACAATGTACGTGTAAATAACACTGCGCATATAAATAGTGGACCCGGCGGCTGTTGTATTTCGTACTTCAGATTTCACATGAATAATCATGAGCTTGTCCGACCCCTGCACCTGACCCGGCCCCATGCATGCTGGAATACCAAACAGCCGCTTTGTGCATGTCATGTGTGTGTAATCACTTCAGAATGGAACAGATTTTTTCACTTTTTTCGAAAATTTGAACCGATTATAGAGTTCTTTTGCTTGGTGCAAGCTTGGTAAGGATGTAAATAAGTAAAATACGGATTTTGAGGGTGAACTTTGCAGCAGTTTTTGTGCGCACGCTGCATGAAAATCATTGAAAATTACGTTGTTATTCATGCTGTAGTAGCCTTTGGGAAAATTGGGCTTCTTTCTATGGGGCTGCGGTAGGAGCCCCATAGTTCTAGGGGTAGAGTAATAGCATGTGCAGGGTTGTGCTATTTAGCGTCAACTATCCCAAGGGGACTCCCTGTAAGGGGACTACCAAGAGGACACTGTATGGTCACTGAAAGTGGCACATGTTGATTTCTGCCTAATTTTTTACAGAATTTGCGGACATTATCTTAAAATAACAGGTTGTGCCACATGTTTAGACACTTGTTACCAAGGAGGGTTGATTATTTTCCAAGATTTTGCTGTTCCTGACTGATTTTGGTGGTGGGGGTGGTATTAACCCTATCCCCCTAGGAAGTGTCCCCAACCTGTCAAAATCCAACACTGTACAGTATACCTATGGCACATTCTTTGGACTTGGACAAATTGGGGCATCATAGCTCCATGTAAAGTAATGGTGCCAAGGCCCTGTAGTCCCGAACTCATCAAAATTAGACAAAACCTGCTGTTGGAGTTTGTAAGTTTTGGGGTAGTTAGGGTTAAAGTAAAATCTTTCTGATAAAAATTATTAGGTCACGTCACCAAGCAGTAGGCGCCTGCTACTTGGCCTTGAAATATGAAGCAAGCACATGGCAGATATTTTTAAAAAACCATGCCTAAATACCAGCTAAAATTAATGGACCGTTTCCATTTGAATGTTTGATCTGTTGTTTTTTAGCATGTATTGTAGGTCTGAATTGAAGCATATTTAATTAGCATATATGTAAATTTGCCTGTCCTGTCATAATGTTATTTTAACAACTACTGTTTCATGGTTTGATTGTATTTTTCAGACCCCGATCGCAGGAGAAATCAAAAGATCGCGACAGAAATCGTGACCGTGACCGCAACCGTGATCGCGACAGCCGGCGTGACCGCAGAGACTATGGTCGCCGTGACTCGGGACGCCGCGACCAGCGAGGAGGAGGGAGGTTCAACCCGTATGGTGGGCGGGACCGTAGTATTGGGCGTGACCGAACAACATCGGGCCGTACCGTCTTTGTCAGTAACATTCCTTTTGAGATGAAATGGCAAGAGTTGAAAGATATTATGAGAAAGGAAGGTGAGAGGAAACGGCATTTGAAATATTAATTTGCATTAGACTCCATCTCTCTATTTGCTCAAGAACAATGAGTGGTGGGTATTTAGGCAAGAAAAAAAGACAAGGCATATTAAAGTTGTGTCCAAAAAAAAAAACAGGTAGAACGGCTGACCATGCTTTTACCTGGCTAAACCCTAACCCCTATGCATTTTTACTAGGAAGTGTCCCCAACACTATGGCCCTTTTTTTGGACCTAGACAAATTGGGGCATCATAGTCCCATGTAAAGTATTATGGTGCCAAGGCCCTGCAATCCTGAACCCATCAAAATTAGACAAAACCTGCTAGTTTGAGTTAACATGTTATTATTCATTTACCTTGTTTACGAGGTAAAGTCCTTTCTAGGATGTAAAGTCCTTTTCTGGGATGTTATTTTGTTTAAGGGAAGACAAAGAATTTGAGGTCCATCTCAAAATGTAAAACCAGACTTAAGTCTAGACTTGAGTTAAACCTTGTCTAGGATTTTGTTTTATTCCAAGTTTTGCTGCATTTTGTAATTAAGAAAGCCACTTCTTGTTGTTTCTCTGCAGTGGGGGAGGTCACATATACAGAGCTGTTTCATGATACAGATGGCCGGTCAAAGGTAATTTGGTTATTTTAATATAATTTCTTAAAATTCCAGTTGATATCATTGAGTTACCGGTTCTTTTTAGAACTGAGTCACTCAAAAGAGTGATTGAATTTCCATTGTGGTGTTACTGCAAAACCTAGTGGTTTTGCACCTAGTGTTTGCTATAATCTCCCAAAAAAATACACCTGAAAGTTCTCAAAATTCTTTTTGTCTTAATTTTTGTCTTTTCTTATTTTCCCTTTCTTGGATTGGTTGCACCATTGGATAACAGGGTGTCGGGTAAGTGTAATTGGCTTTGTTATATTTTGTTCAGTTGATAGACAAATAACTAAATTTAACATAAAAAAAAAATTAAGCTGTATTTACCCTGTACGTTCAATGATATGTGTATGATCCGTTTTACCGCACTCTTTCACGCTAAAAGCATGAGCACTTACATGTATGATTGTGAAATGCACCTCTTTCAGGATTGTAGAGTTTTCGTCACGGGATAACGTAGACAGATGCATTGACAAGATGCACAAGTTCCAGATTCGTGGACGAGGGCTTGTTGTCAAAATGGTAAGTATCCCCTGGTGCAGAAATTGTCTTCCCACGTTTGAACGGACGTCTGCAGTGGCTAGCCAGTTCAAATTAATTTAACGCTTAGGCTGTGTCCGAATTACTTGCCTTCGGCTTGAAATTACACACGAGTCTATGGGAAGTGGCTGCAGCCGCTAACCATAGACATGTGTGTAACATCCAGCCGTAGCCAAGTCATTCGGACACGGCCTTATTGCCATGTTTAATCCCAACCTTCCTAAATTCTGCAAAATCCTCTTTGCCAGGACGTGAAGGTCTTTGAAAGTTAACGCATCGGAGGATTTTGCAGGATTGAGGGCATCAGAAGATTTTTGCCTCTGGAGGATCCAGGTCATCGGGCCCAATCTGGTGCCGGAGGATTTCAGAGGATTGAGGTTACTGGGGTGTTTATAAAAAAAAACCACTGGAGGATTTTGCAGGATTCAGGCCGTGGTCCCCAGTTACAAACAGTGGAGGATTTTTTGCATGCGTGCTTCCTATTGGCCAGTGAGGATGGCAGCTGCGGGTGGCATGTGTAAAACGTGATCGCCAAGTTTTGAAAATTCAAATATTCGGCCAAATGCAGTTTCAGATATTCAATTATTATTCGAAAATGAACAGCTCTAGGCATGTCTTGCTTCACTCGTTTTCTGTACAGCCCCACAAATTTGGCACCTAGATGTTAATTCTGCTTATGAAGAAGAATGCATTGCTCCTTAAATCATACGCATAGACCTGTTAATATTTGAGTGAAACAGACCAAAACTGAACTTGAAGGTGAAATAAAAAATTATCCATCCCCATCCGCCCCCCCCCCCCCCTTCTTTCAGGACCAAGAAGCTCGATACAGTGACAAGTACAGGCGGAAAGCAGATAAGGAACAGAAGGCTCGCATCATGCTGACCCCACAGGTCCTCTCCCAGCTCAATCTTGACCCCAGCGATGTCAGCGACACCATCTTTGTGTCCAATGTAAGTAGTGCGTGGTCAAGCTATTACAGCATGAAGCTTTAGGAGGTTTCCCTACATTAGTAGGTGGATTCTAAGTATTGTAAGTTTCAAAGGGTTTTGGAGGGTCAAAGGGTTTTGGAGGGTCAAAGGTAGTCTATGGAATAGCCGCTCGTGCAACGCGACGAGCATTTATAATATGTGTGCAGATCTGGCGATTAATTATGCAAGACAACCGCATCATGACCTCTAGATTTTGACCAATCAGCCTGCTCGTTTTTTGGACCTTCGGGAAACCGCTGATCAAGGCGCGCGTTGCTACCCGGACACGTAACGCGCCCAGGATATGCATTGAGAAATGTAAACATTTCTGCACGCGCACGGAATCATGTTGCAGTTGTACTGTGCGTAGTATAGTACTGCGTACTGCGTGCGCGTGCTGGGGGAGCACGCGACACGCGCGGCGGCATTTGAATTATTTTATAACTGCCATCGCATGCTACATACGTGCCGTGATGAATACGGAGAAACTGGGTCAGCTGACACCCACCAACCAATCAGTACCTTCGTCGACATTTCTGATCGAAATGACGTCACAAGTTTGCAAAGTCCTCTCCGATTGGCTGGCGCGTGGGGTCGCATAAATTAGCATGTCCGCATATATCAGACGTTGATATGCAATGCAATGCATGCAACGTCTGATACTCAGTCTAGGTCAAAGGGTGGAAGGTAAAAGGGTAGTTTTTGTTAATATTTATTAAGCTCTTGAATATAGACAATAGCCATGGCCACGGTTTGGAAAAAAGACCATTTGGTCGATTGTCGTCTACGTGTATTGTTGCGCCTACTCAATCCATTGTTTGCCTATTGTTTGCGTAACATACCTTCACCCCATTGACCCTAACCCTCCAGGGCATGTTTGCTAGAAACCCTGCCAGATGCATCAGATTGCATACTTTGTCATATTGACTTGTGTGCAGAGTGCAGCAAAGTGGAGCTGTCAGCATAGATGCACTGTGCTGCGTCTGGCAGGGTTAGGGTTAATAACAGCCGGCTTAAAGGGGTTAGGATAATAAATGATGTCATTTAAATCGTAATAACCAAGTTCTTAAATGTTCCTTGCTCCTGCAAAGTCAGAAGTAAAAAAAACAAATTAATTTTGTCGTTACAATAAATTTGGATTTAAAAACAAGTACACTGTGCATGGATCATGCAGATTCCGTATGATGTAGATTGGAGGGAATTGAAAGACATCTTCCGCATAGCCGGAGAGGTAACACACACAGACATCCTGATGGACCCTCGGGGAAAGAGTAAAGGCAGCGCCACTGTCACGTTTGAGTCTGTCTTGGAAGCCGTCAATGCCATCTGTATCCTTTCAACTGCTACAATCGGGTAGTGTCTGCTCTATTCCCTGCAGGTTTAGATGGAGGACAATTACTTGAACATCTAAGGACAGACTCCAGATTAGAAACCGTGTCAAACCCAGTTCAGAACCAGAAGGTGCCTCAGATAACCCAAACATATGCCCCCATTACTTGTAGACCCCGACTTAAAGGCAGTGTACATGATTGGTCATAGTTGCCATTTTCAGACATGGGCGGATTTGGGGGTTAGTATGTTATAGGAAATATCATTCCACTGACCTGTTCAAAGTTTTGCGTTGTTGGATGGCAAAAAAAGAAGACGTTTTCAACTGTCGGGCAGATAATAGCCTTTAGTCAAGGCGCGTGTGGCCATCTGGGAGCGTGATGCGCCCCGTATATGCCATGGCGCCATCATGTCCGGGGCGCACCACTTGTCCGGGTAGCCACGCGCACCTTGACTAACGGCTACAGGGCAGTTTTCCAACGATTTCCAGCTGGAAATCGTTGGAAAACGATATATATTTCCACTTTTTTTGACGACAGCACACCTGGTGCCATCATTTTACAGGATGATTGAGACTACTATTAACTTAGTCTAGTAAAGTATTTTGTAATAATTCAGTAAAAAAAAATTGGAGGATTACTAATCGTGTACACTACAATTAAAGATAATGTTGATTGCTGAGAGAAGTCTGTGTCATTTTGTATTTTTATGTAGATTGCGTATTGTAAAATAAAACAGCCAATTATTTCTGCCATGAAAAAGCAAAAAAGTATATTTTGAGAGATATTTTTATCAAGTCCCCTCTAGCACAGCATAGGCCCACTGGGGGCCATTTGTCTAAAAGTCGTCACAACAAATCTGACGTCAAAAGAGGAACTCCACACAAAAGAGAGTACGTCCTATGACGTCAGATTTGTTTGCTTCCTGCAGCGACGACTTTTAGACAAATAGCACCAGCGGGCTAGAGGGGACTTGATAAAAATAGCTCTTAAAAGTCACGTTTTTGTTATTTCATGGCAGAAATAATTGGCCGTTTGATTTTACAGGACGGAATCTACATAAAACTACAAAATAACGCAGACTTCTCTCAGCAATCAACATCCTCTTTAAGGCTTTGAATGCAGTAAATTTCAGCTCAATCAAAGGCCTAACTACTGTTAAAGATCACACTGTCCTCTTGGTGAGGTAAACTGTGGCTGTGGCTTAGTAAAAAAAAGTCTGCTACATTGTTAAAAATAGTGAATTTTCCCTGACTGTCTTGAAATCAGCAATGTTTGACAAACAGACGCTTTACAACAGAAAGCTGATTGTGAGAATGGTAAGCAAGATTTTTACTTCAGTTTTTGTGCTGTGTTTAGAACTGTTTTATTGTGTTACTGATCTTGTTTTAGTTTTTGCATTCCTTCAGAGTTAGGATTGTCCGAGCAAGAAGTTGCTGTTTTATAATTTTTTTTACGTTCTACTTCTGCTTGCTATCGTTAATATGTGGAATCAAAGGAGATTTGTAGTCAAACTATGTGAATGTCTTACTTGAAAGAGCAGAATGATTTGTATTCGAACTGGACCCAATTTGAGCTACTAACCAGAAAAATATTCCTTGGTCCATTTACTTATTAAGCAAATATCGGCCGTCATCCTGTCACAAGCTGTACACATCCTATGGCATTTTGGCTGGTAACCTGTTGCCACTAAGCAAAACATTTCTTCTGTACTCGGCAAATTCGTGTGCTTAACCTGTTGTGCCCGCTTGACACATATACATGTATGTGTGTACTGATAAGTGCCACCTGGCCGGTTGACGTCTATACACGCCAATCTCTGCATTTTCAATCCATTATTGGGGTATTGTGTACGTTATGCTTGGCTGCACAAGCTGGCATGGCACCCCGGCGCCCCCATATAATACCCGTACGCAAGGGGTTACAAAATTGTAATTAACCACGAAATTGACCCTTTAAAAAAATTGCATCAGAGCACATTCATCAAAAATTGTAGCCGTTTATTTCTTCCAAGAACCTTTTGACTTAGATTCTCAGATGGTCCTAGCTGTCAGCCAAAGTATCATGGTAGGCGTATTGCTTGTGATTGGTTCTTGGCAGATGTTTGCTTAGCGGGTACATTTACTGAGCAGTTGTTTTCTGCTTAGCAGATATATGAATTTTCTTAAAATTGGTATTGACTCGACTCTTCTTTTTAGGACCAGGCCAAGAGAGACAGGGACAGACCACCTAAACCTCAATTGCCAAGTAAGTTTGTTGAGCTTTGGCGGTGAAAGGAAAGAAACATGCAAGTTTTCGTCTTATCACTGTAAGGCAATGAACAGCACTTTAATTCTTCTTCATAAATGCCTCGGCGAGTTTCACTATCCCTATTGCTCGAGAGCCTGTCACGTGGGTGTTTAGACATGGCTGGAAGTTGTTTAAACACGGCGCGTCATAACCAGCTGTTCTCAGCTGATACGCAACAGGGAGAGTGTAGTAGGTGCGCGCACAAGATGTACTGAACTTCATAATGTAAGACAATGCTAATGCACGCGTATAAAACGCTGCATCTTGTGAGTGTGCGTATGCGCACGCGACAGACAGGCGCGGAGCATATGTTTTGTACTGAGCAAATGGAAAAAAAAGTGGGGTTAAAATAACTTTGCATTTCGTCATTTTTGCATTTTTCGTAAGAAGGCATTTGTGAATGGGGATAAAAATGTGATTGCCCGGTCTTTACCAGTCAATAATAACCTTGAAGGGTCGTGACTGCTGTTAATGGACATTGCCTTCGGCTAGGTCCATTAACAGGGATCATGCCCCTCCTCGGTTATTATTGACGTGGTAAAGACCGGGGCATCACACTTTTATCCCCTTATCTCAAAATTCCAACTGTATGTTTGTTAAAGTCTGGGATGGACTATACTCTGGGTTCCAAAGTACTCTTTTAATGTCATAATTGTCTCGGACTCATTCCTAAAGTCTGGACATGCCGAGTCCGGACCAACAATCCTAACAGTCCTAAATCCTCCAATTTCAATATGATTTGTCACACCACCAAGGGAGTTAAGGTTATGACATGGAAAAAGTATGCTGGAGTCCGGGTTCAAGACTTGGATGGAGCCAAGGCTCAGACTAAGTCTAAACTATGACCCGTTCTTCCGTTTTTTTTACCAAAGTGAACTTCAAGTGTATTTTTTTGCCATAATTGCTTCGAAATTAAACTTGGGCTGGATTCAGACCTGCAGTCAGATCTGGACTGAGATTTGGACTCGGATGTGGACTTGGATCCAGGCTCGGACCTAGACAGAGTACCTAGACTTGGAGTTGGACTCCGACTTGGACCTTGACTCGTTCTCGGATCCAGACTTGGACCTAGACTATCACCTAGACTTGAACCTGGACTCTTACCTAGACTTGGACCTGGACTCACACCTAGACTTAAAACTGGACTCGCACCTAGACTTGAACCTGGACTCACACCTAGACTTGTATCTAGACATGAACCTGGACTCGCACCTAGACTTGTATCTAGACTTGAACCTGGACTCGCACCTATACCCATACTCGGATGCTCAGACCTGGACTAGGACCCAGACTCAGTTACAATACTGTAACATGTTTTGCTTCTCTCCTCGGCAGGTGGCCTCGCTCGCCTTGGCCCGAGCCTGGAAAGCCTGACCAGCGGTATTGGCAGCGGGCTGGGAGGTGGAGGCAGAGGGGGACTAGGAGGGGGAATGGGAGGAGGGCTCGGTGGTGGACTCGGCGGTGGACTCGGCGGAGGGCTCGGCGGAGGACTCGGCGGAGGGCTCGGCGGAGGGCTCGGCGGAGGACTCGGCGGAGGGCTCGGCGGAGGGCTCGGCGGAGGCCTCAGTGGGGGGCTCGGCGGAGGGCTCGGCGGAGGAGGGGGAATGGGCAACATGGGGATGGGCAGCATGGGCAGCATGGGATGTAAGTGGTTCTTGGTAATGTTTAACTGGTAGGTTTGACATCAAGTTGTATTGCCGTTAATGTCATGGTGATTTGAGGGCCTTGGCAAAAACAGTCTCAGAAATCTTGGAAATAGCGTGGACTATCTACTTGAAGATGATGTATAGGCCTTGAAAAACACTTCAAAATATTCTTAAAAGATGTGAAATTTGTACCCAATTTAAGTTCAGGGGAAATGCCTGGGTGTTATGAACTCTTAATCTATTTATCGTCTTCCTTGTTCAGTAGGCATGGATAGTGGACTGGGAAACCTAGGCAGCCTTGGGAGCGGTTTGGGCAGCAGCTTTGATAGTAACCGGATGGGTGGCCTGGGTAGCAGCAGTGGCCTAGGCAGTGGGTTCGGCAACAACCTGGGCTCTGGACTCGGTGGAAACCTCAGCGGGAACCTCGGCAGCGGGCTAGGGGGAGGCATGGGAGGTAGGTCTGATGGGTTAGGGTTGTTTGACCTCCGTGTCTAGTGGAGTCTGTGGGTTGTACTTTTCAAATTTATCTGTGGGTTTTCCTCCTATACAGTGAAATCTCGATAAGTCAAAACCGGTTAACTCAAAAACCCGGTTAACTGAAAGTAAGAATTTATTCCCATGAAAAAAATAGCAAATCATGTATAAACATGCCCATACTAACTCGAAATTTCGGACCGGTTACTCCGGATAAGTCGAACTCAAAATCGCCAGGTGCAGAAATAAGCTTGCATAATTAGGCCACAGAAGAAACTGGAATCCTTTTGTTAGGTTAAGGAATCTCCCAGGACCCCAATCAATAAACCTGAATTCGGGTATAGATAAGCAACAAAGAGGCTATTAGCGTCCATAGTATCCAGGCATGCAACTTTTCCGCGGATCCGCGGATTTGCGCGTTTTTAAAAAATCCAACCGTGAAAAAAATCCGCGCTTCAGCTCGTTTCCCACCGTGCCGACCGGGGAATCGTCCATCAACATGACCAATATTGCTAGCGCACATCGCGATCGTCTGGCTCCATATTTTGTATATACATAACATAGAAAGGTGCAGGACACAGACTCTGTCTGTACACATTATGTCGTGTACATGTATAGTCTTGCCGTTGAACTAGTCGCTATAGCGCCCTCAATCGACTATAGACTGATAGTCTGGTTCCGCGTTATATTTATCGCGTTAATGAATACAATACAATACATCGGGATACGGACACTATACCTACATGTACATGTACATGTACATGTACATGTCGTAAGAGCTTAACGCTAGCGCTACACGCTCGCATTTTATTTTCCGCGTTTTTGGAAATTAAAGAGTTGCATGCCTGAGTATCATTGGAGCAGCTGCCTATTCGCACCGGTGCAACTTACAACGATCAAAGCGAACTGCTGGTGACCCGCCCAGGAAGGCCGGAGACGCAAAGCGGCCTTAATTGTCACTGCAATCCTTTGAAGAAGCACCCACGCAACCACGATGCAGTTGGCAATGATTAAAGTGAACTGCTGACCAATCACACAGTCGCACGTGCTTGCTGCAGTGACGGGTTGCTGGATTGTTTATTAAAGGGACGCCGCACGGGATCGTTTTCTTGAGAGAGGGTGCGTGCCATCCCGAGAGAGGGCGCTGTCGTGACTACGGAGATGACAGACGAATGGCTATGCAATGGACTGCCTAAGGTTTTGGCGGAATACGAAGTGAGAGGCATCTTTAACGCCGATGAAATGGGCCTGTTTTATTGTCTCTTGTCCGACCATTCCCTCACACTAAAGGGGGAGACCTGCAACGACGGAAAGTGAAGCAAAGATCGCCTAAAAATGCCGTAATTTCATGCTCTATTTCACGGCTGTTACATTGGATAATTGCTTGGTATTCACGAACGTAATCTTTGGGGGGAAAAAAAGGGGACCTTGGGTAACTCGAAACTCCGCTTAACTCGAAATTGGAGCCCATTCCCCTGAGGTTCGACTTATCAAGATTTCACTGTATGTGAGATGGAACTATCTTTGATAGCTTCTTCCCTTCTTCAGTTTGCTGTGTAACAATTGAACAATGTTTCACTGTACTACGATATTTTCATTTATAATATTGAACAGTACACAAGGACAAATATTGCAGTGTCATATGCTGCTGTAGAGGGTGGTATTGTTAAATGTGAAACTAAAAATGACCCTTTTAACCCGATGATGCAATAGTGCTATAAAAACAGTAAAAAGTCGTTACAGAAATTGTGAATGCTTTCTCTCCCTCATTACTACATTTTTGTGTGTGTTTCCAGGTTTTGGCGACCTGTCCCAGGGTTCGCTGGGCATGGGCAGTCTGAGCTCCTTGGGTATGTCGTCGGACCTGTCCCTGATGGGTAATATGGGCGGGGGATCGGGGGGAGGCGGGTCCAGCGGCGGGCTCGGCCTACTGGGCTCTGGTATGGGTATAGGCAGTAAGGACAATTATGGGGACAGCATGGGAGGTATGAGGGATGACCGGGATAGGGATAGGGGGCGGGACCGCGGAGATCGGGACAGGAGGGGAGGCGGGGGACGAGACAGAGACAGGGATCGAGACTTCCGTGGCCGTGGCGGTGGCGGGGAATCGGGATGCCAGGTGTTCGTCAGGAATGTGAGTTTGAGTCGTATGTTTTGGAAAAGTTACTGTTCATTTTTGCTGTTACCCCCAAAAACAACTCCATACAAATGTGTGGTAGTGCAGTATGTATAATTGTATACATTGTTTTGAATACGTCCGTTGATTTTCAAGTCTGGATTTTGGCCATGCGTACTGAACAGAATTTTGTTTTTTGTTATTGGTAACTTTCGCTTTAAACCTATGCTTGTTGCTCGTAGTTTTCTAAATATGTATCGATTTATTGTATCACCTTGTTTGAGTTGGTAGATCTGCCTTTGAATAAAAAAAAAACTAATCACTGAATTGTTACGGGTTTGCACAATTGCCATAGTGATTTGTATTATGTCACTCGTTGCTTAGCAACTATTACTGGTACTCTTAAGACACATCTAAGTACTTCGTTGAAATTGGTCCCTGTATTCTGAACAAATTTCTAGTACATTATTTTGGTATTGGACAAAGTGCTAACATAACTACCAGTTTCAGTTTAAAGAACTATGAGTAATAGATCAAACGAAAATTTTGTCGGAGAAAACAATGATACATAAAATATTGATTTGACTTGATTTTTTATTTTAATCGGTTGGAAGATTTCAAGTGATATTCCTCTTTGATGAGCTGCACTGTCTTAAGATTCCTTGTGATATATTCCTTGGTTGTGATTTTTCACCCTTTTGTTTTTAACGTTGCAGTTGCCCTTCAAATACACCTGGCAGGATCTGAAGGACCGCTTCAAGATGGTCGGTAGGTTGGCCCGGTTTATAAAGACCAACCTCACAAATATTCAGAATTTTGCATGGATTACTGCGATCACTGCTTTAGATATTCAAAAGCATTTCTTGAGCTGCAAGACCACACAGTATCACTGTTGGAACGACTATGAATTAACAAAACAGCATCTTTAAATGGTAGCTTTTGGTAGACAGACTCATGGTTTGGCCATCCAGAATGGCTTTTCAATTTTTTGTCGATGTCAAACTCCTCTTGAATATTCAGCACTAAATTTACATTAATTTGAATATGAAAAGACATGCATTGTTAGAGGTAGAGATTTATTGCTGTTGATTGGCAAGGACAGAAAGGACAGAAGGAACGTCTCAAAGTCAAAATACTTGAAATATTCCATTGAGAACAATGCATGTTCCAACCAAGATCATTTGCTGTTTTCACCATGGGAACACCATGGGACCACCATGGGACCACCATGGGACCACCATGGGACCACCATGGGACCACCATGGGAACACCATGGGAACACCATGGGAACACCATGGGAACACCATGGGAACACCATGGGACCACCATGGGACCACCATGGGACCACCATGGGACCACCATGGGAACACCATGGGAACACCATGGGAACACCATGGGAACACCGGACAGTCCCGTTTAAGAACAATGGTTTATGCATGTGCATGCTTAAAGAGCATTTCATATTGTCCAGTATTGCGGTATCGATTGCAGCACTCTGCTGTTTTTCTTTGCAGTGCTGCATCAGTGTTGTAGTTGAGACCATTTCAAGACCAGGCACAAATAACAAGCATAAACCATGACAAAAGAATGCTTTTGTTACGGTTTATTTGACTAGCTTAAGACTTGGATTAAGACTGCTGGTCTTGTGCTGGTCTTGTGCTGGTCTTGTGCTGGTCTTGTGCTGGTCTTGTGCTGGTCTTGTGCTGGTCTTGCGTGGTCTTGTGTGGTCTTGTGTGGTCTTGCAGGGTCTTGCAGGGTCTTGTGTGGTCTTGTGATGGTCTTGACTACAACACTGCGCCGCATTCTGTATCTCAAATCAAGCCAAGGGAAGGGAAGGGGAGGGAAGCGGGCGGCTTAAATAACTGGAGCTTGGAGCTCATTTAAAGCTCCCTCATATTGTCAAAGATTTCCAGTTTGCAGTGGTCATGAAATGCTGAAAAGGCATGGACTTAGACCATGGACAAAGGTCTTGCATTGTTGCAATGAACGTTGATTAAAACCCTCCTATGCAAACATACATTCTGAGCCATGTTGTTGTATGGGTCAAAATCAGTCAAGGTGATTGTTTTTGACCCTCCTGCCATAGTACAAAACTACATGTAATCTGATCATGTCTGTGTAAAAGTATAGCAGGGGAGGTGGAAGGAAATTTTGACTGATTTTGACCTTTTAAATAGTAGGAGGGTTAACGGTTCTGGGTTGGAATACTTCAATTCCCCATTGTCCACCGAGACGGATTAGTCTGAAAGCCAAGGGATTAGTGATGTTGCAGTCAGATTCTTTGCGGTGTTCATACTTAAATTCAACATAAATCATGCATAAGATAACAAATCTAAAAGTTGTAGCTTTAACCCTAATCCCCTGTACCCTTTTTGCCAGGAACCATCCTCAATCCTCCAAATTCCTCCGATTGCCCTGCCCCAAAAAATGCATTCATCCTCAATCCTCAAAAATCCTCCACTTGAAACGCCATTCATCCTCAATCCTCCAAAAACCTTTTTTTTCTTGAAATACCATTCATCCACAATCCTCCAAAATCCTCCTCGCTTGATACCATTCATCCTCGATCGTCCAAAATCCTCTTTTTAAAAATACCATTCATCCTCAATCCTCCGAAATCCTCCAAAACTGCAAGGAGGATTTTGGAGGATTGAGGTGGGTTAGGGTTAGGGTTAATCCATCAACTGAGTCACTAGAAAGAAAAGTAACAAAATCAGTGATTTGTTTTTGCATGTTCATATGGGCTTTAATTTTGCAATTGTTAAAATTGAAATAAGCCACGATATTTTGAGAGGTTTTCCGATACAATTTTCTCTCGATAACAGCCTTTCAGACTGAAGCATTTCTCAGGAGGATTGGTCCGCCAGTACCTCCTTTTTAAACGGCATGCTTTCAGTTTGAAACTAATTAATTTACCAAAGCTGTATCATAACTTTTTTATATAGAAAAGACAGAATAAGCTATTATTGGACTGATTTTTGTTTTGTTGCAGGTCCGGTCCAGTTTGCTGAGATAAAGACGCACATTGAGACTGGTAGATCCAAGGGCTTTGGTACAGTGCGTTTCCAGAACCCTGATGACGCTATGAAGGCAGTCCGTATCCTTTGAGGCAGTGTATTGGGCTTGGGTGACTCGGTGCAGGGGTCGACTATCCTTTGAGGCAGTGTATTAGGCTTGGGTGGCTCGGTGCAGGGGTCGACTATCCTTTGAGGCAGTGTATTAGGCTTGGGTGACTCGGTGCAGGGGTCGACTATCCTTTGAGGCAGTGCATTAGGCTTGGGTGACTCGGTGCAGGGGTCGACTATCTTTTGAGGCAGTGCATTAGGCTTGGGTGACTCGGTGCAGGGGTCGACTATCCTTTGAGGCAGTGCATTAGGCTTGGGTGACTCGGTGCAGGGGTTGACTATCCTTTGAGGCAGTGTATTGGGCTTGGGTGACTCGGTGCAGGGGTCGACTATCCTTTGAGGCAGTGTATTGGGCTTGGGTGACTCGGTGCAGGGGTCGACTATCCTTTGAGGCAGTGTATTAGGCTTGGGTGGCTCGGTGCAGGGGTCGACTATCCTTTGAGGCAGTGTATTGGGCTTGGGTGACTCGGTGCAGGGGTCGACTATCCTTTGAGGCAGTGCATTAGGCTTGGGTGACTCGGTGCAGGGGTTGACTATCCTTTGAGGCAGTGTATTGGGCTTGGGTGACTCGGTGCAGGGGTCGACTATCCTTTGAGGCAGTGTATTGGGCTTGGGTGACTCGGTGCAGGGGTGGACTATCCTTTGAGGCAGTGCATTAGGCTTGGGTGACTCGGTGCAGGGGTCGACTATCCTTTGAGGCAGTGTATTAGGCTTGGGTGGCTCGGTGCAGGGGTCGACTATCCTTTGAGGCAGTGTATTGGGCTTGGGTGACTCGGTGCAGGGGTCGACTATCCTTTGAGGCAGTGTATTGGGCTTGGGTGACTCGGTGCAGGGGTCGACTATCCTTTGAGGCAGTGTATTGGGCTTGGGTGACTCGGTGCAGGGGTCGACTATCCTTTGAGGCAGTGTATTGGGCTTGGGTGACTCGGTGCAGGGGTCGACTATCCTTTGAGGCAGTGCATTAGGCTTGGGTGACTCGGTGCAGGGGTCGACTATCCTTTGAGGCAGTGTATTGGGCTTGGGTGACTCGGTGCAGGGGTTGACTATCCTTTGAGGCAGTGTATTGGGCTTGGGTGACTCGGTGCAGGGGTTGACTATCCTTTGAGGCAGTGCATTAGGCTTGGGTGACTCAATGCAGGGGTCGACCGACTCGACCTGACTCCAACAGTGTAATCTGAATCGCAATCCCATTTCATTGAGGAGTCGACTCCTTGAAGTAGATTCCAGGCGCTGCCTGTTCATTCTAAAACACGCCGAATCAAGAGTATTTAGATATTGGCCAATTTTCTGAAAAGACTGCTTCGCAGAGCTAGCGGTTTCGTCCATTAAATCAATCCCGACACCGTGCATATTTAAAGGATGCACCCGAGATGCCCCGGAGTCCACTCCAAAAAATGTTGGAGTCGCCCAACCCTCAGTGTATGGACAGAAAATACCTTGGACAATTGCCGACACACTCTACAAAGACATGAGAAGTTCATTATACAATGTTAAATTTCTGTTGGATATTAAAAGCTGAAATCAAGTTTTCAGAAAATAGAAATCCTACTTGGCCCGTAGTTACAGCAGTTCTGTGAGTACACAATCGGCATCGTGCATCAGGATTTTTCACCTCAAATTAGATGTAATTCCTTAATCCCTAAATTTCTACTGATGTTTGTCCTTTCAACAAATTATGCTTTATATTGAGGATCCAACTAGGCCCGACTTATCCAACACTCCTATAAAAAAAATAAAAAAAATAAAAAAAAAATTAAGAGTTGCGATGATAATTTGATATGATTGTTTGCCTCAACCCTTTTCCCTCCTCCTTCAGGTGAGATGAATGGATGTCTGTTGGACGGGCGTGAGATTGAAGTGAACATCGATTATGCTTAGATTCTTGGACAACATCTAGCTGTTTTCCTGTTGGTGTTTCTGTTTTTGTTTCAGGCGCAAGATTTTCTTCCTGTCCATCATTGGCCATTTGCTGTTCGGGTCTCTTGTCGTTTATCGTATGACATTTGGTGTTTTTGCCTAGCAGAGATTGTTCTGTTCTTGGTAGTGACAGTCAGTTCAGCAATAAGTTCAAACAAACCCGTATGATTGCAGGACGATTCTGTGCCCTTAATCAGATGTAATTAATATGGTAAAGGCCTACGTTGGCGTTTGTTTTTATGTGTCCATAGATTGTGCTGAGCTCTCAGCGATTTTGATTCCGTAATTGTTCAAAGTTGCATTGACGTGATTCATGGGAAATTTTCTAATACACGTTGACGGCATGTAGTCTTGTTTTCAGCCACGGAAGGGGGATTGTGATCTGAGATTTTTTTTGTGGGCGAGCAGATTTCTTGCATGGTTCGTTATTCCTTATTTACGGTTTTGCGTTTCCGTTGAAAACGATCAGATTTTTCAACCTGCTCATGTCAGAAAACGGATTCTGCTTTGTGTCGTGGGGGTGTGTCACTTTCAGCACAAGTAAAGGAATTTCTTTAGTCTCTTAGTTTGAGAAAAAAAGATAAATATTGGGAGAGCAAACAGCTGTGTAAAAAGTCCAGCAATGAAGGTCAAGCGTCGAACAGTTTTTAATTGTGTGTACATATGAAAATGAAGTTTGCAATGTGTTGAATGGCAGTTTGGTCCTTCCCGCCATATTTGTTGGATCTTGTCCAAGTCATGTTTCACACCTTCTGGAAACCACCTGATAATATATTTGTACGTGAAAAACTGCCAAGCGAACAGAATTTCATATTAACCGAAGAGGAAAGATTTCATGAAATTGACTCATTTTGATGTGATTCCTCGCAGTTCGTGTTTTACATTGAAATATTGAATCTGTGGCGAAAGCAATGTATCTGCTAGTTTAGATGAGTTAGAGGTTGGTGCAGTTTCTATTTAGTCCGAATTCGTCTCTTGTTTGCCCAAAGCAGTACGTGTGTGGGTTTGGTCAGCCATTTTGTTTGTATTTTTTGTTCAAGAATGCAAGAGAATTCAAGTTGCCACGGAAATTGAAGTGCAGCCAGCAACTTTTGTATTGACGTCTAATATTTCGCAAATAAGGCGTAGCCATAGCAACGCATGTTTTACTCCGTAGATTTGCTGAAGTAGTTTTATAATGATTGTACAATACTCCAGTATTGCGTCTGTTTCTGCCTGTGGACTCGATAGAATTTCTGTCAAGAATGAATGGAGATGATGTGGCAGTCTGCCTGTGTGTAAATACTTGCTTTATCACATTGTAGAATTTTGTGGTCAGCATTGGGCAAATCTTAAGGCTACACTCAATTTTCTCAGATAATGCAAACAATTTTTGTGATTGATGAAATGAACAGTATGCATGCCTAGAAAACAAAATTTGATAGCTTGCTGCGGATGTGTTGTCAATCTTTGAATAATGTACATAGTACATGTAGTTTGTTGGTAAACAGTTAATACCTGTTCGTCATATTTTAGTTTGTAAGTAAGTGATTTTTGTGAACGATTGTTTTGTTAGCATGGCTGTGGATGTTGACGGCCATTGTATCAGGAATGAAAGACTTGATGTATTGAAAGGTCGCCTCTGATTCGACACTGTGTGGCAATCAACTTTTTTCATCTGGGCTTCACTCAAGACAGTTTTGTGGCACAATGTCGACCGGCTCATCTCCAATCTGGAAATTCTTCGTAAAGCACACTGGACAAACTGGATGTACATACAGCGAGTTTCGGCTGCTTTTGGCCCACCACCACGAGATCAAAGGTCTCGTTCAGTTTTGAGACTTTCAGAACATTGGCTTTGTGCTGGATGAAACTTGACCAGCGAGACAGGGATGTGAGATGGACTGATAAAGATAAACAGTTGGTGTGTTTTGGCTGGTTCTAACCAGTTCTAACCAGTTCAAGCCGCAGGAGGAATCAGGGCAATTGGTTTGATTGTGGATAAGTGTTGGAAAAACTACCAAAAGCAAAGTTGATGGTTATTTCTTGTAATTTGGTTCTTAACATGTTGGTATAAAAAGTTTTGTGAAAGCCAGGTTGTTGTTTTTTCCGGATGAAGATAAAGATGAATATAGGAACTTGTATCTGGACAGTCAACATTAAAGGCACATGGCTTATTTCAGTCAATTTAAGGGAGAAGCATTTTATGCAGAATGAAAGTCGGCATGGAGTATTCAGTGAGTCTCTGGCAGTAACATCAACTTTGCTTTTTTGTGTGTGGTAAACACCAAGCATGGTGTGCGACTGTCGTTGGCAGTATGTGGAGTAGAACTGTTTTACAGAGTCGATAATTATACGATTGCATTTCACGTTTGTGCCGGTAGCTTTCTTCAGCTGTGAATTTTAAAACAATTTTTTGTAAAATGTAACCAGATTGAATTTCCGAGTAGTGTGTGTAAGGGTGCATCACTGTCGTTTAATACATTTATTTTTTTAGGCTTTTAAATGTGGTATTCGTTGTAATGATTTGTGGCGACTCTTGCAGCTGATTTCCTAGTGTTTGAGAGCTATGTGGAAGGAGTTGGTGCCTCAATGCATAGTAGACTGGGAGGGGAGATTAAAGAACACTTCCAGATTTGAGAAATAATAAAAAGTGTCATGTACTCTGCTTGTAGGTAAACACCATTGGTTTTGAATTCTGATTTTGAGTATGTTGTTGGTTGTCACCTCCACAGAAATTTGTTGCCCTCTGGTAGATTTCCTGAGCAGATTTTTACCTGAACTCTGAGCTGTGCGCCAAACCGCAGTCGCTGGCTCATACAGGCACAAAAATGGTTGCCGTCTTTTCTGATTGGTTGACAGTGATGTAGATATTTCAGTCTGGCTTGACAGCGTTTTTTTTTAAGTCGGTCAGATGTGACCAGCTTGTTCTAACAGTGGAACCAGCAGAAGTCGGTATCTGGTTTTGTGCAATTGAAATTTCATGCACTGCTAGTCTGGTTCCCGGAGGGACAAAAGAACCACTTAATGTAAAAAGGACCACTTAAGTACATGTACTCTGTATATGTGACAAGTGAGTGGAGATTGGCATGCTCAGCAAAAATGGAGTTTGAATTTTGCAGATGGAAAGAAGCACCTCGCCCCAAAGTTTTAAGTTTAGGTTGTCAATATTTTTTAATGCAGTTGGGTCTTGTTTCAGTATTTTTGTTCTGTGTTAAGTCTCCTTGACCACATGTGAATGGCTGAATTGACTTCAGTGGGATTTTTGAAGCATACCTATGTGTTGAAGAAAGTTTAACACATGCTACACATTTGGTGTATGCATGTTTGATGCTTGAGATCGCACAAATGACAATCAGGTTGGCAACTTTGTTTCCGAACAGGCCAGATGTTCCTTATTCTATAGATTTTCATGAAATAATCAGAATTTCTTGCCATGATGCATAAGAACATTTCCAAATGTTGCTAAAAAACATGTGATGTTGCGTTGCAAAGTCGTGTGCCAGTCTTTCAAATTTGACACTACTGGAGTCTCGAGAGAAAAGGGCAGTTTTCGACGTTTTGAGTGCAGCGAATGATTTTTCAGCTTTTTATAACAAAATTTTAAGACACCAATTGGCTGGAATTTTCCTCTATGATGCTGTTTCTGTAAAAAGTTGAGTTTTTGCAAAGCTTGGTCAGTTTGAAGACAGCCGTGACATGATCAGAGCGTGGCTTCAAAGAGTCTTTCTTTTAGGGGTTGGGGAAGATGTGGCCAGTGTCAATTTTTCAATGGTCTGCCTCTTTTTACTGGTAATAAATCTATTGTGAGATAACTTTTGAAAGAGGTGGCATTCAATCCAATGGAGTTGAATTTGGGGAGACACGTGGGAATGAGCTGTGCTCGTTCAGTGTATTGTACATCTATTTATGTTTGTGGGATTTAAATTTTATTTTATTATTTCGTCTCTGAATTGCTCATTGAAGATGAGCCGGCCCCAGAGGATATATATGAAAACCTTGACAGTTTTGCAGCTAGGTTTTTTCGTTTTCCGCCGTAGTAATTTACAGACGGCCATAAAATTAATGACTCAACAGCCATAATTTTTGGAAATCTTCAAACAGATTGGTGTGTTATCTGTGTCTACATAGACTGTACAGTTGTCGTGAGATTAAGGCATTCATAGTTGACTATTTGGTAGACTATTACAAACCTGTATAGCCGAGTTCATAGAGTAATGCAACAATAGTCTCGGGTGCAAGTTCCAGTGAAGTCAAAAATTCTTTACTTTGTGCAAAATTTATTTGAAATAATATCCGGGCAGTTGCCTTCATTTCTTGCGTCATTTTGAATAAGATTTTTACAAAATCTGAAATGTGACATGCTTAGACTTCTACTGGTAGTCCACATTCAAGCAAAACAAGTGGCCAAGACTGTGTTCATTGCATGGGTAGTTACAGCTGCTGCAGTTGGAAGAAAATTAATCTGTTGTAACTTTAAGAATGTATGGAAGAGCTTTTTTAAAATGTTGGGTCAGTTAACTATAAAGACAATCTCTAATAAGTGGTCTGGTTTCAGTAGTCCTGCCTGCCTTGTCTGCTGTGTGAGCTGATTTCAGACCCCACACTTTCTTCCAGTTCTAGATTTGAAATGAATATTCAGAGTGTTCATTGGTATGTTTCAGAAGGGCACTCCTCGGGGAAAATAGAAGAAAATGGTGAACAGCTTCTAAACAGATCTGCAACTTTCTTTAATCTGAGACGTAGTTGCCGATGTCCGTTTCCTAAAGCATTTTTTTTCCTCCAGTTTGGTGTGTATACATAAAGTTGGTTCTTATGAAAGGTCCAGCTTCATGGCTAGAAATTGGTATAGTGCCTTCCCGCTGGATGAAGGCCAGACAAAGCAAAGTTTTTATTCGGTAGAGTGTTGGAGTGGCAGTCCAGCTGTCTTTGGTTAGAGGGGGGGGGGGGGGAATTGTGGAAAATTCAGCACAACTGACTTCATGAGCTGTGGATGGTGAGTACCCGGTAAGTATTTAATAGATATTGATCCAAGTCTGATTTTAAGCCCAGATATATCATATTGAAACATTTTGTGTTGATATCTGTGACTCTGAATCATAAAACATGCGGTGCTATTTTCTGATGCATGAGGGGGTCGTTTGGTAGCTGTGATGTTCGGGTAAAACCGTGGAACACTCCTACAAAACCCCCTTCTTAATTTTAAAAAATCCAATTGAAGCAATTTTGTTTGGAATTTCACAAGTAACTTTGAAGTATAAGCAAAGTATTAATATATAGGCCATCAGCCTGGGGGGTTGGTCGTTATCCAATGAGGGGAATAATGCTCATGGTGATTTTTGGCAAGGTATATGCACCCCTGTAGTTGGAAAATATGTGATAGCATTGCAGCGGTGGCAGCTTTTTGGGCGTTATCTCCCTTTTGAAAAAAAATGGCCGCCAAAATGCTTAATTAATCTGGTAAGAAGCATATTGGCAGCCATTTTGAAAAAAAAATTAAAAAGTGATAACACCCAAAAAGCTGCCACCGCTCACGCTGCAATGCTATCACACATTTTCCAACTCTAGGTGTGCATACCTTGCCAAAAATCGCTATGAGTATTACTCCTCTCGATCATTTGATACCGGTGGCCGAATTTTTGGACCGAGGCTGATGGCCTAATAATTAGTTGGGCCAAATTGGATTCCCCCCCCCCTCCCCTGAAAAAGCAAAATAACAAAAAAACATCCTGGCACATTATTTTTTAGATCCAGCATCCGGGATATTTCCGTCTGTCCGAATGTGTACACAAAAGCATGTAGGATCTGGAGCATGATTGGACAGCAACTGTCCCCAGTGAATGTGAATATCACATGAAATATACATGTACTTTTGCATCACAAATTCTGAAGGAATTACTGCATACAGCAATGTTTGTATAAAATCGGTGTTTAATCTGGCTCCTTTCTGAATAAATTTCCATCATGTCAACTCAAAATAGACATGATTGCCGAAAAGCGGTTTGATAGTTCAATGTACATGTACTTAGTTTTCATGTCCGTAAGTCAAACCATGAAACCTCGGTACAATGACTGGGCATCCAAACCGGGTATACCTGCTGCTAATGCCAGGAAATGTTTCCAAATTATAAAATAGAGTACCTGTAACCAAATTTACATTTCTTAGACAATGAAAGGAAAGTTCTGAATGTCATTTGTGGGAAATTTTTAAAATGAAAACCAGGGTACATAGAAAAAACAAAACGGATTAACATTTGTAACGCTTGAGAAAAAGCAATTTACACTGTAAAGCTATTGCCATCTTGCTGAACGTGCGGACCTTTACAAACAATATAAACAGCAATTTCCGAGATTTAATTTTTCTGGAATTGGCTTTCTTTAATAGGTACCCATGTTTTTGTTGTTTTTTCCAGTTCCCTACCCGAAAATGCACACCCCTAATCAGTACTATCAAACCAGTTTTCAGCCATCGTCTCCATTTGAGTTGACATGGCTCAAATGTACAGAATGAAAATTTCGAGATGATTTTACATTCGTGTAGTAATGTGCCTGTTGCCTATTTTATGCAACATCATTCGTTTCCCTCAACCAATTTTTTTAGGAAGTGAAATTTTAAACCTATTTTCAAATAAAATGGAAATAATCTGATCCAAATCGAGTGCAATAAATCATTTTTGTAGTACATGTACATATGCCTTCATCTTTGTTATACTCTGTGCCTCGTTACTGTTACAAGAATCGGGCTCATACCTACAGATGTGTCATAACCACCCCCCCCCCCCAGTATAAATTTGCTAGTGTCTAACCTATGGTGTGTTCTAGGATAGTGGGCATGCCTGTCTGTGCACCGCGTAATCAAATTTCTGTCAGTGTGGCATGCTTTTTTCTATGACACTTTCAACTGATTATTTTATTTGTTCATTTTGGGGGGGGGGGGGGGGGGGCAGGCAAATTGTGCAAAAGTGCTGCAAACTGCCAACTGACTGAATTGACCTGAAATAAACAAATCAACAAAATTAGCTGGCCTAACATTTAGAACTTATAAGCAAGTTATTTCTGACAAATGACGGTGGTGCAAGAAACAAACATGGTATGGCAGACACAATAGGAGGGCGCTATTTGATTTGGGTATAAATACACAGGTTTTACCCAAATCAAATAGCGCCCTCCTATTGTGTCCGCCAGAACTGTAAAAGGCTAATTAGGAGTGTGGCAGTATAGGTGAACATCTAAGGGAGTAAATTGTACAGAGAGGAGAGGGGACAGCAAGGAACGAAGGAGTGAACGGGCAAAAAGTGAGCCTTGTTTATCCATGGATTTATCCTGAAATTGCAGTTGGCCTGCTGCTTGTGTACATTATTATTTTGTGTACATGTACAACACCTTCAACTGAGTCTTCTTGCACATTGTTGCCTACTTGGTTATTGGTGTTGCTATAATTACTGTACAGGGTTTGGGTGGGGTTGGCACTCGGCACCAAAAGTGTAGATCAGTAACTGTCCTCAACACATAAAATAAAAGATTAGAACACCTTATGATCATATAACTTTGTTAGGAAAATTGTTTTATTGACACCATCCATATAATATAGTTGTACATGTACATAACTGGTCTATTTTCCTGCAACCCTGCGAGCCATTTTTCCTTTATACAAATTTCGGTATTCAAAAAGCAGTCTATTAATTAACAATTCTTGCTCTTTTGCAGTGGATCAGGACTTGTATTTCTTGCCAATATTCACCAGCACCAAAACAAAAAAGATAAATCTAAAAATGCCAAAGAAACTTAACTTTGCAGACGGCCAAAAGCAATTTAAGATGCCCAAGTATACACGATGTTACATTTGCCCCGGCGTTTCGCTCTCATTGCTGTACAAAGACTGACATTCGTGCTTGCAATAAATTATGGAAAATGACATTAGCATAAGTCAAGCGGTACCTGTTCATTCTTGGTCAACATGTGTTCAACTCTTTAGATTGTTTTTTGGACAGATCTATCCGCGACTTCCACTGTGTATAACTTGCCCACAGTTTGTTCACTTTATAGCACTGAGCCTTGCTTTCAAACCCGGGAGTGAGCAGATCAGTGCTCAGCATCTATACTGACAGTCTGCTATTTTCATCAATGTTAAATTCCTCTATACTAGTAATAGAACAATTAATTTCCGCACCAGTGCCTAGTGAAGTATTTCTCATAGAAACTAATTTTATCTTGGTTCGTTGTTATACAAAAGCCAAGACGGATTCATCACATGTATGAGATAACATCAATAGAATATACATCTGCAAAGGAATTCAAATAATCATTTTAGCCATTCTTTCTATGGTATTATAAAGCAGTCTAAAATACAATATCATGCATGCGCGTGTTAGTCTCAAACAAGATTTTAGTTGGGGAAAGACACGATACATAATTGCACAATGTCGGTTGGGTAAACTAAAAAATATACATTTACATGGTTTCATTAGTATAAATATGCAGAAGCAATTCAATTTGACCGTTTTATTGTTCCTTCAGCTTGGAACTGTGAAGGGAAAGCAAACCTTGCCAATGCTCAGCCAGAATCATATTGGGGGGGGGGTTCCCTTTTGTTTGATATAAGAAACAAAAGGTGTCTTTGCCAGCCAAGGGTTTCCTGATCAGAAAAATTAGCAGTAAATTGGGATAAGAAAAATAACCTGTTTTGGGTGGTATTGGTCACTAGTCAAAACGAGGGACAAATGTACTATCATTGCTTTATTAAACAGCTTTACACTATTCTACAACTTCTACCTATTAAAACCCCTATTGTTAGTGATCCATCCAACTCTGGTTATTAATTTATTCCCCAAATTTTAGGTTTTCCTGGCTATTTTAAAACATTTTTCATTCGAATTCACCGTCTTTAATATTCAAATTCTTCCATCAGCATCGATTTAGTGCACTTCTAAATAAGGTTTAATTTCGTCTTTTGTCATACAATATTAATTGTTCAATTGAATTCAATCCACGAACACCCATTTTCGGCAAGGAGTATTCAATTTCGTCTCATCTACGCCGGACAGTTTTATTCAGAAAACAAATTCGTCTTTTGCCACACAATTTAATGATAAGTTTGTTCAATTTCGATGCACTTCATTACGACATCTTCTGCAGAAGGCATAAAGGTCGCAGATGAGGATAATTTCTCCACTATTTTTCTGTTCTTTCCCCGTTATTCATAAATATAGGCCTATTGCTCGTTTCTTTCGAATCAATTTTCTTAAAAATGTTATAGGTAGCCTACACAGAAATGTAACAAATGAAAATAAGGGTCACCAACGTTTTTTTTTTTTGCATGGTTGTCAATTTTTTCACTCTTTATTCATTATAAAACTGAAAAGCTCTCCTTGTTAATTTTACATAAATTTGTATTAAATGCTTGTAAATAGCACACGCCAGACTAATTTACCTAACAACAGTTTTAAATTGATTGGTATAACTTATAAGACGAATTCAATCTCTGAATGCTGCCATTCGGCAACAGCTTAGACGAATTTGATCTGGAATGACGAATATTCTCGACACTGCTTAAATGTGGAGACTGAACTTTGAAATTGAATGGTAAATGACTAAATCGCTTTGGTAAAAGCATGTGAATTTTTGTTTCTCAGACGAAATTGAATGTTAGAGTTGGTGAATATGAATGAAAAAATGTTTTAAAATAGCCGGGAATAACCCTGAATTTTATCAATGGTGAAATGTTAAAAGATTTCCAAGTAAATCCTGGGGCCAATTTTATGGAGCTGCCAAGCACCAAAATTAGCTTGGCAAAAACAACTGGTTGCCAGCCAAAACTCCATGTGATTTCCATGATAAACAACAGACAACCAGCCACAAGCAATACATGTGTATGCATCTGGTTGTTAATCCCATTTCTGCCTGGGAAAATTTCCCCAGCTCCTAAAAAGAAAGTCTGCTGAGCAGTTCCATGAAAATCCCAGTTCAACGCAAACAAGTTTTTTTAAACAACAAAACTGAAAGGTAAATGTAACAGTACAAAAATAAAGTGATTATCAAAGTTTTCTTTACCGATCAATGTTGGGAAATCCCATCAATAAATGAGCTCATAGTTTTCAAAGGTATATACAGTGAAACGATTGGCACAAGACACGACTAAGGCACGATATATTTTTGGTACCAATAAATCACTATTTTGTTGGTGAAGCTGAAAATGCAACGTTCACACGTGTATGTCTTGACCCAAAGGGGTGTAATGGCAAAAAAACTGTTGAAATTCATATTCATGGTTGCCCCACCCCCCTTGTACTCATATTATCCGCATTTTGCTAAATTATTTCGCACTTTTCAATATTTCTACTAACTTTTTGGAACAGACTGAAACTGTTTGGAGGGCTAAAATTATTTTGAAGGTAACTGGTTTCTGAGTTAAAATAATTGTTACAATGAAAATACAACTTTCTACTGTGGGCCAGAAGACGCCAATATATGAGCCCCCCTTGCCCCCGTATCAGAAATTCTGCTTCTAATGCTGTTATATGGCACATGGTCATTCATCAGAAGTACATGTACTTTTCTAATCATGTTTGGTGAAATGTGATGTACATGCAGTCTTTAAGTCGTAAATCCCCTGTAGTTTGGTATGTATAATTTGCACTGCTCTTTCAGATTGTTTGGAGTTTGTATACTTCAGTTTTCAACTCGCATCTAACCACAATAATGCACTGTGAACCCTGTATCATATCAAGTAATAAACGAGCATCATTAAGCCTAAATTCAAATTAATTATTTATTTCATTTTTTTTCTACAAACTTTATTCTGAATGGATCCAAAGCACCTCTGGTAAATCTGCATAATTAATTATGATGATTGCTCTGGCTAGTCCGAGTATTATGTTTAATGGAGCCAACTCCATGCCCTCCGAAACGAACGTCTGATATATGTGTGCAATGCCTCATGCCAGCTAATGAGAACCGAAAATCTCGTACAGAGATGGGAACAAGGCTGTCGATTGGTCAGTAGCCGTCATCTGACCTATTGCATTAATTAATGACTCGGGTTAATACAGGCACAGATGCACAAGACCTCAAAACTGAGTGCGACCGACCAAATTATTGCGTTGCACACAGGCCATGGAGTCGAGGATGCTGTGAAAAATTCTGACCTGGAAAAGCATGGGAGTAGACGCCCGCCAATAGTTTAAAATCTGGAGGTCAAAAGGCAGTTGTCTTGCATAAATAATCACGTAAGCTGCACATATTAGATGTTCGCTGAATGAATGTCTATTACTTCTGCTACCCCTTGCTACCAGCATAACAAAAATATTCTCCGTACCATAGAATTCCCTAGAAAACCTTTATAAATACCACATATCTAGGGGTGCTAATTGGTTCTGAAACTTTCTGGCGCTTGTAAATTTCCCCAAATTCCCCACGTTCAAGTGTCACGGGAATTTCGCAACCCTTACAACAACCTGGCCCTACGTATATCAGAGATGTATTTGAGTCCATCACAAACCCTCCAGTCTCAATTCCAATCGCAAGCTATTCAAATGAGCTTTGACAAAGGCATTCCTTTGTCATTGTTCATCCAGTTAATACTTATGACTGGCTTTATGAAAGAACTTGTGACTGGGCTTAAGAAAGGACTTGCAGGGACTCGACTAGTACAACTACTACTTATACTGCCGACTAAGATTTTAAAGACGACGTACTGTACAATATAAACCCTGCAGTGTTGAGTCTCTTCAAGCAAGCTCTGTACAGAGGAATCCCACAACGACGAGTTTAGCGCCGATCTGCGCACTTCCGCATTCGAAAACGAGGATCTCAATGTCACAGTAAACAACTTTATGCTGATCGTGCACCTGCGCTTCCTTTTATGGCCCGATTCATATGTGCTAGAAAGCGTCGTTTTGTTTGACACCGACATTCTCGCTTTCAACCCGGAAGTGCGCAGAAGGGGCTTATGTGAAATTCCTCTATAGCATCTGGAAGTCTGGGCAACTTGCAGAGACAAAGCCAGCTTTGACTTCTCTTGAGTAATTAATAACGAGCCAATAAAAAGGCTCTCTCTTTAAAATAATTCCCTTTTCACAGTGAACAAAGAAACTGGCAGGAGCTGGATTCGAACCTGCGACCTCCGGGTTACCGTACCGGCGCTCTACCAACTGAGCTATCTTGCCCTTTGTTGGCGGTCTCCCAAATTGTCAGTATCTAAATTTGTTCGGGTGGGCGCTAGTCAGAAGTCATAAACCCAGAATGCCGTATAGCCAGGGATCACACCCAATTTTACGATACAACCTGGGAAGCGACATTGTGGGGATCACTCAATGAGGAGACACCTTTTTAATTGTGGATTGTTTGACGAATTAAAATAATACCCGTTAAAAAGCTGGAAGTTCTTGTAATCAGTAGAGCCAGAATCAGTTTTCTCTGAAGTAGTCCGAAAAGCTTTCCACTGTCAGTTATTCATGTGAAGATCTCTTTCTGTAAAAATCACAACTGGTAGGACAAACTGGAAAAAATGTCCTTACCTGTGAAACGACAAGCACATGATGTTCCGCTTCAGGACAGTTAATGCTAATTTTTGCATTTACGTTATACTGCGCCATCATGACACTGAATTACATGTACGAGCAAATTCGGGAGCCTAAGAAACATGTGGTACGCCACATTTTGCAAGGTTCTCCATGAGGGTTTTTTGCAGGCAGCCTTGCAGTATTTTCCCAACGCTACTCGTTCTTCTTGCCACCTCTTGTTTATTCTGAATGACAGGTTTTCATTTGAACAATAGTGTCTCAAAAGTTGGAACGTTCCTGTTTCCTTTGGAATGCTTTTTTTCCAGAACGGACTGTTCCAGTTAGGAATGTACCAGAAACACAGAATGTTCCCGAAAGGAGCAGTTTTATTTTATTGGTATCGCCCAACTCAAGGCCAAAAGACCACTGAAGATGTGGGCTACAAAAGACGAGAAATCACAGAGATAGGACTATGTTCACATTTCGTTTGAATTGTGAAAGATTATAGGTGGAAGGGAAGCAGGTTACGGGCAAGTACAGTCAATGTATGTCTGTACCAATGCCTCATGTAATAGTATAGGCCTCTGACATTATTCCGTCCTATCATATGTTTACCTTGTTGCATTCCTGCAATCATACGGGGATGGAACAGCGGATTGTGTTATCACAGCATGCATCTCAGTACATAAAAACTGGAATCATGTTAACCCCTTGCGTACGGTTGACACAAATGCGTGCAGATTGAAAATTGCCACCTGGCCGGTTGACGTCTATACACGCCAATTTCTGCATTTTCAATCCATTATTGGGGTATTGTGTATGCTATGCTTGGCTGCACAAGCGGGCATGGCGCCCCATATGAAATCCGGGGTCAAGGGGTGAATATCCTTCTGAAGGAAACAACTTCAAGTCCCTAAAACAAAGGGAAACTAATCCTCAACATAAGTATCTATGTACAATGTACATTTTGTTGGAGAAAGCATATATACATGTACGTACTACGACGTGGTAATCTTTCAGCATGTTCCCCCTTGGCGAACAACGTGTGACGTCATTACTTAGTTGGTCTATTGAGGTTGCCAAATTCACAAAATAATTACTCTGCATTGCCATTTTCACCATACATGTAAGCATGTAACAAATCTTCCTATTGGCTGAAGGTTCTCTCTAACATTCACAATGTAGCTTTAACCCCTTGTGTCCGGCTGTCATTGATGGGGAGCTGGTATGCCTAGAACGGGCTGTGCAGCCAAGCGTAAATGCAAACAATAGGCACCACACTGAATAGAGTGGTCCTATTCATCACACTTGGAGCCCCCATTTCATGTGAATGATAGCTTTGTTTGAAAAAGCTCCATCTTTTCATTTATAAACTCCCATTCAGGAATAATATAGTTGAAACTTGAATTAATTAATTAGGCACAGGAATGTGCGTATAGATCAGGTGTGAGATTGGCCAAAAATGAAAAGTCCATGAGGACCCCAAATCAACACATGTATTTGCCTAAAAGGCACCCCTTAAAATATCCGTTTTTATTGGTCTAAACAGGTAAAAACACCTTTAGGACAACACCTCAGGAATTCCAGATTGCATAAGAGATTCTTTTAAAAATTCTAAAATCCCGACAAAAAAAATCCCGACAAATCTCATCGCTGATAGATGACAACCGGCCATGACGAGGACCATCGTCCCTACTCAAGAGGTTAAACTGCTGATTGACAACCCATGTTAATTTTCCCCATGGAGAACCCTGCTCTGCATGTGCACCCAGCCTTAAGTCGTCAAGCTCCCGGCTTCCCTACAGTATCTCCGCCATGTCTTGATGCATCCCACTCAGCTCTTGTATCAGGTTACCAAGCTGCAGGTGCAGTTGCTGAGCTCGGTGCGTGTCGTGTTGCCTGCCGCTCTGCTCCCGCGACAGACGATCCTGAAGTTCCTCCACGCACTTCTGTAGAGCAGCCTGGGCATCCTTAGAGTCCTAGAAAAATTAACAAGGCAACAAACTTGACATCAATGTATGCAAAACAAATGACTAAAATGTAAGACGTGTCAAATAAAATCTTGAAAGCCACCTTACCCCGTTCAATTATTCTGTAAGGACCCGACTGAATCCCACAAAAGTGTTGTTGGATCTTGTTTTAACCCTTGAAACATGTTTGAGAGAGAATTATAATTATTTCATGAGCCACTGTTTATCATTTAAATATGGACTGTTATGTATTATCAAAGATGAGGAAATCCCCTTGGCTCGTTTGTTATAAAGTGTTTGGACTGTAAAAGAAACTTCGGATAGTTTTCTCAAAATATTGTAATGGTGACACATAAATTTGATAGCACCATTAGAAAGATCTGAAAAAGCTCTTTATGTCGATATGAGGATGAAGTACGGACAGCAAAAAAACACAAACACTAGAGTTGATTGAAACATGATGAGCAAATCTGTTGTTTGGATGCTTTGTGTGTGGTTTCCTTGTCGAATAAACTCAACATTGGTCAGCAACAGGGGTGCGCTGTGGCCTGTCGAGTAAACTCAACCTTGGTCAGCAACAGGGGTGCGCTGTGGCCTGTCGAGTAAACTCGACATTGGTAAGGAAATGGTTAAACAGGCGCTTTTGTTAGAAGTACCAATGTTTTCATTTAGGTACAGCATTCTGTTCCTTCGCATTAGGCTTTTGAATGAAAATCCCAATTTTTTGAACAGCAGAATAAGCATGAGGTCAAAAATTAAGTGACTTCGTCGGTACTGAACTACAGGCTTTCAAGTATTCCTACCTTTTGGTCCCCCAACTCCGAAAAATGAAATTTTAATTTTTTATAGCAGTGTTAATTACACACTGTAATATGAAAATAACACAATAAAGGGCCTGGGTGCAGGAGTACTGCAACTTTACTTCTAAGAGCTTAGTTGAGGACGGAGCACGAGTGTTGTGAGTACAGAACATGCCAAATGAGGCTTTTGATGCTGTGGACATGGATGAGTATCAACAAAAACTACTCCTGATAGCCCGCAAAAGTCCTACTTTTGTCCTGTTTTTTTTCTTAAATGTTGATCCTACTATTCTCCTACTTTTTCACCTGGGTCTGCCTGAAAGCCTGGAATTATTCTAAGATGAAACCGCCTGTGTGTAGTCAAAAATCAAGGTTAACAGAGACACCTGGCAGCGTGTACCAGCACGTCAAAGAAATAGCGGTACTGCTAAAAATATTGCCTATTTCATAAAGATGCCATCCCTTATACCATTTGCACACTCATTTATAGGTCAACTAAAAATGTGTGACATGTAGTGGTGGTGTGTGTCAGCCTACAAATGGCTACATACCAGAGCTGTAGTCAAGTTCCTGCAAGTCCTTTCGCAAGTCCTTTCATAAAGCCGGTCACAAGTAACTGGGTGAACAATGACAAAGGAATGCCTTTGTCAAAGCTCATTTTAATAGCTTGTGATTGGAATTAGGACTGGAGTGCTTGTGATGGACTTGCAGGGACTCGACTACATCCCTAATACATGCATCACGTTATTCCACTTATCACTACGTTGAGCACAAGATACCAGAAAATACCATCTCTCCGACAACAGCTTATGTCAATTTCTTTGAAATTTCATGTACCTTTTAATTCTATTATTTGTTTTGCTGTCATTACCTGCAATTCTTGTCGGAGTTTCTTGCCCTCTTCCTCAGTTCCTGAAACTTGTTGCAATCTTTTTGTTAATTCTTCAGCCTCCTGCAATCAAATCATTTTAAGATATGGAAACTTAAATTTGTTTTTAGGATGCTTTTTATGTTGTCACATCGAGAGCAGCTTTCCAGTTAAGTCAACACCGGTTAAGGCTGTTCGATATCCATTTATTTTGATACCGAAATATCGGAAAAAAATATCGCGATATTCGATATTATCGTGATGACGTCACGGAGGAATAAAAAAAAATAAAAATACATGATGGAAGTCACCACGGCATCATAAGATCGGGGCCGGCACGTGGCAGGAACGGGGGCCGGGTTGACAAGGCTTCCCTCCGCTCGTTGAGTATTTTTAGTTTTACGACATATACTTTCAGTTGGCTTATTATGGCAATCCAGAAAGACTAGCGTTTGTTTCTATTTCAGCTTTGTTGATTAGTAATACCATGGACGATCACATGCGAGCTGTCAAAAATGATCGTGTCGTATATTTTGTGAAGACGACATGACATTGCACAATGTACAATGGATGCGTGGCACGTGTTTTAATCTTTTCTCAAGACGCAGTTCGCTACACGTAACTACACATACGTGTGCCTTGTACACTGCAGGGGCCGGGGAAAGACGGTGGCATTCAGTGCGGTTGCTTGCACTTGACCAAGGCTAGTAACAAAGCAACGCGCACGCGCAGATGCGCTACAGGGGTTGACCTTATTGCAAACAGTTGCCATACCCCTTGATCTCAAGACGATTTCGCAAGCGTGTAGCATTCAGAGTGGTTGTTTGCACTTGACAACGCACGGCACGGAGGGAAAATCGCGCGGAGCGGAGACGTCATGTCGGGGTTTAAACGGTCAAAGAAACGACACATTTAGTGCATGTATGTATTTATATTCCTCCATGGTACATCATGATACATTATATACTATTCTACCGTCCTATAATTGGAAATAACTGGAATTTTGAGCAAGGAAAACTGGTCAAATCCACACTTAATGTGGCCAAAAGGAACATATATCGCGATATTCTTCGGTATATCGAATTCTCCGATATTCCGTTTTTTTTAAAGGGCCGATACGATTTTTGATATGAAAAAAATATCAAAATATCGGGAAAAATCGTCATATCGAACAGGCTTAACACCGGTTATTTTAAAATTAGGCAAAAATTTGCCACTAATATTGCAGTTGAGTTGGTAAAAAATCTATAAGACTGATTTCTGTTTCCATGCACTCTTGCTTCTGCAAGGGGTGTCTCAAAAGTTGGAACACCTGGAACGTTCCAATGAGAACATCAACAGTTCCAATCGGGAACACTCGCTGTTCTCATTGGGAACAGCTTGGGAACACTGCAAGATCCCAAATGCGAACAGTTGTCTAAAAACAAGTGCACACTTTCTCAGGTACAGCCTTTTTCTAGGGGCCAATTTCACAGGTTTGCTAAGCACAAAAATTTGCTTAGCACAAAAATGTCTCGCTTTATAGTAATAACAGGTTACCAGCCAAAACTCCACGTGATTTTCGTGCTAAGCAAATAACAGCCCAATACCAGTCACATGCAATTTACATACACATTTGATTGGTAATCCTGTTTTTATCAAGGTAGAAATTTCATGCCAAGCAAATTTTTGTGCTCAGCAGCTCCGTGAAATTGGCCCCAGTTGGGAAAGTGTCGGAAACTTGTGGGTATATAGGCTAGTCAGTTTCAGTATTTGTTCCATGGGTCTCATCACTGCAATCAGAAAATTTCGAAAATTTTGATAAGCACAAAAACTTGCTTAAGCACAAAAAGTTTAGCACAAACATTTGCTTAGTTGAGAAATTTCCTTAGAACACAAATTTGCTAAGCTATAATTGTCTCCTCTGCAGCTCCATGCATTTGGGCACTGACCCCAAGATCTCGACACAAAAGACCACGACACTTGACTGATGACTCACCCTTGTCTTGTCCACGTTTGCTACGGTGAGCGACTGGAGTTTGTCCTCCAGTTCTTTCACGTTGACATCTTTGCCACTGTCATTATTACACACTGGTCTGTCAAGCTGTCACGCAGACCCAGGTGAAGAAGGAGAAACGTAGGATCAAAAAACAAATCAGGATAAAAGTAGGACTTTTGCAGGTTTGCAGGAGTAGTTTTCGTTTGTCCGGCATTCCCTGCCTAATTTCTCATTTTCTCTTCTTTAATCTGTATTTGTTCACAGCGAGCAGTTTGAGGGTTGTAACCTGCAATTTTCTAAGGTCTTAGGGCTAAGAAAAATAGAAGGGGTGTCAAGGCAATTAATAGACACTTTTTAGTACAGTATTTGCTTGGACTATACTGTTTGGTTGATGACAGTCGTTTGGGTTCAAGTTACTCGGACTAGCTCACAACCCCCTCCCCATCGTCTTATCACCTTTTGTTTTAGCCGGCTATTATCTTCCTTGTATGCTGAGAGCTGTTTCTTCCATTCCTCCACGTTGGACGTACTCTCCTGCAGCGCCGTCGTTAGTCGGGCATTGTTGTTCTTCAGGGTTTGTAGTTCGAGCTCCCACTTCTTGGCATTGTTAGAGCTGTAGGATTTAGTCGCAATCAGTTAATTTTGTGGTGGGAGATCAAATCGGAGATTTCAAAATCTGGTTATCCTAATTTTATTCAAACCGGGAGTTCCCATTCTAGCTCAGAGTCGTGCCAACAAAAATTGATGAGGGAGATGCTGTATACAGAAAGCCCTCCCAATACCTAGATATTGTTTGCAGGATTTAGTGACCACTGTGGGCCTTTACAAAAACAGAGCTGTAATGTTGACCAAACAAAATGGATGGGAAGGCTATTCATATACGAAGAAGACCACCAGCGAGTAGATCATGGAGCAAATTGGAGGTTGCTCCAGTTGTTTTCTTTAGCCTGTGTCACAAAAAAAATTGAAGGCTTAATTTTTTGTAAGGTTGCTTTCCTTGAGTATCCAGTTTCCAAAATCGAAACCTAATAGTGGAATTCAAACCGAAAGTTAAAAAGTTCGGATTTATATCCCAGCACTAATTTATTCATTTATTCCTTTTATATTCGTTCTTGTTTATCATGGGTATACATTGGTCTCCCTCCAGTGCCAGCTTTTAGATGAAAAAAGATGACGGAAATTTTCGGTGTCAGTTGTGGGACGAAAGGCCGAGAGTAGTTAAGAAAGGCAGAGTGATCAGGTACACGTAGGGACTGAATTTCTAATCCATATAGTGCACCCGGACAGGAATCGAACCCGGGCCATCAGAGGTGGAAGGCGGATAATGAACTACTGTGCTAACCTGACTGACCAATTGACGTGTAGCAAAGGTCCATTCTTTGGACATATAAACACGTCAGTTTCGTTTGTCTATTATCGGTTAGCTTTTATAGTGCAATACTAACATTTTTGATTTAACAGAAACCAACTTTTTTTTAACATACCGCATCATTCTATTATTAATTTAAATATTTACATATAACACAAATTTGTTACAATAGGCAAGTGAACTAATAAAGACAATTTAAGTAGCTTCATAATGCTACTAATAATGTGGTGACATCAGTTTGGTTAATATGGGATATATGTGGTCTTTAATTTCAGCATACTTTTTGACACCCTGTACATTTGCAGTGCAATCAATTTTATACATGTGTGTTACTGTATTGATGTACTAGTTCTACAATTTCAAACTCGGTTTAAAAGGAAACTTTATTCTGAGGGAAAAAAATCAGTTGTGCTTCCTACCTTTGAGCGAGGGCAATCTTGAGTCTGTCATTTTCATATCTGACCTGTGTATCATTGGAGGAGCTAGCGGGCAGAGTAGCAATAGGGGTATTATCACCAGACCGCTCCTAAAATGTGAAGGAATTGATCACATTATTTTAGGACATTTATAACGTTACATTCTTCAATCGTTGTTTGCGAGTTATCAGAAAACTTTGCACACATGTAATACAGTGTACAGATGATGTGCCATCTATCTGACGTCACGTGTTTAGGGTGGATAAAAAAACAACGAAACCGAGATATTTCCTATGATAGACCTGGGTATCCTCTTTCAAATGACACATTGATCACATCTTCATGTTTTCGGTTGACTGAGCGTTTTTTTATCCACCCTGTATATTGAAATGTGCCCGGCGGTTATGTGCACGCATCATGTTTTGCATAAAATTTGATTTACGAGCGATTTTGCAGGTCAGATCACCATTGAATCATTTTGACTGCTTGTCCTAAATTGTGAACAACAAATCCTTAACCCTCGAGATCAAACCTGTGGTCACAGCTGTACTCATGGCTTGTACTCAAGTCTGACTTGAGTTACTCTTTTGGCGACTCGGAATCAGACTCTTGATTTGTGACTCAATACCAAAATGCCAAATATTGACTGGAATTTTTCATACATGCCCAGATTCCCCATATATTTATTTATTTATTATTTGGCATAGAGCCGGGATAGCCCACGAAAGTCTCTCGACTTATTTCCAGTGGGGTCCCATGATAGAAGATGACGAAGGAAGTTACAGTTTTAGACGTAGGAGGAAAACCCTGGAGAATAATTCTGGAGAAAACCCACGGAATCAGGTAGGGACTGAAAACCCAATCCACATGTTGGCCCCCAGCCGGGATTCGAACCAGGGTCACAGTGGTGGAAGGCGAGGAAAGTACCATTACACCAACCTGATTCCCCTAATATATAAAAATATAAAATATAAAATATAAAAATATAAAAATATTTTCTACGTCTTGTTGATTTGATATTGCACGTTCTCGTTATTACTCTTATAAAGCAATTCTATAAAAGATAATGATAATTTGTATTCTACACTAGATGTCGAATGATCAGATTTGAATGCAAAGTTTTGTTTTCAAAACTGAGTGATATGGTCACCATCTTACGCTGGCCTTAATAAATCCAATCCAATCCACTGACCACTGTAAATTACAAACAGCGTACCATGGCGAAAATGAGGAAACTGAGATACTACCGGTCACATCGTCTATATTTACCTTTGTATGTTTAATGGCAGGCTGGTCAGCCGTGCCATTAGCAGTGATAGATGGATCCCCACCCCCACCCCCTTTCTTGTCCTGGGGTGTGGCTTTCATCTTCTCTTTGATGCTGTCAAATTGCTCGATGAACTGATACCAGGACAGAAAGAAAATTTAATTATTCCTGGTAATTGCTAGTCAACTGAAATTCTAAAAAGCAGAAATTGGCGTCATTGAGTCATGTTTCCTTTGTGCGTGGGTAGAAACAAAACTAATTCTTAGTTGTATACATTATTGCCTTAGTAATTAGCAAGAAATTATTATAAATATTAGTGATTAGAATCTATTTTGCACGCACACAAAATGAAAGGCCAACCCTGCAGCAATTGTCAAATAACACCACACCCTTGACCTAGATTTAAGTTTTCAACTGCAAATGTGTAAATAGCGACTACATATTAAGTAGAGGCTTAATAAAGAGGCTTCGGGCAACCTCACAAAAAAAGAAAACTGATCCAGACAGCACGCTTTGGAAATTCCCCTATTCTCTGGGGATTTCCCCTAATCACAATTGATACTTTGTACATAAACATGTATGGGGCCACATGCTAACTGTGGGGTTTAAAAAAAAATTATGGCGGGTCACTGGGAGGTTGTAGAATAAAGGGGCTCCCATAGGGCCGTTGCTTAATGAAGGAGTAATTAATTAATTAGTAAAAAGTTAAGTAAAAAACTACCACCTCTGTCTGCGGAGGTTAAAAGTAGTATACACCATTTGCAAACATAAAAAAAAATAAAAAATACTGAATTATTACAAAATACCTTACTACATGAAGACTAAGTAAATATATGTAGCAGTCTCGAGCATACTTTGAAATCATGGCACCTGATGAGCTGTCGTTTTCAAGAAAAGTGGAAATTTATATCGTTTTTCAATGATTGTCGGGCGACAATCGTTGGAAATAGTCTTGTTCCCCGACCTAATAATTTCCTGACGTCTATACATTGCTCTGTTTTGTCTAAGGTATGGTCAGGGAACCAGACTACTAAAACAATGTTTTTCTCTGTTTTGCATTGTTTTTCCAACATATATAGGCCTACACACAACTTAAAACAGGTCAGTGTTACAGTATTTGCTAGCACGCTATAAAATACTAAGCCCCAAATCCATTTATTTCTAAAATATTACAGCAAAAGCAAATTGGTGTATACTACCCTATAATAATTAGTGGGTAAAATGGTAATACAGGCTCAGATTACATCAAAGGGTATCAGTTAACAAAAAATTTGCTGCAAGTGGATAGACAGTTTCCAATCTTCATTGGGAGTGGACAGGCAGATATTTAATCTTTAATGATACCCTGGAAAAAAAAGAAAAAAGGTAGTCGAGTCCATCACAAGTCCCTGCAAGTCCATCATCACAAGTGTTATGTACACAAGTAAAATGATGCCAGTGTTAGGAAATTCCCCTCACGGAATGTATATACGCCCCTCATTCAACCGGCACAAACAAATGTTTTGTCACAGGCCACGCGCCACTTATTTGCATACGCGTGCGACCTCGGCCAGAAGGTTCTCGCATACGCCAGGTCTATCTCGTGTACGCTACAGACTTTTCCAGAAACACAGTAATTGTATTCGGGGCCTGTGTAGAGGATTATTTTTAGATGCGACGTAATTTGTACGATTCTCTAGAATTTCTAGTAATCTCTGGAATGAATGAAATCCTTTATATACGGGCTAATTTCGTAATAAAATCAGGACTTGATTTTCGACGGTGGACTTGAGATTTCCACGGACGGAGAATTTCGTTGAGTTCATTGAGCCATTTTATTCTGACCCGTGACCTGTATATGACTCGTCTGCGTAGGAGCGTCTGGAGGCAGTTAGAGCCAAGTTTTTTTTTCCGGAAAAGAGACATTTATCTGTGAACTGTCGTCGGTTCACTATTTGGGGTCTCGATATCCCCATATTTTTGCGACGGGAGCCAGTTTGTGCCGTCCCCCGCTGTTTTCGTCTCTCTTCGGCTGTTTTGGAGGTAAATTCGCCCCGTGTTCCAGCTCACCAAAGAACTGTATTCGCTCGCATTATTGGAGTCGTCCTCGTCCGTTGCCGAGTGCCCAAGCCGAACGAGTGCCCAAGCCGAACGAGTGCCCAAGCCGAACGAGTGCCCAAGCCGAACGAGTGCCCAAGCAGAACAAGTCCTCGCCCAAGTCCTCGCCCATTGCAGAGCTGCCCATTGCAGAGCTGCCCATTGCAGAGCTGCCCAAGTCGTCTGAGCCCTTGCCTATATATAAGTCCTCGCCCGTAAGATCTTTTAAGTTATCTACTGTATAATATCTTTTCTAAATTCTACACTTGTTAAACCCTGTTGATTCTTGAATATTCTCATTATTAAATCCCATTGTTTCTTTGTTCTTTATATCAGTGTGATCTTGTTTGATTTCTTTGTTGCATTCAGGCTTTTTCTAGTAATTTATATTTACGGATAGTTTGGAGATTTTCAGACCGTAACACAAGCTATTCAAATGAGCTTTGACAAAGGCATTTCCCCCCTGTCATTGTTCATCGAGTTACTTGTGACCGGCTTTATGAAAGGACTTCTGACTGGACTTGCGAAAGGACTTGTGAAGGGACTTGCAGGGACTGGACTACAACTCTGGAACTAAATCATGCAACAAACCTTATTGAGTTCAGTCTCTGACGAGAAACCCAAACCATACACTGTGTTGGCCCTGTTGTCAGCCCACTGGCCAAACTTCTGTGAGGTCTTAGTGAACATCATCTGCGGTACCATCGTACTATTGATGATGGCCTTCCAAGAATGCAAATGACAAAATAAATGAAGAATCTAGATAAAGTGGTGGGTAGCTGTGTTAGTCAGGCAATTATGCAGGGAACAGTTATATAACACTTAGATGCAGAGCTGCCAACCTTTTCCATCTCATTTCAGTATTTAGAAAGCAAAAAATCCGTAGTTTGCTCTAAAAATCCATATTTTTCATGAAATTTAAACTTTACCTGAAAATCTGATTTTATTTTCATGCAGCATAGTCCGCACTGCTGAAATGGCAAGGGTTCTTAACCCTAAACCCTGCTAAATGCAACATAATGCACCAATGGTAAAAAGTTGTTGCATTTAGTAGTCAAGGCATGTCTCCTGGTCTGATGCATTCTGTTGTATGTAGTATTACACATGTATAAGCCTCCAGCAACAAGGCTGGTGCAGATGAGTTCACTGCACAGTGCAACATTGCATTTGCCAGGGTTCTTATTTCAGCTGTGTTGCATCCTGTTGCATTCGGTTAGGGTTAATTGTGAGAATAGAATTCAGCATACTTACATGGATCTCATCAAAAAAGGGATAGACAGTCTCCTTTTTTAAATTTTCAAAGCTAAAGTTGCATCCGTTCGGTTGGGATCGCAATATTGAGGCAGTACATGCGTAGCATAATATATGCATGACAAAACGTTATCATGGTTGCATTTCACAAAATCCATAACAAAAATTCATACTTATGTAATTTTCATGAATTTCTGTTCGAAAGACGGAACATCCATACTGGTTGGCAGCTCTATTAACCCTAAGTTCCCCAAGCCTTACAAACCCCAACAGCAGGTTTTGTCTAATTTTGATGGGTTCAGATCTGTAGGGCCTTGGCACCATTACTTTACATGGAGCTATGATGTCCAAAGAATGTGCCATAGGTATACTGCACAGTGTTGGATTTTGACAGGTTGAGAAAGCCTCCCAGTAAAAATGCCTTGGGGTTAGGGTTAATGACTAACTTGAGTAAAACTTTGCATATAAGCTTTCGTGCAAAGGTGCATCTGATGAAGTGGTTGTTGCTGCGAACGCTTGTACCCTAGTTAGTCATTGATAAAGTGCTTCATGTATATAATTTTTCCATGAACAATCTAGGTGATTCACAATATGCAAAAGTTTCTGTTGGTGGTGCAAACCGTTATACCTGCAGTGTATTGTGGAAAACAGTCGACATCTGCTAAAATGCTTTTCGTCTTGGATGCTGTAATTCCATGGTCTAGAAATGTCACACGCCAAGTTTGTAAAAAAAACTGACATCATTTATGTTACTAAAATCCCATCATAAGTATTATTTGCATTGTCTTGCACATAAAATGTCAGAAAGGGCCCGTGTATTATAATAATAAAAATAATAATAACCAGCATTCAGAACGCTCCTTTTAGTTTGACTAAATCACAATTATTATTGCCCCTGTTATGCATGCAACATAACCAGAGGGTGTTACCCTGTACATTTGTATGTCAAGCCTAGATATTTGTTCATGGCCATTTTTCCTTTAAAAAGGGCTCTTACAAAATGTCATATATGCATGGTGCTCTGCACCTTCCAAAAGTGCAACATTCCAAGCATTTCAAGCAAACTTGCACCCAACGTGATAAGCTTTTGTGCTGCATTTGATACAAAAAAGCCACAAGGGAAACTGACTGAATTAATTTTCAAAGTGAACAAACAAAACTGGCAGGAGTGGGATTCGAACCTGCGACCTCCGGAATACCATACCGGTGCTCTACCAACTGAGCTACATAATGTATCTTGCCCTATGTTGGCGGTCTCCCCAGTATCTTTGTTCCGGGGGGCGCTAGTCAGAAATCATAAACCCATGGGATCACGCCCAATTTTACGATACAACCTGGGAATCGACATTATTACTTCTAACTAGCGCCCCCGGAACATAGTGAACATTTGGGAGACCGCCAACATAGGGCAAGATAGCTCAGTTGGTAGAGCGTCGGTACGGTGTTCCGAAGGTCGCAGGTTCGAATCCCGCTCCTGCCAGTTTTCTTTGTTCACTTTGAAAATTGTTACAAAAAAGGACACCGAGTCAAATGATGTGAAAGATGTAAGAATGTAATGATTAAGGCTAAAAAAATCTCCAAGCAACAATTTTAAACAGCTCTCTAAATTCCAGAAAACACGAGAACACGAGGAGCATTTACATATATGCATAGTGCATGTACCTTGGATCCATCCACGCTGATGATCCGATAGGAGCTTCGGGTGCTGTCATAGAAGAATGAAACATTGACGGCCTGCTTGCTGGATGGCAACCAGTTCTTTTTGGTGACCGGGTCAATCTGAAAGACATGAGCCCTGGTGTTGAAGATTGGTTGCTCCCTAAAAGGGGGGAAGAAAGGAAAGAAATCACACAATTCCTTTAAAAATGGCATGTTTTTTCAAGTACAGGCTTCTCGTCTACTTGTACCAGGTAATTACCTCTTCAATGTGGATGATGGCCACAGAAGGGGTTAGAAAAAGACCACCTGGGCGGTTGATGTCTATATGTGCATTCCTGCGCATACTCAATCCATTCATGTTTCAACTACATTGTTCTTGAATGGGAGTGATGAATAGATGGAGTTTTTTAAACAAAGTTTTCATTCACACAATGGATAGGACCTCTATTCAGTGTGGTGCCTATTGTCATGATTGTTTGCATTTACGCTTGGCTGCACAGTCCTTTCTTGGCATCCAGCCCCCCCCCCCCCCCCCCCCAATCAATAACAGCTAGACACAAGGGGTTAAAAAGTGGCCAGCACCTGCCCAGTTTAAAATTCTGGGTTCTACGCTTACCAATAATCTGAATGTGCATTGGACAAAAAGACGCAAGAAAATGCTGGGATTACTGTAACCTGAATAGTCTGCAGCCCCCATTTTTCAAGATTTCATGGGGCTTGTAGAACTCTGCACTCTGTATTTTTTAGTGTCCATATGTGTACAACGGGATAGAAGAAGTTGAAAATGATACATTTTAGAAAACTGCCAAAGGTAAAATTTCAGGAAACAATTGATGGCTTTATATTCAACAGTGAACAGATTGAACACTTTGCCTGCAAATATGTGCACATGTCTATGCAACCTGCTAATCTAAATTCAAAATTTCATAATTGAAATTCAATATTCTGAATCAATACACACAAAAATATTGGTTTTGTGGTAACCCCACTTTGGAAAGTTACAGAACAAAATCATTTCCTGGTTTACATAATGTACATGTAAGCCGGCATGCGATGATAAAAGAGTTGGAAAATTGTATACATGTAAGGTTTTTTGGGTAGGGGGATTTCTCCCTACCATGTTTATGTCCATATTTGAGTAAGGCGATTTCAGAATATTTTGTAATGTGCATGTATCTAAAAAACCTCATACTGTAGATAAAAGTGTCTGGTACTAAGGTCCGTCAATATCAGAATTTTCAATAATCGATATATCGGAGATCCAAAATCAATTATATTTGATATATCGATTATACCATGTACAAGTTAAAGACTAAAGACGGCGCCTGATTTACCGGTTATGGGATTGATCCACCGCAGTTGTAACTCGTCCAAAAAAGTGCCGGGTGCCGACCAGAACATAACTCTATACATGTAGATCCATGTCGGGTACGGGTTATATTTTTCACAATGCGAATTTGTGACAGCAGGGCAAGTTTTTGCACTGCGAATTTTCAAAAGTTTGACGTTTTGATAAGATTTTTCAACCTACATGTATGCTGCAAAAATATTTAACCGATTCCGAGACGTACATGTTAGCACAACTTGGGAAGAATTTGTTAAAGATTAACACGGTACAGCGTTGAAGTGTTTACGATTTTGCCAAATTCTCACTACATTCTTGGTTGCTGCCTATGCGTATCATCTAGTAATCACACCCTTAGTCTGCATCTCGGCCACGCCGGGAGCTGGAGCTTCATGTGAAGTATACAGATTGTGGATTGCGTTTAGCCAGCTAAAAATATTACACACATGATTCGCTCAAAACAGAACTGAGCAAACAACTTTATGTTTGTACATGTCAGTAGAAAACTTGACTGATTTCTTATATTCATATCCATCAGATTGTCCGAGCAGGCGAGCACATCCACTTTCGGTCGGAAATGATACGTGGTTGGGAAAATGCCCGATGTCCGATCTTAATTTTATCGTCACAAGCTGTCTGATAGCAGTGAGTGGTAGGCCTACGTCCATGAATGCAATGAAATTTTTTTTCCCCGTCGAAACAGATTTTTGCCCGAGGATGAGTGAAAGGGTGGATAGCAATGTAAAGCCTTATGCCTGAAGCATCACCGTGAACTGCTTTTTGTCATGTTTGTCTTTACCTTTTTGCATATTTTAGGTTTTTTTATTACACATTCAGCAGGATCGTGGCATTTCATAATCGCGATTATCAATGCATTAGTGAATCATTACGGCCCTACAAGACAATAGAACTTCTTCATAAACCAAAAGTAAATCCCGCGCCTCTCCGTATCACATAACTCAAGTTTTAATTTAAACGAGTCACAGTGCCGGGGATAGAATGCGGGGAAGTTACAGACAATGAAACTTCTACAAATCAATTAAGTAAAAAAAACAAATTAATTCTCAATGTCACACGGCTTTATCTGGAGCAAAATTGCTCCAACTTTTATTTTAACAAATCTTTAGCGATGGGAGTTTGAGCCTGCCGAACATCTCCCCTGATATAGGGGAGATAAGCTGGAATTCGCGAAGAACAAAGAGCACAAAAGGTCGCCGTTTGGCACGTCGCAATATACTGATATTATTTGTTTTGTTACCAGTCACAAACATAATTTGCCGCCAAGTTGTTTTTATTTTACGGGAAATGTTAAAACCAAGTATGACCATCAATGGGAGGTTTATTTTGATGATGATCTCACACACTTGCGATATCTTTTATATCAGTCCTCAATATAGATTTTTCGATATTTCAATATGATAAAAAAAAAATACTACCGACGATATCGATATCAAAGGAATATCGAATAATCGAGTAATATCGATACATCGACGGACCCTGTCAAATGAACTTCTGCAACGTATGCTGAACCCATAGTTAACCCTAGCCCTACTAAATCCAACAATGGCAAAATGCTGTTGTAATTTGTTGGAGTTAACAGTCAACACAAACTACCTGTACCTGTTGTGTTGGTTATTGTTATTGTAGCAGCAAATTCGTATACATGTACCTGATTGATTTGGTCATAATTAGGCAACCTAAAAAACATAACTTGTTTCTCATCAGCGGCCGGGCGGATTTTTCGTACCGGGTGGATATTTTTTATATATTTTATTTATAAAAGTTAAAACATAATGTACCGGATGCCCAAAAATTCCGAGCAGAAAAAAGAAATTATTTGTTTATATACGCCATAAAACACGCTGTTGTAAGCAATGCCAGTTAAAACTCACATTGGAGAGGTTTTTATAAACACCGGCAAACTGACCCAACAGCGGGCCGTGTGAACTCTACTGTAATGATAAATGTAGTAACGTTAGTGGCCATGTGCCAGAAGCCGGGAAAATCAATAAATCTAGGCTGGTATTAGGGGGCGCGCGACGGACAGGGGAGCTAAGCCGAGTGCGAACGGTCGTCTGTGTGCCTCTTCCATTCAAAAAATAGGGGTGCTCGAAATAGTAGAAAAATAAATCCGTTTTTAAGTCTTAACTGTAATATTTTTCTACCAACATCATTTGGGATTTTATTCTATATGAAATGTGTGCATTGGTCAGTTACGGAAAGAAAATCAACGAAAACAATCTGTAATTTGAAAAAAGAATGCCACGTCCCAACAAAAATTTTGTCAACCAGCGCTTTCGCTCATGCCCACCGCCCATACCAGTACTGGGCGCTGGGAAATGCTGGGAAAACACACGGCATTCTGGGTAGCGTACAATGACCTTTCGAATTGCATGCCGTGCAGCTGAGCCACGGAAGTGGTAACCTAAGTTCATGCATGGTGTCACAATGAAAACTTGGTCTGTAGGTGCACTTCAAAGCGTTCCTCTTTTGAGGTCATCTGTACACATACTGTATATCATGTGCATTCATATCATGTAAAAATGTTTATTTTCAAAATCCTTTTATTAAATAAACTTAGTTTCTTGAAAAATATGTAAAATATTTGTGTTCTAGCTGATGTGTAGTATGCCTACTAGTATACCGAGACCATGGAGGTATTATCTTTGCGTAAAATACTTCCATGCTGTGAACAAATTATAAAATACAAAAGGTCCTGAATTACATATTTTTTGGGGTATATGGACATTTTTATTCTGTACAATATAAAATATAAATTGTCCTAACGGACCTTTTCGCCACAAGGGTTCTGATGAGAAACAATTAATTTGTTTTATGTTACCTTAGGGTGAAAAGCTATATATGTAAATATACCTGTTGGATTTTGTCCTACAGTATGTAGCAGGGTGGAAGCAGACAGAACTATTAACATTTTAATTGGATTTGGCAGGTGTCATACAAACAAAACATGCAGGCCTCTTGTATTTTGTTGGATTCAGCAGGGTAACTGCAGGCTTTGTTGGAAATGGTTGGGATTAAGAAAAAGATTGAAAGGGATTAGGGTTAATGTACATGTACATGTACTGATGGTAAAATGTACGTGTACATGTACATTAAAAAAAACTGAAATTTCCTTCTGCATCTTCTCTTAATTCAAACTGGGCCCTGATGAGGGAGAACAGTGCATTTGCACCACAATCAGGCTACCCAGGATAAATAAGAAATAAATAAACATGTATACTGAACTTGCATTACTTGTATAGTACATTCTCAAATCCTGATAGCTGTGAATACACAAATACAAGCTCCATCATAACCAGGAACTCTTGCTATTTTATGATTATTCTTTACACAACACAAGTACGCAGCAAAGGCCAAGGCCAGTTGGAAAAGAGCCAGTACTCACTATTCAATAAATGAAATGACTTCCCTTGAAATGTTGCCAATACCCTGTCAAATGGGAAACTGTAAATCAACGTCAACCGGAAACTTACTCAAATAATCGTAAACCAGTTATAAATCATCACCATCCACAAAATGCCTGGTTTACATGTACATGTAGTACTCATGTTGACCCCTTGGGCACGGTATTTTACGGGAGACGTCGGGGTGTTGCAGCGGTTCTGGCAGCCAAATCGAACCGCTACAATGTGTTTGTGCAGTCAAGCATGACAAACAATAATCCAACATTGGATTGAAGCTGCACAAATGGTGGCCAATGGCGTCATCCGGCCTGGTGGCACTTTTTTTTTTGATGCCATATGGCGTCATCCGTACGCAAGGGGTTAAAGAGGAAGTTGATTGCTGATGAGAGAATGTAGTTTCTTGTGTCTAGCACTATATGCACAAAAGGGGACTTTGTCTTATGACGTCCGATTTTGTCTTATGACGCCATATTATATGGTCCGCTTGATGGACATTTTTTGCATTCACCTGTTGTATCAACATCATTACGGGTACATATGATGTTCTAATAAAAAAATATAGAAAAACACTCCAGCCTGCATTTTTGAAGTAGTTATTTTGAAGTGTCAAGGGTTTTACGGACGGACACACACACAAAATCTCCGTCCACAAAAAGGTACCGTCGACAAAAATGCGAAATTTGACACTGCTATGAGCGCCGTAACTTCTATTAGAATTACATCAGAGTCGTACGTATCTGTACATGCATATATATTTTTTTCTGAATATTCGAACCGACAAAAAGGTATTCGAATATTCGGTTGACAATCGAATCTTTGAATCTTCGGTATATTCAGGACAGCCCTCGTCCGCAGCAAGAAAAAAAAAGACAAAGCAGTGGAGTATCCAGGTACCGGATTCAAAAGGGGGGCGGGGGAGACAAAAATTAACATTTCCTGAAAAAGTGGAACTATTTTTTGCTCTTTCTTTCAAGTCGTGAGGGGGAGGCATTATAGTGCTATGAATAGTGATGCTGTGGTTTCCTAAAAACCAAAAAACGTATTGGCTAAATATGAGTTGCTGGGGGGGGGGGGGGGGGGAGGAAGTTATCACACCTAAGATGAAGAAAATATGTGACCGGCTCTGCAAAAAGGGCTATTATGTTGCAAAATTTGAAAAATGAGTTATATACATAGTTGAATTTGTCACATCCTAAGCTTTAATTTGGTGTAGGTTTGACCCATGTGGCATTTTGTGTTCTCGAGATATCTTGACATTTGTATACTCCTATTTTCCCAATTGAACGGAAGTGTGTTCAGAGATACAGGCCTTTAAACACAAAAAGTGCAGTACCAACATTTATTTGTTCATCTTTATTCATCAATATTAATGTTTCTGAAAATAAATTCTGAAAATATAGATAACAGAAGCCAACAAACCCCCCCCCCCAAAAAAAAAATCACTTAGGTGGAGATTTTTTCGCCCACTTCACATAGAACTGCCCTGTGTGTGTGTTTTTACATAGTGCGACATAATACCCCTTTTTGCAGAGCCTGAGTCACACATGTATGTAACATGTTCCCAACATGTACAGTCGGAGCCACTTTTAGCTTTTTCTACCAAACATACCCGAGGAATAGTTCTGGTCAACAGTGTACATGTATATTCATACAGGTACATGTATGGAAATCGGATTGTTAATTTCACATGTACTTCAAATGAAGTTTTACAAGCCCGTAGGAAATATATTTTGAAGAGGAATCACAGTTTCATACAGGTAGTCAGGGGGTTTACTTTACATGTATGTTTATTATAATTCGCCTAACCATGGACTACATGCAACTTCACAGCAGTTTTTCGTAGTGTTTGTATAACCGACTATTGACAGTGGTTGATGAGCTAACATTATATTAGTTTTAAAAACGGAGAAAGAGTGAATTATAAAATAAATAGTATAATACATACATGTATGTCCCCATATTGCTGTTGTGATTTTCCTGTAGGTACAGCTTCCGCTATGTAAGAACCGACGGTCTTTAACAACAAATCTGGAAATAAAATCCCAGTATGTTTTTCCACAAGAAACAGACTGATGTCAAACAGACAATGATTCCTCAGCAAAAATCTGGACACAGACTCAAACTCTGGAAAACTTCTGGAAAACACAACTTGGCTCAGCTAACTTCACTTCACAGCGTCTGCAGTTTCCTGCTTTATACCACTAGTACGGTAAGCAGTAATAAATTTTCACATGCACCAGCTGTGAACGAGTGAATTCTCAGTGTCGCCTTAAAACAAAAGCATACATGTCCAACAGGCACAGGAGAACGCCACATGAAACTTCACACATCCTGCTCAATGACAAGACTTCATTAAATATGGCGTCGGGTCGAGAGAGCGTGGTGAACTTCCTCTGATCTGACCCAAGCCTTCCTGTTTTCCAATCAGGGGTATTTCCTCTCGGCGGGGACATACGGACCACTGAGTTCCAGCTAGTGATCCCATCAGGGTAGGCCAACACGAACAACTTTTTTTTCTCTCTTTTCTTTTTTTTCACTGCAACCATTGGATTAAACACAGGAGACTATCGAATGACAGCAGGCAAGTTTGATGGTTTTGCCATCTTTTCAGCCAAAGAACCAGAGAAAAAATAAACAGGAAGTGGGTTTTAAGTGTTTCTTCTGATGAACATGGAACTTGAAGCCCTGCATAGTAGTCCCTGTGTACAGTGTACATGAACATGAACGACAAGGGCATGTACAACGTCGATTTTTCAGCATGCTGCACACCTCACAATAAACTTTAGGTGAGTTATTTTCTTCTTTTATCAAAAGCTACTTTTACTAGTTCGCTCACGGACGGTCCATGGTTCACTTGTCAGGCCTGTAAATTGTCCCAAGAGAGTGAAACTGGCCGACGTGTACATGTACATGCAGGTTATTTGCATCTTTGAGTAATGCTTATGAAAGCTTCAGACATGCAGACTTTTGGTGTGCCAGAAACAAAAATATACTGACAGGTATCTTGAGACAAGGGGTGGGATCATTAGGATTTTGTACTCTAATGGGAGGAACACATTTTCTGGCAGGTTTCCCAGGCGATGGAAGTACATAGCTGGGGAAAATTGCTCCCAATATCTTTCATCTTTGCCTTATGATGCACACTGAAATGTTCCATATGGACAATTTGATAAATACAAGTGCTCTCGATCTTTGCATAGGAGAAACTGATCCATCGCCGTTTGTGAGTTAGCCACGCCCCTTACACAACCTATGGAATGTTAATTATGTGGTAATTTTTAGGGCAGTTCATTTTCAAATAATTTGGTATTCGATAATTCAAAACTGGGTTTGACCAAATATTCGATACTTGATGATCAAGTTTTTCATGTGCACGCACAGCACGCCGGTGTTTTACGTGCGGCGATCGATATTACGGGAACGTATAACGTCCTGAAAACAAGAAACCAAACTAAAGCCTACGTTTTTGCAGTGTCAAGGGTTTTATGGATGGGAACTCCATCCACAATTACCGTCAACAAAAGTGAGGCATTTGATACTCCTAAGCGCCCATAACTTTTCTATTAAAATAGCACAAGAGTCATATCTGTACGTGCATATGTTTTTGAATATTCGAACCGGAAAAAAAAATATTCGGTTGACGATTGAATATTCGAATACTCAGTATATTCGGGACAGCCCTAGTAATTTTTAGGTGTTTTACGGTTTGCATGTTGCATGTCAAACTATAAATGTCGAACTGCATTCACACGGTTCTATCACAATGGATCAATTATTTTGCTCCACTGGGAGCATAATTCTAGGACTCATTTTCAAAGGTTTTTAGCATTATTGACAATAAGCAGACAGCTCTACATAATGCACATGTACAGTATGTATGTACATGTATCAAGGGACATGTACATGTATTAAGGGACAAGGACAATCAGTTTGAAACTGGACCAGTTTTTGAATGGCAATCCTGCATCTATCTTTTGAAGTGTTTCCAAGTTGAACTCGTGTGGCAAGAATTGGGAACATTATATACATGTATTGCCTTGTCTTGGTGGAAAAAGCATTTATCCTAAAAATGTTATGGCTGGAAAGATCATTGAAAGGTACAGACAAATGTACAGGACCACACCTTGAAAATGTGCCACTTGTCTGAAAATCACTGACGAAAAACTACCCCGTACATCCAGTTTCCAACGGGCCGACTTTTCTTGAAACAAACCTTCATTCCCTGAAAGTATTTTGGTCAATGCTTTTAACCCATTGAGTACGTTGTTTTACGGGAGACGTCGGGTGTCGCGGTGGCTCGACTGGCAGCCAAGCGAAACAGCCACAATGTGTTTGTGTAGTCAAGCGTAACATACACAATAATCCAACAATGGATTGAAACTGCACAAATAAGGGCTGTAGGCGTCATCCGGCCTGGTGGCACTGTTCTTTTTTGCGTCTTCTGTACGCAAAGGGTTATGGCAAACAACATTTTTCAAGGGTTGGTCATGTACATTACATTGTATATCCCTAACCCCCGGTCAAGTGCAAGCAACCGCACTGAATGCCACCATCTTATTCCCAGTGTACAATGCACGTACAGGCAGCTAACGCGTAGTGCACTTCATCTTGAGAAAAGACTACAACACGTGCGGTGCATGCATTGTACAATTAATGTACATGTACATGTACAATGTCAGTCTACATGTATGTACGTGTACAAGACATAATACAATGTTTGTTGACAGCTCATGTGTGACCTTATGCATCCATGGTATTAATTGCTGTTACTAATCAACAATGCCGAAATAGAAACAAATTCTAGTCTTTCTGAAGTGCCGTAAAGAAGCCAACTGAAGGTAAATGTCATAGTACTCCAACTACTCAACGAGTGTAGCCTTGTCAACCCGGCCCCACGATCCTTCTGATCGGGATCTTGCCAGCCCCGGCCCAATTCTCAATCTCGGTAGGCGGCCCCGATATTAAATTTTAGCGGATCCGAGCTCAATCCTGGCGGGCCCGATCCCGGTGGCCCTGATCTCATGATGCTGTGGTGACTTCCATGATGTATTTTTTTTATTTCTCCATTCTTCCGGTATTAATCCCTTGAGTATGGTATTGTACGGGAGACGTCGGGGTGCTGCGGCGGCTCAGGCAGCCAAGCGAACCGCTACAATGTGTTTGTGCAGTCAAGCGTAACCTATACACAATAATCCAACAATGGATTGAAACTGCACAAACAGCGGCCAATGGCATCATCCGGCCTGGTGGCACTGTTCAATCCAACAATGGATTGAAACTGCACAAACGGCGGCCAATTGCGTCATCCGGCCTGGTGACACTGGTTTTTTTGCGCATATTTGTGCATCCGTACGCAAGGGGTTAAGGAAAAAGCTGGGAGATTTTTATGGATTGAGGATTGTAAGCCTAGTGTTACTGCAGGATTTTGATGGATTCAGGATACCTCCATATTGAGCAGTCACCGAAACCAACTTTTTGTGCACGACAAAATAGGTGGATTTTGGCGGATTCAGGATACTTTCTAGTAAAGTTACCCAAGGGGTTAGGGTTAATACTGTATCTTGATAAAAGTTTGGAGCGCCTAATGTTTCGGTCCTTACAAAATCTGTCTTAATTAAAGGCTAAATACCACACTAACAGAAAGCGACTAAAAAGAAACTGCACTATAGTGTGTTTAGAACTACATTTATTGTACGCTTTTCAGTTTCTTTTTTTGTGTCATTTAGCTTTTCAGAAAGATTCTGTTTGGACCGAAACAAATGGCCCTCCTAACTTTTATCAAATATATATTGCAGTCATTTCACTTCAGTAAGCAGTTTGCAGCTATATATATCATATATCAAAATATTTTCTTAATAGATTATGTGGATATATTTTAATTCAATATAATTATAGTATTACACGCATGTATGTATAGTGAGCCAAATGTTTTCGTCCAGACACTGAGTCAGAGCTTGGCACACAGTAAATGTAATTTCTTCATTAACAGTGAGATTTAGCTTGAAAGCCAGTCCGGACATCAAGACATGACAAACCAATCCTTGCCAGGCTGTGTGTATCGAAATTTGCAGTCTGCACCGTACACGGCCACTACTGGAAATCCAGGCTACTTGCACGATGCATCCTCCAGTAAGTAATATTTAACAGATTTTTACAAAGCTCTGGAACTCAACTGAAACAATGAGACTTGGGTTTCAGACCATCTGTGTGTACTTTAACGACAATTTTACGTCGTTAAAGTACATTTCTTTTAAGGAAATAATATTTGGTCAATTTAAAACTCATTAAAAAGGCCTTCCATTCAATACAATTTGTTTCTTTCTTTTTTTTAGAATGAAGGGGAAACCTTATTTTCTTTGTAATCTTCAAAATTGCTGTTAAACTTATTTTCTACGATAGCTATTGGCCCTTTGTAACAAAATGGCTACCTTTTTCCCAGCCAAAATGACTGCCAGTCATAAATATTGTGAAATATAAAATGTTTTTTTGTTTTTTTGTGGCCGGGCTAAAAACTGTGGAAAAGTTGAATCTTTACTTTAACAAGAAAAAGCCATCTCCATTTGGTGGTTAAAGTTGCGGTGTCCGTACTTTTTGGGCGTGGTACCCCAACAAATAAATGTTCAAATTCAGTGGCATTAGATAAGTTATGATGAGCTGTCCAATGAGACATTCCACATTGAAGACGTCCAAAATTTGTTATGGCCAACAATGGCCTTTCAAAGTAAGTGCTATGGGCTGCAAGTGAAATGGGCATACATGTTTTTCAGACTCGAGGTGATGAACAAATGTCATATTGGATTCTTCAGGAATTGCTTATACAATGTACATGTACATGTAAAGCCTGGTTTCCATATAGTCGCTATAATCGCCGACAGCGTCGCCGACGAGTCCCCGATGCAACGCCGATAAATGGAAACGCTTCATCGGGGACTCTCCCAACATGGACGGCGACATTTGGCAAAGATCAACCAAGTTCAACTTTGCCGACTGTCGCCGTCGCGTTGTGAGAGTACGTAGGCCCATTCAAATACACGTATTAGCATGCCGTGCATTCAACGATGTCTCTCACCGCTTGAGTGCCACAAATTTTTTCTTTTGACCAAGAAATATGAGCATAAATGTAAGTAAAATAGCTGCCCGTAATTGAAATCTATCGAAATGAAATATCAGTTCAGCTTTCAGAAAAGTGAAGTACCAAAAAACGCAGTTTCAATGAGACATTTTCAAGCATTCGGACGCCATTTTGTTGAAAATTCTCAGCCGAATGACGTCCAGAACCGTCTCTGCCCGGACCACTGCGACTTGCCATCTTGCGTGCTGTCGGCGTTCATTGCGATTATATGGAAACCAGGCTTAACTGTTAAGACTGTCAAGAGTCTTAATGTTATGGACAATGTGTTTCCCGCCCCAGTAATGATCATGAACAGCAAATTAACTACTTGCTGCTGTTCTGCCTGGGCAGGCAGCAGCTTTTGTAAATTGTTGCTGAACATTTAAACATTTAAACGTGAAAGTTTTGCTAAATGTTTACCAAATTAAACACAGAATCCCATCCGTAATTATAACTAGCCAAAACTGGAGAGCTGTACAACTTACCCCATTTTTGTTGTTGGAAGACTTCTTGTTGCCGCCTAATCAGTTGTTTTTCACTCTGCCAGTGAGCACAGAAATGTGTACACACATACTTGTCGGTAGGTTCGTAGATCAAGCACAACTTACGATACGTCACACTCACTACTCTTGAAAGGAAATTTCACAATATCACCATATAGTGTAAACTTTCCTTTGTTCAGCTCTGCCAGTTACAGAACTTGTCGATTTCCAAAAATGGCAAGCCTATGATGAACAGAGACAAAAAGTGAAAGTTGTTGCAACTACATGTACATATGTAAATGTATAAGGTTCATACACTTTCTGAGCAAACAAATTCAAGGACTTTTCAAGGACTTTCAAGGACCATAATAGAAGAATTCAAGGACCTTCTGTGTAATAAAAATCAAAATGTGCAATTTCACTTTACGATTTTAGAATCGGAACGGGTTTTGAAACAAGGAAAAAGGGAATAAAAAAAACACATTTTATTACCATTTTGGTTAAAATATAATATCAATAATTTTTTTGGGGAGCACATTTTGAAATTCAAGGACTTTCAAGGACCTTTTTCGGAATTCAAGGACTTTCAAGGCCTTGAAAAATGAAAAGTGAAATTCAAGGACTTTCAAGGACTTTCAAGGACCGTATGAACCCAGGCTATTAAATTAAGAGATCAAGTTTCTAGAGTACTCCGGTTGAAAAAAAAAAAATAGTTGTTGCCCTCCGCAACCAACCCTATAAAGTCAAAAAGGTTTGGTAGCGTTTTTTTAAAGGAATTTTCAAATCTCACCTTTTCCTGCACAAAACTAACAAGTTTTATTGAAATCATTGTCAAAAGTACGACGGCACAATTGTGCATTTCACCATCTCACTTTTAAATAAGCTTACTTGTTGCCTCCTGACTTCCGAGTTACACGACATGTAGTATTGTTTTGATGTTTTCATGGATGGTTTAAAAATATATAAATAAATAAATAAATAAATAAATCGACCGACTGACCCTCCCTCCCGATTTTTCTATTTAACCCCTTAAAGCTGGTTATTTATAACGAGGCGCCGAGGTGCCCTGGCGGCCTGTGCAGCAAAGCGAAACGGACGCAAGAGGCTTGTGCAGCCAAGCGTAACATACACAATCATCCAACAATGGATTGAAAATGCAGAGAATGACGCGTATAAACGAGTGGCTTCAACAAGTTGTTTTGTTTGGTTTTGGCCTAATACAAGGATGATTTCTCTGTAAATTCTAGAACAAATCAGGAAATGTTTATAGCAGCAGACAAATATTTATGAGCCATGATGTTTGTTGAACAATACCATCACAAAGGAAAAACAAAACTAAAAGCCTTCCAACAAGAACATTAGTCAAACACTATAATATCCACCCAAACCTGCTGAACTGGTGAGTGGGGATAATTGGATACTTTTATGATGCAAATAAATGAAACATTTTATATGTTAATGTAATGTATTGATACTGATGGGATCATGTTTAATAAACCTTAAGTTAGATAATAAAGTGACATGTCAGATAATAAAGTAAAAATTCGTTTTTTATTTTCAAAGTGAACAAAGAAACTGGCAGGAACCTGCGACCTCCGGGTTACCGTACCGGCGCTCTACCAACTGAGCTATCTTGCCCTATGTCTGCGGTCTCTCAAATTGTCAGTACATGTATCTTTGTTCGGGTGGGCGCTAGTCAGAAGTCATAAACCCAGAATGCCGTATAGCCAGGGATCACACCCAATTTTAGGATACAACCTGGGAAGCGACATTGTGGGGATCACTCAATGATGAGGATACGACCTTTTAACTTTTGTATCGTAAAATTGGGTGTGATCCCTGGCTATACGGCATTCTGGGTTTATGACTTCTGACTAGCGCCCACCCGAACAAAGATACTGACAATTTGGGAGACTGCCAACATAGGGCAAGATAGCTCAGTTGGTAGAGCGCCGGTACAGTAACCTGGCGGTCGCAGGTTCGAATCCCGCTCCTGCCAGTTTCTTTGTTCACTTTGAAAATGTATTCAAATTTGCCTAGTCAGTTTCCCTTGTGGATTGTTTGACGAATTATAAGAGCAAAACAAAATTTGTGTTTCCGGTAACGGTCTGAAAAAAATCCAGGTAGCTAGGTAGGAAAATAATTTTATTTTGTCATTTTATTTCCTTTTTAAGTTCTGCATGCATTTGCGTTAGTACTCATTTGCGTGTTCTTTCGCAAACTCACTAAACATGTACGTGTTCTAATCTGTTGTACTCATAACTCATAAAGAATGATGAAAACTGGTGAAATCAGAGTTGAACTGATTCTAAAAAAATCATAACATGGCAATACAGAAAGGGGTCAAAATCCTCCATAGATCAGTGCAATGTTTTCAATGTGAACATGGCTGTTCGATATCCATTCATTTTGATACTGAAATACCGGCAAAAGTATATCCCAGAGCTGCCAACCTTTTAAAACTCATTTCAGTATTCAGAAAGCAAAAAATAAGTATTTTGCTAAGAAAATCCATATTCTTCATGAAATGTAAACATTACCTGGAGCTTGGAGAGATATGACGGAGCGAGAAGTTATGTCGGGGTTTAGAAAACGATCAAAGCAACGACACATTTACACATGAAGTATGTATATTTTATTCCTCTGTTTTAACACAGGTATGTTTGTTTTAAATTACGGGAGGTTTCAAGTATGGAAAATGGTTATGTTCGTTGCAAATAATTGCAAATAGTGCTTATTAAAATTTTGCAACTAGCAAAATGGCAATAAAAAGTTTGAGGTCGGCAATTTGGCCCCAAAAATTCCAGGTCGGTCGGGTTACCGGAAACACACAATTTTTTCTGTTAGGCCACACATTCATATCTGCCTCATTTTGCCGACATAAATCTTGAAATAACAAGTTGTACCATGTGTTTAGACAATTGTTATCAAGGAAGGTTGATTATTGCCAGTGTTGGAGTCGAGTCCTACAATCAGAGTACCAAGTTCTCCGAGTACATTTAGATCCGAGTATGGGCCGAGTCCGAGTATTATTGATGATCGAGTCCTGGGCTAAACATTTTAGTCCATGTTTTTTAGGGTCCGAGTACAGGCCGAGTTCGAGTACCGGTACATAAACAGTCGAGTATGGGCCGAGTATAAGCCGAGTATGAGTACAACATAAGAAAGAAAAATGCCAAGTTCTGAACATTATTACAATGTCCCTGCATCAAGATTCTAAACGCCAACAACTCAGGAGACTGACTATTTCACTTTATTTCCATATTTTTTTTTTTTTACACATGATGAACCTACTCTAAAAGTTGTACATCACATGTGATTGGGCCAGAAATTTATCCTTTAGGGAATTTACCCAACAGCCCAAGAACAGTTTGTTTCCAAGTGCACTTTTGAGCCTGAAGGTGCAATAAGGCCTATCAAAAGAAAATATAATCGACTGTATTCCCGAGTACAGGTATAGAGTACCGAGTACAAAATGCTGAGTCCGGGTATGAGTAGTCCGAGTAACTAGGACCTTACTTATCGCTTTTTTAACATCTGGACATGATCTGGTGATAGTAAGGTCCTAGCGAATCATGTACAAAAAACGGCGCAACAAAAAAAACGAAAACATAAGGCCCCAAAAATATGGTAAAGCAGGGTTCGACCTTAACGCTGGTCCGCTAGACAAATTCTAGTCAAAACAGCGGCGGTCTAGTCAAAACCCTTCTCTAAGTAGTCCGGGGGTCTAGTGAAAAAAAAATGCCAAGATAAGCTAAGCGCGCGCGTCTTCAGAGCCAGATTGTCAACAGCGATCCCCGATTGCGTGGAGTTTACTCTCACTTCAGCTAAGGCTGTTCGATATCCATTTATTTTGATACCGAAATATCGGCAGAAAAATATCGCGATATTCGATATTATCGTCATGACGTCACTTTTTCATTACCGGAAGAACGGAGGAATAAAAACATACATGACGGAAGTCACCACGGCATCATGAGATCGGGGCCACCGGGATCGGGCCCGCCGGGATTGAGCGGCAGGAACGGGGGGCCGGTTTGACAAAGCTTCCCTTCGCTCGTTGAGTATTTGGAGTTTTACGACATTTACCTTCAGTTGGCTACTTTATGGCACTCCAGAAAGACTAGCGTTTGTTTCTATTTCAGCATTGTTGATTAGTAACACAGATGATAATACCATGGACGATCACATGCGAGCTGTCAACAAACGACCGTGTCGTATATTAATTTGTGAAGACGACATGACATTGCACAATGTACAATGGATGCGCGCCACGTGTTTTAATCTTTTCTCAAGACGCGACGCAGTTCGCTACACGTAACTACACCTAACTACGTGTGCCTTGTACACTGGGGAAAGACGGTGGCATTCAGTGCGGTTGCTTGCACTTGACCAAGGCTAGCAACAAAGCAACGCGCACGCGCAGATGCGCTACAGGGGTTGACCTTATTGCAAACAATTGCCATACCCCTCGATCTCAAGATGAGTTCGCAAGCAAGCGTAGTACGCGTACGGTACGTACATTGTACACTGGGAATTATCATTTTCACTTTGTCGCGTCGAGAACCAGTTTACCTAAATTACAATGTTCCGTAACATTTGGGACCGGGTAGTACTCAATAAATTTGTGTGAAAACATTTACAATTTAAAGGGGAAAAGGCATGTAAAAATACAAGTAACTGCTAATTTATTTATCATTTATTTTTGGGAAAATTAACATTGTTAAATTCGTTAACGTAACGATACAACATGCATACAGCGGCATTCAACTGTTTTAGCACATATACGTAGCCTCTGTTAATGCCTGAAAGGATGTATTGCAGCAATAAGCGCACGTGTATAAGGATCACTGTGCAAACCTGCGTCTTGAGAAAAGGCTAGTCAAAAAGACGCGCATGCGTAGTTATAGTTTCAAAGCCGGGTTAGTGGGCGACACCGTGATTTGTAAGCAAGTGATTTCAATGTGGTATATATACGACGTTCGTGAAAAATTGAAATAAGTGATCTCATAGCTCAATGTTATTGTCAGATGCAAAGTTGTGTGACGTTCTATGATTTGTAGAAGTATTTGCCGTACGCTAGAATTTCAGACTTCTGGGTGGCCACTTTCTCATACTTTCTCATAAGAAAGTGGGCCAGGAAATGCCTCAGATTGCACCACAGAGCATCTAGAATCCAAAATTTCCCGGGACCTCAAGCGGGCCCCGGACTCCACGCCGCCGTATAAGGGCGTCGCGCTACGCGCTCGCATTGTGTCTGCCGCACTGCTAAAACTTCAGGCCGTGGAGTTACTGGAATTTCGAGCAAAGTAAACTGGACAAATCCACACGTAATGCGGCCAAAAGAAACATATTCGAATTCTTCGGTATATCGAATTCCCCGATATTCCGTTTTTTTTTTAAAGGGGCCGATACGATTTTCGATATGAAAAAAATATCGAACAGGCTTACTCTCAGCTTGTAATAAATGTTTGTAATACAGTGTACTTGGTCAGGTAACTTACAAAAAAAGTAGCCTAAAAGGTGAAAAAAACATGCGGACCAGTGAAAATGCTGGCGGGCTAGTAAAAAGTCAACATTACTGGTCCGGCCGGCTAGTGAAAAAAAAAGTTAAGGGGAAACCCTGTAAAGAGAATACAAATGAGAAAGAAAGTTACCCCTGATAGATCTATACATTCATGGCATTCCCTAAGTAGGCAGATTCATGGGAACCGTCGTTGGCGGCGCTATTTGCGGAACTGATTTTCTGTCGCGCGCTGTGACCGGCCGAAAGTTCGTCGACTCCCGACCGTACTCGTGAAAAACGTATAGGCGGAGTAATTACTATTTCCTGGTTACGGTGATGAGGCTTCAAAGTTTTTCTGGTCACCATTTTATTGATCAGGGATTTCTGCAGTCGATAAAAAAAGATCAACGACAGAAGAACTTTCCTTGTTTAAATACGGCCAGCTGAATTTCGGTAAATTTTGACGATTTCCTTGTCTAACTTTGTGGGTAAAATTCTAACATAAGGGGTAATCTGTCAATGTTCTAGTGTCAGTAATTGAATACACCACATTGTGTTCATCTTAAAAACATTCGGTCACTCAACAAAAACTGTTCCGGATAAATGGTACAAATCACGCGAAAAAATTACCGGGGAAAAAAATAATAATAATTCGCCGGTATCGGCAATTTGACTTGAAGAATCGGGGGATCACGCACGGGTGGAATTTGATATCCAATGCAATTTTATAAAACAGGACAAACCAAAATATTTTGTTGTTCGTTTTGTTGATTTGTGCAATAATGCATGCATTTATAATGCGAAAAACAAAAGTCAGTTCAGAGGATGCACGATACTTACTGCGCCGTGTATACGTCCGCCAGCCAGCTGCACATGGCCTGGGACTATTTGATGGAAGCGGGCCATGACGTATAGAGAATTTGTCAAGAAGTACAACGATTCGATTTACACATTGCGCGGGCACTGTAGAAGCAGCGTGCCAACGTGCAACTAAATTCTCACTATGTTCCGTAGACTGCGTTCCATGAGATATGTTCTAGTCCGTGATGATCCAGTGTACTTTTGTCTGTGCGTGTGTGTGAACATGTACGTACGTATGTAGCACGAACTACAGTAAATTCAAGACTGAATGTAAAGTATATTGGAAAACAGTTGTTTGCGTATTCGGTGAGCGCGCCGGAACACGCGCTGTAGTATTCCTGTCGATGCTTGGGATTCATGCTTGAGATAAGCTTATATTTTCGTTTTATTTAATCATTTATTGGCAAATAATTGTTGTGTTTGTTAATTGTAAATTAACAAGGCAATTGAAGCAATTGATACATGCAGAGAGCAAGTTTCCTCGATACATGTAAATGTACATGTACAGGTACAGGTACAGGTACGGTATGTAGTTATATGGTCACAACTTTTTCAGGCTGAAATTGTACACCAAATGACCAAAAAACTTTGCATAGGGTTACCCTATCATGACCAATGAGCCCTCATTTTATTTATAAATTTTTACTCTTTCCAGTGATATAACATTTAAAAGAATTGAAGCAACTTAACATTTTCATGAATCTGCCTACCCTAAGGCCGCTTAAATTGTTCAGAACAACCATTAATTTGACCCAAAAAAGTGAAAAAATATTCGACGATCTTACCGCTGACATCTGCCAAACACCATTCGCCATCGATTTCTTGGTTAAGCCAGTTTCAGATGGCCCTTTTCCAAACCTTGGCTTGGGCTCGGTCTTCGGCTTCGTCTCCAGCTATTTCCCAGTCCCACTGCCAATTTGAAGCCTTGAATATGTAAATAAATAAACAGGGTCTGGCTCTTGGTTAAAACAAAAGACTTTGATGTACATGTAGCAAAAACAGCGTCCCAGATCTTGCCAAATCTGGGGACATATTACGCGAAGCCGATGCCCGAGCCCAAGCCAGGGTTTGGAAAAAGGGCCCATAGACTCCGGTGGGCGCGTGTTACGTCACAGTCGCGATCGAATGCAAACAAGTCACGCTTTATCAACGACTGTTTCATGGTATGATATGTTCGTGCGCAAGACAGTATGGACTTATCACGAAACTTTACTGGACTGTTTAATTTGGGAATAAAGCATCCTGTAAAATCGTGGCTCCTTGTGTGCTGACATTTTCAAGTATTAAAAAGTGGTATTTTTAAGAAAGGACCAGCCATTATAAAATTAAGTTCGAACTTTTTGAATAGCGTCATTTAAAAAAAACAAATTGCACTTGTTGAGTCCCAACAAATTTGCTGCCGGTGTGTTTTGCGCACTGTCTTGCGCACGCACGTATCATACCATGTAACAGTTGTTGATAAAGCGTGACTTGTTTGTATTCGATGGCGACTGTGACGTAACACGCTCCCTCCAGAGTCTAGTCTGATCCGAAACCGGCTTAACCAAAAAATCGATGGTGAACGGTGTTTGGCAGATGTCAGCGGTAAGATCGTCGGAAAATTTCTCACTTTTTTTGGTCAAATTACCGGTTGTTCTGAACAATTTAAGCGGCCTTAGGGAATGCCATGAATGTATAGATCTATCAGGGGTAACTTTCTTTCTCATTTGTATTCTCTTTACCATATTTTTGGGGCCCTTATGTTATCGGTTTTTTAGTTGCGCCGTTTTTTGTACACGATTCGCTGGGACCTTACTATCGCCAGATCATGTCCAGATGTTAAAAAAGCGATAAGTAAGGTCCTAGTTACTGGGACTTGGGTAGGAGTACAAAAAGAACACATGCGGAATCCAATTATTTTTAGTAGGCCTACTGAAAATGGAGTTTGGGCGGAGTATTCTGTATGTGAAGTAAATAATTAGTAACTAAATATGTTTCCACGCGCCACTCGTAGAATGTGACACAATGTCCTTTGCGCGAATTTGGGCTACATATGTACATCGATTTCAGCACCACGGAGGCAGTGCGTTTGAGGATGACGAGATCGTTGTGTACTGATGACACTTGGCTGCCTTGGAAGTGTATTTTTTGGCAGTTAGCAACACTGGGAGAATTTAGAAGTACAGTCAAAGGCTCTATTTTTTTGTTCGCGTGAGAAAAAGTTCGCTGTGGAGCTTAGGTGCACAAAAATTGTTAACACGTGGATACTCGAGAAGAGAAGTACAAGTACGAGTAGGCCTACTCCTAGCCCCTAGTGTGGCTGGCGGATTTTGACATCGGGCTGATCAGCCACTTCGCCCAAACGCCACTTCGCCCAAACGCCACTTCGCCCAAACGCCACTTCGCCCAAACGCCACTTCGCCCAAACGCCACTTCGCCCAAACGCCACTTCGCCCAAACGCCACTTCGCCCAAACGCCACTTCGCCCAAACGCCACTTCGCCCAAACGCCACTTCGCCCAAACGCCACTTCGCCCAAACGCCACTTCGCCCAAACGCCACTTCGCCCAAAAACCACTTCGCCCATGCCCGATCCGTATGCCCTATTTTCATTTAATTAGTTCGTTACATACATCATATCAGTTAAGATGTTAGATTATGTCCCTAAACGAAAACAAACATTGGGAACAAAATCTTGGGTGCTTAAAAATTGAAACTGAATGCCCGGCCAAACACAAAAAGTAGAAAAGAAACCTTGGCCGGGAATCCATGTGTCCGTATTGCGATATCCGCAATGCGTATTGCGTTATCCGTTTCGCGTGATCCATTGCTTTCCATGTAATTTCATTTTTACGCATACCGCAAAACGGACACATGGATTCCCGGGGGCCTAATTTGATCAGTCACGGTTGTGTAAAAACCACGCGAATTTGAATGACCAAATAACGAAAACGGCAAATTGGCCGCTAGGAAAACCTATATTACAAACACGACTGCATGGCATTAATATTTACACGCATACAAGTACATTACCCACACAAATAAATTAAATCTGCATATTATATACAATAAGGTTTTAACTTATTTTAGTATTGTCGTGATTCCTGCTTTTATTAGTCTATGACACGGATATAGGCACTATCCTTTTTTGGCTTAAAACTCTTTCAGGGCAGTGGCGGTGTCATTTTTCTCAAAAAGTCTCAGTAACATTCAGTTAGAACTGATAAATACACTGGTAAGTGGTTTTTGGGCGAAGTGGTTTTTGGGCGAAGTGGTTTTTGGGCGAAGTGGTTTTTGGGCGAAGTGGTTTTTGGGCGAAGTGGTTTTTGGGCGAAGTGGTTTTTGGGCGAAGTGGTTTTTGGGCGAAGTGGTTTTTGGGCGAAGTGGTTTTTGCCGGGCGAAGTAGTAATTGGGTGAAGTGGTTTTTGGGCGAAGGGGTAATTGGGCAAAGTGGCATTTGGGCGAAGTGGCATTTGGGCGAAGTGGCATTTGGGCGAAGTGGCATTTGGGCGAAGTGGTTGAGGGCGAAGTGGTTGAGGGCGAAGTGGTTGAGGGCGAAGTGGTTGAGGGCGAAGTGGTTGAGGGCGAAGTGGTTGAGGGCGAAGTGGTTGAGGGCGAAGTGGTTGAGGGCGAAGTGGTTGAGGGCGATGTGGTTTTTGGGCGAAGTGACCGACAACCGTTGGGGCTAGCCTACTCCAACACTGGTTATTGCCTATTTGAAAGAGAAATTTGGGATGTGTGATGTTCCTTCGGAGCCACCATACGCGCGCGGTGCGGCTGTGAAATAATGTGGCCCCTTCGTATCGTGTTCAGCAGATTTTTGTGCTTAACAGCTCCATGAAATTGGGAGTAATTGCAGAATACCCCGCCACCCGGAAGAACCCCCTAAAAAACGCGGATACGCAGATACGGGGTGGGATGGAGTCTGACAAGACGAAGGGGGCAATTTCTAAGTCCAATGTATGTCCGCGGCCCGGAGGTGTATACACGGATAACCTCTGCGCAATTGCAATGCGAATGGGAAGCTCTGACAAAAGGTCCAAGTCCAATCCACCTACCGGGAGGTGGATATGCAGATACGGTGATACGGGGTGGGAGAGAGTGTGGCGGGGCGATAGAGGGCGCCATTTTCCCTTTTAAAAAAAATCCTCCGAGGGGGCTGGAATCTGACTTGCGTGCGTAATGCGAATGGGAAGCTCTGACAAAAGGTCTAAGTCCAATCCACCTACCGGGAGGTGGATACGCGGATACGGTGATACGGGGTGGGAGAGAGTGTGGCGGGGCGATAGAGGGCGCCATTTTCCCTTTAAAAAGAAAATCCTCCAAGGGGGCTGGAATCTGACTTGCGTGCGTAATGCGAATGGGAAGCTCTAACAAAAGGTCTAAGTCCAATCCACCTACCGGGAGGTGGATACGCGGATACGGTGATACGGGGTGGGAGAGAGTGTGTACGTGTGCCCAGTCTAATGTTTACCCCGTATCCGCGTATACATGTGTACGGGGTACCCAGTCTAATTGTGAATAGTTTATTGAGGGCAATGGCAATGAACAGTGTGACCCCGTATCCGCGTATCCGGATAAGAGGTGGAGATACGAGTGGCCGGGTATTCTGCAATTGTGCCTGAAATTGGCCCCTGGTGACCGGTGTGGTAGACCATGGAGGAAGGAACCAAAAACATAGGGATTTGACATGACACTGAGGGCGCCCTGCACATGTGCGAAAAAGTTCAGCGCCCTAGTTACACACTAGCTTGCACTGAACCTAGATACATATACATAGAAAAAAAACAATAAGAAGAGCACATTCTGCTTCCTAACATGGAACACTCTTTTATTAGAAAGGAATGTTAGAGAAGAAAATGCATTATAAACGACTTTTACCTGCAGTAGTTCCGCGGTTTGAGGTCTAAACTCCGTCTTCTTTCGTTCGCGTGCAGCGCAGGTGTGACACGAAATACCACCAGTACGTAAACGGCCGGAAGTATAAACGGGCGCAGTGTTTTATTATAGCGCCCTCAAGTTTCACTCCAAACTCCAGCGTGCCAGCGCCACTCATCAAATTTGAAATTCCAAAGAATTCCCAAAGCATGTTCTGAATCTAGCAATGGAAAACACTGCATTCAACAGAGCGCTGGCATGGAATAAGCACTTTGCGCGGGTGCAAATATTTTTACCACAAAAATTCCCAAGATCTTCGGGAAAATCCCAAGGAGTGGCCGCACTGACAGCTGGTGGGCCGTTTTGGCGGTCATACTCAAGCTCATAACCGAAAACGGGTTCTGTTTTTTCTCTTTGTTGAATCACTTTGGAGATTTGAGGATTTCATTATGATTCGTAATTTTCGCCTATTTAAAATGCCCAAAGAAATTTACCGACAAGATACCTCCTTGAAGCAACAGAACCAATTCTTGGTTATGACTGCTTGTGACCGCCAAAACGTAGGGTAGACCGTATACCCACGCATGTATGAAACCACGACTTTTTTTGTTGCCACCTGTCGTAAATAAAATAAATAAATATATATATATATATATATATATAACAAATGTGGGGATGCTGCGTAGCACTGTAGAGCATAGAAAATATATATGGTAAAGGTGAAACAGTGCTCACTATCCGGTGAGCACTGTTTCACCTTTACCATATATATTTTCTATATATATATATATATATATAAAGTAACCATCGATAAACAAACACGCACATGAACAACTTTATACCACCCAGAAAACAAATTATGATAATAATTTATGATTTATGATAATAATAATAATAATGAATCAAAAACAGAAAGGAAAGGATGAATAAATAATGAAAAAGCAAAAGTGGAACACTGAGGCTATATGAAACTTTGAAAGGGATCTGGCAGGACGGGGGAGGAAATGGATGAAGCTTTGGCGAATAAAAGTGGAACAAAAGTCATAAGCTCTGTATCTAAGCATGGAGGATGGTCTAAGCTTGAAACGCCACCATAAAGTATAGCAGTAGCAGCAACAAATTATTTTTCGCGCTGGCACAAGATAAAAGATTTACACAAAATGATTTCGACCCTTTATATCGGAAGCATAAATGCTGCCCTCTTTCGGTCATATATCCTGCGTAAACATCCTGACTGGTATCCTGTATCACTTGGAAAGCCACGTAAATTGATGCAAAGGCGGACACCAATAAAAATCAGGAAAAATAAGTCTGAAAATATGATCGCCAAGACTAGTCGCGCTGCAGAGAGAGGATTTCCTTCGAGAAGAATTCTGAATTCAGCTAGAAAACCAACGGACCAAAGTGATTTGTGTTTACGTTCAGTACCGAAACTATTGTTGGAACCCTTCTGAATTTGTAAGGAGCTTTTCTGTGTGACTCTGGTGCTGGGAATTCACACACCATCATTTGTTTGGGAATCTGTGCGATCTTCACTTCCATCTGTCCATCATTGACATTGCGCATAACGTTAGTTTTTCGTTCCATTCTTCTCTGCATTTTCGACTGGCTCCTACATTTCTCCATGATTGTAACATTTGAAGCAGGAAGAATCCTGTAATCCTTATTTCCACCTATCAGCATAAAGTTGCTGCTTCTGATTGTCACCCATGGCTGGTAAGTGGGCGATTGTTGTGTAGTGTAGCCTGCCTAGAGTATATAGACCCGCAAACGTGGCGGTATACACGTACACAGCCATGTCCATTGATGGGAAGATTTATTGTTTTCCTGTTCAGTACTCACACATGCTCTTTTACACCAAAATCCGCAAGCACAGCACCTGTCATTCCCCAGAAATTCAATGAAAAAAGGTGGATTCCCGTACTAACGTATGGCCTCTTTGACTTTGGTTTGCGAGTGATTCCGGAAGATCTCCGCGCGGTGCCCCCGAATCCTTCGCGTAGAAATTGCTGTACTGTACTACGGCTGGAGAGACGTTACCATCCAGCAGGGACCAGACTTTTTGTTGCGCACGGTGACGTCGGGGTCAATCGCTTCATTCGGCGCATGTGCACACGACGATTCCACAGGTCGACGACTGTTTTATGCTGCTTAAAGCCAGATAAGTTACGGCTCAATGAGATCAATGGGCTCAATACTAGCCACTACTTATTGTTGAACGCTTGGCCATTTGTTGACTCACTCGACAGATAGGGCAGTTTATTGTTATGGGGTTGGCATACTTGTGCCAGAGGACACTATACAGATTTAAATAAATATAATAAAAAAATAAATAAATAAAATAGCGGAAAAAGGGTGAGACTGGTTCACGACAAAATAAACGCTTCGTCTGACTTTTGTCTGCTACAGCATCCGCTACATTTTACGAGCTAAAATGTCACCAATATGTTGACTAAATTAAAGTAATAATATCATCAAACAAACCAACCACATAACAAGGGAAATTGACTTGGTAATTTGAATTAGTTTTCAAAGTGAACAAAGGAAACTGGCAGGAGCGGAATTTGAACCTGCGACCTCCGGAATACCATGCCAATACTCTACAAACTGAGCAAGCATGCCCTACATTGGTGGTCTCCCAAACTGTCGGTGTCTTTTCTGTTGTTGGGGGTGCTAGTCAGAAGTCATAAGTGCAGGGATATGATACACGACACATTTTTGTTACAAAACAGACCAAAAATGAACAACAGATGTTACCATCATTTACCTTGTAAAGATATTTAATATAGTCCATAGAAACATAAAAATGAACTGGTGGAGCAAGACAACTCGAAACAAGAGATACACCAGCCCTTAAAGTGAGCCAAGGGAGATATCTTCTGTACATAACTTGGTGTCCTTTAGAAGCACATTTCTCATACTGGGCAGAGAATTTCCCAGGACATTGAAGTTGTTCTTTAAAGTATGTCTAATACTCTGCAACATGACATACACAAAACACTGAAAATACATTGTCAAAAAAAAAAAATGAGTTGTGTTTAGGTGGACACCGTTATGTACAGAAGATGTGGTATTAATCTTTATGAAATAACTATTGAGATTTGAGTGGACAACTAAATAGTGTGTCTTAAAATTTTGCACTGACCCATAACCATAGAAAGACATGATAGAAAAGTACTGGAATCCAAAGCTCTTATAGTGGGCAAGGTTAACCATGACAAATAATTGTACATAACATCAAAACATGGACACCAAATTGTTAATATATGAAGATTTGTCATTGCTCTTCACCAGTTTATGGCACCATGCTTTGAAAAAAGTTGTATAGTTGAATGTTTGTTTTAATAGTAATTGTATGCATGTACAATTTAACTAATTTATGAGCTTTAATTTGATTTTCATGTTGCATTATGTACATTTTGCATGACCTCCAGATCTCGGTGTCCGAATTATGTACGCCAGAAATCAAGGCTAAACCCCATAAAAACATTTTTTTCCTTCCAAAATGTCTTGTTTCTAATTGAGTTAAGTTAGATGATTACCATTACGAAAACTGAAAAAGAAAAAATTATCCTCAAGAAACAAAAAAACTAGTAAAATCGGCATTCGAACATAACGCGGATGAAAAATTCATGCTGCCATGTTTACAAAAATCAGCGGAAAATTGGCTGGACTTCCCCAAAACCGAAACACTTTAGCCTCTCGTTGTTGTTTTGAGCACTACATGTAAATTTTCCCATCGTAGTAAGAAAAATTACATTTACCATTTTGTGGCATAACGTTTGAACATTCTGGCAACCCGGAATTTCAAGAAATGTGGGCACTGATGACACGAAAAACTCACCCATGCCTGTCCCAATTCTGTACATAACTTGTGTCCAGATACTGGACACGAAGACACAACGCACCACTTCAGAAAACCCAACCAATCACGGCCAACCTTGGTCAGGCCACATGACAGTACAACTCCCTAGCTTGCTAGAAATTTGCAACATTGGGTGTTCTGACTTCGGCAAGCCCGCATTGCATGACAGATTGCGTACATAACACATGGACACGAAAAATCAAAGTGATAGGAAACCAGTCATTAAAGCTCGCCACTGATTCGAGGCCCTCTATGACGTTGATATTTTGTAAAGTGATCGCATGTGCATAGTTTAGATGTGCAGGCGAGATAAGGATGTTTGCATGCGATATTAGGTGAGAGCAAGACTACATTACAACGAGGCGGACACCAAGAGTTATGTACAGAATCGATAAGTTTAATTTCGTCAGAAAAATAAGCAATATAATGTTTACAGTTTTTGTTGCTATAAATACCTTTAACCCTAACCTTCCCAAATCCTCCAAAATCCTCTTTGCAAAATGGAGGAATTTGGAGGATTGAGGGCACTTGGAAGTTGATGCATCGGAGGATTTTGCAGGATTGAGGTTACTAGGGGTTTTTGCCCCTGCAGGAATATGGAGGATTCAGGTTATCAGGCTCAATGTGATACATGAGGATTTTGGAGGATTGAGGTTACTAGGGGTATGCAAAAAGAACCTGGAGGAATTTGGAGGATTTATGCTATGGTCCCCATAAGAGGATTTTGGAGGATTCAGGTTATATGGAGTTTTAACACTTTGAAATCAGAGGATGTTGGAGGATTCAGGTTACATGGGGGGAAAATGATGTAGGGAGTTAGGGTTAATTGAGTAGTTTAAATGGTTTGAGGCTGAATTATTTTTTTTAAATCCTTACTGTCTGTGGTTGAACACCATTTTTATAGACAGCAGTGCAGCATGTAACACTGACATTCTCATTCAGGGGGCAATTTTTTATCTGCTAAATTCAGAAAAAAAAAAAATGCTCAGGAAAATGCTTCAACATGAGGTATGTCTAGGTTCCTTAGGCTGTAAGCTTTAACTTTAAGCCATTTTCAGTGAAATTGTACCCCCAGGAATTGATATATAATGTATCAATTCAGAGCCCCTTTTCCAATACTGAAATGTGTCGTGTATCATATCTCTGCACATAAACTGATAATGCTATAAAGCCAGGGATCATGCCCTACATCAATAATCTGATGTTATAGCATGGCCCAGAAATGAGCTACAGCAGCATTTGATACATCAAATTAAATCGTATAAATTGCTTGTGTCTTCAGGAAACACGATAATCTCAATTTTCACCTTTTGCTACTTTCTGCCCATTTTGTGATGTGTGGTCACAAATGACCATGAATGCATTCTATTATTACAGTAAAAGTGTGTCAAGTTCTTCTGGCTTCATCACACTGCGGGGTGGGAGGGAGAGGGACCCATGAGATTGTCAAACCTGGCCAATTTCTTTTACCTTTTTCACAGTAGCACTTTTGGGAAAAATATTCTCTTGTGCGTGCACATGTCCAGTATTTTTTTTTTAAAACCCTTGTGCTATTTAAAAGGTCAAAATCAGTCAAAATTTCCTTCCACCTCCCCTGCCTTTACTTTGTACACAGACAGGGTCAGATTACATGTGGTTTGTACATGTGGCAGAAGGGTCACAAACAATCACCTTGACTGATTTTGACCCATACAACAACATGGCTCAGAATGCATGTTTTGCATAGGAGGGATTTATAAAACTTAACCCTAACCTTCCCAAATCCTCCAAAATCCTCTTTGCAAAATGGAGGAATTTGGAGGATTGAGGGCACTTGGAAGTTGATGCATCGGAGGATTTTGCAGGATTGAGGTTACTTGGGGTTTTTGCCCCTGCAGGAATATGGAGGATCCAGGTTATCAGGCTCAATGTGATACATGAGGATTTTGGAGGATTGAGGTTAATTACTAGGGGTATGCAAAAAAAACCTAGAGGATTTTGGAGGATTCGTGCTATGGTCCCCATAAGAGGATTTTGGAGGATTCAGGTTATATGGAGTTTTAACACTTTGAAATCAGAGGATGTTGGAGGATTCAGGTTACATGCGGGGAAAATGATGTAGGGAGTTAGGGTTAAAGGATGAGAAACCAGTTGATAAAACAACATGTATGTAACTGTACAAGCTCTAGCTTCTCCAACAAGTACAATGAAGACAGTGGAGGTCAACTGGACATTGTTGTGTTGTCTAATCTTTCCCCAATGCCACTATGTTCTGTAGAGTGAATCACTCATCACTTTTTTTCAGCAGTTACACCTAATTTTGCAAAGGATAAAACAGAATTCAGACTGAAGGTTATATAGTGTAAGTAATGGGGCACATGCACCTTGAGCCAGTTTCACAGGAGTGGCAGTAAACACATGTACACCAGCTGGGGGTGTCTGTCAGCAGAACACCTTTGATTTCATGACACACTTTCACAGGACACAACATCCACAAGACACCATAGCCAACATCCCTCAAGGGCCTCATTTTTCACAGCTCATGCCGGGAAAGATTTCACTTTAATACCCCCAACCAAAATCGTCAGGAACAGCAAATCTTGGAAAATAACCATCCATCTGTGTTCAGAATTATATAAACACTTGGCACAACCTTTAAATTTGAGAATTTTGTTGGGAATTTTGTGTGCAGTATAGGGGAAGAATGTTTGTGTTTTCTGTGTTAGATGTTCTTGTTTGGCAGTTGACAGTGTATGGTCACTCAAACTGTTCACATACATGTCAATTTCTGCCTCAGTTTTACAGATTCTGCTGACATACATGTACATGTATGTAAATCTTGAAATAACAGGTTGTGCCACATATTTAGATAGTTGTTATCAAGGAGGGTTAATTATTTTCCAAGATTTTGCTGTTCCTGACCGATTTTGGTGTGGGGTAATAAAGTAAAATCTTTCTCTTATGCCTTGAAAATGTATATAACTCGGTGTACAAAAACGAGTAGAAACTGTCACTAGCTACACTTCCTGAGGGGCTAGTGAAAAAACAAAAAGTGACCTATGTACCTAAAAATATTTGAATTTTAAAGTGAATAGAAAACTCTATTGATCGATCTAAAACAAAGTGCAATTATTAAAAGGTGAAAACAGCTGATGACCATGTACACCATTTCATAGTATTCAAAATGTCTAAAATGTTTCACATACAGTACATGTACATGTATGCATACTAGAATGTATAGCATGCATGTGTGTCATTCCATGAAGTTGAGACACAATGTGTGATATAGTGTTAACAATTTTAAATTGCTATAAAATATATTTGTTGCACCACCTGGGATTCTATACAATTATTTCATCATAGCTTAGATTCATTGTGACATAATATTTAGTTTAGGGTCCTCTCTCTTGAGTTTCACATCAACTCCTATAGACTTACTATGGATAAATCAACGATGTAACAAGGGACACAGTGTCCCGGTTACATCTTAGTTTATGTTGCTCATAATTCATAAATAATACATGTTAAAGCATCAAAATCTGTATGTGGTGGTTAGAAAATGTTATCCTTTTACATACCCATCCAATAGTGTTGGCTAAAACATTTGCTGTAATTGATTTGGCAAGCCTGCAAGGATGTAACATGGGACACCACTCCATCAAGGGTGGAAAACTAACACATGACACAAATTTAGGGGGTCTTTTTTATGTTTTTAAAAAGAGGTTCTCCAAGTCTTTGTTATCATGTTGCATGGACATCTCACAACTGCTTACAGATGAATTATGGAAGAAAGTTCCCAAAATTGTTAGGATGTAACATGGGACACCGCCGTTACCTCCGAGTCCATTTTTGTCCATTTTGAAAAGGCAGTCCAATATATTGACTCTACAAGTTACTTTTATTAACCCTAACTCCCTACATCATTTCCCCCCCATGTAACCTGAATCCTCCAACATCCTCTGATTTCAAAGTGTTAAAACTCCATATAACCTGAATCCTCCAAAATCCTCTTATGGGGACCATAGCATGAATCCTCAAAAATCCTCCAGGTTTTTTTTGCATACCCCTAGTAACCTCAATCCTCCAAAATCCTCATGTATCACATTGAGCCTGATAACCTGGATCCTCCATATTCCTACAGGGGCAAAAACCCCTAGTAACCTCAATCCTGCAAAATCCTCCGATGCATCAACTTCCAAGTGCCCTCAATCCTCCATATTCCTCCATTTTGCAAAGAGGATTTTGGAGGATTTGGGAAGGTTAGGGTTAATACAGTAATCACACAAAAGAAATTTATTTTAATTCAGACTTCATTTGATGAAAAGTAAGGAAGCTAGACATGCAGGCAGGATGTAACAAAATATAACTGAGTGGGACACCATCCGTTACCACTTAACCACAGATTTGTTAGCCATATAACAGAAAAGATGTTAGAGATACTGAAAATACCCGGTATGATTTGTTGTTAAGTTACATGCAGTTTTGCATAATCTGTCATGTAAAAGAGAAAAAATAATTAATTTTTTTAACCTCTGAACCCTATTTGTACTTTGTAAGTTTTTATGTCACAAAATCTCCCCATAATTTGGCCCGGGACACCATCCCACTTGGTGACAAAACATAAATATATCACATATATTGCCCTCAGGTTTTGTATCATTCGAAAGCCTTCCTTTTACTCTTCAAGTTCATACCATAATCATCATTAACCCTAACCTTCCCTAACCTGCCAAAATCAAACACCCCATTTGTGTTGAATTTTGTGTGATTGGGTACTGTAGAGCCTTGGCACCATCACTTTGCATGGGACTTGATGCCCTGATTTTGTCTAAGTACAAAGAATGTGCCATAGGTTTACTACACAGTGTTGGAGTTTGTGTGGTTAGGGAAGGATTCTAGTAAAAAGCCTTGGGCTGTTAGGGTTAATTAACCCCAACAGCCCAAGGCTTTTTACTAGAATCCTTCCCTAACCACACACGACAGTGCATTTTTGACATTGATGTGATTTCATCGCACGAGACCCGTGTTTCCAGCCTTATTGACGGGATTTGGAGGCACCCAATTAGGCTACAAAAAGCATATATCATGAAGTTACAGTGGTTGGAAATATCATTTTTCTAAAAGTAGTATATTTACACGACAATCCCTTTTAAAATGTGCCGTTTGTCAGAATATCATTGACAAGAATACTCTTGGGGATGAAAATTTGGATTATACGTGTACACGTGTAAAAGTCAGACTGTTGGAAATTGGATAGTACAAATGTATGCATAGTTTTTCATCAATGATTTACATATAACAAACTGCATTTTCAAGGAATGGTCATCAATACATACATTGTTCTACTTTTTAATGTTATCTTTTCGACCACAGCAATTTCAGAATACATACCGTAATTTTCGGAATATAGGCCGCGGCTTATACGTTGATTCTCACGCTGAAAAATGTTCCTGCGGCTTATACTCCGGGCGGCTTATACGGCAACATTTGAAGAATAAAATTACTGTCACAGAAGCCGCACCTCAGCGTGTTGGAAATAAAGGAAACCAGTCCAGAGGGACCGAATAGACTTGCAAATTAAGGTTTAACCGATGATCGGATCGGACATCGGATCGGGCCGATGTTTGGCAATATCGGCAAAACATCGGATCGGCAAAATTTGTAAGGTTTAACCGATGACGAACCGATGTTCGGCAATGTCAATTAGCAAACTTTACACTCAATTTTATCATACACAAATGTCATGTTTTTTTATTAGAGCGCGAGTAAAAACGATGTTTTATTTTTGTGTGAAAAATGAACAGTTTTATGCTGTGATGTATTATCATACCGGTGTAAATATCTCCGAGCTCCGCGTCTATGCGATCCGCGCTATCTGCACCGCATGCGTGAAAACTCAGTGCCCGAAGACAACGGAGCTAGCAGTCAGTGCATGACTGTACTGGTCTACTGAACGTCATGAACGGAGTCGGGGAACTACACTGTGTGAAGCCACGACGCGTTGTGGACTTTAGTTCAGCCGATCACATGTCTCTTGCATGCACAGCATTGGCGATATGTGTGCACCGTGTACATGGTGTAATGTTATATACAGCGTGAATACAAAAATACCCTGGAAAAGAGACCAGCATAGACGCCCTAATGGGGAATTCCCTTAACGTGTGCCAATTTTGCTGGAATGAAGCTTGAATTGAATTGAAATCACTGCGAGTTCGGCGTCGTATTTTTACAACCGCAGATTTGTCTACGTAGCCTACATGTACATGTAAATAAATGCCTGGATTAGTTTTGCCCATTGTCCTAATTTGTTCTCCATTTCAACTTCTATCCAACAACCAGCAGTGTTAAAATAAAATTTAATAGGGTCGGTTGGTAGGCATAACATGTTAATTTTCTACATCCATGCTAAAGGTGAGAATAATCATGGAGGAAGAAGAATGTGTTTTCTTCCTCCATGGTTAAGCCAAAACTCTCGTGTTGTGAATAATCGACCTTTTTATTCAGAACAAAGATAGATACATGATTGATAGCCTATGCAAAAGCAATAAACTAGACAAAATAAATATGAAACTGCGATCACCATATCACATGTATCACAAACTGCACGCACAGAGTGCCGCGATACGAAAGCAGTCCATGCCGTACAACGCGCGGGCGTGCCCGGCCAACTGACAGCTCCATGCACAGTGCGTCACCGTAACACGTTGGCGACACGTGGAATTATCCACACAGCCGTTTATCACGTACATCACTCAACCACTGGTCCACTTCTTGTCGCAATTTGTCGAAAGTTTTGATTAAAACACATCCTGATTTTGACTATCCTTGTTGGTCCGATTCTTTGTTGGTTTTCGACGGGATTTTATGAACAAATCTTGTCGAGTGGGCCTACGAAGTTCCAGAATCTTTTAGTAATTTGTTGCCTCCAAAAGCATGCGCATCAAAGCATGGTGTTGCATGAATAAACACCCCCCAACAACGGACCCGCTCTGCGCAATGCGCAGGTGCAGACGTTTTTTTTCCCCATGATCGAGCCCGTACTTATTTTGCCGCATGCGCACGTACTCCCGGCCGAACATCGACAAGATGTACACGATCTTTGAGTTACGCATAGTTTCACATGTAGGCAAGTACCGCTACTGTATGGGAATTCCGGACGCCCGGTCGGCAATTCCTACTATTATGATCGGAAATCGGTATCGTAGAATTAATTTGTCTTCCTCTACCTGATAACATTTTATGGCTTTCGAAAATAGGGTGACCCGAACTGAAGGCATTCTTTTGTTTGGCCCAATTTATTACTGTGTTAAGGGAGTCGTGGTTTGTCTTGGGTACATGTATGTCACTGTTGGTTGGGCGCAATCGGTCTATGTGCGCGATCGGTCGATCGTGCTGCGCTATCAGTCGATTCTGACGGATATCTTGGACTTTACTTACCTTAAAAAAAATCCTCCAGAGCCGTGAATTAGAAAGAAAATGTGTTCGACTGGTGGCAGCGCGATCGGTCCATAGCGTCACGATCTACCGATAGCGCAGCACGATTTTTTGACGTTTTTGATGGCATTGTTTATGTCGATTAAAAACATCGGATCGGATCGGACATCGGCCGATGTTCCAAATAAAACATCGGCCATCGGATCGGCAGGCAAATCCAACATCGGTTAAACCTTATTGCAAATGTACCGTAAGTACCGTTCACACCTCACAAATCGTGTGGTGCGTCTGTTCGTTTTTGTCTGTTTTATCGTTGTGTAATCCATGTTGTTTATTATTTCACTGGTTAATGTAGGGTCCGGCTATCAGAATTTTCAATAATCGATACATCGGAGGTCCAACATCGATTATATTCGATGTCAAAATGTCAAAATTCTGGGACTAAACGAAGCGCTAGTCAACTATTATTAGTATAAAGGATCATAATAAACACATACCTCCACCGCTTTGAGGCTTAATCTATCGCATCTGCGGTCTGCGAATGTGACAAAAAAATGTAAGTTGTGTACGTATTAAAGCCTACAATAATTGTAGGCTTTAATACGTACACAACTTCCATTTCCAGCGTCCTCTAAAGTAAACAAAACATTGTTGCAATAATGTTTTGTTGCCACATCTTTGCGAAAAAGTCACTTACTTCCGGGGCGCAGGTACCAGTATTGTCCGTAGTAACAAAATCGTGCGCGGGCACCATGCGACGTTCATTTTCACATAAGGAGAATTTTTACCGAAATATTACAATCCATTGCAATCCGCTGAAATCTTTCAGTAAAATATATTCATATATCTGCATATATATTTATTATTTATCAATTGTCATTCTGGCGATTTAATTTCGTCCTCGTATGTTCCCTGAAGTGGAGAAAAATCCAGACAAAAATCATCTTTCGTTTACAGGAAAACGAATTATTTTCTTCAGATCTAATGAGCGTGCCTAGTTTTGGATTGCACCAAATATGCTACGAGGGATGTTGCTGAATTTCCGAAAACATTGTCAAGTGGAGTAAATGATAATGTGGGAAATAAAAATCATATTTGTGTTTAAAAAAAGAAGTTACTTGCTTCCAGGCGTATTTGCTTTATATCAAATTTAAAGAAAAATCACTTTTATACTGACATCTTATGCCGAAACCAATAAACATCCCTTTGCATGAATTAGCAAGGCCCCCAAATTTATGAATGGTTGCCAGCACGTACATGTAAGCGTGCAACAAAATCTACTCTGGCCAATCAAAACAACGACTAGCGACACGTGCTCATACATGATGCATAAGGGACTTTGCTTCGCGATGCCGGTGAAAATAGACATGCTCGTCGTTGCTCGGCGGAGTACAGACTCTGTATCATCGCGGTACTGGAAGTGCCTGCATGATATTTCTTAACACCCTGTCCCCCCCGGAAGGCGACAAAATTCACTGAGACAAGTCTACTGATTGACGATTGGGGGCGCCATTCACTTTACACGGTGCGTCGTTACGCGTTTCATTTTTTTACTGCACTGTCATTTTGCTACCGTAAGTTTTTACGATTTGGCGGTGGAAATCGATATTGTCCTTCGGCGTCATTTTGCATTTGTACATGTAGCTGTAGAATGGGAACCAGACAATAGAACTTCCATGGACAGACCACCATTGAAGATTAATGTTAAAATAAAGACGGTACTTTTTAGCAGACACGGTTAGGCAAAAAAGTTTTGGAAAACGTGAATTTATTAAAAATCATTAAAAGTCCCGACACAACATTTTATAATCGTCATGTTTATACAACTTAGCAGGAAGTCCTTAATGCCTGATGAACTGGATGAACAATCGCCATACGGTTGGCAACGCAAAAAAAGGAGTAATTTCCGATGCCGCGATAATAAGAGTTTCCGCGATAATTAATAGGGAGTCCGACTAGCGCTTCAGCATGATGACTTGTGGTTGGACGTCGTCAGCGCCGCGGTGCGGCTTATACACCGGTGCGGCTAATACGCCAACTTTAAATCTTAATTTAGAGATTTTTGCGTGCTGCGGCTTATACTCCGCGCGGCCTATATTCCGAAAATTACGGTACATGTACACGTATACATGTATTCTATTTCTCGCCTCCAAGGTAATGTGTTCCTCCTATTAAGCCGCATTCACATTGGACTAACATTGTCAAAAGTTACTGTGCGTGATTGTCAACACTGTGGTTATTGTTCCATGCGTCCGCACTTGGATTACACTGCTCGCGGAAAGTCCTTGGCCACGTAAACTTTGCAGTGGTCAAAATGCACGTTTTACAATTACAGTTGCTGTCCGCACTGGACTTTCAGCGACGTCAAACTGGCCACTTAACTCTTACGCTGCACGGTTGGCCCTGTAAAAGTTCCCACTGCGGAGGGTTATATAAACAGACAACCGACGATCGACACTTGACAATTTGGAAAATTTTCCAGCTGTCCGCACTGGACTTAATTTGGTAAAGTTGACAACAATCTCTGTACATTTTACCAAAAAGTATACAAGTATATACTGTATCAGTGTTTTGTCATGGAAAAGAGCCATTTTATATATAATGTTTTGATTGATGTGATGTTTTATTAATTAATTATTTTTGATAATTTTATTAGTGTGGTATCTGTTCAGATTTAGTAATGCAGTAGTGTTCATATACATGTACATGTACACATGTACATGTTGTATTTCTTTTTTTCATAGAGAATAAATGTTACATGCTGTGAAAAAATTTCAAAATCAAAACATGCATCCGTGATGCAACCTTTGTGTGGTATTTTTGCCCAGGAGGCTGTACATTATATTGGCAATAAAAAAAAAAAAAATGTCAAAATGCGTTGGTAATGGTTGGTATTTTTTTGCTGACGGATCTATCAAGGTCTTTTTCAAACCTTGGCTTCCTGTAATTTTTTGTCCAAAGATGTGGCTAGATCTTGGGCCCTCACTTTTTTGCCACATGCACCCATGTACATGTACATGTACATGTACTTCAAAGTCTTATGAATCCAGAGCCGGACCCTGTTTATTTTGTATTCGGGGGGGGGGGGGGGGGGCAGTTGGAGACGAAGCCAAGCCAATTCAAAGCCAAAGCCAAAGCCAAGGTTTGTGAAATTATCCCAAGGCTACAGCTGTAAAATTTCATATTTATAATTTTCCATTGATTTTTGTCACAATACATTCAGTACCCATCAACAAGTTTGTTTAGCAAAAAATAAACATCTAACAGAGTATTTAAGAGATTATACCTGGAATCATCTTTAACCCTAACCCTGCCAGACGCAGCACAGTGCATCTGTGGTGACAGCTTGACCTTGCTGCACTCTGCACACAAGTCAATGTGACAAAGTATGCAATCTGATGCATCTGGCAGGGTTTCTAGCCAAAATACTCTGGAGGGTTAGGGTTAAGATAAATGTTTGTACCATATCAAACGTGTAACATTTCTGGATCGACATTTGTCACATGCATGTAATGTCCATCCATGTTTGAACATAATTTATATAATATTAATTTATATTTTAATTTGTTAAAATACCCCAAAATTTATTATAATTTCAACTGGTTACAATCCTGACATTACAATCCTGACATTGTAAGAAATGTAAACTGACCAACATTTTGGAATGTTACTAAATTCCTCTTTCTTTTTTCCAGTCAATAATATAAAATTGTCCGTCCATGTTACAAACATAATGTCTTGAATCCAGAGTGTTGTCCTATTTTTTGTGTCGGTGTGATCACTACCAGCTCTGGAAAGCATCAGAAAAACATTTTCTGCAAAATACTTGATTTGATGTCCCTCTTCCATGTCTTACTCCCATTGCTATCTTTTGATGCTAAATTGTCCCAGTTGTGTAGACAGACCCACATGTTACAGGATTTATTGGCTGTGCATAAGCCAGTGCATATTACGTATCTTGTATGAATTAAAGATATTTGTTTGGGTAATCTTGGTAATTTTGAGCTCAGGAAAATGTTACTCCATCCAGTCCCATCCTGATTTTTTTTTGTAGGTAAAATTTCCTAAATTCTTTTCTTTGTCTCATTTTTAGGAAACGAAGAAATTCCACCACAGCAGATGGCACAGCGTAAGAGGAAGGCTGTGTGAGTATTTAATCTCCACATTTGTGAATCAATGCAGGAACGATTGGCTGAAATAGATTCTGAACATTTTGAATGTTATTTTAGGGCGATACGGAAACTGAAATATATTATGATTGCTTGTATCAGCTGTATTACAGTAATAACATTTCAATTATTTCAGTTAGAGATTGAAATTCAATTGATGTGGGTAAATGATTTCTTTCAAATATTGCTGATTTTTTTGCAGTGCACTACGATCTTGCAGTTTGAAAAAAAATGAGTAAGCCCGAAACCATGCACACATAACACGTTGCCTTGCATGTGAACAGACAAGGCGGTTGTCACACGGAACGAGGGACGTACATGTATAATTTGATAATAATCAAGTACTCCTGAAGGGGATGCGTGTCGTGACTGGCCAGTTGCTGGGCTAGATGGACTGGTCTGTATACCAGTCACGTACTTGAATGAATTTGGGGGTGGCGAGTTCATTAATGGCCCCAGTCTCATCTGAATTAATGCAGTCCATTGTAGGGTTTTCTGTCCACACAAAGGATGTATAGTGGCGAGGGGGAATTTGCAGTAATGGGATTGATGCTATTTCCCTCCCCTCCCTTTTTTTTTATTTGCCTGTGTGGTCTCAATTTTTGTGTGTGAATTTATTTCCCTTTATAAAAAGCTGTGTTATTTTCGAGCTTGAGAAGCCTGATAAAAAAAATGAGACTCTTGGAAAAATAAATTAAATTTTGCAGTTACCATGGTTTCACATACGTGTACAGTGTCTGTTTTCATCCTTTTTTAAATTTTTGTCTATTCTCTTTAGGTTTTGTTTACTTGTTTTTTTTTTTTTTTTTGCATCAATGCTGCATACAAAAGTAATCTAGCAATTAATCCTCAACATGTTATTATGTATGCATAATGGTAATTTATAAAAAAAAACGTGCTTTGGTACCATAAACAAAAATGTGTATATCAGTTGCATACAAAAATATACAGATTAAAAAATGCTAAAGTGTTAACAAAATTGAAAGGAAATTTCAGTGAATGTTGATTTTTCAGGGTTATTTTTTTTTTTGGGGGGGGGGGGGTGGTCAAACTCAAACTCAAAAAGTACCTTCACATGTGTCCTGCAAGAGGCTGCCTACATGTACACTCAAAGTATTTTTTTACCGTAAGCGATACATGCTGCTCAAGTGCTTAAATTGACCGGGGTACAACATGCTTTAGATACTGTGAACCTGTGCTATGCATAAATTCAGCAGCACAGGTTGAGCCTGCTGTGTACACAAATGGCTAGGGGCTTTGGTGTGTATTTTGTCATGGCATATAGCCAGCAGGTGTTTTTTTTGGTAGTTACATGTATTTCGGGTACATGTACATGTACATATACATGTAGGTGTATTGTACACATTAATGCATATGTGTGGCACACATGCACAGTCATACATGGTCAGGGTTAAGCAAAATCCAAAAACAAAATTTGCCATTTTTAACAAAAAGGAACGAGGAGGCTCTTATACATGCTTGCTTCTATTGTTAGGTCATTCTGGGCAATATTTCCCAAGATGGCCGACACCAGTTTTTTGTAAGATGGCTTTTTCACACAGTGTCCATAAAATTCCAGATTTAATTTGTTCCTTTGTTCCTTTTCCGGGCTTTTTGTTGATTGTCAGAATAAATTAACCCTCAAAGATTGACAATAAATTAACCCTCAGTGATCCGAAACTCCACAAATTCATGAAAATCAGAATAAGGTCACTCACATTGAGTATAATACTCCACAAATCATTAGAGTTCATCAAGAATTTAAAAGTCAATAAATTGTCTCATTTTGTTCGTTTCTGCAGCTCGGAGGATGGGGAAGATGAGGACACAAGCCCCAACAAGTTCTCAAGGTAAGCCCACAAAGCTTGACAAGGATACACTGTGCTGTTACAGCACCACGCTGCCTCAAATGGCAATTGACCTATCGCGGTCGAATCGCGTCAACGCAGTTTGTGAAATATTGTCCAATCACATCAATTATAATTGGAACGTGCAAAATCCGAGACAAACCACACAAAATTCCCATAGGGTTGTCTAAGGGGCGTGGTTAACTCGTAAACGGTGATAGGTCAATTCATTTTGGTATTCGGCCTTGCTTTCTTTCTCACCAACAGAGGGCAGTTGTGTGCTGATGTCTCCCCAAAGTCAAGTCGTTCTTTTTTTTCTTCAGAATTGCATGTGCTTTTTTATAACGGTTTAAAGTTTTACAGAAATCAAAATGTGAAAAATGCTACGAATAATTCTGAAACTGCTGAATACATCATAAACGAAAAAAATGATGTACATGTTATTTTTGTGTTTAAGTACATGTACTTTGTGGAGTCTTAGGAAGTTAAAGTGATGGGATATGCCCACCCACAAACGATGCCCCTTTCTGTGACGTCATCGGGGATACAAATTATTGCTTGCCATGTCTATGTACATGCAGACACATTTTGCGAGTGGCTTTGGACAACAAACATAAAGTATTTAATTCCTATGTATTCATGTCAGCACTAGAAAGCAGGAGGTCGTGGGTTCGAGTCCCACCCGAGTCATTTTTTCCAAATAAACTCTCGGGACAACACTGAGTACAAAATTATAAAATATGTTGGTGAAGGGCAAAACCAATATTGAATTTACATCACCCGATGCAAATTCCATCTTATGAATAGTATTCATCTCTGTTTCAGAACAACTTATAGCATTTTTGCTGTTTAGATTTCTATGAACTTTTTAGATTTTTTTGAAGAAGTATGTAGGGAGTCATACAAAAACAGTGGACTTTTCGGAGCAGTATCGTTTTCAGTTGGGTAAGATTAAAAACAGGAATTTATAAAACATCAAGCAGAATAAGCAATGTCACTGCCAAAGTACCTTCAGGCAAAAAAAAATGAAGCAAAAAGCCACTTGCCACACATTTACACAAATTGCATGCATTTACGTACATTTGAACATCTTTATTTCTTGTATTCTTTCAAAACGCTCTATGTACATGTATGTCACAAGCTCTACTTTTGGGCTTTTTTTCCCCAAAATATTATATGTAACTTCTAACAGATTTTTCATTTAGATCTCTTTTAGTTGCATGAAAAAAGCATGTCCATTTTTTTTCTTCCTTTTTTTTTTTTAAAACATGATTATGCTGCATGTTCCAATCCTGAAGCAGCAGGGACATTTGGACAAAAAAATCTCCCGTCTTTCTCTCCCCACAGAAATGACGACGACAAACCCGACAAAGAGAGGTTTGCAAGGTAAATATCTTGACAAGCACGGGCCGAGATACTCTCAATTTTTTCTTCATTTGGATTCCTAATGCTGTGCCAAGCAAGTGTAATTTTGTGCAGGCTTGCCCACAACTATACTACAGCTTACATTGGGACCAAGCATGAAACAAGGAAAAGAACATTGGGCTGTGTACATGTTTAGAATTGTCTTCAGGGTTCGCACTTAACTTCATTTTGATTGTTTATCCGGCTAGCAGAGTGACTTTTTTCTGATGACACCAGCTGTTTGCTCAGCAAACTGGTTTTAGTACAACCTACATGTACATGCATTAGAAGTTTATTACACTTTACTATGTGTACTTTATTCCATGATTGGTATTGGTTAATTTGCTTTCGCTGGCAAAAAGTTGCCATGGCAACCTTAAAATGCACGAAAATGGCACGTCTCTCTTTTTTGGACCATTAAAACTGACACACGCATGTAGCATAAATGGTGGGTTCAGGGTTTGTTTTCATTCGGGAAAACAGAAGAATGTTCCAAACGAATAAATAAAAGATAAGTAAAGATTTTTAGAAGTTCTGAATGAGGTTGGGGAAAACTACTTAAAAGGTTTGGCAAAATGCCGTAAAAGAGTTTGGTAAAATTGACAAAAAGAGTTTGGAAAGTGAAATGAAATATCCTTGAGATGCCTGCAAATTTTGCTATTCTCTCTTGTGACAGTAAAAACAAGAATATAATTTTCGGTGTCACCATTTCCTATACCTCACCATATGAAGTCCCGAAGAATCTTGGACTTTAATGGTGTAAAAAGTGTTCAAACCCAACTTTTTCTTCTTCTGATACCTGTACAAGCCGGCCACGGAACTTAATACATGTACATCGTCCTGTCATATTCAAGTCTGCATCCATTTTTTTACTGTACGTTGCACATTGAGACACTGCTCCTTATAGGAGAAAACTCATCATTTTGTTTGCATGGAAGAACAAATTTTGAAAATTGTGCATTTTTTGTTTGTTTTTGTTTCTGTGTGATAGTTTTTCATTTCTCCGAATGCTGCATTTTAGGATAGCATTGCAGGGTTGCTTTTAATTTTATTTCCGATTTCCTTCGTTTCACATCCCGCATGTTTTTTAGCAGTCTGGTTTATTTTTGGACATGCATTGCTGTTGTTTTGATTGTGTGACTGAGCGGCAATCATGGTTTTAATGTCTGGGTTAACAACTTTAACTTAAAAATTGTGTTAATTCTTTTTCAGTTTGGAATATGTTCAGGGATATATGATCTGCAGCTTGATAAATATTCGTATTATATATTTATATATTTTCTGGTATTTATACTCTGCTGTCAATATTTCTTGTTTGTTAAATAAAACCATTGATATGATATTACACTCGGCTGCCTTAATTTTAATATTTCACGCTCATTATTGGTAATGCATCATGAAGGCAGATTTAGTAAACCAGTGTTGTAGTCAAGTGCTGTTTTCAATGAGTACAGTATGAGTACAGAAATATGTATTTGATAATAAGACTGAGTATACATGTAGACCATATCAAATATGACGTCATGGCAGCCATGTTGTGTGACACACTCGAGTCATACAGTAATACATGCCGATGTTATCATATGCCTGTCCCACAATATGGTGGCCTGTTGTTGCTATGGCAATGTAGGTAAAGGTAAGTGTGAGTTACAATGAATATGAAAACCTGTGAATGTATGAAATACACTTACGAGTACAAGTACACTTGTCGGAATCAGTTTACCAAAAAGACATGACTGTATTACAGTATTCCACAGATTTCTAGCATGGTCTGTCACTGCATGTAGTGTAGGAGTCCTGGAAAATGCACCCTGTACCAGCTATAAACAACCGCATCAAATTTGTTGGAATTCCGTATCCGGTTCATTTTCTCTAATTCTCTAGATTGTTATAAAACAACACAGGCAATTATCATGATGTTGTTTTCAAGATTCACTCGGGTTCATGGGATTGTGAGCACAGGGGTATTTGCTTTTATAGCAGATAAACAGTGTGAGTCAAAAATAACCCAAATAATTGATTTCCCCATATTTAATCAGCCAATTAGTCCCCCAAAACAAACTTGTGTTGCCCTTAAATGGGAAAAATCGGAAGGGTCGGTGGGTCGATTTTCTAAATGTATTATTTTTGTTGATCCATGAAAACAACAAAACAATGCTACATGTACATGTACATGTCGTGTAACTCGGAAGTTGGGAGGCAAAAAGTAAGCTTATTTAAAAGTGAGATGGCAAAATGCATGATTGTGTCGTCGTAGCTGTATTTAACCCCTTAAGTACGGTCATTTACAGGAGGCGGAGGGATGTCGCGCCGGCTCTGGCAGCCAAGCGAAACGGACACAGTGTGCTTGTGCAGGCAAGCGTAACATACACAATAATGGATTGAAACTGCACAAATAGCGGCAAATGGCGTCATCCGGTCTGGTGCCACTATTTTTTTGTGCCATTTTGCGTCATCCGTACGCAAAGGGTTAAAGACAATGATTTTAATAAAACTTGTTCATTTTGTGAAGGAAAAGGTGAGATTTTAAAAATTCCTTTAAAAAGAAAAAAAGAAAAAGGAAAAAAAAGCGCCACCCGACTTCTGTGACTTTTAGGGTGGGTCGTGGAGGGCAACATAACTATTTTTTTTTTGCCTTAATAAGCTTTCCTGTTGCAAGTTATTGACTAAAGCCGTGTCCGCACTGTACTTTTTTTTGGAAGGTTTTACCGAGACGATGGTAAAATGAAAAATGGTCAAATGTGACTACTTTCCGCACTTGCACTTTCGACACGGGAAAATTTGACCGAGACCGTGGTAGAAGTAACCGAGCTGTCAATATAACGACTTATTAGGGCGCTTTGCGTGACCGTTCCACATTGACGCGATTGACCCAAATCACGCGTGCCTTTTCATTTTTCCGGCCGATGTGTACACGTAGGCCTACGTCTTTAGCACAAATCAAACTTCCGACTGTATCAATAATAAAATCTGCCATGATTGCGACCAAAAGAGGAACAACGCACTGGAATTTGGAAACTTGCCACATGCACCGCACCGCGGTGAAACAATGCAAAGCGCATGCGTGGTGTCCCTGTGAAGCATGACCTTGCGCTCGGGCCGGATGTGCGCTTTCCTGAGCCGCTTTTACCGACTCGCACTGTCCGCACTGGACTTATCGTTTTGGGAAAAGTTACCTGGTCAGTTTTCCTGGGCAGCAGTTGGCCGGTAGAAGTAACTGCTGGACACGGGAAAAGTAACTACGAGGAAAACGTCCTAAGCTGTCTGCACTGGACTTAAAATGGGAAAAGTACCCATCGTCTCGGTAAGTTTTACCCAAAAAAAGTCCAGTGCGGACAGGGCTTAAGACCCTGTTTTAGGATTTTTTCTACAACATTACTGTAACATGTATGGCTTGTCATTTTCAGCAAAGCATGAAAATTACTTCCGTATAATTTACTATCAAACAAACCACAAGGGAAACTGACTAGGTAATTTTGAATTTTAAAAGTCAACAAAGAAAACTGGCAGGAGAGGGATTTGAACCTATGACCTCTGGGCTATCTTGCCCTATGTTGGCAAGATAGCTCAAGATAGCTCAAGATAGCTCAAGATAGCTCAAGATAGCTCAAGATAGCTCAAGATAACTCAGTCGGTAGAGCACCGATGCGGTATTCCGGAGTTCGCAGGTTCAAATCCCACTCCTGCAAGTTTTCTTTGTTCACTTCGAAAATCCATATAATTTAGTTTCACTTCATATCTCTATTCTTTCCCAATAAGCCATTTGCGAGTTAAATTTGAATAACATCTGGTACACTGACTTGCTCCAAATGCTTGGCACATTTTAACTTTGAATTCTCCAGACGAAAGACACTGTGGGCAAGCTCTTGCGTACTTTACGTAAGAGACGCTTAGCACCAATACATTGTTCACAATGGGTGAGAATGGCACAAAGACACAAGACCATTCCGGAGCTGGGGGTTGCTAGCATAAGGCTTGCCCCGAATCACGTGATATAGTAACAGTCTCTTTGGTCGGGAGAATTCAAAGTTAAAATGTGCAAAGCATTTCGAGCACGTCAGTGTACCAGATGTTATTCAAATTTAACTCGCAAGTGGCCTATTGTCGAGGTTAAGCCAACATGCTTAAAAATATCCAAATTTAAAGCAGTGCCTTTGTTTTCTGTCTGCATGGCTACCATGGAGACGGTTACAGGTCTGTGTTTTAGTTAGCTTTGCGAATACATGAATACTCCTAAAAATGCCTCACAATGGTAGAACTGGACAAAATCTAGAAACACTTCCCACCTTCAAAAAGTAAGTAATTCGCCAACAACTTGGATGAATCAGATCATGACGGTTTTGGTATTTAAAATACCTATGATGTGTGCTTTCACGTCAGCACTCTTAAAACTGTATATATGCAAAATGTTCTTAATATACATTGTGTACTGGGGAACATTAGGGTTTGGTTATTTTTGACCTACCGTGTAGCAAAAATCTGGTGATCTGTCAGAAGTGTACATGTAGATCAAAGGACATTTTAGCTGACAGCTGTTTTTTGCATTATAGATTTTGCTGTATTGTACAAATTTTGTCCTTTTTGATCCTTTGTCGTTGCCACTGGTTGTTAATCCTGTGAGGGGGAGTTAACATATACATGTACCCCTATTAAAAAATGGAACCATCTAATTTTGTTTTTACGATCGAGGCCTGAAAGCCCCCCCCCCCCCCCCCCCCCTCATTTTTCCCCTTACCTGTATGACTCAAAAGGTTTCTGTAGTCTCATGAGAAATTCTAGATCTACCCCCCCCCCTCCACTAAACAATTTCCTTGATCTGTGCCCCCTCCACTGAACGAGTTCCTTTACAGTTCTGCCTCTGGTGATCAATTTCCGAAATGAGACTTTATAAATATGGGCCATTCTCTGTGATCCCAATACAGGGAGAACCACAGTGAGATTGAGCGACGGCGGCGTAACAAGATGACGGCCTACATCACGGAGCTGTCGGACATGGTGCCCACCTGCAGCGCACTCGCTCGGAAGCCAGACAAGCTTACCATACTGCGCATGGCCGTGTCCCACATGAAATCGTTGCGAGGTAAGACCTGGTGATCCGACAACACCATTTTTTGGTGGTGGGTGGTATGAGAAAAGGACAGTGTTTCTGGACGATTGACATGTGTTTGGAGAGATATTTGTGGCAAAATGAAACTTGAGTGGAGGGCTGCCACTAGCCAAATTAAAGTTGGTATTGGTTTGGGGTCAAAAGGTCAAATGTTAAAACTCAAAACTCATGGAGGCCGTATTCCAAACAAAGAGTGGAGGGATTTCAACAACTTAAGTGTTATTTTTATTATTTCCTTGGACTTTGACTTGGAACAATGTCCAAAAATATCATCAGTTGGAGTGCCCGAAACCAGCTCGATATACGATGTATCAAATATTGTTTTATTGAAAATGACATCTTATTTGTTTGGCTTTTATCGGGGGATGATGTACACATTAGAAGAGACATTTTGGCTCTTTTTGCCCTTGGTCGAGTGGTTAAGACGTCTGCACTAGTAAGCAAGAGGTCGTGGGTTCGAGTCCTACCCAATTAAGCCTGTGATTTTAGTTTGCCACAAGCTCTCTGAAAGCTCTGAGCAATACAGTGCTTCATACACTAAGTCGGGAAAGGGCAAAAATCTCTCTTCTAATTTCTATCATCCCGACGCAAATTCAGTCTTCTCTCTGATTACGTCAACGAGGTACCCACTGCTAAATTTGATTCGAATAGGGCCAGCTGACCCCAGCTGAGTGGTTGAGTGGTTAAGACGTCTGCACCAGTAAGCAGAACATTGTGGGTTCGAGTCACACCCTAGTAAGCCTGTGAATATTTTCCCACAGATAAGGGCCAAAATGCCTCTTGCAATAAGCTTTTTATCCCAAATGACCCGCGTGACCTAACGCGCGCGTGTGAACGCAAAAGGTGGTCGCACAACGTGCACGTGTTAAATTCAGTCAGAATGGGCGTTCGCGTAACATGGCGTGACATTACGTCGGCAATTTTATCCCGAATAACCTTTGACCCAAATAACCTTTGACCTTTGAGATACCGAACTTGCTTATTTGATTTTTGTATATTACTCCAGGGACAGGCAACACCAGCACAGCTGGAACCTATAAGCCGTCGTTTCTCACAGACCAGGAACTGAAGCATCTCATCCTTGAGGTAAGGTCCTCATTAGGATTGGTGTCTCACGGCTTAGCCAAAACGGAAAACACCAGGGAAGAAGTTAACCTGTAACTCAGAGAGTTCAAACTGGAAAACATTGTGATGAGGTTAGGGAAGTGGGCGTGGAAATAGAATGGGGTCCGTGTTCTCGCGATAGGAATTACAATATTTGGTGATTATATGACTACTCAAATGCTAAGACTGATCGTTTCGATTTCGTCCAAGATTCTTTGAATGTTTTGTTTAAATTGGATACCTGATTAAAAGAAGGGCCCAAGTCTACTTGAAAAGATTTTGAGAAAATTAAAATAAAGTCACACACACATGATAGCCCATGGTGTTAGCAGTAACTTCCTGTGTCTAACTCAGTTTGGCTAAAAATGGTGGACTTGGGCCCTTCTTTCAATCAGGTATTATTTTTTTAAATTGTCTTGAGATAATTGTGCTGTCTACTTCCCCAAATGCATTGTTTTTCCTGTTATTTCTCACATACTGATGCCACTGTGTGTAACAGTTAGAAATGGGGCTCATGGTTACCATTGAGATAAAGATGACTTTTACCATAACCCCATGTAAGGGAAGTCATCCATAAACAAACAGGCGGTATTGATAGCGGTACTACTGTTTATTCAGTGCTTTGCATCAGGCTTTTGAATGGAACAGTAGAATAAACACGAGGGCCAAAATTAAGTGGAGATCTTATTAACTCTTTGTAATTAATGAGTTGTTCTATGACAAAACCACCTTGACGTAGTCAAAAATCAAGAATAAGTTCATTATTAGAGCCATCTGGTGAGGTGTAACATTACCTAAAAAAACAGTAGTTCTGCTTATATTACCACTAGTTCAATAAAGATGTCCTCCCTAAACAAAGTCTGATGTTCTAGTACCAGAGACTCATTACAAGATACATATATGTACATGTACATGGTTGATAATCAGCAACCATGGTGTGATGCACCTTGCACCTGTGCAACAGCTTCCAGACTCGGGATCAAATGAGGTCAAATGCCACAGGGGAACTTCAAGTTCCTGGGCTGCCTGCTGAACATTGTGATACTTGTGGCAAGTGATTACCACCAGCAATGCCACCAACCCTGGCCGACTGACAGTTGGCAATGCTGGCCCAAATTTTGTCCAGCATTATTAAAGGTAATATACAACATTTGCAAACATAAAAAAACAAAACTACCAAATTTTTATGGAATACCTTACTTGACTGTAAGTAAATAATAGTGTCAAGCATCCTGAGAAATCATGGAACCTGGTGTGCTGTCATTTTCAAGAAAAGTGGAATTTTCATATTCTAGAGATGGTCGACCAACCATTGTTGGAAAAAAACTTACTTTTATTGTGTCGCCTATTGGACAATTGGAACCAAATGTGGGTTATACATGTGACATGGGAACCTTCATATGTTAATGAGGTCAAAGGTCACATCACATACCAAGGTCAAATGCCATCTGAGGTCAAGTTGTAAAATGGGCTGAACATGTAAAATTGGTCTCATTTGAAGTTCAAGTCAAATTGCAATCAAACTTGAGCCATAGGTGCAACATGGAAACATTTATATGATGTTGATGTTACAGGTCACATTAAGGTCAAAGGTCATTGGAGTCAAGTGGTCAAGGCTGAAAATGTAAAATTGGTCTCATTTGAAAAGTTGAAGTCCAATTGCAATTAAACTTGTGTCATAGGTGCATTGTGTTAAACAGTTAACTGTCATAAGATGGTCGTTAAAGGTCGCATACTGAAGTCAAAGGGCATTTGAGGTCAAGTTATAAAATAGGCTTCGAATGTAAAATTGTTCTCATTTGCAAAGTTGCAAATGCGATGCAGTGACCAAAAAAAAGGCGACAACTTTAGTCCATATTTTGTTTGGTAGTTGGTTACACATCAATGAATGGGTGCAAACCAGCTAGTTCTGATCATTCCCTAAAGTCTCTAAATTGCTCCATTTTGTCTGCGGTATGGTCAGGAAACCAGACTACTCTGTTTTCCCAGCATATGCACACAAAACTTTAAACAAGTTGAAGTATTTGCTATAAAATACTAATATCCATTCATTTCTGAAAAAGCAAATGTTGTATGTACCTTCAACTGTAGTTCTTATGCAAATGTGCTGTGTATTGAAGGCCTGCCCACTACTGTTGCTATAGCAACTGTGATAGAAACTTTCCAATAGTGTTGAATGTTTGTTAGGAATTCATGCCTTTATTCCCGTATGATCTGCATCCTATATTATCTCCTCTATTCCAATAGGCCGCTGATGGCTTCCTCTTTGTAGTGTCTTGTGAAAGTGGTCGGGTTATCTACACGTCAGACTCGGTCCTTCCAGTGCTGAACCATACGCAGGTAAATCAAGTCATTAGTCATGTCTGTGGGATGCGTGCTCAATCCCGAGCCAAATTGGGTTGTGTTGTGTTGTGTTGTGTAGTTCATGCGTCCCTTTTTCAGGGCAAGTGTTACATTCTTCCAAATATGTTTGTATTGGAATACCTTATTTAGTTGGCAACTTAAGAAAGTAGACAGCCGTGATAAGGAGGGAAGGGCTTTAGCCCCAGAGATTGTCCATGCTCCCCTCCCCCAAAAAAGAGATACAGAATGTTGTCATGATATTGTATACATGTACATTTAATAATGAGCTTAACTCTCTATTTAGAATTTGTTTGACCTTACCTTTTAATGTAAAATCCTTGTAGAATTTTTGTAACAATGGGATTGAGGTTTTTAGTCAATTTTTTTTCCAATGAATGTAAAGCGCCTTGAGCGTCTTTTTGACAGATTTGGTGCTATATGAGATTATTATTATTATTTAACATTAGTATTGTAGAAAGAAACAAATAAACAAATAAAACAATATATGAAAATCAAATTGAGATTTTATAAATTTGCTTATTTGAAGGCTTTTTCCTAACACATTCCTGAAAATTTCCGAAACTTGTCACTCCAACACTAGTTACTAAGAAGGTTCGAAAATGCTTAACCTCTTGTGTCCGGCTATTATTGACCGGAGTGCTGGTGTGCCAAGAATGGTCTGTGCAGCCAAGGCTAAATGCAAACAATAGGAACCACACTGAATAGAGGGGGTCCTATTCATCGTCTTTAGAGCCCTCCTTTTGTGTGAATGAGAGCTTTGTTTGAAGAAGCTCCATCTGTTCATTACACTCCCATTCAAGAACCAATATAATTAAAACACAAATGGATTGAGTACATGCAGGAATGTGCATATAGACATCAAACGGCCAAGTGGTCTTTTTTCAAACCATGGCTATGGCCATCGTCAATATTTAAGTACTGACCCTGTCATTGCAAAGTGGCCAACTGCAATTCTGCATTTTAGCAGGTGTGATGTGTGTCAGACTACATTGTGTACTTTGCTCTTTTCTTTGTTGTAAAGACTGATTGGGTTGGGACGTCCATCTTTGATCTGATCCATCCTGATGATGCAGATAAAGTTAGGGAGCAGTTATCCACAACAGAGTCGCCAACCAGCGGTAGGATTCTGGACCTGAAAAGTGAGTCAGTTGAGGGGGGGGGGGGGGGGGGGGGTCGACAGAGCAGGTGTAATGCTCCATTAATTGCTAACAGAAAATGCACTTTACCATACTTGGTGCTTTCAGGCACCAGGAGCAAATGTGACCCTCTGCAGCACAATGAGGAATGTTACCCAAACCAGTTTTCAAGTAATCATTGCCTGATGTTAAAAGAAAAATCATTTAGATTTGGGTTTGTTTGGAAAGCAAACAGACAGATTCAGCAATCCTTCCTGAAGCAATTTTTGGAAACATTTGGCATTTATTTAAATAAAATATTATTTCAAAGTGAACAAAGAAACTGGCACGAGCGGGATTCGAACCTGCGACCTCCGGGTTACCGTACCGGCGCTCTACCAACTGAGCTATCTTGCCCTATGTTGGCGGTCTCCCAAATTGTCAGTATCTTTGTTCGGGTGGGCGCTAGTCAGAAGTCATAAACCCAGAATGCCGTATAGCCAGGGATCACACCCAATTTTACGATACAACCTGGGAAACGACATTGTGGGGATCCACTCAATGAGGATACGACTTTTTACTTATATTCGTCAAACAATCCACAAGGGAAACTGACTAGGTAAATTTGAATATAATTTCAAAGTGAACAAAGAAACTGGCACGAGCGGGATTCGAACCTGCGACCTCCGGGTTACCGTACCGGCGCAATTTTACGATATGACTTCTGACTAGCGCCCACCCGAACAAAGATACTGACAATTTGGGAGACCGCCAACATAGGGCAAGATAGCTCAGTTGGTAGAGCGCCGGTACGGTAACCCGGAGGTCGCAGGTTCGAATCCCGCTCGTGCCAGTTTCTTTGTTCACTTTGAAATTATATTCAAATTTACCTAGTCAGTTTCCCTTGTGGATTGTTTGACGAATATAAGTAAAAAGTCGTATCCTCATTGAGTGGATCCCCACAATGTCGTTTCCCAGGTTGTATCGTAAAATTGGGTGTGATCCCTGGCTATACGGCATTCTGGGTTTATGACTTCTGACTAGCGCCCACCCGAACAAAGATACTGACAATTTGGGAGACCGCCAACATAGGGCAAGATAGCTCAGTTGGTAGAGCGCCGGTACGGTAACCCGGAGGTCGCAGGTTCGAATCCCGCTCGTGCCAGTTTCTTTGTTCACTTTGAAATTATATTCAAATTTACCTAGTCAGTTTCCCTTGTGGATTGTTTGACGAATATAAGTAAAAAGTCGTATCCTCATTGAGTGGATCCCCACAATGTCGTTTCCCAGGTTGTATCGTAAAATTGGGTGTGATCCCTGGCTATACGGCATTCTGGGTTTATGACTTCTGACTAGCGCCCACCCGAACAAAGATACTGACAATTTGGGAGACCGCCAACATAGGGCAAGATAGCTCAGTTGGTAGAGCGCCGGTACGGTAACCCGGAGGTCGCAGGTTCGAATCCCGCTCGTGCCAGTTTCTTTGTTCACTTTGAAATTATATTCAAATTTACCTAGTCAGTTTCCCTTGTGGATTGTTTGACGAATATAAGTAAAAAGTCGTATCCTCATTGAGTGGATCCCCACAATGTCGTTTCCCAGGTTGTATCGTAAAATTGGGTGTGATCCCTGGCTATACGGCATTCTGGGTTTATGACTTCTGACTAGCGCCCACCCGAACAAAGATACTGACAATTTGGGAGACCGCCAACATAGGGCAAGATAGCTCAGTTGGTAGAGCGCCGGTACGGTAACCCGGAGGTCGCAGGTTCGAATCCCGCTCGTGCCAGTTTCTTTGTTCACTTTGAAATTATATTCAAATTTACCTAGTCAGTTTCCCTTGTGGATTGTTTGACGAATATAAGTAAAAAGTCGTATCCTCATTGAGTGGATCCCCACAATGTCGTTTCCCAGGTTGTATCGTAAAATTGGGTGTGATCCCTGGCTATACGGCATTCTGGGTTTATGACTTCTGACTAGCGCCCACCCGAACAAAGATACTGACAATTTGGGAGACCGCCAACATAGGGCAAGATAGCTCAGTTGGTAGAGCGCCGGTACGGTAACCCGGAGGTCGCAGGTTCGAATCCCGCTCGTGCCAGTTTCCTGGTTCACTTTGAAATTATATTCAAATTTACCTAGTCAGTTTCCCTTGTGGATTGTTTGACGAATATAAGTAAAAAGTCGTATCCTCATTGAGTGGATCCCCACAATGTCGTTTCCCAGGTTGTATCGTAAAATTGGGTGTGATCCCTGGCTATACGGCATTCTGGGTTTATGACTTCTGACTAGCGCCCACCCGAACAAAGATACTGACAATTTGGGAGACCGCCAACATAGGGCAAGATAGCTCAGTTGGTAGAGCGCCGGTACGGTAACCCGGAGGTCGCAGGTTCGAATCCCGCTCGTGCCAGTTTCTTTGTTCACTTTGAAATTATATTCAAATTTACCTAGTCAGTTTCCCTTGTGGATTGTTTGATAAATAAAATATTATTTGGTTTGGTTTGACTAAAATTTCCGTGATTTCAACTATGTAGACAACTTGCCCTTCCTGTGGACTAGGAACATATTAACCCTAACTACCCCAAGCCTTTCAAACTCCAACAGCAGGTTGTGTTGAAAGTAGATGGGTTCAGGACTGTGCCTTGGCATCATTACTTTACATGGAGCTACATGTATGATGCCCCAATTTGTCTAAGTCCAAAGAATGTGCCATAGGTTTACTGCACAGTTTTGGATTTTGACAGGTTGAGGACACTTCCTAGTAAAAATACCTATGGGGTTAGGGTTAATTGTTAGTCTAGCAAGACATTCTTTGTCATCAAACAATGAATTTGAGACTCTGCAGTTCATGTTTTCTGTCATCAGATTGGTTTGATTGTGCCTATTATGGCACAGTTTGTCTTCTTTCGTACAGCATTTGAATTCAACTTGATCTTTCCTTTCCCTCCCCTTTTTTTCAGCCGGAACAGTCAAGAAAGAAGGCCACCAGTGTAAGTACACACCTTCAGGTTTCAGAGAACATTTTAGTCCATTAAAACCCCAGTCGATGTTTTCTGTGTGGAATAATTGGGTTGCAAATCCAACCAACGACTATGATAAAGAATTTGTCATACAGATTGACATGAATACCCACTTCCCTGCGGTTGGAATTCTTCAAGATTTCCATCAGCTATTTTGTTTTACTTGAAACTGCCCCATTTCCTCCTCCCTCGCTTATCTATGCTGCATATGTACGGCTTAGTCACACCGTACACAAACGGACTCTCAGAAAAGACTTTTTGTTAATGCTGCTTTCTTGCACAGTACACAAACGAACTTTAAAAAATAGACTTTGTGATGCTTTTTCATGTTGTACACAAACAGACTCTCAAAACAAGACTCGTGTGATGCTTTGTTTTATGGAAGTTGCCCAATACAAGGTTGAAAGCCACTCTAGGTAAATGGCTACAACACATTTTAGGTTGCTAGCACTACCACCCTTATGGTTTTCCTGGGTCCAGATCTAATTAATTTAAAGGATAAATCTTCAATTTTCATACCTCTAGACCCAGGCTGGGTAACTTCCACCATTGTCGAGACCAACTCACATCCCCCTTTCTCACATTGTACAAAAACGGACATTCAAGAAAGACTAATTGTGAGCTACTTTGTCCCGCTGTACACAAACGGACTCTCTCAAAAAACACTTGTTTTGTCTTCCTTCTCAGCATCCATGCGGTTCTGCATGGGCTCCCGCCGTGGTTTCATCTGTCGCATGAAGTATGGCAATGCCCAGATGGACCCCATGACGATGGGCCGCTTTTGCCACGTTCGCAACCGCAACAGCATCGGCTCCCCGAAGGATGGAGAGCAGTGCGCCGTGGTGCACTGCACAGGATACATCAAGAACTGGCCCCCTCCGGCAGGTGTGTTTCAGAGTCGTCAAATTTTGAGTCTTTAGTTAAAGTCCCCAGTGTCAAGTCCGCATCCGGAGTGATGCTGGTTGAACCCAAGTTAAAGCAGAGCCGTTAAACGTAATATACATTTGCAAACATTAACCCTAACCTACCTGAATCCATCAAAATCCATACCCCTGTTTTGGAGGATTTCGGCGGATTCAGGATACCTCCATATTGAAAACTGGGGGAATTTTGATGGATTGAGGATTGTGAGGCTAGCGTTACTGCAGGATTTTGATGGATTCAGGATACCTCCATATTGAGCAGTCACCAAAACCAACTTTTTGTGCATGACAAAATAGGTGGATTTTGGCGGATTCAGGATACTTTCTAGTAAAGTTACCCAAGAGTAAATTATTACGAGATGCCTTACTTGGCCATAAGTAATAATAGCCTCAAGCATCCTGTGAAATCATGGCACCTGGCGTGTTGTCATTTTCAAGAAAAGTGGAATTTTTCTGTCAATTTCCAGGGATGGTCAGCTAACCATCGCGGGGAATACTCCAATTCCCCGACCTGATAATTCCCCGACGCCTATAAATTGTTTTGTCTGAAGTAGGGCCAGACAACCAGATTACAAGTACAAGAACAACATTTTTTTCTCTCTTTGTTTTCTTGGCATCTTTGGACATGAAATACTACCTGTAAGGTTGAGTCCAAGCCCAACTCACAAGGCATTTAATAGTCATTCAGAATTATCAATGTTTTGCAAGTTCAGCATTTAAAAATTTTGCGGACCCACCCATCCGCTCCAATTGTTGATGTGACATATATTGACTGGCTATTCAGCCAGTGCACATGCATTCAACTCTGCACAAACGGCCACGTTTTGTCCATTGGCACAACTGATAATTTGCGCAGTGCCGTGTCGTAAACCAACTTTCTCGCTCATTCTCGGTCAGGAATCAAGAATTGCACTCGTTCCTGCACAATAGGGCAAGGGCTTGCTACACCAGCAAGTGAACGTTGAATTCAACACCTGTCAAGTGTTCATTTTAAATTTTTTATTGAAGCTTCTGTCGTCATGGAACAGCCCGAGGCAGATTCCGAGAGCCATGGCAACAACCACTACTGCCTGGTAGCCATTGGTCGGCTCCAGACCACCAGCACTCCAAATTGCTCCGACATCGGAGGGGCAGGCACTCCCAATGAGTTCATCTCCAGACACCAGCCAGACGGCAAGTTCACCTTTGTTGATCAGAGGTAAGTTGTCTTTAAACTTACTTTCATAAATCGGGGGCAGATTTGTAAAATTTTTGGGGCGTAGGGGAGTCAGATGTTTTAGTTTTACCTGTAAAAGCCAAAAAATGTTTGGTAAACAGTGAAGAGAGAAAAATAAATTGAAAGGAAAAGGAAGGGGCAACTGTAAACCGAATGAAATTTTATTGCCAAATCTTTGGTCATCAAGCTCCAACCAGGATTCTGGTTGCTGAAATCCCAACTTCTGTCTCAAGAATTCTGTATTTTTTCATTGGTTTTCATCACATGTTCCGTGAAGGCACCGAGTGATAAGTTATGAGTATCCCTTGCCAATGATCTTACAATCTGGTCGGGTAAATTACATGTTGTAACAGGCACCTGCAGATTTACAGAAGGTTAATTCACAGATGTAACACACCATGTTTTCTTAAGTAGGCGATCATCCCAAGGACTAATAACATATAAATTGTGGGGTATTCTCCTTGCAGAAACACTGAATTAGAAACACTGAAATCTGAATTGTTTTAAGAGGGTTACTGAATGTCCCATACATAATACTAACATACGTGAATTTTTGGACTTGCCCAAAAACTTCACAACAGAAACATTTCAAAACGGCTTTATTTCACTTTTATTAGCTTTCTTGAGGTGATGATGGACTCAAAAAGCAGGCCGTTTTTTGCTTTAGGTAAATCTGTTTGTATCAACCTACACCGCATAATGCCTTCCTATTACGTCCAAGAAGGCTAATTCTCCAATTACAATTTTTCCTCTTTGTAGGATTTTCTGTTGCCTTCATTAAATAGATTTTTAATGGCAAGATTCTTATTTTTTAATTTGTGGTTGCCAGGGTAACGGGAGTCCTTGGATACCAGCCTCAGGAGCTGTTGGGCAAGTCCAGCTATGATTATTACCATCCGGAGGACCAGGGACACCTCAAAGACAGTTTTGAACAAGGTATCTGATTCCTGTGCAAAATCAATGGTGTCCATGTTGTTATGCCAGATATTTCCTGTGGCAACCGGAAAACAACTGGAAAACAACCGGAATCGTCTTTGTAAATAGCATTGACTTCCAGGTACAAAATATGTGGGGAAAACATGGAAAACAGTGTGTGCGTAGTCCATTTGTTTGCACCGCACTCCCCAGTCCAAATGAACTCACATGTACAGAGGATAAAGAGGATGGGCAGAGTAAACTGTCTGAAACGTTGAGTTTCCCGGTTCTTTTCAGAACCATACAAACTCACCAAAGCGAGATTTCCCACATGGTGCTATCTTTATCTTAATGCCGCCTTCATGAATAAAGAGGATTGCTCTTTTGACACTAAATGTGACAATAGAACCCAACCACGTAATGTATGCACTGAAGAGATACACAGTACTTGAAATACAATAAATTAACAAAATGGACTAAGTTATTCATCGTGGTAAATAACAACGATAGCAATACTTAATATACTGTCTCACGATGTAGTCAATGATGTGGACCACGATGTTTTGACTGCACACTGCTAGTCTTTATCAGGCGATGGTGCAGACCCGTCAGTGTAGCCCTTATATCCGACTCCCGGGGATCCAATTTACAACTTAGATGGGGTTATTTTTGGTGTTTTTTTTTTTGGGGGGGGGGGGGGGGTGGGGGAGTTTGTGACATGCCATTTTCATTGAACAGGAGCAACTGCATTTGGAAATGTTCAATGTTACTCGTTTTTGCAAAATTGAATTTCCGATTTTCGCTTTATATATGGGAGAGTAACATTCTTTGTCATATATGCAAAGAAAGTTTTCAAGTATTGTCACTGTATTACCCAACCCTAATGTCGAGGAGACATTTTTTGCTTAGATGGTATTTTATGTTGGCAAACATGTTAATTATGACACCCCAGGCAATAAACGCCTGGTACATTCGGGGGGGGGGGGGGGGGGGGGGAGTCAAAGGTCAAAGTTACAATGGCTAAAACAGTAGGAACTTGTCTGCGCGATAACTTGAGAAATACTTAAATACCAACGTCAAATGTGGTTTGTGGATGGGTCTTGCATTTGGGGCCGACAGGTCACAAGTCATTACATACAATAGTCATAGGATTTACACAGGCCATTTGTGTTCGTCAACACTCCTGACTTGTTTGTCCTTTGTTTTCTTCATGCTAGCCGTGAAGTTAAAGGGGCAGGTGCTGTCCTTGATGTACCGCTTCCAAGCCAAGAACAGGGACTGGGTCTGGATTCGAACCAGCTGCTTCAGCTTCCAGAATCCCTACACGGACGAGGTGGAGTACATCATCTGCACAAACGCGTCCGCCAAGTGAGTGTCAATTAACCCCTTGTGTCCGCCTGTCATTGATGGGGGACTGGTATACCAAGAATGGGCTGTGCAGCCAAGCATAAACATAGACAATAAGGACCACACGGCATGGAGTGGTACTGTTTATTGCACTTAGAGCCTCCCTTTCGTGTGAATGAAAGCATTGTTTGAAAAAGCTCCTTCTATTCATGACACTCCCATTCAAAAATAATATAGTTGAAACATGAATGGAATGAGTATGTGCAGGAATGTGCATATAGATGACAACCGGCCAGGTGGTCTTTCCAAACTGGGGCTATGGCCAGCGTTGGTATTCAAGACGTTAAAGGGTCGTAGAAATCAAAATAGAATAATGCTACATTCTAAAACAGTGATGAATACATAAGAAATTTATATTTTGATTTATTTTTGGTTTTTTTGTAAATTTATCGAGACTTGGGACAGAGCATCGTTTCCCTGGTTTTCTGGCTGTGACATCATTTTAACTTGGCTGAGCAGGCAAACTGCAATAATATGGTTTTGTGACAAAAAAAAAGCCATTCGAAAGTATTTGAAATTGATGACAGAAAGAATAATACAAAATTTGACCTTATCTTCTGATCTATCTATCGTTCACATTGCTATTTAGTAAAGAGAAACTGATGAGTCCGTGGCTAGACTAGTCAGTGATTGGTACCAAGACATTGCAGTGTGTAACCTCTTGAATAAGGACAATGGCCATAACTGTTTGGGAAAAAAAGACCACCTGGCCGGTTGTCATCTATACGTGCATTCCTGTGCGTACTCAATCCATTGTTTGCCTATTGTGTGTGTTACACTTGGCTGCACAGTCCTGGCTTGGCATACCAGCACCCCATCAATAACAACCAGACAGAAGGGATTAGAGATGATTTTAAAGTTGCATACTCTCTTGATAGTTTGCTTTCAGACTGGGTTGGAAATAATAAATGGAACCCACCTATTTGAAATTGGATAACTTTTTATTTGAGACTTATCAAATAGTCTGTATTGGTAATTATAGCAGAACATATTGGTCACGTAGGGAGGACATCTTTATGTCAAGTGGTATTATTAACGGTACCGCTATATTGTTAAACGTAGTGTACATGATTGGTCATTGTTGGAATTTTTAAAAATGGATGGATTTGGGGTTTAGTATTTTATAGGAAATATCGTTCCACTGACCTGTTCAAAGTTTTGCGTTGTTGGATGGCGGAAAAAACGAGAGAAAAACGGCATTCGTTTTCAACCGTCGTGCGGATGATAGCCTTTAGTCAAGGCGCGCGTGGCTACCTGAATGCGTGACACGCCCCGAATGCCAGCATGCCCCGGGCGCGCCACTCGTCCATGTAGCCACGCGCGCCTTGACTAAAGGCCACAGGGCAGTTTTCCAACGATTTTCAGCTGGAAATTGTTGGAAAACGATATAAATTTCCACTTTTCTTGACAACGACAGCACACCTGGTGCCATCATTTCACAGGATGATTGAGACTACTATTAACTTACAGTCTAGTAAGGTATTTCGTAATAATTCAGTAAAAACAAATTGAAGGATTACCAATCGTGTACACTACTTTTAAGGCACATTGGTAATGCCTGACAGGTTGCTCTGATAATCACCTCATTCTTGTGACTACACACAGGTGGTTTCATAATGGAATAATTCATTACTGTCAAAGAGTTTAGCTCACTGCCTAATTTGTAACTTCATATTTATTCTACCACTGCAAAAGTTTGAATTGTCATTTCAAAATCTGATGTAAAGTACTGAATGCGGTACCTTTGCGAAAACAGCGGTACCGCTATTAGTCCTGACTGTTTAATAAGGAGGTCCTCCCATGTTTTGGTTTGCTTTTCATCAATTGGTGAAAGATACTTTGGGATGGGATTAAAGTGATTTATTTTGTTTATATGATAAGTGTTTAGCTCAAAATCAAATAAATATTATAAATATATCTCATATTATTTGAATTGACAGGAACATCCAGCAGCCCCATGCAAGTCAAGAACTGGAGTCATCGTCCACCTCCATGGGAGCCAAAATCAAAGGCCCCGGTGAGCCCGTCCCCTCCCTGACCCCCTACGGTGCCTACCCACGGGGTAACACCACAGAGACCCTGACTGACCGACATCCCGGGGCCTCGGCCGACAAGAGCTCCCAGGAGTGCAAAGCCGAGCCTGCAGCCCGCTTCCAGACGGAGAGCGGTGGGGGTGTGTATGGAGGGGTGATGTCGCCCCCTCAGGGGGGTGTCATGGGTGCCGCGGGGAGCGACAAGCAGAACCGGTCACTGGCCGGGGCGGGGTTCAACAGTAGCTCATACCCGCAGGTGAGGGCGCCCCAGTCGTACTCGAGGCCCGAGGAGGCGGCCGGGGCCGGGGCCGGGGCCAAGGGGCTCGGGGTGATGGAGGACCCCACCAAGAGTTACAGTCAGACACCCGCATTGTGGACAGCTTCACAGTACACGTCACAGGTCGAGGTGAGCTTTGAGGAATTCTCGTTTTCTTTGAAACACTACATTACGTTTGCAAAAGGTGATAAGAAATTTTATCAAAATAATTTGATAAAATCCTTTATACTTGGGGAATGCCAGTTAATTCAGTCATAAAATGCAATTTGCAGCTGCATAGTACCATTTGCTTTGCACAGTTTATTGAGTGTCTGGATTTGAACAGTTACACTGTACAAGTAACAGTTACAGCCACATACAAGCTGTGTTTACTGTATTGCCATTGACTTTATGTACAATGTGAGTTTATGCAAATATGGGGTCACTCTACATGGGAATTTGCATATATGAATATGATTGGCTACCATACATTTTCATGGACCTCTCACAGTCAAGAGTTTTGGCGGCGAATATTTGGCAACTTATGCCATGATTTGACCAATGGGCATAATGCAGCATGCATAGCAACCAATCAGGTGACTGTAGTGTATCAAGTTTTGGAATTTTGGAGGGAATAGCTCCACATGGTTCATTCTGTCACAGCTAGCAGAGCAGGCTACATGACTTTTTGGAGTGTGTACACATTTTACACACACGCTGTCATGAGTGTTGTGAAGTTCTATCCCATGGATAATTTAGCCTGCAGTGTGAATGACTTAGGGAATTATTCTTGAATTTTACATGGACTGGCATGACTGTGGAATTTCTTCTGTATTGCCTTGAATGTGGATTGTGATCTACTGAGTAAGCAGTGGCTATTGCACAGGATTTATTTTGAACTTCCAGACATTTTGTTGGCTGCCTTGTTGCAAAAGAATTGACTAGGCTGTAGGGCCTACACCTAGCTGGAAATTATATTTCTGCCGCTCTCTGCCATGTCTGCTTGAACTGAGGAGCTGGTGGTTTTTAGGATCCCCCTGTTGCTCAATTCCTGGATAATTCTTGTGCAAAGAAATCATGCCGCGACGACAACAAAAGCAGCCGACTGTTGGAGCTGCGATTAGGCGGATCAACTCACAGCGGCCACGGAGAAGTTCAGCGAGAATAGATAGGCAGAATACTACTGCCACATCGGCCACACTCCAAGCATGCCAAGTGGCAACGTCAGGTGCAAATGTCACTCCGTCCGATACACCTTCTCAAGTGTGGCAAATAAACCAGCAGCAAACTGATGGACCTGGTCTTAGGCCTACCGCGCCTGTTGCTGTTGAGCGTAACCCATCAGTTCCGGCTACTTCTGCAATGGGCCTAGGCCTACCGGAGTTCGGCAATGGGAATTGCATTTCCAGTCCGCAGCCTAATCTTCCAGTGTCGATAGGAGTCAATCTATCTTCGGGATCAATAACCCCACAGTCTGCAGGTAACTTGGTTGGGTTTGGCCAGATTTCTTGCAATACCGATCAGTCTAACGTTAACGTTAGTAGGCCTAGTGGCTCTGTCCATGCTGGCATGCCAGTGATTTCTCTAGCCCCTCAGCCTTTGCCGACTCTTAGCAATAGCACCCCGTTGGGTTACTTACTTCCAATGGCTATCAAAGCAAAAATATGGCAAGGTACCTTTGTCGATTTGTCCCTTTTGTATAAGGATAATGCTGCTGCTGCAATTGCTAGCATTGACAACAGCCAGGAATTAGAATTGGCTGTTATTGGGGACAAAATGGTTTTCAAACGGGCTGCGAAACCTCAGAAGAAAATTGACTCACTCGATAAATGGCAGTCGGCATTTCACACTTTCATGTCAGTGTACCTCATGAAGCACCCTAATCGCTGGGGAGAATTACTTAAGTACGCAGAGATCATTCGTACAGCAGCTCTTCAATTCCCTGGGTGGGGTTGGAAGGCTTATGATGATCAATTTAGGTTACGGCAAGAAGCTGACCCAATGCGATCATGGGGGGAAGTGGACACAGAATTGTGGCTCACAGTTGCAGCGGCTGCAGTAACTGCACCAAGTTTTGTTCAGCCCACTCACAGTAATGCGAATTCATCTGGATCTGCAGGGTCCAAGCAAGGCTTTTGTTTTGCATTCAACAGCCACAAAGGCTGTCAATTTGGGGCATGCCGCTTCCAGCACAAGTGCAGTAAATGTTTCCAGGGAGGTCATGGGGTGCACGTATGCCGCAGTAATTTCTCTCGTACTGGGGCGGTAAACATGGTAAAGAAGGGCTACACTCGCCCATATGCAGCTAGTGCAACCTAATGTTACAACTTTTCGTGGCCCCCACACCAATTAAGTTAGATGTACTTAATGAGATGCTGACAGTTTACCCTAATCATGATGATGCGTGCACTTTGAGAAATGGTTTTAATTTTGGCTTTTCTCTAGGCTTCAATGGCCCACGAGTGGGCCGCCATGCTGACTGTCTCAAATCTGCAAAAGAATTCCCAAATATTGTTCTGGATAAAATTGAGAAAGAAAAGCAATTCGGTAGGATAGCTGGTCCATTTGATACACCCCCTTTGGCCCAGCTACAGTGCTCACCCATCGGGCTAGTGCCAAAGCATGAGCCTAACACATACCGTTTAATTCATCACCTTTCCTTTCCAGCTGGGGGTTCCATTAATGACTATATCGATCCGGGGCAATGTGTAGTCCATTATGCCTCATTTGATACAGCAGTCGAGTTGGTTCATAAAGCTGGCAGAGGGGCATGGCTAGCAAAATCAGATATAAAGTCAGCTTTTCGTTTACTTCCAGTGGCCCCAGCTGACTACGAGCTGCTTGGTTTTACGTTCAGTGGGAAATATTACTATGACAAATGTTTACCCATGGGCTGTTCTATCTCGTGTGCACTGTTTGAAAAGTTTAGCACATTTCTTGAATTTCACGCACGCCAGATTTCAAAGTCATCATTAATTACACACTACCTTGATGACTTTCTCTTTGTTGACACATCAAGGTCCGGATGTAAACAACTGCTGGACAATTTCATGACAATGTGTAACAAATTGGGGGTTCCCCTTGCCCTTGAGAAGACAGAAGGTCCACAACAAGTAATAACTTACCTGGGCCTGGAGATTGACTCCCTTCAAATGCAAGTGCGGGTGCCCCCAGTGAAGGTCACTGCGCTTACAGCTAAAATACAATATGCACTGAGCAAACACAAGTTAACCCTGGTAGAAGTTCAGTCTCTTGTGGGTGCACTGAATTTTGTGTGTAAGGCGGTAGCACCCGGAAGAGCCTTTCTAAGGCGTCTAATTAGTCTGACAAAAGGCCTAATTAAACCACATCACAGGGTACGGGTATCGGTTGGCGCACGGCAAGACTTGGCTATGTGGTTAGAGTTCCTGACCCATTTTAATGGCATATCTACCTTTTGCGATATGGGCTGGGAATCCAATGCAACTTTGGAGTTATTTACAGATGCAGCGGCAAGTATCGGTTTTGGTGCATATTTCCAGGGGGAATGGGTACAGGGACGTTGGCCACCATCTGTCCATATAAATCCACCATCCATTGCCTTTCTGGAATTTTACCCGCTAGTTGTTGCCGTAAAGTGTTGGGCTCCAAAATTGGCCAATAAGAAAGTGCGCTTTCATTCAGATAACATGGCAGTTGTTCACATCATCAATGGACAGACGTCCCACTGTCCAAAGATCATGAATCTTCTCAGAATATTTGTGCTGCAGTGTTTACGAGTTAACATTGCATTTAAGGCAGTTCACGTCCCAGGGGTGCACAATAATATTGCGGACTCTTTGTCACGTTTCCAGGTAGAGCGTTTTCGGGCTGTAGCGCCCCAGGCACAACTGCACATGAGCCCCTTGCCCGACCTTCCCCAAGTATGGTAGGGTCAGAGATGGACCGTTTGTTATCATTGGCTTGGACAGCAAACACTCACAAGACTTATGCCAGTGGCTGGCATGCTTTTGGTCGATTTATGCAGCAAAGCCGTCATGAAGCAGTTCTCCCAGCCACAGTACAAATGGTGCGGGAATTTGTGGCATGGTTGTCATTACAGAATATGTCCCCCTCAACAATCTCAACATATGTAACGGGGGTGGGTCATTTCCATATGGTGCAAGGTTGGTCGGATCCCACTAAGGATTTCATAATTTCCAAGCTTTTAGAGGGAGCCCGTCGGGACAGTCCCATAGTCGATGACAGGGTACCTATTTCACTGCCTATTCTATTAAAAATCTTGCAGTCGTTGCCAGTGGTGTGCACGTCCCATTACGAAAGTACCATGTTCAAAGCAGTTATGCTATGTGCTTTCTTTGGTTTCATGCGTGTAGGGGAGTTTGCAGCAAATTCTGGGCATACAGTACAGGAGTCCGCTATGCGTATTGGGGATGTGCGTTTTTGTTGTTCGCACAAGGCTGAAAGTGCAGTTGAAATTTCCATGAGACGCAGTAAAACAAATCAATTTGGCCCCCCTCAAATTGTTTGTTTAGCACAAGCTGATGATTCAACACTTTGTCCAGTCCAAGCTCTGCATGCATTTATTTTAATACGCCCGAAACAGCAAGGTATTCTGTTCTGTCATTTTGATGGAAGTCCGCTTACCAAGTTTCAGTTCAGTGCTGTCCTCAAGAAGGCATTAGTACATTTAGGGCTTGTGGGGCAAAATTTCCAGTCTCACTCATTTCGGATAGGTGCAGCAACAACAGCGTATGACTTGGGGGTCCCCTTACCCAACATTCAGGAATTGGGCCGCTGGCGCTCACAAGCAGTGCTTTCATATATCCGTCCGCATGTTTCACATCCAGGTTCACATCCTACTGGATAGTTTCATGCAGTTTTTTCTAACCGTTTTGATTTTCCTTGGCATGATTAGGTTCCGCAACGGCTTGGATAGTTGGGGACTCACTTGTTCGTCGTGCTCGTCGACCACTGGGTGTTCCTGTACAAATTTCCTGGAATGGCAGGGGTGGGGCTGGTTTGTGTGACCTCCCTGATATGCTGTGCTCCATGAGGTCTCCTCCCCCAGCTGTTTTAATTGTACACTTGGGAAGTAATGATTTAGTTCGTTCTGACCTATTTCAAATTAGGCAGAGAATTGCATACTTCATGCAATTTTGTGTGCAGTCTTACCCCCATACTTTAGTTGTGTGGTCCGCCATTTTGCCAAGACTATTTTATTTTGGGGCCAATGATCAAAGTGCCTTGGAGCACACCCGCCGCTCCATTAATAGGTGGGCACGGTCCCGATGCAAGCATTTTGGGGTTTCCTTTTTACCCCATGACAAATTTCATTGGAAAAATCATGCTCTGTTCCATCGAGATGGGGTTCACCTAAATGATGCGGGTACGGGCATATTGCTGTCGGACTTTGTAGCAGGCATTGCGTCTCACATCATTCAGTAAGTGGCTGCAATGCAGAGCGTTATGTGACTCCTGTCAGATGAGGTTTGACTAAATAGTTAAAAAGTTGTCTTCCTCCTGTTGGGGCGCGCTGTGCGCGTGTGGCGTTTGAAACAGGAATGGAAGACTCATTCCCTTATACATACATGATTTTTTATTGTTGCTATGGCTATTGTTACTAATGTTGATAATTGCTCTGTAATACAGTGTGATGTTAAAAGTGTAAGGGAACAGCCACTCCCTCTGTTGTACCGTAAGGGGTTGGTTGTATGTATGTCCCATATTACAACCAGGCTGTTGCTAAAAAATTTATGACATAATTACATGTGCTTATATGATTCTGGCATGATTAGCCAGTGGGCCTGATTGGGCCTGGGAGCCCATTCATTGACATTTGACATAATTATAGCCGGCGGGCCTGATTAGCCCTGGGGCCTGGGAGCCCATTTTCAGTTGGCCTGTTGAGGCCTTTGTTTATGCCCTGGGTGGCCATACATTGTGTACTTTATACCTGCTTTACATCTTGTTGATGCCAGCTTGCCCTCATCATTTTGGTATCTGGCACAAGTTTGGAATAAAACAGAAAAGCTGTGGCTAAACAACAAAAATTGGTTTAGAACATATCCGTCCTTTTAATGAGTCCAAGTATAAGGGAGTGTTTAACCCATTGAATACAGATGACGGCTGTTTGAAAAAAAAACCACCTGGCTGGTTGACGTCTATACCCACATTCTTCTGCGTATTCATTCGATTGTTCACTTATTGTGTGCGTTACGCTTGGCTGCACAAACCCGTCTGGCATACAGGTGCCCCATTATAAAAGCCGAAAAAGTTGGAACATACCTGGACTGGAATGCATAGTTTGGGAACATTGTGTGTTCCTGTCGGGAATGTGCCATGTTAAGAGCATGTTCCCAACTGAATCAACCCCTTCCTGAGTAAGCATGCATGTGCATAGTCCACCGTTCCCATATGGGATCATGCAGTGTTCCCATGTTGCTTCTAGTGGAACAAGCGAATGTTCCCGCATTATGTTTTCAACGGAACGCTCCAAGCATTTCAGGTTTTGAGATGTACCCTTATAATGTGTTCATTTTTAAGTCACTTTTTTTTCAAGTGTTTCAGAGGGCTGTGGCCCATAGAGCTGTCAGTCAGAAATACCATTTTCTGACGTCTATGCTTTCTTTGGCATGCTGTAATTGAGTACATCCTAAATGTCCCATCTAAATTTTCCCATGTACGTAAGTGGAGTTTGGTTGAATCATGGACATGATTGAATGGTGTCACTATCACGAATGGTGCCCTTTTCTGTCGGACTTTTTCCTCGACTTTCCCAAGTAAGAAGTGAACTTTTTTTTATGAGTCCGTGACTCTAACCTTAATTCAGGCTTTGTAATTTTGTTAAAACACTGAACATTTTTCTCATCGTAAAATTTACAGTAGGCAGTGTCCGGAAATTGGGCATGAAGTGTATTGTACATGTGTAACTGCAGCACGGCCCAGATTTCAGACACGTATTTTTGGCCGACCAATTTTCCGATTGTTTTTCTATGTGCCAGTTTCATCTCTGTTCATGACGTCACACATTTTTCACATTTACATGTAGGTATATATGACCTAACACAATATATATGACCTAATATAAAAAGAATTTTGAAATTAGCATGTTCTGCTGCTGAGATATGGTTTTAAGGCTCAAAAACATAAAATATTATATAAAATTGTATGATGATGTCATCATGACGTCACATCAATTTTCATCTATAACACGTCGGCCTACTGACATAACAAATTTGAAGCCAATCGGACCTTCAGTTCTCTAGATATGGGCCCTTAAAAAATGCACCTTTAAGATGATGTCACGTGACACGTAATGACATCATCATGACGTCACTCTTCGGGGCATGACTTTGCATTAGGGTCTAGTGCTAACTTTGACTAAGACCCGAGGTCGTTTGATGACCAAAGTGCCGATCAGAAAATCTATGCACAAAGTCTATGGGGTTTGGGATACAAATAAAAAAAGATTTCGGAAGAAAAAAAAAATGAACAAAAACGAGGGCTTTCCTGCAACTATGCGGAAAAGCATAGGATTCTAACATATTCTAACATATTCTGTACATGTAGTAGTAAGCAACACATTGTAAATGCATGCTGTCCCGTTTGAATTCTGTTCATATTTTAATGGCCCCTCTCACCAACTAGGAGAGTTATAAATAGAATCAAATGTCTGTTAAAGATTGAGACAACAATTGTAAATTAAATTCAAATTGAAAAAAAAGGACTTGGGTAATGGTTAAATTGTTGCTATATTATCAGCTGAGAAGAGAAAGTGTTTATAAGCCGTGTTCAACGTATGCTGTATAAGCCCTCACTACTCTGAGCCAACGGTTTTTCATTGTTATATCACAACTACAGGCTGCGCAGCGCAGCGAGAGGTTGAACGTGCCTACAACCAGCCAATCAGCTTCCTTTGGTCAGGCGCCCAGTAATGTGTCGTCATCACCGGCACCCACATACACACAGTTGCAGACGTCTAGTGGCCGCAACTCGGGCTATACCTACCAGCAAGACAAGCAAGTCCAGGGTAAGGCTGACCTTTGAACCCTGTCCTTTGCCTCTGAACACTCAATTATTAGGGACACCCTCAATCAACAATCGACCCCACCTGGTTCCCCCATGGCTAGCCAGTAATGTTTGTGCCCCAGTACTAATTTTTCAAGGTTAACTTTGATTCTTAACTTCTTGAATACGGACGACGGCCATAGCTGTAGTTTAAAAAAGACTATCTGCCTGGTTGATGTCTATATGTGCATTCCTGTGCATACTCAACTGAGTCATGCTTCAACTATATTGTTCTTGAATAGGAGTGTAATGAATAGATGGAACTTTTTCAAACAAAGCTTTCATTCACACAAAAGGGGGCTCCAGGTACGATGAATAGGACCACTCTCATCAGTGTGGTGCCTATTGTTTGCATTTACGCTTGGCTGCACAGCCTGTTCTGGGCAAATCAGCACCTCATCAATAACAGCAGGACACAAGGAGTTAATTGAGGCTGGTTGGATGTGTACCCATAGATGCAATCTTGATTGTATCTCGAGGGTTCCCAGAAATCCAAATGAGAAAACTATATTGAGAACATAAGAAATCAAGATTTTGTGGTGGTATTGTGTTTTAGTATTTTATCGAGACTGTGAATGGAGGGAATCATTCCTTGAGCCCCACTCTAGAAATTAATCCCATTCTGGTTGTAACGCCGTCAACAGAATAAAATATTACTCGCCATGTCTGATATCCGCAGCAGCTTACAGAGGGCGGGGCAGTGTAGTTGTGGGACAAGCAATTGTTTATTCAACCAATGGCATCACAGCCAGGGATATTTCTTTGTGAGCGTGGGCACCCTGAATGTATTTTTCTGTCATAAGTCTGAACACATTACCAAACACAAAAATACATCAAAACTTCTATTTTTTGTTATAGGACAGTTGTTTCAGGACATTTCCTACAGTTTTTGCTATTTCACTCTCTGTGAATCATTTGAGTTCAGAATCATTTTGGCTGGGCACTAATGACCCTTAATAGAAACTGTGGTCAAAGGTACTAATTGATGAAAATGGCCTTTGAATACCAAATATTGGGAAAGAAATTAACCAGGGATGAGATTGGCTAAAAATGAAAAATCCATGAAATCTGCAGTGTTTGGGGTCGCCAAGCACCCCAGAGCAATGTAGGGTCTATGGTTTGTATTTGCCTAAAAGGCATCCCTTAAAATATCCATTTCTATTGGTCTATACCCACTTTTACAGGTGAAAACACATTTTGGGTATCATCGGGAATTCTAGATATCAAATGAGATTCTTTAAAAATTCTGAAATCAGTAAAAATTCTGACAAAAAATCATGAAATCGGGAAAAAAATCCTGACAAATCACACCCCTGTTAATTTAACAGAATTTTGGGGAAACTTCATATATGGACATTTTCATTTTTTGTCACAGCAGTTTCCTTTTTATCGTGACCCAACAGGTGCGGCCAACTCCCAGATGCCCTACAGTAGCCGTCCTGAAGCCCAACACCAGCAGTCCGTGGGCCGCCGAGACCCTGCCATGTGGCAGCAATGGCAACAGCAGTCAGCCAGCGTAGCGGGCGCCGGAGCCGGCCAGCCTGAGAACCAGCAGCCCGCCCCCGAGGAGTTCCACGACATCTACCGCATGCTGGAAGGGCAACAGGCTGCCCAGGCTTACGGCACTCAAGTGGAGGAGTTCAATGACATCCCCATGTTCCCCCCCTTTTCGGAATAGAGTGGTCCATTAAGCCCCGCCCCTTGACGAATTCACCAATACCTTTGTGTCAATTTGATGCAAGTCCAGCATAAACCACGCCTGACTAATGCAGACTGGCTCCAACCACGATCTGTTGTGGTATGTACATGCACTAATTCCCGTCAAAATTTGTTTTAAAAATGGGAAAGTAACTGACTTATTTTCAACATTATTCATATCAAATTCATATTACCCACATCAGTTTTGCAGTATAGAGTACTTTTGATATGGGTGAAAAAACTGGAAAAAGTATTCCCAGTATATGCCTTTTAGGAAGTACAATTAACCCCATGAGTACGATATTTTACGGGAGAAGTCGGGGTGCCGCGGCGGCTCTGGCAGCCAAGCGAACCGCTACAATGTGTTTGTGCAGTCAAGTGTAACATATACACAATAATCCAACAATGGATTGAAACTGCACAAACAGCGGCCAATGGCGTCATCCGGCCTGGTGGCACTGTTTTTTTGCGCCATTTGGCGTCATCCGTACGCAAGGTGTTAACAAGCGTTGGACCCGTGACAAAACAAATGCACGTAACACAACATGCAATACGTGTGTATAATGCTTCTGCTTACAAAGAGGATCACAGTCGCGACGGTGTGTTAAAAGGTCCGACTAAAGTCTAACTTATGTTTGCATGTGTGTGACGGAGACACATGTATTGTTGCCTATATAATCAGTGGGTGGGGTTTCTAGGCAGGGCGCTGGGTGGGGCTTAATTTGGAGACTATCATGTGACTTCACCAGTCCATATTGGACCACCGAGAGCATAAAGTGCTGTTTGATTGAGGTCTTCCCAAAACGTGGCATTCACAGCACTTGTAAAAGAAGTGGAAAAACTGGGAACAATCTCTTGAGAATGAAGCTTTGTTGTGCTGTGGGCGACTGTATCAAGAAGAAACTTTTGTCCCTACCTGCTGTTCTGTAGAATTCCTGCAGATTAAGCTTGGAGATCGTTGGATTGGAACAATTTGGTCAGGAAAACTGGACACTACATTGTTCTACATTTGCTGTGTTTCTGAATTTGGAATCTCATGGGCAAGAAAACTGGACACCATCTAATGCGAGAACTTACCTCACCAATCCTGCTACAAAATATATTTGGGCATCGAGCCCTTAGTAAGTTTTCATAGTTTGTTTGGTGGAATAGGATATGTAGGATGTAGAATCTAGTATCAGATACTTGCAGGTACTGTAGTTCGATAGACGTTCACGTAATACCAAAACCGCAGAGTTCTTCATAGGGGAAAATTAATGTGGTGCAAGCCATGGAGAGAACACTCAAAACCTCCGCAAAATAATGCTCTTTGGGATTGAATATGGTAAAACGAAAAGCTATGCCAATAGGTTTTTCCTTCGCTCTGTATCTCTATGGAATTCTTTGCCTGGTGCATGTTTCCCTTCATCTTACGATCTTTCCTGCTTCAAGGGGAATATTAATTCCTATCTCTTGTATCTTTGATTCTTTTTTGTTTTCCTTTTGTAGCTCCGTACCTCGTGTGGCTTTTGGCCTTGATCGGGGACTCTCTTGTCATCTTGTAGGTTTCAGTTGAGTGGGGAAAAGTATTTGTCTTTGAATCGCATTCAATACTACATGCACTAGGATTACCTACAAGAGGGCATTGTTGATATCTAATGCTATCTGTTCATGTTGGTGAAAAGGGTTCTGTAGCCAAGCTATGAGGATCTTTGACATTTTTGATGGGATTTTTTAACACAGAGCCATCGGATAAAAGTGTAGAACTGTCCTAGGAATATTTATACATGTATGCCAGTACAGGTTCTGTATTTACGTCCGAGGAGAAAGAAAATACAAAGAAACCTTTCAGTCCTCGCAAGTCAGTCTTTTGTTGAAATCGGTCCTCGGACGTAAAAATACGTGCTTAGTCTATGGGGTTGGGTTATATTAAAGGAACAATAGGAAACACAAAGCATTGTCCTCGGAAGTATTGGGAAAGTACGACTAACTGCACCTGAAAGGGACTTAGGAAATGCTGATTGGTTGAGTAATATGAATATTCATATGAAGACCAAAGAGCATTGGACTCTAACCTACCACAGCCATTACAGTTACCCAATCAATGCTTTGACTGTTTCTATTTGTACTGCTATTTTGTATCGTAAAATTGGGTGTGATCCCTGGCTATACGGCATTCTGGGTTTATGACTTCTGACTAGCGCCCACCCGAACAAAGATACTGACAATTTGGGAGACCGCCAACATAGGGCAAGATAGCTCAGTTGGTAGAGCGCTGGTACGGTAACCCGGAGGTCGCAGGTTCGATTCCCGCTCCTGCCAGTTTCTTTGTTCACTTTGAAAATATACTGCTACTTGTTAGAACTAAAATGCAATTTGGCAAGGTGACCCTGTTTTAGGTTGGAGAAGTGTAAAATACAGAAAGGAAGCCTGCCCTCTGTCATGGACACGAGTCATTTACAACAGCCTTTCATATCATTTGGTTGCAGAGTGTCATGCAACCTGTGCTTAAAATTACATGACTATGCCTTGACTGGTTCAGGTAAATTTTCAACCTTCAGATGTTAAACAAATTGTAGCAGTGATGGAAACCGGTTATATCACGGAACATTGTGATGTTGGGCTAGAGACCTGTCAATATGCCAAAAGCTGCTTAGCAGAATGTGCTGTATGGAGCTTACAGTATGTATAGCAAACGCAGCAGAGAACCGGTCAAGAGCAGTGAACATTACATGCCATATTGACTGAGTGGTAACCTGTTAATGTGTAGAAATTGTTTAACTCTGCTTAGCATGTTTGCGTACTTCGCAAATATGCTGGTAACTTGATAACGTTTAGACCTTCCTGTCAAAATAATCATCTGTATCAAATTTTCAGCGTCACATGTACATCTGTCTCACTTCAGCTTAAAATGATAGAAGCATATAGGCATTTGTACAGATTTGACAGAAATTGCTCTATAGAACAAACATTGTTTGATCATCCATTACCCTTTAGTGCTCTTAGGAACACAAAAAAACTTTGGATAGTTTAGTGCTGTTTTTAGTTTTCTTGATCAGAAGTTTTACCAAAATTGAGATTGTATAATAGTATCAATGCCATGGTTTTTTGTATTTGAATATAGAATGTTCCCACACATTCTGCTGAATCATGTTCTGTAAAATTGACAAATTGTCACTGAAATGAAGCTCAGTGGTTTTGAAAGGACAGTCAAGATTCATGTCTGAACGTGTATGAAGCTTGCGCTTGTGAACAGACAAGGTCGTTACAGTGTGTGTTTGTGTTTTGTTAAAAAGGTACTATCGTGTGTGTCCATGTTGATATGAACCAGGGAATTTACTGGGCTGGTGATGGTAAATTTTGAGACTCGGTTTCAGGGTTTTCACGCCTCTGAATTAAAAACCCTTTAATGGAAAATCTGTTAAAGTAAAAATAACATTGGGCATTTTAGTTGATCCTATATGTGTCCATGGGAAGACCTGACACCAAGTGAGATTGAGAATTAACCCTAACCCCCTAGGGAGTATGTAAAATCATATTGAAATTGTTGGATTTAGCATGGTTAGGGTTAATGTAGGGTTGTGGGAGGAGATTTAGGTTTATTCTATTTTATTTTATTTTATTTTATTTATTTTTGGGGGGTGGGGGGGGGGGGGGGGTGGGGAGGAGTGTGAGGTCAGAAGCTGGCTTTGACTTAAAAAAAACTGGCTGGAATAACCTGAAACAATTTTCCTTGCTTGGAAAGTGTCAACTGGTCAAGATACATCTTTAGGCATTTGATTACAACATGCATGCACCAGTCTCAAAAATCTGGCTGCCAAATTTGTCTGGTTTCCAGATTTGTCTTGTTACCACCCTATTAATATCAAGTTTAGCATCACATAAGATTCTTTTGATCAGACTATCGGCTGGAAATCAGAAATTTTTACTTTAAAATGGATATTGGACTATACTGTTTTCACAAAGATAGTCTTGTGCTTCACTTTTAACGATTATATTTGCAACAGATTGCCCTGATTTTGAACAACTATGTGTACATAGATTTGGATGCAAAGCGCCTGTTAACATAACCATTAAAACCCTCCTACTATTTCACCATACAAAACCTTACAAAATGTTCATATCCAATTTTTACCATAGCATTATACACACACATGGCAAAACCATACAGTGTAATGCTATAGCAAGCTTATTGACATGGCAAAACCATACACATGGTTTTGTATGGTAAACATGCTTCACTGTGGTGCACAGTGTATGCCAAATGGTTTTGTGTGGTGAATATACTTCATTGTGGCTTATCAACAGACTACTTGGGTCTTTAGAGTACCGAAGTCTGACGTAGGTTGCCGCGGCAACTGGTTCCAAACACGTGCAGTTTAGAATGTATTCTGATTCCAAACATTGCATTGATTGACGTCATCACTTCGGTACTCTATGGTGAGTTATATATAATGTATAAAGAGAAACCACCCTAATTCTAAAATGGTATAGGCCTATTCATCAATGTTCCCCAGTACACAATTGAGTTGGTTCACCATACAAAACCTTGCACCTGCCAGCAGACGCAGCCTGTACAACCATACAAAACCTTACAGTGCCATACAGAGGTCAAGTTGATTTACCATTCATCACCTTACATATATAGTTCAGTACAGGCAAGTCTTTTGACCATACAAAACCAGACAGCTGTCGGGTTTTGTATGGTATACCTGCTGTACACTCAGTGACTCACTGTATGGTTTTGTATGGTGAATAAACTTTCTTATAAATTGCCTCAAGAGTAGAAGGGTTTTACATAATCCGAGATGTGGTAGAACAGTCTGTTAACCAGTTCGCGCCGGGATTATTTTTGCCGAAAATTTCTATTTCCAAAAAGGCAAAATATAGCAGCCAATGGTTCCCCCTACACAGCCTTCTCAGACTTTGTGTGTGTGTGTGTGTGTGTGTGTACAAAACAAATGAGGGATTAGCGTGTTGAGACGTCACCCGGAGGTGAGTCGAGGCAAGCTTGACGTTTTTACCCGTCAGCCGTGCCCGTGTATAAAAACACCCAGATCGTGTGAACACGTCCTCCGACGCGAACTGGTTTTAAACATATTTATTGTTTTGCTCCTGACGTGAAGAAACATGGGTTTGTGTATACACTGTAACTTGTGTGCTTCTTTACCTAACATAGTTCGGTGTTTATGGTGTATACCGATGACAGCAAACAAAAGAATGACACAAGAGGACATGCCCTCGATTGACAGGTTGTCCTCAAGTGGAAAACGTGTACAAAACGAATGAGAGGAGTTGCAAAAAATATGGATATTATTGGGGTACATTTTGTGCTGATTAACAATTTTGTGCTGGTTTTCAAAGTCCGATTTTATGTAATAAATTATTAGGTTGCATATTCCAGATGTTACTAGCCTGATGGTGCGTGATCCTTCAAACCATATGAGTTGAACCCACTCTACAATGCAATATTAAACCTGAACGTGAACACTGTTTAATGTTTGTCCCTGTATTTACTTATTTGTTTGTCCATCTTGGAGGCGCCCAGTTGGGCTACAAAAAGCTTCGTCCTAAACTTGCTATGGTTGGAATGATCATTCAAAAGAACAATATAATAATGTGCAGGACCATCCCTTGAAAACGCGCCGTTTGTCTGAAAATCACTGACGAAAATTACGTCGGGGACGACAGTTTGGTTCGGATGGATTATGGAGGAAGGAACATGGGATGGAAAAGTTGGACCGTTGGAAAATTCAGAGTGCTGTGCTTGGTCTGATCTGTAGCGCTTTGGTTGCGTCATGGAGAACTTGAGAAAGGTTGCGTATAGGCAACTAATTGAGTGCGGCGCCAGTCTGAGGCTGAGTTCGGGCGAGTTGTTCTTGTTTGCTCAAGAACAACTCGTATCTTCGTTCGTGTTCCGGCCGCTCGAACGCCAAAGAACGTATAGCCATGGAGGAAGAGAGCGCCCTTCTATCGCTGGTAACCACGCAAAATGTAATGGCTGCGCCCATGTACATTATTCAAGCATTCGTTTAAAAAACCTGAATTTCAGACGCAAAATAATTTTACGGAAGCACAATATTTAGACTGAGTTTTCCCCTAGAAAAACAACTCCGGCACTCTTTCTCTGGTTTTTAGGGGCTCTAGGTCGTTTATACCTCAGCGAAAACACACAAAGACTTCACAAACATTCCGGGGAAAAGCACATTTCTTGTTGTTCGTGGCAACGGGCCACTGCGCGTGCGCCGCCCGCCAACGGGTCCCCTTGGATCGGTCGGCCAGCAGGGGCTCCGCTGCAACAGCTCCGCTGTGGTGCTGTGCTGGTGCCCTCTACTGGCCGGTCAGCTGGGGCTCCACCGCAACGGCTCCGCCGTGGTGCCCATTGATCTCCATTATAATGGAGATCAATGGTGGTGCCGTACTAGCGCCCTCCGCCGACCGACCGACCGGCACCGGCGCTACAGTACTTTCCAGGGGACCAGCTAATTTCGAGGACGGACGGACAACCCATGGCCCCCATATTCCCCGACCTCAACACCCCAGACTACTTCCTCTGGGGTTACCTGAAGGAGAGAGTTAACCCTGACACAATCGAGAGACTGAAAGAAACATCAGGAGAGAAATAAGGAGAATTCCAAGAGACATGTTGGAGACTGGAGAGAGTTGTCAACAACTTTAATGTTAGGGTGGCAACTGTGATTCAGCAGCGAGGGGCTTGGAAAAGTACAACTGGTTTTTTTTTCGATATTAATTTTTTTGTTATGCAAGATCGCCCCAAACAAGGCTAAAAGCCACTCAAGGTATGGAGCTACAAGGAAAAAGAAATCAAAGATGGAAAAGATAGGAATTAACATTCCTCTTGAAACAGGAGAGATCATATGATGAAGGAAAACATGCAACAGGCAAAGAGTTCCACAGAGATACAGAACGAGGAAAAAAGCTATTGGCAAAGCTTTTCGTTCTACATCTAGGTACAGTTAGAGTATATTGGTGGGAACAGGCGGAGAGCCGAGTTTCACGCTCAAATTCAAGTCAGTGGAGCATTTACCATGAAAATACTTATAGAACAGACTTAGAGTAGTAACAAATCTCCGGTGAGAAAGTGATTGTAAAGATGAGCTCAACTCTTCTCCAACCAAATTTACAATGCGCTTCCGTATTCTATCTAGTAAAGATAAGTGACGAGCAGAAGCACCAGCCCAGATGTGGGAACAGTACTCCATATGAGGACGTATAGTTGTCTTATAAAGGTAAAGGATAGCATCAGGAGGTAGATATTTCCGAGCTCGATAAAGACAACCAACTCGCATGGAAGCACTTTTGGCAATACCTGTGATATACATCTCCCAACTAAGTTTAGGGGAGATTACCGGTACAAGTCCAAGAAGACGTAGGTCATGTACCTCGGGTACCATATGAAGTGAAGGGAATGAATCACCCTAGATCGAGACAAAAACAATTTAGCTTTTTGCATTGAAGGTTACCAGCCAGTCGTTCCCCCAAATCAACACACTCTCCATGTCATTGCTGAGTGAAGCATCCACTTCATTGCGAGAAGTACTAGAAGAATTGTGTAACGTTGACTGGACGTAGGAATTGTCTCCACACCTGACAAAAGGAAAGTGGCACAGTTTCTCTGGGTATTTCATGGCACTTGGCTATTATTTCTTGCACCAAAATCACGACAACAATTCTACATTTTGCCCGGGGAAAAGCACCTGGTCGTTACACGGCAACACTCCACTGCGCAGGCGCCCTCCAGCAACGGGTCTCCTTGGCCGACCAGCAGGGGCACCACTGCAACGGCTCACCATTAGTCCGTGCTGGCGCCCTCTGCCGGCCGACCGGCACTGGCACTACACCGCCCCCTCCGAAGACCCTTGTTCGTCCCCGAACAAGGCGGCGAGCACCGGCAACCGGATGACCTTGGAGACCTCGGTCCGAGAGGCGCCTGCAACACACACACACACACACACACACGCAAGTGTGTAAACACCGGCAATCGCGGACCTCCCATTGTTCCTCTTTTGTTTATACTCTAACTTTTTCGGAAGGCCTCCCATATGTTTTGTACACGATTTTCAATCGTGGACCTTGACACAATCGCAGACCCTATTGTCCTCTTTGTTAAAGGTCCACGGTCTGAATAGCTATACAAACGCACACACACACACACACCAAAAAAACAAGAATCAAAATACACAAAAGAAGAAGGGGGGGGGGGGGGGCATGATCCTCAGTTTGTGGGTGGCGGCTGTCGTAGGCAATTACCCGATCCCGGCAGTCGGCTTGTGTTCCTCGGCTAGGGCTTCAGGAGGCTGGGCTACCAGCCGAACGTCCTTGGTCCCTGGCCTTCCCTTCTTGCGCGCCTGTGACTCGAGGAACGCCTCCATCTCGGCCGCAAGGGGGACTGCCTCCGTCTCATAGACTCCCGTGCGGAGTAGCCCCTCTCCATTGACTCCCGTGCGGAGCAACCCTTCTCCATTGACTCCCGTGCGGAGCAGCCCCACGGGCCCCACTCCATTAACTCCCGTGTGGAGCAACTCTACGGGCTCTGCTCCATTAACTCCCATGCGGAGCAACCCCGCTCCATTTACTCCCGTGCGAAGCAACACCTCTCCATTGGCTCCCGTGCGGAGCAGCCCCACGGGCTCCGTTCCATTAACTCCCGTGCGGAGCAGCCCCACAGGCTCTTCTCCATTAACTCTAGTGCGGAGCAGCCCTACAGGTTGCCCTCCATAAACTCCAGTGCGAAGCAACTCTACGGGCTCCGCTCCATTAACTCCCATGCGGAGCAGTCCCAAGGGCTCTTCCCCATTAACTCCAGAGCGGAACAGCCCTACGGGTTGCGCTCCATAAACTCCAGTGCGGAGCAACTCTACGGGCTCCGCTCCATTAACTCCCGCGCGGAGCAGCCCCACAGGCTCTTCTCCATTAACTCCAGTGCAGAGCAGCCCTACAGGTTGCCCTCCATAAACTCCAGTGCGAAGCAACTCTACGGGCTCCGCTCCATTAACTCCCATGCGGAGCAGTCCCACGGGCTCTTCCCCATTAACTCCAGTGCGGAGCAGCCCTACGGGTTACGCTCCATAAACTCCCATGCGAAGCAACTCTACGACCTCCGATCCATTAACTCCTGTGCGGAGCAGCCCCACGGGCTCTTCTCCATTAACTCCAGTGCGGAGCAGCTCTACGGGTTGCACTTCATAAACTCCTGTGCAGAGCAACTCTACGGGCTCCGCTCCATTAACTCCCGTGCGGAGCAGTACGGGTTACGCTCCATAAACTCCCGTGCGGAGCAACTCTACGAGCTCCGATCCATTAACTCCTGTGCGGAGCAGCCCCACGGGCTCTTCTCCATTAACTCCAGTGCGGAGCAGCCCTACAGGTTGCCCTCCATAAACTCCAGTGCGAAGCAACTCTACGGGCTCCGCTCCATTAACTCCCATGCGGAGCAGTCCCAAGGGCTCTTCCCCATTAACTCCAGTGCGGAGCAGCCCTACGGGTTGCGCTCCATAAACTCCAGTGCGGAGCAACTCTACGGGCTCCGCTCCATTAACTCCCGCGCGGAGCAGCCCCACAGGCTCTTCTCCATTAACTCCAGTGCGGAGCAGCCCTACAGGTTGCCCTCCATAAACTCCAGTGCGAAGCAACTCTACGGGCTCCGCTCCATGAACTCCCATGCGGAGCAGTCCCACGGGCTCTTCCCCATTAACTCCAGTGCGGAGCAGCCCTACGGGTTACGCTCCATAAACTCCCATGCGAAGCAACTCTACGAGCTCCGATCCATTAACTCCTGTGCGGAGCAGCCCCACGGGCTCTTCTCCATTAACTCCAGTGCGGAGCAGCTCTACGGGTTGCACTTCATAAACTCCTGTGCAGAGCAACTCTACGGGCTCCGCTCCATTAACTCCCGTGCGGAGCAGTACGGGTTACGCTCCATAAACTCCCGTGCGGAGCAACTCTACGAGCTCCGATCCATTAACTCCTGTGCGGAGCAGCCCCTCGGGCTCTTCTCCATTAACTCCAGTGCGGAGCAGCTCTACGGGTTGCGCTCCATAAACTCCCGTGCGGAGCAACTCTACGGGCTCCGCTCCATTAAGGGAGCGTCTCAAAATTCGGAATGGTCGGAACGTTCCCACTGGAACGGCCTGTTCTCACTCTGTGCCTGTGTGAGAACGATCCATCTGCAACATACGGGAACACCGTGTTCCCGTTGGACCGTTCCCAAGCAGAGCGCGGTCCATCGCCCGTCCCCCAAACTGTTAAAAATGGCGTTGTCGACAAACGCAGCAACACCATCAACAGTGGGTAGGTTCACAAGTTTAAGGCAATTCTGAATAATATTTTGTCCTGATTGTGGATTGGTAGTGTATTATGAGAGGAAGGCATTCTAGTAAACTGCAGGTGAAGGTCGGTTGTGACGAAAGCTTTGATAATTTGATGATTGAAATTTCATTTGTGTGGGACAAAAGAGAAATGCACTGCAGGTCGAATAGCGTCATCTGTCGGGCCTGCCTCGTACAAAAAAATGAAATCCTGTATCCGCCTCCGAAGGTTCACACGGTGGTCGGAAATGTTTAAATCGTCAGAACTAAATTTTACGGTTGACCTGTACCCAGCCCCCCCTCCCCGTCTTACAAAAAATGCAGAAGATACTTGCAAAGTACCCCCTCCCACACCACATACACCCACACACACCTTTTCCTCGGGCAAAACTCCCCTGGCTATCTCCTAGAAAGAGTTCTAAACTCGCCCATCGTGAACGATTTGCTGGCCCTACCGCTAGGTTGGCCTACACTCCTTGAGGCCCTATTCCAGCCTGCGTCCCCGCCATGTGGCGAGTCGGACGCCAGACTACCTCGGCCTAGTGTGTTCATGTCAGCAAAAAAACTATGTGAGAAATACCTGTTTTTCCTCGGTCAAGCAAGCCGCCGCTGCCACCAACGTTGACCGGACGTAGGAAGTCTCCACACCTGACAAAAGGAAAATGGCACAGTTTCTCTGGGTATTTCATGGCACTTAGCCTTTATTTCTTGCACGAAAATCACAACTCTACATTTTGCCCGGGGAAAAGCACCGGTTGTTATACCACGGCAACACTCCACTGCGCAGGCGCCCTGCGGCAACGGGTCTCCTTGGTCGACCAGCAGGGGCACCACTGCAACGGTTCACCGTTAGTCCGTGCTGGCGCCCTCTGCCGGCCGACCGGCACCGGCGCTACACTGTAGAGTGTAGAGTCATCAGCATAGGGCCTACATGGCAAGCTGAGACAAAACATTATCGGGCAAATCATTAATATAAACTAAAAAGAGAGTTGGACAGAGAACAGAGCTCTGAGGTACACCGGAATTGACAGAACAAGTAGAAGATGATCGCCCTTCAAGCACCACCTTTAACTTGCGGTTGGAAAGGAAATTCAGCAGAGATTATAGACAGCGCTTGCATTATATCCGCCCCATTGTGTCCGCAGGCCCATTATGTCAGCTGGCCATTATGTCGATACCCTGCACGATATGGGGGGAAGGGTACCTCCCCCCTTTTATCCCTATACTCTAAGCACACTCCAGATTATTGTTATCTAACACATTCCCCTAGATTTCTGAATAGAATTCTTGAGATTCCGGGAACACAATGACCAACACAAAAGAGGGGGGGGGGGGGGGGGGGGGGGGGTCCCTTTTCCCCCATATCGTGCTTTATATGATTATGTCCGCCCCATTGTGTCCGCAAAAAGCGTGCGGACATGCGGACGCGTTCCCTTTTCCCTTCACAAAGGTCAGAATTGCATTGGATGCAGCTAGCGGGGGGGGGGGGGGGGGGGGGGGGGTAGTCCCTTATCAGGCGCAGATCCAAGGAGGGGGAAATTTTGACAAAAAGACAGGGGAGGGGTAACCGGCTGCAACCCCATACTATAAAAGAAAATACTTTATGTAGTAATAATTAAGTTACAAACGTACTGCATGTATATATTGAATCAGTCTTAAACCCAAAAAGCTCCTGCCGAGGAGGGCATCACCCTCGCAACATCCCATTTTGGCTGTTCCCCTGCTTAAAAATATCCTGGATCCGCGCCTGTTACTCCATTACGTCTGAGGCGGACAATAGGGGTTTAGCGATTACAATACAATGAGGACCTGAGCTAGCTAAAGTCCTCTGTATTGTTCATGTATGGGACTTGTTAAAGTTGATTTTGGAAATTCTGCATTTGGATGGCCAAGCAATTTGACGAATGAAGGTACTAGCAGTGGCTTCTGGGTGAAATTTCTGGGGGGAGGGGCACCTGGGGGTGCACACATTGTTTTCAAGGGGGAACTGAAAGTACATAAACTGCAGCTTGTATAATATATTTTGTGTACATTTCCAGATTTCAAATGGAAAAGGGGGTACCCGGGGGAGCACGTCCGTGCTCTCCCCGGGTACCCCCCCCGGCCCCCCGTATAGTCAGGTGGTAGTACGCCACCGGTACTGGGGGTGCGTTCCAAACTTCCATCCAACGCGAACGTTGCCAGTTGGCCAACGACACAAACAATTTTTCCATTGGCTGTGCACACAAATTTGGCAAACGTTGGCGAACGTTGGCGAACGTTGGCGAACGTTGGCACTGTTCGCGTGAGTGGAACGCACCTTTCGGTCGGGCGAAAATGCTACTGAATGTTCACAACATACACAAGTACATGTACATGTACACCGAAGCCGCGCCGAGAGCCACTATATCCTTTCACAAACAATAGCTGGTCCCGCTCCCTCTGCATGTGATGTTGACGAGTACCAGCAGGTCAATGATGTCACTATAGTCTAAAAATAGCAATTACATTGCAGGAAAACAAAAATGGCAGCCAGGTGCGTATGCGGAGTGCAGTGTGGAGGAAATTAGCAATCGCGACAAGAGTAAGATCATGGAGGAATAATGGTAAGATTAAGACAATGTGTTTCGTGTTTGTAACATATTAGAGTAGTAAGTCCAAAATTCGGCTTCATTTTCTACCTCGTTAATGATGCAGGTACTAATCAGTAGGTTTAAAATGTTCACTTGTTCTCGAATATGATCTCCAAAATATACAGACTGGATGGATGGGACACCGGGCGATTGTGTCTGTGTAAACTGTTTATAAGGGCCCCTCTTTAGTTTTGATCAAAATAGAGTCAAGGGTATTTTTTCTCATTCCAAAATGACTTTTTAAACCTAAAGCAGACTTCTGTTAATTCTTTTGACATCTCTTTTTGTAATTTTGAACAGTTTATTGCGGTAGAAAATGCGCTTTACGGCAGTTGCCATGCCGCATGCAAATCAACGCAGTTTTGCGTGTTTACTGTGCGTCGCGGTGATCGCCATCTTTTATTTTCAAGTTGCGTTTTGTCGTCTTCATCGCCGCTTTACCCCAAAATATCGAGCCCCGAGGCGCGCGCAGTGCCGCTGGCCGATAATTGATCGGAAAACATCGTTCATGTTCAAAAATCCGCTCCATTACTTTGTACACACACAGCTGGTTTGTGCATGCACCGAAGTTGCACGAAAAATTCACTTTTTTCAGGTTTAACTTGAGCATATTCTCATTTTGAGGGGATGACAAGCTGCATGAATTACTACTCTGCATTTTGGGTGAGTATTTGGTTGATATATTCAGGGAAACGGAAGATATCGGCAATAAAAAAAACCGACCCTTGCCAACCGACCAATAAGAGTGTTTCCAGCTCTACCTAAATGGCGAATCTCACATGTCATGAGCCTATAGAGCTGGAATTTTCAAGCTATTTCACAAGTAAGCTGATAATTATTATTTAACGGTAGGTCTACGTCTATAACGTTGATATCAATGTATGTATAACGTTACAACTACAGAAAAAGTTAATGCACAGAAACGAAACTCCTTGGGTAATATAACTTTACTAGAAAGTATCCTGAATCTGCCAAAATCCACCTATTTTGTAATGCACAAAAAGTTGGTTTTGGTGACTGCTCAATATGGAGGTATCCTGAAGCCATCAAAATCCTACAGTAACACTAGGCTTACAATCCTCAATCCATCAAAATCCCCCAGGTTTCAATATGGAGGTATCCTGAATCTGCCGAAATCCCCTAAAACAGGTGAAGAATTTTGAAGGATTTATGTACGTTAGGGTTAACACAATTAAAAAAATATACATATATATTTATACGAGGGGCGGTCGCTTATAACATACTTATTGGCATTTTTAATGGGATACTAACTACGGTAGCTGTGTATGTCTGAGTGGGTTAGGCTATACGAGAGACGACTTGGGACAATGGGGCATTAGGGATAACAATGACACCAAGGACTTGGGCCGAGTCCTCGGAAGAATTTCGTGTACAAACCTTATGGGAGCTGTTCGGAAAAAGTTAAAGTACAAACAAAGGGAACAAAAGAAGGGTTCCATTCATGGTCCTCATAAGTATAGGAAAACGCACATACATGTAAGTGCGTTGTGTGTGTTGGTGTGTGTGGGTGTGTATTGATACCAGCAATCGTGATAGGACAAAAGAGTCACGGCGTAGACAAAGGGTCCACGATTGACCAAATGTCCACGATTAAAATCCGTGTACAAAGCACATGGGAGGCCTTCCGAAAAAGTACAAACAAAAGACTGACAATAGGGAGTCCACGATTGCCGGTACATATTCGATGCATTCTCTCTTTGTGAGTGTTCCGTTTATAAAATAATAATGTAACAATGGGTGCTCAGAATTAAAAATACAATGTTATTTCAGAATAATATTCAATATGATTATTAAATTTACATTATACAACTGCTCTAATGACTTACAGGTGTGATAAAAATTGAAGAGCAATTTACTTTTTTACTGATTTTTGGGGGAGCGCTTAAGAATGTTTTCGATAATCCACTTTTCCAGACTGAGTACATAACAAGAACACACAGTGCGCGTTTACCACCCTCTACAAGTGCCGCCATTGTGCGGCTGTGCCGCGTATTCGTGCACAAACGACGCGGTGTCCCATCCAGTCTGTATAATGGAGATCAATGTACTAGGCCTAGGACGCCATTACCGTAATATGGCGTAGGGCCTAGGGCACCTTCTTCCATGGTCTATGCTAAAGTTAGAAATTGAGGTTAAAAAAATCACCGTTTACCTGCAAGAATATTCTTGGCATCATCTCTGCCAACAGTTCAACAGTCCATCTTTCCCGAAGGGTAGAAATATTCCTCCAAAAATGTCAAGAAAGGGAGATATTTCCGGCTTAAAATTGTCTCCAAGCGATGCTGAATTCACAAACAAGAGGAGCAATACCTTGTCACATCTTGAACGTTCATCGATGGAGGGCACAATAAGCCTTTTGCGAGTGACCCGTACTTTGACCCCGCTGCGTAGTGATTGTTGCCACGACACGTGATTCGGGGCAAGCTTTCTCGCATACGCGCGTGCAGACACAATGTCAATGCATATCGCATATGTCCACTTGCCGTGATCGAAGTACATGTACGCGATTCATACGTTTCTTGTCACTTTAAAACGATAAATTTCCACGCAGATTTTGTCAGACTCTAGTACTGGTTATTGTTAGAATCTAGACATTAACATAAAATACGAAGTTTGTGGGATTTTATAGTGCTTGAGAATGCCTGCGAAGAAGCACTTTTCTTACGGAACATATGCAACAGCGACTCGCGCTTTTCGGACCGTCTCCACATGAATGGCGTTTGTGGCTACCCTTTCCGAAGCCGAAGTCGAACCGTAAGAAGTGTCTCCGTTGGATAAAAAACTGCTCCAGAAAAGACTTTTCGGCGGAGAATGTAACTTACAATACTTACATTTGCTCCAAACATTTCGTCGGTGGCAATGGGCCAACAGATGACTACACCGACCCAATACCAGCTTCGACATCTAGCGCGGTGGAGATGAACAATTTTGTTTTTGTTTTTATTGGGAGGGGGCGTAATCATACATGCAGACTATGTGTTACGATGTTGAGTCAATGTGATGGAACTTTTTGTTTCAGGGCCGCCTTGGTTATTAAACCGATTGTTAATTTTGGTTGAACTTCTTGTTCTTTACAAGATGAAGTGCTTTTTAAATTTTGAAAATAGCAAGAAAGAACCGGTGTGTGCAGGCAAAATTCAAGGAATGATCAGATTATCTTATTTTGTTGATCATCTCAGGAAATAGCCGCAGTGAGTCAAAGTTCGTTTAGGGGGTAGGGAGGGTGGGGGTTGTTAAAGACATCAACAAAATCTCTCTTTCCATTCTTTTTCTATTTGTGGGAAAGGTTGGAAATTGTTTTTGTATATATTTACGAATAGGTTGGTGGGTATGCCAGCCGTGTGGGTGTGTGACTGACCCACCCAAAGCGTAATTTCTTTCTTTTTTAAAAAGTGGAATACGCTTCGAGGGAGTCAGTTTTAGCCACTATTTCTGCAAGATGACAGTCCTGGTATGTGCTGGCTACGTTAGAAGAATAATCAGTGGATTCTTTGATGGATCATTCCAACAAGTAGCCGCAGCGAGTCCGAACTTATCTGGGGGAGGGGGGGGGGGAGGATTTGTAAAGGCATCAACAAAATCTCTCTTTCCATTCCTTTTGTATTTGTGGGAAAGGTTGGATGAAGAAAGATTCTGTTGAGCAAGGTCTCATTATCGGTTTTTACGTAAGTGACTGGTCTTGCAGAAATTGCTTTTGTATATTTACGAATAAGTTTTCGCCGGTCGTAATCCGCTCGAAAACAAATCAAATAATTAAAGACATCGTATAGTCTGAAATCTGGTATATTCGAGAAATCCTTCGTGAATCCAGGAAGATTAAATGGGTCGGAAAATGTGCAGCCAGCGTCTTTCAATCTTTTGTCAAGTTGGGGCTTGAAAGATTTGGGTCGGTTGTCAATTTCAGATTGGCCACGCACTTGCACAGTTCAACCAGTCCTTTCTTCGGGTAACCCGTTATTGAAACCCCTCTCTCTTGAAGAAATGTCTGCAGTTTCTTCACGTTCCAACCTTCGAAGTTGTTATCCATTAAAGAAACTATAATTGCTAAAAATAGGCCGCGTTTCGAGAAGAACATACAACATGTACTGTAACAATTCGAGCAGTTGTTGTGTTTTAGAGTGGTGACAATCTCTATCGTGCGCTGTTTCACCCAGCGGTAGTTCCAGATACCAGACAGGGAAACTACCACTGGCCGTGCGTCGCCACGTTGCGGCTTGCCCCGAATCACGTGGTCTAGCAACAACGGTACTGACGTGCATAATAATGATCAGTCTGGCAACGACCGGCGCACGCTGTGCATCTTAGATTGAGCGAAGACGGGGTACAAGGATCTATGCAAATCAACGCGCAAAAGGCTTATTTACAGGTGGTCATCATGCACAGCGCATGCTGTGACTGCCTGTAAATTGCGCCCTCTGTTGATGAACATTCAAGACGTGTGCACAAGGTGTTTGTGAAGTTTAAGTTCCTGGAAAGAATTATCTATCTGGGTACCACTATTTTTGGTTTTTTTATAAACACCAAAAGGGGCACCTTTTATTTTTAGGAGGATTTTAACGAGGAAAGGGGTTTCAGTACCTTGGGGAATAATAAAAAGAAGGGTCCCAATATAAAAAGTATAAAAACTTGCTGGTGCTTCAAAATGTTGTGTACATGATTGGATGTGGGAATTCATGATATGTGCACCCAAAATATGGCCCAAAAACCACTTTTCCCGAGAAGATTTCAGTTTTGCAAAGCTAGATGGATTTGTCTTCAATGAAAATGCAAGGTGACGTGAAATTTATGTTTGGTGGCAAATATGTGGTGGCCGGATTCGGAACTCTTGCCGAGTTCCTTTATAGAGGTGGATTTTCTTTCCTTGTAGGAACAGCTCCCCAAAATACGTAAACTCTTTGCAACCCAAAGATCCCCCAAAGATCAGGCCCTCCACAATGTGCCAGAATATGCTTCTCTGTAACAATGACAAACGGAATTGTTTGTTGCAGCAAAACCAAGAACTCTAAGATTGTTATCCGACATCTCTCTTACAGTTGGAAATACTGTGATCAAACCATCCTCAACTATAACAAATCTTGGTATAGTGTTTGATAGTGAAGTGACTATGTCTCAACATGTTTCTTCAATTTGTAAAACTGTTAATTTTCATCTCCGAAACTTATCACGTGTTAGGAGCCTAATTGATGAAATCACATGTCACCATGCAGTTCGTGCTCTTGTCACATCCCGTCTTGACTACGGAAACTCTCTCCTTCAAGGATTATCTATTAAAGACACAAAACGACTTCAACGTCTCCAAAACAGGGCAGCAAAATAAATTTTTATGGCAACAAAATTTGATCATGTCTCACCCCTCCTTCAATAGCTTCACTGGCTTCCTATTCATCAACGTATTGATTTCAAATTGTTAACCATTACCTATAAATGTATGAGTGACAGTGCCCCATCTGACCTCACTGAACTTATCGTTCCATATAAGCCTAATCGTCCACTTCGTTCTAGTTTAGATACCAGGATTTTAACAAAACCCCAAACCCGATCATCCACATCTGCCGAAGGTTTTTATGCAGCTGCTCTAAACCTTTGGAACAGTCTTCCTTATGAAATTCGTCATGCCAGTTCTCTTAATCAATTAAAAACATCACTCAAAACTCACTTATTCCAGTCATTTGTTTTATAGGCACCTTATTAATTAATTCTGTTGTTTTTTTTCGATGTAAAGTGTTGTGATACCACTTGTGTAAGAACGCTATATAAATGCCTTAATTATTATTATTATTATTATTATTATTAAGTCAGTTACACAAACGTGTAGGGGCCTACATGTATATATGCTTGTGTATGCTTGTGAAAAACATGCTGCAGGTTACTATAAAAGGGTCTAATGAAAATTGTTCAGTTTACTAACCTGTGGATACTAAATGGCATGATTGATAAGATCACTGGAGGTCATAGGTTCAAATCTCATTCTGAATCTCAATCTGAAATTTAATGAAATCACTTTTTAGCTAAATTCCCTTGTGCATTTTTGATGCTAGAATATAAATTTGTGTTTTTGTCAACTCAAAACTAGTGTACTTTGTTAACAGAAATGACAAACCATTATGTGCAGTGCACCTATCCATTGTCCCCCCCCCTCCCCCCTCCCCCCCCCCCCCCCCCCCCCCCCCCCCCGACAGCGCAAGTGAAAATGCTATGTACATACAACAATTCAATTCTCTTTTAGACATGTACATGTGTAAATATATTGTAGCGGAAGACAGGCCTTGAATTTGGTAATTTTTAGGGCAAGGCCACTTTGGCCTTGAATAAAGCAAAATTATGGAGGGCACCAAGGCCAGTAAGTAGGGCACCAAGGCCAAATTATATCTGCAGAAAGGGCACGGAGGGCGCGGCACTGTTGATTTTTTTCCGTTCAAAACGTATTTAACTAAGAGTAAGAGTACGACTATGAGGCCAAAAACATACTGCTTCCGATCACATGGGTATTCAATTATATGTGAATTTCAGCCTAAACTATTTCCGTTTACGCTACGAAAGCTATAACAAAAAATTGCTAAAAAGAATTATCAAAACTTGCCTTAAATTAATGTCAAAAATATTTACGGTCGATAATTCTTAAAAATCATGGAGAATTTAGGTCGTACACATCACTATGCACAACGCTAATTTATAACCATAACGCTAACCACGATGGGAAACTGGCCAACACTGTCCGTTTATCCATGGAGAAATAAATTTCTCCATGGTTTATCGTACGGTGGTAATGCGTGCATGATGCACTCTGTGTGGCGGGCGATAAACCTCGTGTTGCGGCAGGAAATGTCGGGGAAACACGCTGCGGTGTACAAGCGGTACAACCTCGAAATAAATTCATGAACACGGAAAATGCATACACAGACAAAATAGATCAAGTTCTGTGAATTAACGTGCAGAAATCTTCTTTCTCTATCAATTTTTTGGGCCTAATTATTCTTCGAAACTTTTGACAATCGGAACACCGCGTGTTGTGACCAAAGTTCATGAAGTTACTGTACGTATGTAGCGCGCCGAAGGCGTGCTTCATAGCGCCGCCTACAAGAGCGCGTTTCCTCGTGCACGAACATCGATGCGTATTGTGAGGCGCACACGTGCAAGTACTGAGAAAAAGAAAGTCAGTTGACTGCACGTAAACGTTGCCGTACATGTACATACTCCTGCTGCTTTGTGTGTACGTACGTACGAATACACACATTTAATCTTGCGGTGGGGGTGTTGATGCTTGAAGTATCGGCACACTCCGAAACTGGACCAGATTATAGTTTGTGTGCGACGTGCATGTACTGTGATTCTGTACGCGCGATCGTCAACGTGTTGTGCAGCGAGATTTTATGAAGGGCTGGCATGACATCGAAAAAACAAATGATATAAAGGATTGTACTTGTAGTGGCTGTGTTTTTGCAAAAAGGGCACGACGGCCAAGGTAAATTTGGGGCAAGGCAAAACTGGCCGTGAAGACGGAGATTTTGTGTGGGGCACCGCGGCCAGTAAGAAGGCAACGACGGCACTGGCCGTCGTGGCCGTCGTTCATTTCAAGCCCTGGGAAGAGTAAAATCAAATCGACAAAAACTTTGTCGTATCTGTCGATGTTTACAAACAAGAGAGTGAAAAGCAACCAACTTGCTTCTTCTTCGAATCGGTCACATGACGGCATGGCTTAACCTCGTCCACAGGGCTTACTTTATTTTCAACTCCGTTTCCAATAGTATTGGATGAGCAGATAGCGGTGGGAGCATACTGCTCTACATCATGGGGACGAGGTTGCGGCCAGTGCTTTATTGTCGAAGGTGCCCTCACACTGTTTATTAAAAAAAACTTTGGGCTTTTTGTAATACCTGGCTTTGTATTCATCTTATGCTCATGTCGATTTTTGGTCCTGGATTGTGGGAATTCCAGTTACATTCTTGTGTCTATAGTATGCTTCAGACACAGTCAATCAGTTGATATGAAGCCAAAAGTTTTATTGTAAAATACTTCCATTTGGTTTGCTTCTTGGTGATTCAAGAAGTCGGTGGCAAAGCCGCAAAAAAACAAATTTTTCCCACCGACCGACCCTCCTTTTCCAATTTTACCTGTCCAAGGGCAACATAACAATTTCTTTTGGCCTAAGGCCATCAAACTGTCTACCTGTTCACAAATTCTCATTGTATTTTTTTGGTGTGGTTTCAGAAATGAAACTCTGCTCGCAGTAAACACCACCTGTGTACATATTCTGGAAATTAGTGTGGATACCCGTCGACCAGGGAAGCGAATGACGGCTAGCACAATTTACGTTGGAGCATCATTCTACATGTAAGGTATTCATTTGGTTTACCGACGTGTGGAGTGGATCCATCATGGCGTATCACTCCCAGTCACTGGGACGATCTCTTTCAGGTATGGCTTGCACATACATGTATCATGTGGTGCCGTAACAGTAATTCTAGTCCAGAACTTTGGGTCTCCTTGACCTAGTGTGTGGGAATCTTAAAATTGAAAGGCACACATTGCCTTAGATTGTCCCAATTGTGCTACAGGTACAAAAAGCATTCGTGCTAAATAACTGTGTTTGGAAAGATTGTTATAGGGTTGTTCATTTTCGAATAATTTCGCAATCCTATAATCGAAACTTGGTTGGACCGAATATTTGAATATTCGATACTAGCCTATCAACTTTTTCACGCGTCAGCTGCAATTCCATGCCGCGCCGGTGAAAAGTTGCACGCAAGGCATGTCGGTGTTTTACGTGCGGCGACCGATATTATGGACCGCCCCATCGAAATTTGTTTGCATGCGCCTGTTGTATCAAGATCATTACAGGTACATATAGGCCTAACTTTCTGATAACAAGAAACCAAACTCCAGCCTGCATTTTTGTCAAGGGTTTTTACGGACAGGAACAATAAACCTCCGTCCACAACAAATTGCCATTGACAAAAATGCGATATTTGACACGATAACTTCTCTATTAAAATAGCATCAGAGTCGTATCTGTATGTGCATATTTTTTTTAATACTTGAACAGGCAAAAAGGCATTTAAATATTCGGTCGACTGTCGAATATTCTAAAATTTGGTATATTCGGGACAGCCATAGATCGTTAAAAAGTAGACTTAATGACGTACATGACGTACCCTTGAAAATGCGCTGTTTGTCTGAAATCATTGACAAAAGTACTTTTTTAGGGACAAAAGTTTGGTTCGGAAAAGTCAGACTGTTGGAAACCCCATGGCATGCAGGTGTTTTAATCAATGATTTTTAGACATATTGTGTTCTCTGCCTCCAAGGCAATGTGGTCTTTTAATGTAGTAAAAACTGGAACATTTTCCTAAAAATCTACATTGCAAAGAAGTTTTCACCATTTCACTTGAAAGACTTGGAGTGATGATTTAAATTCTAAAGTGAGTTCGGCAGCTTAAACCCCGCATGAAAATGCTTTCGACTGCAATTTGTAATCCGAGAGTACCCTGTTGCCTCTCTTGGTGGGTAGTCATTTAAATGACAGGGACCCTTTCTATTTAATAAAAAGGACAGTTTTGTTTTTACTGGGTTTATGTGTTTGAAATTGTCAAGCATCTCAGTTCAAAAATTCAGTCGTGTTTTCCAGATTGGCAATTTGTTTGCCTTTTATATCTGAAGTCATATCTAACCAGATACGCAAGTCAAGATATTGGGGTTTTCCCGTGTATGATTTCGGCTTTAAAATTGCTAAATTATTGTGCCTTTACTTGCCCTTGCAGTGACTAGTTTGGAAGGCATTCAGGTGCGGCTCGGCGAGCACTTCAGACCCCTGGAGAAAGTGGTCCTTCCAGTTGGCTACAAAGAACCCAACCCCTCGGCCACTCTCAATGCAAGCCAGGTAAGAATCATCCGGTGACCCTCAAACACTTAGGTTTTGTTGAATTTAAAGGCTATGTGTATTTTTGTCAGTTTTTGAATTTGCCAGATTTCTTTGAAAGCCCATTTGAAGAGGGTTGTGCTGTATAAGGGTCATTCCATAAATTTGGGGTCCAAAAGTGTGGGCTTTTTGTTGGTGTCCCTGTTACATCTGACCTGTGTAATTTCTCATCAAATATGATTAAAATTGACTTCACACTATTTTTTACTTGTTTGGCAGGTACTTTGCTTTACACAATCACTCTTGGAGATAGAAGGCATAAAAGAATGTGTCCGGAATTGCAAAATCTATGTCACTATGTATTAAACAGAGACACCAAAAATGTCACACTTTTGGACCCCAAATTTATAGAATGACCCAAAACTAGCTAACAAAAACCTTATGTGTAACAGCCATCTTGAAGCAAGCTAGTGTCTTTGTTACACTTGAATAGGCAGGTGTTAACCTTTTTGCTCTTGCATTGTAACTTTTGAATGACTAAAATATACTTCAAAGATGGCCACTACTTATAAGGTCTGTCATGGGAAAATAATTTTTTAAAAAGAATTTGGGTTGCCTGGATTATACAAAATGGAGCCATCTACCCTATATATCAAAACCTATCAAGTGACAGGTTGAAACATACACAAACTGTGAGAGTTGGTGTTTAGAGTTTTTGATAGGCTGTTAATGTATTGTTGCATTTCTATTTCAAGCAAATAGTGCTTCCCGATGTAAGTGTGCTCTTTGCCATACTTAAGTACATACATTCAGCACATTCTCATTTGTCAAACAATCCACAAAGGACCCCCCACAATGTCGCTTCCTAGGTTGCATCGTAAAATTGGGTGTGATCCCTGGATATATGGCATTATGGGTCTATGACTTCTGACTAGCGCCCACCCGAACAAAGATACTGACAATTTGGGAGACCGCCAACATATAGGGCAAGATAGCTCGGTTGGTAGAGCGCCGGTACGGTATTCCGCTCCTGCCAGTTTTCTTTGTTTACTTTGAAAACATTCTCATTTTCTTAGCATTGACATGAAATTGGCCATATATCAATGTGTGAAAAACATGTTTGTGAGACAACCTTTACACATCTTCAAATAAAAGACAAAATACTGTGGTTGGGGTCTCAAAGGAAACACGGTTCAGTTGTCACTTTCTATTATCAGTACATAGTAGTACACTTTAATACATAATTGTAGTCATTGCTAAGTTGTGCCTCTAAAAATGTCCTCTTTTCCAGTACTCATTTAAGACCGAGAGGAGATTATTACAATTTCTTGAAGACAAGAGGGAGTCAGATGCGGCCAAGGAAGAGAGCAGGCAGCGAGCAAAGGAGGAGCAGCTAGCAGCTGCCGCCACCAGCCCGGTACAGCTCCCAAATGGAATCCTGCAACCAACCAACGTGGAAACCGGCCCCTCCGAGATGAGAAATCAATCCATTGCACCCATGGTCAAACTGGGCGGGGACATCATGAAGCCGGTTCCCCTGACCAACAGCAATAGCAGCAGCAGCAGCAGCCTACCAGTGGCAAGTCGGAATCGCAATCAAAACTTCGACCTGGCCGATTTTGAAAACAATGCCTCAGACCCATTTGAGTCGACCGAGCTAGAAACAATCAACGACATGGAGGAGCTTAGGAGCATGCTGGCATTTACGCATGTCCCAGCCCAACCGGGGTCAGTGACGATAGAGCAGCCCCTACATTCGCCAGATATCTCTTCGGAGGACTTCACCCTATCAGATGGAAACGAAACAGCCGAAGTAAATGTACAAACTAATCAGGTCACATACAAACTCGATAAAAAGGTCACCAAGCCCCAGACTCTGTCGGCGGGGAATGATGGACTTAGTGCTCATGTGCCTAACGGCCAAGTGGTACTCCCCGACACTGCGCATCATGCACCCAGTGGAAACCCAGACCCTTTTGCACGGAGCCCCCTGCCCCCAATTAGTTTATTTCAAAGTGACAATGCTATGGAAACTAGTCCAGGGGATGGACCTTGTCGGCTAATCGCAAGGGGTCCGGCAACAGATCATTCTGTGCAGTCTCCTCGAGGCAGGTCGCCACCCCCAAGCTACTGCGCTCACGACTTCACACAAAGAATAACGTCACCAGTTATTAGTCCTGTAGAACTTCCACCGAGCTATCCACAGGTAAGAAGGAATGTCACACCAACTTGGGACAGATTTCAGAAGGGAGGATTGACAAGCAATTGTTAAATAACATGGATCATTTCCAAATACATGTAGGATGTTACAGGTGGGATTGTTAGTCAAACAGTGTGGTGTGCCAGAGCAGTTCTAATAATGCCTTTCAGCACCTGCAAGGTTTTGGGAGGATTACATGACCTTAGGACATACATTTTGAACTCTGCTTGGTTCATGGGTGCTAGTCCCAAAATTATTTCTATTCACTAAGTGCTCTTTTAGTTTAGTTCCTTAGGAAATCTCTCAAGGTTGTTTCTTCATCGGGCAGCATCTACCTGTTTGCTGACATGTTTTCTTGATAATTTCTAACGAACCGCACGCTTTACTGATATTGACATTGCTGTTCATTGAGTGTTCGTTGCAGTGCTCTGTACCCATATTGCAGTTTCATGTACTTGAGTGCCAACTCCCCTGTATGCAGTGCGGCTAGTTGGGTGTGTCCATGTTTCATGGTGTTTACTGACAAATATATTTGTATTAATATTGCTTGCCATGTTCTGCTGATCAACGCTGACACAAATGCGCATTTATAACCAAAATAAGTGAATTAGCCACATCCTTGCAGGCAACTGCTGTGCATGCATTTTGGACATAAATGCTGACTTTCCAATAAACACCACAAAAAAAACACCCCAGAACAAATATGTTGTTCCACAGTCATGCAAGTAACACATTAAAGGTCACATGAAATGGAATTTAAATGCTTAAATTTACATCCAGTGTTAGTGTTGTCAAGACCAGTCTCAAGACCTTTTTTGTAGTCTTAGTCTTGGTCTCGGTCTTGTCTTATGAACGTTTCGGTCTCGAGAGGGCTGGTCTCGGTCTTGAAAGTACTGGTCTTGGCCTCGGTCTTGAATGCCTCGGTGTCGGTCTTGATCTTGGTCTCGTACAGGCTGTTTGCAATGACAACAGTGTACATTTACATTCACTTTCAACCTTTGGTTTGCCATCACTAAGGCATGGTTCTGAACCTCAAATTGGGGGGGGGGGATTGGGCTTAAATTATTAGTATCAATGTTTTCAGAACAGATTTTGTAAAAGTGGGAGAAAGACTTGGAGATTTTTCCAATATATATAAATAAGTTTCCATCGAAAAACATTACCTGATCAAAATGAGAAAACTCCCGTTCCCCCAATCGGAACAGCCTGGGAGTGTCAGGTGATCCTGTTTGGGAACAATGTGTGCACCTGTGCACACTTGCATGGGGATTAAAAAAAAAACCTGTTCCCCTAATTGGGAGTGTCAGGTGATCCTGTTTGGGTGTGTGTACTGGTGCACACTTGCATGGGGATGGCCCGTTCCAGTTGGGAATGTTCCCAAATTGAAAACATGTTCTTCCTGAAAGAAGCATTGCAAAAGGGAACAAGAATATTCCAGCTTTTGAAGATGCTTCCATGCTCCAAAATGTCAAATACTTACAAAAAGTACTTTTTTCTGGGGTGCTAACCTGAATTGAGAAGGCAGTTTGTGGGGGTGGTTTCATATATCCCCTAGCTTCCCCTACAATGTCAAGGCTGGATCCAGAACACAATTTTTTTGTTGGGGGGGGGGGGGGGGGGGGGGGTGGGCAAAAAAGAAATTTTCCCCGAAAAAGGGAGTAAAAACAAAAACGTGCACAAGTCACAGATAAAACGGAGGTTTTTTGCTTCCCTTTCTTTTACTTTGTTCTATTTTGTACGTGGGTGTACGCAGTGGCTGCCTTTTTGCGACGTCAGTTAAACAAAAAAAATTGGTTTTGTAGAGCTACCTGCTTTGGTTGTTAATGCTTTCTTGACATTGCTCCCTGTTCTAGAGTGTGTCCCTAGAAGCAGTCAGCTGTACACCACTCCCAGATATTGACTTGGAGGTTAGCCATGAATGTTGAATCCATTCCCTGTAGCCCTGCATCAGCATTTCTAGATTATTTAACCCCAACTACCCCAGGCCTTACAAATTCCAACAGCAGGTTTTGTCTATAATTTTGATGGGTTCAGGTCTGTAGCGCCTTGGCACCATTACTGTACATGGAGCTATGATGACCCAATTTGTCTAAGTCCAAAGAATGTGCCATAGGTATACTGCATATTGTTGGATTTTGACAGGTTGAGGACATTTCCTAGTAAAAATGCCTAGGGGGTTAGGGTTAAACCTCCGACATGCCGACTTCATGGCTGTGCTTAACACAAGTTTCACGATCCTGTGCTTAAACCCTGTCAAATCATGATTATGCACATCTCTATTTTGTTTGTAGTAAGCACCCATCAATTGCTGTCCAAACTGCTGTTGTCTAAACACACATACACAAAACAATCTCTTGTTTTCCAGTGGCCAAATGAGTCTTTGTCTTGAAAAATTCTAGTGGATCACATGTATTACCAATATAACTTGTATGGCGTAGTGGATATTAGTATGAAATTTGAGCCCCGATGAGCATGAACAAAGTCTTCACCAATAGTACCGTTTGATGTTTCCCAATAAAGAGATCTGCAAATTTGTTATGTTGGGTTGGATAGGGACAGCAATTGATGGGCCTCATTTGACACCGCTGAAATTCATTGCATATTGGTGTGATGTTGAAAAGCTGTATGTGGCTGAACAATTACGTACATGATTTGCTGAGGTAAGTGCTTAACCCCTTGCGTACGGATGACGCCAAATGGTGCAAAAAAACAAACCGGTGCCACCAGGCCGGATGACGCCATTTTCCGCTATTTGTGCAGTTTCAATCCATTGTTAGATTATTGTGTATGTTATGCTTGACTGCACAAGCACATTGTGGCCGTTTCGCTTGGCTGCAAAGGCTGGCGCGACACCCCGGCGCCTACTGTAAATAACCGTTCTCGAGGGGTTAACTCTGTTATAAATCTGTAAGCAGAATCATGGATCTTTGCCATCCCTGTAAAGACAGACATTTACATGTACTATAGTGGAGTGCATCAACACAGCAAGGAGACTAGTCTACATGTACAATTAGACCGGTACCTCACTTATTCTTATTTAACTGTTCACAATCGACAAGCTGTGGTCAAGATCATAGGATCACTTGTAGATTAGGTTACTGAATTTGATACAATTAGTGGGAAGATTTGCTCCAAAAGTTAACATCAGATTTGTGGTGACAGATTAATTAACCCCTCCTACTATTTAAAAGGTCAAACTCAGTCAAAATTTCCTTCCACCTGCCCTGCTATACTTTTACACAGACATGATCAGATTACATGTGGTTTTGTACTATGGCAGGAGGGTCAAAATCAATCACCTTGACTGATTTTGACCCATACAACAACATGGCTCAGAATGTATGTTTGCATAGGAGGGTTTTAAGGTATTCAAATATTTGCTGTAAACGGTAATTCCCGTCAGGTTTTCCTTGGGCACGCTGCTGAATCCAACAGAATCCACAACAGAAAAGTGTGAAGCCTGCTGAATCCAGCAAAATCCATTTTGTTCACAGCCCACATTAACAGAATCCAACAGAAAGTAACCCACTGTTAGATATTGTTGGATTTTGCATGGTTAGGTTAATAATGCACCTACATACACGTGTACACATGTAAACGGGATTTGCATTTAACAGATGTAAAAGTGTTTCCTTTAACATTCTGTATTACCTGGACATGCACATTACACAGTCATTCTCTGGTATACTGGGTATTATTGTTAATACATTATTACCATGTATGTTTGCATGTAGAGTAAACTTCCTTTTAGAAACAGAAAGCTGGGAACTGCGGAATAGAGAGCTGATCAGAAAAAAAATGATGATTTTTTTCTATGCTTCTGATTCGACTTGGCAGCAACGGCAGCGGAACAGGAGGGATGATGGGCCATTCCCCCCCCCCCCACTTTTTCCACTTGGGGGAAATGCCCCCCCCCCCCCCCCCCACTTCAGGCAGTTCCACATAAAGAAAAACATAGAAAATGGAAGCAGCCTGCCGGCACCAGTGCTACTTTTTCCCCCACACTTTTAAAAGTGTTCCGCCGCCGTTGCTTGGCAGTATTTTACAGGTTTAAATGTGCTGTCTGTTCTTTAACCCTAACGTTCCCAAATCCTCCCAAATGCTCAGGACCCGAGAATATGCGGTGTCAAGTTTGAAATTGTTTGGATGAGCAGTTCTCAAAAAAGCTGCAAAAAAGCAGCAATACCGGAGGCCTAGACCCGCAAACGTGGCAGTATAGACCGCCACGCACTGCTGCACATTTTGAACGGGCACTGCATTGCACTGTACCGCCACGGGTATAGACCGCCACGCATGCAATGGGGCGTGATCTAATATTAAACGCATGCGCATCAGTGTTACAAAACCAGCTCTTCCCAAGAAACTCACTTCCAAAGCTGTGATACACATGTGGCATGGAAACATACACAAGCAATTTGTCCGTTTCGAACAGGCACATTTTGAACGGGCGCTGCACTAGGGAAATTCTAAAAATGTATTCCAATCCATGTCATTATGTTGTTAAGTTTGTCTTTGGTCCAGGAGAATTTTTGCTTGGATCAGTTTAGAAGGGAAGGATTTGTATTAAGTATCATTTATGCCATTTTTGATAAACCTATGCACATTTTCCATAAGATTAACCCTAACTCCCTACATCATTTTTCCTACACGTAGCCTGAATCCTCCAATATCCTCTGATTTCAAAGTGGTAAAGCTACACATAACCTGAATCCTCCAAAATTCTCTAATGGGGACCACTGCCTGAATCCTGCAAAATCCTCCACTGGGTTTTGGATAAACACCCCAGTAACCTCATTCCTCCAAAATCATCCAGCAGCAGATTGGGCCTGATGACCTGAATCCTCCATTTTCCTCCAGAGGCAAAATCCCTGTAATGCCCTCAATCCTGCAAAATCCTCCAATGCTTCTACATTCTACCTGTACTTCCAAAGACCCTCAATCCTCCAAATTCTCTCCATTTGGAAAAAATATTTTTTTGAGGATTTGGGAAGGTTAGGGTTAACAGTGGTGGGCTTCCACCTGTAGATGCACAGGCATATTTACTACTACATGGTCCCTCTTTTGTCTGCCCTAGTCCTGGAAGTCGTTAATTCTGCAATATCAGCCTGAAATAATCACCTGTTGCCTCATTTGTTTCCTTGTTCGTGAAGTGTGTATGACACTCTTTTTTTATGTTTTGTCCAGCAATTCTGCACATACTAAACTCTATTTTGTTGTTTTGTTGTTCATTTAGAACCTCAAATTGAAAGCTTGGGTAAAATACTGTGATGTGTACTGTGAAACCCTGCGTACCAGTCCATTTGATTCCAAATTCAACCTATATAAGCCAGTTCGGTATCTCAAAGGTCAAAGGTTATTCGGGATAAAATTGCTGATGTAATGTCACGTGATGTTATGCGAACGCCCATTCTGATTGAATTGAACACGTGCGCATAGTGCGACCGCCTTTTGCATTCACATGCAGACGTTAGGTCACACGGGTCATTCGGGATAAAATGTCAATGTGCACATGCGCAGTTGAAATACCGAACTGGCTTATTCATCAGTCCATACTAACACAAGTAGAAAAAGAAAGATGGCCACGGACTTCATTTGTGTGCATGTTAATTTCTTCCATGTATTAATGTTCACACTGCACATGCTGTAATAGTTTTTCTTGGTCATTGTACATAGGTTTTCTAACAAAGCCATACCTCATTGTTTCTGATAATGGGTGTCATTTCATTTCATTTGGATATAAATAGATTTTCTGCATTGCCCTGTTGTCTCTCTGGTGTGACAGTTACAACAGAGCATGCATTTATGCGACTAGAACTTTCAGACTCTGTCCAATGTTTGATGGCATTATCAATGTTGAAGGTTCCTATCCTTAGAAAGAGTAAACATTTCACCCCAATGAAAAATACATTTAAATCATATGCCTAAAATGCAATGAGCACAAAACGGATTGCAAATGCACTTTAAGGAAAGCCAGCTTAATTAACACTGCAGACTTGATCCAAACCAGATTTTGTTTTAGGTGTTCGATTTTATTTCCATCTCTTCAGAGTCTGAGTCGGTACACCCCGCTCCCGCCCTCCCCCCACCAGTCCCGGACCAACTCTGTGGATCACGGCCCAGCAGATCCTGTCTTTGACAGCATGGGTGCTGAGGACAGGAACTTTGTGCTGACGATCGTCGGCATGGGATTCCCGCAGGCCCGCACAGCTAGGGCAGTCAAACAACTGGGACATGATGATAGACTTGTAAGATAACTACCGCAAAAAATGCCTGAAATTTTAATGTATTGATTCTATGTATCCAATGTTTGATCTCATGTTCAAGACAAGTAAGTTTTTGTGGTGGTTTTATGTAATGTAAAAATTATGATAGTCGATAACTAAGAAGGTAACCAAAATTATCATGAAAAGGAGGAAGTTGTCACTTGGCCAATATTCCTCCCTGCCCTGCCCCTCCTTCGTGCCTTCTCAGATCTTCTCTTGCTCCCCAAACAAATCAGAAACACTGCCCCATCTCCAACAGCTAGTTGACAAGGATTATTGGATCTTCATCCCCTGACATTGCTGACAATTCCCATTGGATGATAAGGCCTTTAAAGTGGCATTACCATCGGTTATTTCTGTGCAGGTCGTGGAATGGTTGTGTGCTATGGACCATCTATGCAGTCAAGGTTTCCAAGAAGACAAAGTTGAACTGGCACTCAGCCTACATGATAATGACACACAGAAGGTACAGTGTTCTGTGAAGTATGTCGTAATATTGACTGATTTGTTTAACTCCTTGTCTATGTACAGTCGAACACCTTTATAACAAGGTCCTTGGGACTTTACAATTTACCTTGTTATAACAGGTACCTTGTATTATCAATAATGGAAAGCAAAGAAAAACAAAGACCCAGGACCTATTTTTTTCCTTGTTATAAGCAGGATGTTGTATTAACAGTGCTCTTATTATCAGGGTTCGACTGTACATGTATTGTCTACAAAATGGCAGTGCAGAGCCTCTTTGAATGCAGGCCAAGTGCTATGGACATACATTTATGAGGGGAGGTGGGGGAGGAATGACTGAAAAAAACAAAAAGACATAAAATTAGACAACTTGCAGTCTTTGAATTGCATAGATGAGGAACGTAACTGCCATTAATTTCAAAGTCGCCCTACGCCAAACATAGTTCAGAGTGCAAGTGGGTTGCCGACAGAAGGGAGCATTGTATCCTATGCCATAATATAGACTGAACCATTTGACGTTATAGTTGTGATGGAAGGTAGCCGGATGGCAGGATTCTATTGGTTGCTACACACAGTGACATACCTGCCTCTCCATTAGTCTGATTGGCTTAAATCCCAAGCAGTCCTGACGCACGTGTGATGCCTGCAGATCCGAGTCCGAGGCAATATTAGGAAAAATAAAAAAATTAAATCCACTTGAACATAAAACTAGAAAAAGACTTGCATCCACTTCTGCACTCTTTTGGCATCAAACTCGGATCCGGACTCGATCACAACGCTAACTGCCGCATGGAGCAAGTTGGAGCAAGCTCCAGCAAGAAACATAGCCTGTGGTCATTTGCTGTCTAACCATTTGCATGCAGATCAACATCTGAGGGTGAATGACTCCAGTGTGCCACTAGTCACTTCTTTACCTGCCACAGTAGTTCACAGTAGTTCACAGTAGTTCACAGTAGTTCACAGTAGTTCACAGTAGTTCACAGTAGTTCACAGTAGTTCACAGTAGTTCACAGTAGTTCACAGTAGTTGTAGCTCTTGCCCATGGACATGCACAAATTTGAATTTTATGTTGAGTTTTAAGGGCTGTTCATTGATTTTCATGACAGTGGCGGAAGTGGTCATCCTAGCTTCTGCTGACTTTCTATCCTAATCTGCCATGTATACGGTCGATTTACAGACGATGTGACCTCTGACGTCACATGTTTACATCTATATTGAAATGTGCCCGGTGTATAAATGTGCATGCATCTTGTTTTGCGTAAAATTTGGTTGAGGAGTGACGTTGCAGGTCAGATGGGCTTTGGACTATGTGACCTTTGTTGTCACTCCTTAAAACTCACTCCCTAGGTGATGTGAAAAATCGTATTGAAATTGTAGGATTCAGGACCGTTAGGGTTAACCAAATTTATGCAAAACACGATGCTTGCGCATACCACCGGGCACATTGGAATATAGGGCAGTTTAGATGTAATCAAAGAGCACATTATAGGTTCTATTAACCCTAACTCCCTACCTCATTTTCCCCCCATGTAACCTGAATCCTCCAACATCCTCTGATTTCAAAGTGTTAAAACTCCATATAACCTTAATCCTCCAAAATCCTCTTATGGGGACCATAGCATGAATCCTCCAAAATCCTCCAGGTGTTTTTTGCATACCCCTAGTAACCTCAATCCTCCAAAATCCTCATGTATCACATTGAGCCTGATAACCTGGATCCTCCATATTCCTGCAGGGGCAAAAACCCCTAGTAACCTCAATCCTGCAAAATCCTCCGATGCATCAACTTCCAAGTGCCCTCAATCCTCCAAATTCCTCTATTTTGCAAAGAGGATTTTGGAGGATTTGGGAAGGTTAGGGTTAAAGGGTCTATTATAGGTTCAAAACCTCTTGAGATACATGTACCTCTGAGTATGTATGTTCTCAACATTATACCTTTTGCAACTCATCGTTCTCGCCATTTCCAATGCAGGCCCAAGAGTTTCTCATGTTGTGCCAGCGCTTTGAGGAGTTGGGGTTCAAGTCGGAGGACATCCGAAGGGAGCTTATCGTCCATGGCAACAACGAAGATACGGTTCTCAATGTGCTTACAGCGAAAAGCTGAGGAGACTTTGAAATGCATTTGTACTTTACAGCGCACGTTTATCTGAAGCTAGATGTAACTGCTATTTTTCACAATTCCAATTTGCTGAGCCTTTTTTCTTGAGTGAAATCTGGTGGGGTAAGGGAACGTGCTTAAAAGTGCGAGTAGTGCTGCTGTCTTTTTATCTTCGTCAGTAGTAACTAGTTTAGTATCACGATTTGAGACGTCACATAATGGGAGGTATAAACTAAAGAGGTATGTGGTATGTGAAATGTAACTGAAAAGAATACAATAATTTGTAAAAGAATTGAGATAAACACTGTTATTAAAGGAGAAACGACAAAAAGTAGACATTCGTTGATCCGAGCCCATTCGAATCAAAGAATGTCCACCTTTTAAGTCGTTTCTCCGACTTAAACTACGTCCATTTCACACCCGTTGTCAAGATTTCAAGGGATCAAAAAGTGTTCATTCTTACTAAAGCTTTGAGGTACGAGATGAATTAAATGAATTAGTCCATTGTTTAGTGGTGAGCTAGCAGCGTGAAAGCTCTATCCCGTCTGATCGCCATGTTGCGTAAGGCAACAATGGAATAAAAGGTTCAGTTCTTGAATGCTCTGAATCAAATTTAATAGGACGTTTTAAATGCCCAGTGCACTAGACATCAGGGCCCAATTTCATGGCTCTGCTTACCGTTAGCAAAAAATCCCTGCTTACTGTAGCAGAAAATTCTGTGCTTACTGCAAGCGTACATTTCACGCGTTAGCGGGGAATTTTGGCTCCTGAGCATGCGTACATTCCGTAACTAAGGATTCTGTGCTTAACAGGGTTAGCGCAGAATTTTTCTGCCAGTGCTGTTAGTGCAAAATGGTAATCGTAAGTGCGGAAAGCTGTGGGTAGCAGAGCCATGAATTAAAAAAATTGACACTTTTCTGAATAGAGTGACGTCACAAGAGTAGTTTAAAGGTCAGTGTTCTCTTCAGGGAAGCCATCAAGAAATGGCATGGTCTGTCAGGAGATCATCTACCCCCTCCCCCCAAGTTGAGCCCTTTTCCCCCAGAGGCTTTCCAAAAGCAGTGAGCATTTTGTTCTTAATACCATGTTAAAAAAATCTCGTGATAAAACTGGAAATTCATAAGGCATTTTCACAATATGTACGTTCGACCCGTGTCGAAATCTACACGGGTCGAAATCTACACGGGTCCAACCCGTATATTTAAAAAAAAATTTAAACACGGGTCAATTACACTCCCTTTTCACACTACTCAATGCGGTTACATGGGTTGAATTCAACCCAGAGGTGTTTTCAACACGAGTCAAACTTCTCTACACGGGTCGAGAGCTCTCAACCCACCTCCCGAGCAGGGTTAGTTTCAACCCGGGATGAGCGCTCTACTCGGGTCAGTGCCGTGTTGAAAATGTTGCAGTGTGAAAAGGTCAGTCTAGTTAACACGGGTCAGACCCGGATCCAACACCGAGATTTTTCATAGTGTGAAAAAGCCTTTACCTTGTCTCTGTTCAAGTAAGGACTTGACCCTGGATGTGAACAACACTAGTGAACTGATACTAAAAAGCTTTTCCTTATTAAACAAAAAATAGTGTCTACACGAAAAGCCTTCATTTAGCCATCTTAAGATGTAAAACTTGTGTAGTTTTTGGTGTGGATTAAACATTTCAGGGGTATGCTTAGAGCTGGTGGACCCTAGAATTTGTATGACTTGAATCCTTCATCTTCAATGGTTTTTCATATGTGAAATCACTTTTATCATTTCATGACCATTTTGGGAATGTCTTGGATTTTAAGCCAAATTTGATTTTTCGTATTCATGAGTATAGTAGTGGTACCTTTGCAAAAACTGCACTATTGTGGTCAGTGATGTAGTCGAGGCCATCACAAGGCCACACAAGACCTTCAATCTTAATTTAAGTCTCAAGCTATTCAAATGAACTGTAATAAAAGCATTCCTTTGTCATGGTTTATGCCTGTTACTTGTGCCTGTTGCAAGCTGGCCTGTTGCAAGCTGGCCTGTTGCAAGCTGGCCTGTTGCAAGCTGGCCTGTTGCAAGCTGGCCTGTTGCAAGCTGGCCTGTTGCAAGCTGGCCTGTTGCAAGCTGGCCTGTTGCAAGCTGGCCTGTTGCAAGCTGGCCTGTTGCAAGCTGGCCTGTTGCAAGCTGGCCTGTTGCAAGCTGGCCTTGTGCCTGGCCTTGTGCCTGGCCTTGTGCCTGGCCTTGTGCCTGGCCTTGTGCCTGGCCTTGTGCCTGGCCTTGTGCCTGGCCTTGTGCCTGGCCTTGTGCCTGGCCTTGTGCCTGGCCTTGTGCCTGGCCTTGTGCCTGGCCTTGTGCCTGGCCTTGTGCCTGGCCTTGTGCCTGGCCTCGACTGTAACACTGATTGTGGTTTGATTTTTGCATAATGTTGCTGTAATTTGTGGCTCTTCTCCGGGTTTATTCCGTTTTTTGGGTGCGTGCTTGTTAATGTAATTGCTTGTACTCTGGGCCCAATTTCATAAGGTTGCTAAGCAAATGATTTGTTGTTTATGGAACCCCCATCCATTTCTCAGAGATCGTAAGCTTTAAGCACTACAGCAGAATACAAATGCTTAAACAGAATATAAATCTCCATGCATGTACAGGCGTTAGCACCACTTAATTTCTTGTTTAGTTAATTACTAAAGTTAAGCCTTTTAACAAGTAACTTAATGGACAGCAAAGCAACAGCTCCCTCGTATGTCAGGAATTAGCCTGAACATTTAGTATTGGGAAAATACAGGAGCATCTGCATGAAGTATATTACATGATATTAATTTCAGTGTGCCTGCAAGCCACATTTCGAATTGCAGACTTCTATATCACAAGTCCGTGTGTATTCGTCAAACAATCCACAAGGATTTCAAAGGATACACTTTGAAAATGTATTCTAAATTGTTATTTTGGTCGGCCAGAAGTGTACAGAGGTAACATTCAAAAGTGTTTGGTGAAGGTCAGTCTGAAAGGAGTGCATGGGCATACCATCCCTTGACAATCAAAGACCTGAGCCCAGATCTAATTGACCCATAGCCTGATATGAAAGTTAACCAGTGGAATTTTGTGTGGTAAGATTTGATTGTCTCCGCAAGTTCAGCATCGAATTATAACTAATGTGTTTCACGATCTGTGTTCATTTTATTCTACCGCAACAGGACAACTTCATAGAGCTGTTGAACAGAAAATTGCTTAACAATTTTAATTACTAAACAAAATAAGCAGGCAACTAGCTACAAACAATACACATCACGTAAATATTTTGGCTGCTAACTTGTTTGCTAAGAAAATATTTTCTTTGCAAAGCAAACTTGTGCTTAGCAGCTAAATGAGATTGGTCCTAGACATCGAGGTTGTTGATTTTTGGTTTAAGTGTCTGAACATGGGAGCCTTTCAAACTATGTGCCCAAGCGATCAGTAAATGATACAAGAAAGATAATTGAAGTTGTCGAGATATTTTTTCCCACAAAATGCAAAATGGCTAATGCAAGCAAGAGAATGCATGGAATCGGCACCTATTGTGTAAAATCATCTGTATTGTATTAACAAAAGTCCTTAAAATGTATTGATTTTATGTTGTCAATCAAAATGGATGGAAATTATGCATCAAAGATATATTAGACACCACACTTAGACTTATTTGGTGATTAAAACCATTTTATGTGTTCGGTTTCCTCATTTTCGAATTTATTGGCCAACGATAGTTTCGAGTTCTCGTGGCATTTTGTATTTGTTTTTGTTTCGTCTCTCATAGTTTTCATAAAAGGTTATTTTTTGTCTGTCTGTTTTGAAAAGAATTATTGAAAATAAAATTAATTTTGTAATCGGTCTAAAGTTTATTTTCGTTAATATACATTCTGAAAAAGAATTTCATACCAGTTAATGTCCGAAAGACTGGGTAACAGATCCATGAGAACAGAGAGGCGTTTTTGTCTTGAAGTGAATGTAATACTTGGCTGTTTAATTTCTATAAATATATAGATATTGTGCATATAATTTATTGTAAATAAGATGTCGACATGTCAGCTGCGAGATATAGTACAGTGCTGTTTAATTTGTCGAAACAAATATTTTCTTTTATTCATGTATCTGTGATGTGGTAAAACAAAGAAATTGGATATACAATGTATATTTTTTCCGTGTGTGTTGATTTTTAAGAACTCGAGTTAAGAACGTGAGCCACAAAACAAGCCGCCAGAGCTATGGGGGCTTTTGAGATTAAAGGCACACACTGCCGTAAAATCCCATAAAATTTAATCTCTTTGGTTAGTCCTCTAACCTATTTCCAAGGTCCGTGTGTAAAATTCGACCACCCTGTGTAATATTTACGGAGAAATGAGGAAATAACCGAAGCATCGACATCCGGACGTTCAGACTGCGGGTGCCGTGCATTGTGCAACCGTTATCTATACGTACATGTACTATGTACATCAGAAGGTATTTCGTAATAATTCAGTAAACAAAAAATTGGAGGATTACCAATCGTGTATGTTACCTTTAACCGAACCAAACTGGCGTCCCCAAAATTATTTTCGTCTATGATTTTCAGACAAACGGTGTATTTTCAAGGGACGGTACTGTACATTAGGACTACAGATCTAACAATTCCAAACACGGTCTTTCTGTGCGTTTGCATGATGCCCCTTCACATAATTCCCCTTTCACATTTTAGATTTCATGCAACCATTGAAGTTCAACTCGGTTACTATAAACGTGGAGGTATTAAAAAAGACCATGCTACTTGCTAGTACAATGTATAAAGTTCATTGGTTATCTTATATGCTAGCTGAAAGCTCCTTTCGCCAAAGTTTTAAACTGTTTGGGCACATCCTGGGTAATTAAAGAAATGTAATAAATAAATAAATAAATAAATAAATCAATTAAATATTTAATTAATTAATTAATTAATATTCAATATTCACAATAGCCCTCTGTCGTCCAACAAATAAAAAAAAATTGAAACATTAAAAAAAATTCTCAATATTTTTAAGCCGTAAACTGAAAAAAAAGAAAAAAGATTTGGATGCGGGCGTGTAAACTCTATGGGGCGTGTCCAGTCGGCCATTCATTTTCATACAAGCGATATATCGTAAGGGCGACGTGGCAACTTGATTTGGGTACCAGTCTCGGCGTGTTCGCATCAAAAAAACTTGAGATCGTGGGTACGGTACGTATATTTATATACAGCGCCGATTTAAATGCATTGCTAGCTACATGTACATGTACATACATTTGTACGTACGTCGACCGTGGAGCTACAGCCTACAGGATCCTAGGATCGCAATTAATGCGCCTATCAATTGCTTCCCCCATCCCATCCCCGGGCTGCCCCGGGTCTTATGTGGGGGTTTGGTCACGTTTTTCAAGCCCCAGGGTGGGGATTTTGGTCACTCATTTTGTCATTGTTTCCCCATCATCAGAAGGTATGGGGTGCCTCCCACCCTACCCTAGCCTAGCTTGAAAATTCCAGCTCTTGGCTTGCGAATCTAAGCCAAGAGCTGGAATTTTCAAGCTAACCCTACCCATGGGGATCCTGGTACTACCAGTAGCTTGAAAATTCCAGCTCTATGGCGAATCTCAAATGTCATGAGCCTATTGAAGAGCTGGAATTTTCAAGCTAGGGATCCTGGTAGGAGCCCCCATATTTCTAGGGGTACCCCCACCCAAGGTTGGGGATTGTCACTAAAATTTTGTCCCAGGGGTGGGGATTTTGTCACTTCAAAAGTGACAATCCCCATATCTTGGGTGGGGCAGCCCTGGGGGGAGGGGTGGAGTAATTAGCAATTGATAGGTGCATAAAAATACCGCCTAGGTGAGTCCGCATCGCACAAGGGTCACAAGAGATTGTGATGCCTGATGGGAAGGAAAAAGGAGCAAACATTTGCTCCTTTTTCCTTCCAATTCCCTTGTGACCAGTGGCGTAACTGGGTGCAATTTCGGGGGAGAGGGACCCTGGGGGTGCACTACACAAATTTGTTTGAGGGGGAACCGAATGTAAAAAAAAGTATGATAAACTGCAACTTGTGTAATTTTGTGTGCATTTCAAGATTTCAAATGGGGATAACGGGGAGGGGGAGGGGGACGGGGACGGGGACGGGATGGATGTCAGCTTGGGGGGGGGAACATCCCCCCATGTGCCCCCCCCCCCCCCCCGCATGCACAGTAGAATGCCCTCTGTAGGCTGCACTTAAACTTCAGAGGGGAACAATTAACATACCCATTAATTATTGTAATGAGTCCACCATTATCTCTGTTCATTCTCCTTATTCTTGGTGTTTCGTAACTCTCAGACAGCAAAGACAAAGTTTATGCATTACAATGTCACAATTTTATTGTACTAACTCTCACACACCCATGTTCTCATCCAAATGGAATGACCCACAAGAAGTGAACGCCCCCCCTAATTTTAAAATAAAGTGAAGCGCGTCCAAGAAATATTCAAGAATAATTCGACCCAAACCAGCAATGATGTGCTTAGCCTAGTGGTCTAGAGACTGATGGATGCTGATTCGACTATATGTCTGTCGATGGAGGTTCGATTCTCACTAGGAGCTACCAGGAAAAGTTGGAAAAAGAGAAGTAAAAGGAAGCTGGAAGACAAGACGAGGAGAGGAGGCGCAGATAGAGGGAGAAGGGAATGGGTGAAGAGGGCACGGGGCCATCGGAAAGATGGCATTTTATTCAACAAACTAAAAACAATTTTGGTGGTTTATTTTTACCCTCCCCATCCCGTCCCCTGTCCCCTGTCCCCCTACCCCCTCCCCCCTCCCCCTCCCCACCCACCCTGCCACACACCCACACACCAAGCAATGCATTCCACACATTTTCGTCCAGATTGAGGTCCGACAAATCACCTTTTTCTGGTGGGTATTAAAGTAAAATCGGAAAGAGTTCCATATCCGGCCATCACTTAAAAACTACTAAAAAGTGTCAATCTGATGAAGAAACACGAATTTAGGAGGGAAACAATTTCAACTTTTCCTTTGAAAATACTTTGACTTTTTCTGTCATGGCCCATAGACTTTGTGCACGAAGTCCAAGTGATGGCCGGATATGGAACTCTTTCCGTAAAATCTTTCCCTAGTGACATACAAGCTTACTAAATTTATTCAAACCACTGTAAACATGTTCAGTTCTCTTGTCCACCATGTCTCTTCCTTTTTTGTATCTTTGAACAGTTGACGGTTGTCAGAAATTGTAAAAAGAACGGCAACCATCTGGAAAATAAGAAATAGAAAGCCCACCTTCCTTTAAAAAAATATCCCGGATGCTAAACATGAAGTAAAGAGTTTGATAGCCCTGGCCCCATGCCCTAGAAATTGGGGCTCTGCTGGATCGTTGTTCGATATAGCATCTGCCAAATACCTGTAGCATAGCCTTGTTGCTATCTTGGGATTGTATTTTTACCCCAGTGTATATCGTACCTTAGGGGTGGATCCGGAGTGGGTGGGTATGTGACACCCTTCTCACTCTGTGATGTTTTATTTTTTCTTTTATATTAAAAAATAAATATAATGAAAAATAATTTTTTGCAAACCAGGTGAAATCAAATTATAGAGTGGAACAAGATTCATCATTGAACAACACTGACCATTCAGTCGGAACAATGGCAGGCAGTATAAACACTCACAATGAGTTGTCCGGTGAGACAGCGGACGAATTCATTGCCTGCATCTCAGACAGGATAACAAGCGGCCTAATTTGCATCAGTATTGCCATGGGGATTGAGACAGGGCTCTTCAAGGTCATGATTGCCTTGGGAGGACCCAAGACCTGCCAGGAGATTGCCGACGCTGGAAATTGCAAAGAAAGGTATGCACCAAGTGATGATGTCACATTGTTTTTACCACCGTTGCCACGTGTGGAAGATTACTTCGTTGTAAGATGCGGTTTCTCATATAAAATGCACATTGTACATAGATGCTTATTTCCATTTTCAGGATTATTTTTACTATGCACAGGTCTACTATAACCCTAACCCTCCAGGGCATTTTGGCTAAAACCATATGTCAGACGCAGCAAATTGCATAGTTTGTCAAATTGACTTGAGTGCAGCAAAGTGGAGCTGCCAGCACAGATGATGCGCTGTGCTGTGTCTGGCAGGATTAGGGTTAATTATTTGTCCCCCCCCCCCTCATCCCTGTGCTGCCCCACTGCACTCCTGGACATGGGGACTGGTACCTTTTTTCATGCTCAAGGGCTCCACACCCTTTAGCCCTTCTTTCGGTGGAAATAAAAGTCAGAATTATACTTGTATGAGAATGGGACCCCTGATTGGATAGATTTTGTGTAACCTGTGACCCGGAAGCTATACCCACAATGCTTTGCTTTTCCTAGTTCTGACACAATATTTAACCCCTTAAGTACGGTATTTTACGGGAGACGTCGGGGTGCTGCTGCAGCTCTGGCAGCCAAGTGAACCGCTACAATGTGTAATTTACCACAGGAAATCGTGTGGTATTCCTGTCATACTGAGACCTTTTACAACATCTTGTGGTACTTCATGTTGCAATTAGCAATACCACAGGAAATTAGTTTCCTGTGGTAATTTACCACAGGAAATCCTGTGGTATTCCTGTCATACCGAGACCTTTTACAACATCTTGTGGTAATTCGTGTGGTAATTAGCAATACCACAGGAATACCACAGGAATACCACAGGACATTTTTGTAAGGGGCGGCCAATGGCGCCATCCGGCCTGATGGCACTGTTTAATCCAACAATGGATTGAAACTGCACAAACAGCGACCAATTGCGTCATCCGGCCTGGTGGCACTGTTTTTTGCGCCAAATTCAGTCATCCGTACGCAAGGGGTTAACAGTGAAGGAGAATATAATAGTCACTGGAACCTGTAGATAAGGCGATGGTAGTAGCAAAATGAATATGCTCTGGAATATTAATAATCTGCATTTCCATAAGATTAAAAAGTTTGCTGCGTGTGTTATGAAAACAAAGTCAAAATGGCAATAGAAATATTTTAAGTGATGGGAAATGGGTTCAAGTAAACATCATTCATCTATCTTAGGTGCTCTTCAACTTTCTTTTATTATGAAGGTATGTCAGAGAGTGGCTAGTAAGCATGGCGGCAAATGACATCGTCGAGTATGATGCAGTGAGTCGAACGTACTGGCTCCCCAAACACCGTCACTGCATGGATGGTTCGTTGAAAGCCATCGTTATGGCAATGGCAATACCAAACCTTTGTGCTGCCTTCTTTGATGTTGCCGAGTGCTTCAAGAAAGATGGACCGCGAGGTACAGCAAGCCTCCATTTTTTTATGTATCTATTTTATTTGATAAAGGTAATATACAACATTTGCAAACGTTCCGAAATACCTTACTTGACTGTAAGTAAATAATAGTCTCAAGCATCCTGTGAAATCGTAGCACGTGGTGTGCTGTCATTTTCAAGAAAAGTTAAATTTGTATATCAATTTACAGCGATTGTCGGCCGACAATCGTTCAAATTTATCAGTTCCCCGACCTGATAATTCCCTGACGTCTATAAATTGTTCTGTTTTGTCTGAAGTTGGGTCAGGGAACCAGACTACAAGAACTGCATTTTTTTCTCTCTGTTTTCCCAGCATCTATGCACACAAAACTTGAAACGGGTCAGTGTTACAGTATTTGCTATAAAATACTAACCCCTAAATCCATTCATTTCTGAAAATTACAGCAAAAGCATATTTTGTATACTTCCTTCAATGCACTATGCTAGTCTGGGATAGTGTGATTATTGCAAGCACTGGTCTTCGAATTCAAAACCAGTGTAGTGGAGTCATTTAACATGCCATTCTTTGATGTTTTTCCCAACTTTTGTCGGATACTTTGACGGAATTCTTTATTGACGAGTTTCAAACTCATTCAGTTGAATATGGCACAATTACCTTAACCCTAATATAATGTCATGGGCATTCATTTGGGGTAAAAAACAATATACTACAAAGTACTACATAGTTTATAATATGCAAGAGCAGATAAGAGTACTGCATATACAGTTCAAACGACTAGTAGTGTTTTGTAGCTTGACGTGAGGTTAGGGTTAATAAAACTTGCTAATGTGAAGTTTTTCAGAATCTTGAAAGTTAGTTCCGAAGTAAAACGGGGTGTCTGGAAATTGGGCACAAAATTTGGCCAATTCAACAGCAATTTTTTTAAAGTTGACATTATGATCAATCAATATTTCCATAAAAAAAAAAAAATTCTTGTTTGTCAGAAAATAATTTTCTGACTTTGTGGCACATTGAAAGGGTGCATCACACACTTGTCAAAATAAAATTTTCCTTGTTACTTGTAAACGGGTCAATAAACTCAAGATTTGTGGACAGAGATATGTTAAATTCAGCAGCTGTTCACTTTCTGTGCAATTTGAGAAAAAACTGTTACTCGGGCAATGTGCTGGAGATAAAAACTCAAAGTGCCACATTAGACGACGCGCCATGTTACCCACCACCAATGCTTACAAGAGCCCTGGAGTCCAGTTGACCTATCGCTGTTCACAAGCATTAGCCAATCATAGCATCTGTTGTATATCATGTGGCATTCTAAAGTGTAGACAAAAGAAAAACTTCCAATTACGTCCAAGCGCCGGCATATGCATTTTGTTTGTTTAAACGCAATACACGACTGCACGGCAAATGCAATTAGGATTCAACTAAATACATGCATGATGATGGGGTTCGTATTTTCGTGCACATAGTAAACACAGTGAGAAAAGTGGTCTCAGAAAAAGCCAAGGCAAGAGATAAGAGCTACAAACACTTTTTTAGTGCTTGTGTATGCAGTGCGCCAGTATATGCTGTTGTGTGCTGTACATGTTCAAAGTTGCCCAAGAACTCGGTGATCTATGACAGTTATGAGGTCTGACTCTTGTGAGGTGGGTTTGAACCTTGCTGGGGGAATTATTGTGTTGTGTTCTTGGGCAAGACACTTTAGGACAATTACTTCTCTCTACCCAGGAGTGAGTAGGTGCCTGTGAGGGCAGTGGCACTTCCAGGGAGCCGAGGTTTCAGGAATAATCTATTGGCCTGATGAGCAGGGGTAATAATATAACACCTTGCATGCCGCGATTGGTGGATATGTGCACGTAACACAACACCATGATCCCCTGGATAGTTTGAAGCAACAATCTGAAGTCTTTGCCACAGCACGCACAAGTCAAAGGCGTACTTTCCCAATACTTCCGAGGACAATGCTTTGTGTTTCCTATTGTTCCTTTAATATAACCCAACCCCATAGACTAAGCACGTACTTCTACTTGCGAGGACCGATTTCAACAAAAGACTTGACTTGCAAGGACTGAAATGTTTCCTTGTATTTCCTTTCTCCTCTTGTCCTCATACAGAACCTGTACAACACTGTCTCACCTGTGTTTCATTTGTTGTCCAATTTTATAGGTGTTTCCTATGATAAGTATGGCAAATTTGATGAGATGATGACCGGAATGAACCATGGTTTCTTCAACGAGCGCTTGGTGCAGCATTTCTTTCCTACTATGCCAAAAGTGCACCAACAACTTCGTAAGTGGTACTTCTACATCACTGCAAAGTGGGAAAAAAAGGGGGGGTGGTGGGTGTCAGCTGGATGTGCCACTATCATGCCCATTCATTATGCTTTGTGAACATGTAATTACATGATTCAATGGCCGGCACATGTTCAATTACAATCAAAAGAGGGCGCACTTCAAATACGATGCAAGAGGGCCCTATTTAAAAGAACGGACGCCACGTTGGCGGACGAAAATCGCTATACTGAACGATCGCTATACATCTACCAAACAAAATCTGTGGATCCCGCGATGTTCGTTATAGCGGCGTTCCACTGTATTAGCATATGACTGTTAGCATGTTGTACTAAAATAATTGCTTTTTTGCTGTAATAGATGCACTGTTTTGATGTGTTGTAAATATACAGAACAAGGAATTCAAGTTCTTGAAATCGGATGTAGTCAGGGAATCTCGACGCGAGTCATCGCTAAGCACTTTCCAAATTGCCAGGTGTACGGCATCGACATCACAAAAGCCGGCATCAGACAGGCTCAAGAGGCAGCGGACGAGATGTGCTTGGGTAATGTCCAGTTCCTTTGCATATCGGCCACTGCCCTGCCTGCGGACTGGTCTGAGAAGTTTGCCTTCGTCTTTATGCACAATGTCCTGCATGACCTTCCTCATCCTATGGAAACCCTCCACGAGGTCCATCGTGTCTTGAAAATCGGGGGGACCATGGCGGTTATCGATACATCCTCGTACGTGAAGCTGGAGGACAACATGGAGAAACAGCGTGACTTTACCAGATACGCCTCTGTCCTGAGCTTGATGAATTGCATGCCTACCTCACTCTATACAGAGGGCGGGCTTGGCCTAGGAGCACTGTGGGGCCGGGAGAAAGCCCAGGAAATGATGCGGGCAGCTCGCTTCGAAATCGTCTCCGTCACTCCTGTGGCCACAAAGAATTCTCTTAATTACCAGTGCCAAAAAGTCTAAAGGAGATCTTTATAGATGACAATTTTCAAATGAAGCAGGTATGAAGTGGGAGAGGCATGTAATTACAGCAGCTAAAAAAGACACTACATGGCCAAACAACCTTCAAGTGTAAATTTTCAGTTCCTTTTGTAATCCTTTAAAAGATTAGGCATGTTGCCCTTTGTTACTCCCAACTGCTTCACTAACCCCGAGTCTATCTTTGCTATGTGCCAGTGGTGTAGCTCAAGGGGAAAGGGATAGGGAGTTTCCCTCTTCTCCCTCCTGTGGGAACCTGTTCTCCCTCCCCTTGCCTCCTGTGGGAAGTTGGATTTTGGGGGGCTTTTTAATTTTTTGTTATATTGTTTTAGCATGACGGCACACAGTGGTGTAACGAGGGGGGGGGGGAGATGTGCTCTCCCAGCTCACATCTGTGCCCCCCATTTAAATCTTGAAATGAACAAAAAATTCTACAAGTCGCAGTTCATTTACTATCAGTGCCCCCTTGAAAAAATTTGTGCACCCCATGTGCCCCACAGAAGTTTCACCACAGTTACGCCACTGACGGCTCATCAGAGGATGCTGATTTCCAAGAGAAATCTGCATTATTTTGTAGTTCTATGTAGATTAAGGTATTTCCTCAATTATTTCAGTAGATTCAACCTAATATGCTTAAAGGAAAAGGTTCTCTCAACAAATCATTGAGTCGAAAAATCCTCATACTGAAGACAGCTGAGGTTAGTACAATTGCCTGTGGGGGATGAAACAAGTGCAGACAAATCCTATTGTTCTGCTTAGCAATACTAGTGATTACTGTAGTGATGCCGCTATTTTATACAATCTAGGTAGTCCAAAGGTAAAGAGGGACGGCATATCAAGTTGAATCTACTGTCGTAGGTTGATAAATCCGATTTATATTGTATCTGTCGACAAATTTTTATTGGAGTGGGTTTTTTGTTTTAATTAAATATGGTGAAGCAGTTATTCCATCACAACATATTTCAGGAATTTGTTCCTCCTCTCCTCCTCCCACTCCTCTCAGCGGCACAATCCAAGGAATTGTCACCTAATACAGTCAACTCTCAACATTGATGAAAGTTAGGTGGGCCACACGTTTCATTCCTGGCGGAATCTTTATTTAAGGCTAAATCCTAGGACTGAAAGGTCAGGCTCTCTTGTATATTTCAGGTGATCCATTAGGCAAGTAGTTTTGAGAAGTACCTGACTTTCATCTAACTTCGATTTAAAATTGTTTACTTTAAAATCTTCATGCTGATTGGCCTATTCAATCCAAGTAGACTTATATTTCCATACTTTCAGCTCTAGATAATACCAAAGGCATTGCCCTTAATTCTGCTAAATCCAACAATTTTAATATGATTTTTACATGCACCCAAGGGGTGAGGGTTAATATTAATAAATAAGTATATACATGACAGTAAAGAAAAGGATTAAATTGATACAAAACAGCTCGGAATAGAAAGTGTGAAGGCATTTTCAAGAAGTCGAAGCTTGCATAGAAATGCCTAACAAATACAGGGACAAAATTACGATACCAAAGACGATACGAAAAAAAGAGAACATATGTGTGAAGACACATGACGGGAAAACGATAAATAGGACAGCACAAAGAGACACACAATCGGTCAGATAGTAGGCGTACAAAGTATTTTGTAAAGAAAGAAAGTAATTAAATTATATGAAAAGTATTAACTTATAGAAGAAACTAGAGGTTGTGTGTCTGTCAGACAGACAGAACACATGGCTTTTTTCGCGGGTTAGTAATTCTCACCAAAATCTACCTTGTAAAAGTGAAAATGAAAGGGAATTCATCATTTATTTGACGAAATTTTGCAATTGAAATAAAATTTAATTTTTTTAATAATAAAATAATAAAAACTAGATGATGATGTAATCATGAAGTAAATTTAGATTTTGCATACTGGTGACAATATCTACCTTCCCACCAAGTTTCATGAAGATCGGACCTACCCTGGTATGCGTTTCAAAAAGCACATTTTTGATGACGTCATCATGACGGCACTCATTTTTCATATTTATATGTAAGTACGTAAAAGAATTTCGAAATTAGCATGTTCTGTTATCGAGATATGGCCTAAGGGTTCAAAAACAAAAAAATGCTATAAAATCGTATGATGACGTCATCGTGACGTCACATCAATTTTCATCTATAACACAAGCCGGTCTACCAACAAACCAAGTTTGAGCTCAATCGGACCTATGGTTCTCTAGATATGGGCCCTTCAAAAACGCACCTTTAAGATGACGTCACCTGACACGTGATGACGTCATCATGACGTCATCAGAGTAATATGCACGAGTTCAGTACAGGGTCTCAGTGTATGCCAACTCTCATTAAGATTTGTTTAATGGTAAAAGTGATGGGTGGAATAAAACGTGCATTTTGTCTATGGCATTTTTGATAGAAGAACAAGAAGAAGAAGAAGAACTAGGACTCTGTCTCTTTGCTGAACAGAACATAGGGTTTTTCCGCATTTTTTTTTTATGTCACTGCGATTTTTGCTTGCTTGTGACAAGTCTGCCTACCCACCAGGCTTCATGACAATTGGACCTACCAATTTACATTTCTTACGAGAAATTATGCCTTTGATGACGTCATTATGGTGGTGCACATATTTTGCATTTTTTTTTGCATATGTAGGACCTAACAAACCTATTACAAAAAGAATTTTGATATTAGCATGTTCTGTTGATGAATTATGGCTTAAAGAAAATTTTAAGGTTCAAAAACTTAAAAATTACTATAATTTCATATGATGATGTCATCGTGACGTCACCTCAATTTTTATCAACAAATGCTTGCCTACCAACATACTACGTTTGAGCGTAATCAGACCTACGGTGCTCTAGATACGGGCCATTGAAAAATGCACATTTAAGATGACATCACGTGACACGTGATGACGTCATCACCCCGTCACTCTTCGGCATACAATTTCAGCTTAGGGTCTATGTTTGTGTTAAGTCTGATTAAGATCTGAGGTTGTTTAGTGACCAAAATGCCACTTACAAAATTCGAGTACAAAGTCTATGGGATTTTGGATAGAACTAAAAATTCATAGAAAATCAGCCGATGACGTCATCATGACGTCACTTCGGATTTTACATGCTAGTGGCACTGTCTACCTACCTACCAATTTTTATGATGATCGGACGTACCCTTATGTGTTTCCAATTAGCACATTTTTGATGACGTCATGATGATGTCACACATTTTTACATTGATGTGAAAGAATATAGAAGCTAACAAAGCTATTACAAAAAGAATTTTGAATTTAGCATGTTCTGTTGATGAGATATGGCTTTAAGAAACTTTGAAGTTCAAAAACTTTAATATTACTGTAAAATCGTATGATGACGTCATCATGATGTCACCTCAATTTTCATCTATAACACGAGCTACACTACCACCATACCTAGTTTTAAGGCAATCGGACGTACCGTTCTCTAGATATGGGCCCTTGAAAAATGCACCTTTAAGATGACGTCACATGACACGTGATGACGTCATCATGACGTCACGTTTTGGCATACATTTTCAGCTTAGGGTCTCTGTTTGTGTTAAACCTGATTAAAATCTGATGTTGTTTAGTGACCAAAGTGGCTCTTACAATATTCGTGTACAAAGTCTATGGGATTTTAGGATAGAACAAAAAAATTCATAGAAAATCAGCCGATTGACGTCATCATGACGTCACCTCGGATTTAACATGCTACTAGCACTATCTACCTGCCCACTAATTTTTATGACGATCGCACCTACCCTTATATGTGTTTAAAAAAAGTACATTTTTGATGACGTCACACATTTTTCACATTTATGTGAAAGAATATAGGAGCTAACAAAGCTATTACAAAAAGAATTTTGAAGTTAGCATGTTCTGTTGATGAGATATGGCTTTAAGAAACTTTGAAAAATTGCTATAAAATCGTATGATGACGTCATCTTGACGTCACCTCAATTTTGATCTATAACACGAGCTAGCCTACCAACATACCAGGTTTGAAAGAAATCGGACCTACCGTTCTCCAGATATGGGCCCTTGAAAAACGCACATTTAAGATGACGTCACGTGACACGTGATGACGTCATCATGACGTCACCCTTTGACATAATATGTCAGCTATGTTTGAGGTAAGTTTGGTTAAGATCTGAGGTTTTTTAAGACCTAAAGTGCCACGGACTAAATTCGTGTACAAAGTCTATGGGGTTTTGGTCAGAACTAAAAGAAGCAGGAGAAAAAAAAAAATATCAGAACAAAAACGAGGCCTTTTCCGACTGGCAGTGTCGGAAAAGCCAAAAACTAGGACTCTATGTCTCTTCGCTGAACAGAACATAGGGCTTTTCCGCATTATTTGTTTATGATGTCACTGCGATTTTTGCTTGCCTGTGACAAGTCTGTCTACCCACCAGGCTTCATGACAATTGGACCTACCAATTTACATGTCTTACGAGAAATTATGCCTTTGATGACGTCATTATGATGGTGCACATATTTTGCATTTTTTGTTGCATATGTAGGACCTAACAAACCTATTACAAAAAGAATTTCGATATTAGCATGTTCTGTTGATGAGAAATTTTAAGGTTCAAAAACTTTAAAATTACTATAATTTCGTATGATGATGTCATCATGACGTCACCTCAATTTTTATCAACAACAAATGCTTGCCTACCAACATACTACGTTTGAGCGTAATCGGACCTACGGTTCTCTAGATACGGGCCATTGAAAAATGCACATTTAAGATGACATCACGTGACACGTGATGACGTCATCACCGTCACTCTTCGGCATACAATTTCAGCTTGGGGTCTCTGTTTCTGTTAAGCCTTATTAAGATCTGATTTTGTTTAGTGACCAAAGTGGCTTTTACAAAATTCGTGTACAAAGTCTATGGGATTTGGGATAGAACTAAACAAATCATAGAAAATCAGCCGATGACGTCATCATGACGTCACCTTGGATTTAACATGGTAGTAGCACGATATACCAGCACACTAATTTTTATGACGATCGGACCTACCCTTATATGTGTTTCAAAAAAGCCTATTTTTGATGACGTCATGATGACGTCACACATTTTTCAAATTTATGTGAAAGAATATAGAAGCTAACAAAGCTATTACAAAAAGAATTTTTAATTTTATAGCATGTTCTGTTGGTGAGATATGGCTTTAAGAAACTTTGAAGTTCAAAAACTTAAAAATTACTATAAAATCGTATGATGACGTCATCTTGACGTCACCTCAATTTTGATCTATAACACGAGCTAGCTTACCAACATACCAGGTTTGAAGGAAATCGGACCTACCGTTCTCTAGATATGGGCCTTTGAAAAACGCAACTTTAAGATGACGTCACGTGACACGTGATGACCTCATCATGACGTTACTCTTCGACAAAGAATTTCAGCTTAGGGTCTATGTTTGAGGTAAGTTTGGTTAAGATCTGAGGTTTTTTAAGACCTAAAGTGCCACCGACAAAATTCGTGTACAAAGTCTATGGGCTTTTGGTCAGAACTATTAAAAGAAGGAAGAAAAACTAGAGGTCTATGTTTTTAAGAACATAGGGCTTTTCCATATGTTTTTATGATGTCACTTCGAATTTTGTAAACTAGTGACAAATCTACCTAACCACCAAGTTTCATGACGATTAGACATGGTCTACCCTTATATGTCTTTCAAGAAATCATGCCTTTGATGACGTCAGAAATTGTTCGCATTTATATAAAAGAATGTACGAGCTATATAACAAAGCTATTACAAAAAGAATTTTGAATATATGGGCGAAAATGTACTGAACTAAACAATTGCGCGAACAGAACAAAAACAAAGGCTTTCCTGCTGTAGCGGAAAAGCCAAAAAAAATGCGTCTGTTGTAAACATACGCATGGCTTTTCCGTTTTCCGTTTTCCTCTTTTATTTAACATAAAGTATCAGAAGGTCTATGTTTTTGCTAAGTTTAAGATCTGAGATTATTTTATGATTCACACTTCGTACTCCAAACTTGACCTTTAAGTTCATGTTACATGACACACGAAGACGTCATTATGACGTCACTCTTCGCGGCACGACTTTGCATTAGGGTCTATACCTATGCTAACTCTGACTAAGATCCGATGTTGTTTGATGACAAAAGTGTCGATCAGAAAATCTATGCAAAAAGTCTATTGGATTTGGGATAGACCTAAAATAAGAAGCAGAAAAAAAAATAGGGCCTTCGAAAATGCAGATTTAAGATGACGTCACGTGACAAGTGATGACGTCATCATGACATCATGCTTCGGCACCCACCTCGAGTTGATAGTCAATGCATATGCCAAGTTTTAAGTTCATGGCATTTGAAGTGCCAAATTTTAAGAGTACAATGAAATTTGAAACATTTAATAATTCATAAAAAATCAGCCGATGATGTCATCATGACGTCACTTTGGATTTTGCATGCTAGTGGCACTATCTACCTACCCACCAATTTTTATGACGATCGGACGTACCCTTATGTATGTTTCAAAAAAGCAAACTTTTGATGACGTCATGATGACGTCACACATTTTTCAAACTTATGTGAACGAATATATGAGCTAACAAAGCTATTACAAAAAGAATTTTGAATTTAGCATGTTCTGTTGGTGAAATATTGCTTTAAGAAACTTGAAAGTTCAAAAACTTATAAATTACTATAAAATCGTATGATGACGTCATGGCCCCGCGGGCCCCCCTGCGGGCCCCCCCGCGGGCCCCCCCGCGGGCCCCCCCGCGGGCCCCCCCGCGGGCCCCCCCGCGGGCCCCCCCGCGGGCCCCCCCGCGGGCCCCCCCGCGGGCCCCCCCGCGGGCCCCCCCGCGGGCCCCCCGCGGGCCCCCCCGCGGGCCCCCCCGCGGGCCCCCCCGCGGGCCCCCCCGCGGGCCCCCCCGCGGGCCCCCCCGCGGGCCCCCCGCGGGCCCCCCCGCGGGCCCCCCCGCGGGCCCCCCCGCGGGCCCCCCCCGCGGGCCCCCCCGCGGGCCCCCCCGCGGGCCCCCCCGCGGGCCCCCCCGCGGGCCCCCCCCCGCGGGCCCCCCCGCGGGCCCCCCCGCGGGCCCCCCCGCGGGCCCCCCCGCGGGCCCCCCCCGCGGGCCCCCCCGCGGGCCCCCCCCGCGGGCCCCCCCGCGGGCCCCCCCGCGGGCCCCCCCCGCGGGCCCCCCCCCGCGGGCCCCCCCCGCGGGCCCCCCCCCGCGGGCCCCCCCCGCGGGCCCCCCGCGGGCCCCCCCGCGGGCCCCCCGCGGGCCCCCCGCGGGCCCCCCCGCGGGCCCCCCCGCGGGCCCCCCCGCGGGCCCCCCGCGGGCCCCCCGTGGCCCCCCCGTGGCCCCCCGCGGAGCCCCCGTTGGCCCCCCCGGCCCCCGTGCCCCCCCCCCCCCCCCCCCGGCCCCCGTGGCCCCCCCGGCCCCCGTGGCCCCCCCGCCCCCCCTGCCCCCCCCTCCCCCTGGCCCCCCCTGCCCCCCATGGCCCACCCTGGCCCCCCCCCCCCGCTGCCCCCCCCCCCCCCCCCCCCCCTGGCCCCTCCCCCCCCCCCTGTTGAGCCTCGATAATTGAGAAGCGATTCGGACCTCTGGTGAGAAGGCTGTTCAGATTAAGTGCCCGTTTACACTTAGTATCATTAGAAACGTTTGTACTTTCCCTAAATTCATTTCTAATGATAGCCCTTCTCACCCTCACCATTGTGCTCTTCTGATACAGAGAGTACTATCCCTAGGTCACGCTTTGGGGATCCGACCCGGTTCGCCTCCCCACACACCTGTCCCATTCTCCTGTTCGTGATGTCATCGGAACTCGGTTTGTGTGCCTGAACCCTGATCTTCGGACTCGGAGCCACCCCCGTGTCAAGCCTCGGTCAAGTCCATCAATTAAGCCGCACCCAAGTTCTGATGCAAGCGCACGAAAAAACCAGCTATAACCTGTATATGATTTGCCATTTCATTTTTATTTGAATTATCGTGTACCATTTGCCAGTGCTAATTCTAACTGAATGACCCCCTTGTGCATTTCATAATTCCTGTGCCTATTTCGATTCAAGGTACTTCTTTATTTTACATTTTTCGGATTGAGTTTAATGCTCGTGACTGTAGCCAAATTTTAATTCTTGTTTAGCGATTAAAGACATCCATTCGATTGGGATTATCCACTGATTTGCTTTGAACTGAACTGAACTGAACTGAACTAAACCGAACCGAACCATTTGATTGATTTCTTATCCTCAATTCTATTGTTGTATGCACTGTATATTTTTTGGTGATGACCTTGGGTGATGATTATTCAAATACAACACTTTATCCCGAGAAAGAGGATAAATGTTAACTTGCTGTCCGTGTGGATCTAGTTTCTGAGCAAAGTTTCTTTAACGAAACTACGAACCTAGCAGGAATCATTAAACGTTGGAACAACCTGTGACATGTCACATGGTAGAAAATTAAATGACGGAATGCCTCGAATTCCACGGCATCCAACTCCTATTTCCATCAACCTCTCCAAAGATTATATACCCTGCACAAGTGGTTTAGTGCTACAGGCAACAAACGTGCCACCATTACATCCATGTAGCTCTATCTCCTTTCCCAGGTAATAATTAATTCACGGCGTGTTTGCCAACCCCCGGTTCTCACCAGTTGCCGGTCAAACGGACACGTTTTATTCGGCTGTTCTTTTGTCCGCAAAAGCCAAAAAGACACAAATATAACAATCCTTGTTCAACAGATTTTCGCCTTTTGACAAAGGCTTGCCCTCTGATCCAATCAAATAAAGCGTAACTCAGTTTTGTGTTTGATGGGGGGCACTTCACGCTCTGCCCTCGACTCGGCTGTCATTTATTCGCAAGATGATAGAGAATACTCGTGTACGTGTACCAACATTGTGTCACTTAAATATCTGATATCACACGGGTAAATATACAGACGCCAAAGAACATGCTCTTCATTATGATCATCTTCATCTCGCTTTTATGGTGCCTGGAAATTACGGAGAGCATACTTGCGATGCGATTTTAATCACGTCTCATTTTGCAGAGATGCTTTAAGCGACTTTTCCTACTTTGGTGTACATTGCGCCACAGCGCCACAGAATAATTTGACTGCGCTTTTGAGAAGCTGGTACTAAACTTAATAGATAAAGTCCAACCCGCAGGACGATTTTACCAGAGATGCATTCGAGTCCACCACAAGTCCTCCGGTCCTAATTCCAATCACAAGCTATTCAAATGAGCTTTGAAAAAGGCATCTCTTTGTCATTGTTCATCAAGTTACCTCTCTGACTGGACTTGCGAAAGGACTTGCAGGGACTCGACTACAACTTTGACGCATACAGTTAAACGCTATGATCGTTTGTTGTTTGCACTCAAGGCTCATGCATATCGATCTGGACGTATGAACTGTATTTAATTGGAGAGTTCGAGAGTCCGTTGTGGTCACTGTCCTGTGGTCAGCGTGAAGAGTAGGCCTACTGACGACTGAATCATTAGCATTAAAATACTCGGTAATATTTGCTTCGAACCCTGTGGGATCTAGACGTTTGGGGATAATGGCACTTTCGAATTACTCCACCGGAAAGGACGAAACGGCAGAGGAGTTTTCGTCGCGTCTTTCCCGCCAGATCAGCGGCGGGCTGACGTGTCTGGGCATCGCTATGGGGATTGAGACGGGACTGTTTGATGTCATGATCTCACTGGGAGGAGAACCCAAGACCAGTCAGGAGATCGCCGATGCAGCTAACCTTAAAGAGAGGTAGGGTACCAAACCTGGGCGAGCTTTGGGGAAAGAACCCGTTCGGTTGTAATACTACAGGTTTTTCAGATTGTAGGCAAACCCCTGTTTGAATGTGATGCGCCTGTCGATTGTTTCCTCAACCCCTCCCCTCGCTGCCCCGCAATCAGTGGCGGCGCCAGACTCTACAATTTTTGGGGAAGGAAATATTCAGGGGCCAAAAAAAAAATATATAATTTCCAAAATCAAAGGGGCAAGTAATGAAATAGCATGCAGGTGTAAATAAACCGTCCATTATCACGACAGAATGTTTTTCAATACAAAATTTCACTCTACTTCTAATACCATCAGTTATGAATCCAAACAGTGAAGGAAATAGGCAGAATTTGTAGACAAAGTATTGGGGGACCCCCATGCCCCTCCCCCTCCCCCTCCCCCAAGCGCCGCCACTGCCCGCAATATGGGGATTGCAATTTCGGAAGTGACTTGTCCCCCCCCCCCGGGGTACCATCCTCCAGTACAAACGTATACAGCCGATTTCTATTTCCATTAAAAAAGGACCAAAGTCCCCACCCTTGGGCACGAAAACAATACCAATCTGGACGACAGGTGTAGCGTAAATTTCAGTCCCTGAAATACCGGTACGGGCTCATTGGTAGTCTTGCGCATGCTTATGGTGCCCTCACACCATAGCGATCACCAGTTGCGTATGGTTGCGAATAAAAAATAGTGGTCATAAGTTCCGAAGGCAACTCACACGCAACTAATAGGTTTTATAGGTTTGAAGTACGCAACAAGCACGCAGGTGATCGCAGACACACGCAGAGTAAGTTAAGAAATTTTGAACATGTTCAATAATTCTCTGCGAATGCCTGCGATCAATGTATACGCAACAGGGACGCAACAGGTACGCTACGCACGCAACACGATCGCAACACGATCGCAACAGGTACGCAACTCATAAGTTATGAACGCATGTGATCGCAGGTCCAAATTTGAGGTATCTGGCCAGGTTTTGGTAGCGTACATGTTGCGAATGTGTTGCGTACCTGTTGCGATCATCTACAACCGGCACAAACAAATGTTTTGTCACAGGCCACGCGTCATTTATTTGCATACGCGTGCGACCTCGGCTGACCCTAATCTGTGAATGAATGGGTCGAAGTTGTTTACGCCAAGCCGTACCAGAAAGTTCTAGGTCAATCTTGTGTACGCTAGCTCTTTCGAGAAGCTAGTGTAGAGGATTATTTTTAAATGTGACGTAATTTGTACGATTCTCTAGAATTTCTAGTAATCTCTGGAATGAATGAAATCCTTTATATACGGGCTAATTTCGGAATAAAATCAGGACTTGATTTTCGACGGTGGACTTGAGATTTCGACGGACGGAGAATTTCGTTGAGTTCATTGGGCCGTTTTATTCGGACCCGGGTGACCTGTATATGACTCGTCTGCGTAGGAGCGTCTGGAGACAGTTAGAGCTGAGTTTTATTTCCTAAAAAAGAGACATGTATTTGTGAACTGTCGTCGGTTCATTATTTGGGGTCCTATATCCCCATACTTTCGCTACGGGAGCCAGTTTTGTCGTCCCCCGCTGTTTTCGTATCTCTTCGGCTGTTTTGGAGATGAATTCGCCCCGTGTTTCAGCTCGTCAAAGAACTGTATTCGCTCGTATTATTGGAGTCGTCCTTGTCCGTTGCTGAGTGCCCAAGCCGTCCAAGTCCTCTCCCAAGTCCTCGCCCATTGCAGAGCTGCCCAAGTCGTCTGAGCCCTCGCCTATATGAAAGTCCTCGCCCCGGTAAGATCTTTTAAGTTATATATTGTGTAAGATCTTTTCTTAATTCGACACTTGTTAAACCCTGTTGATTCTTAAATATTCTCATTATTAAATCACATGTTTCTTTGTTCTTTATATCAGTGTGATCTTGTTTGATTTCTTTGTTGCATCTGAGAAAATTCAGGCTTTTTCCAGTAATTTATATTTACGGATAGTCTGGAGATTTTCAGACCGTAACAGCACATAATATACAAAAAAGCTCGGTAATTGTTTTTTGTTCGCAGCACCTCATTTCATTGAAAGAACTACTTCAAGTAGGCCTACCGGTACACTATAAACAAAACAGTGATACTACAGAGGGACCCACTAAAAAGCAAATCTTGTAATCACGGACCCCTTTAGTTCTTTAAAATACCCAAAATACAAAACAAGCACTACACAAGGTCAATCCACAAAAAAATTCATTATCAGTGTCACGAACTTTTTTTCTTATTGAAGTCAATAAACTTTCCTTAAACCAGTATAAAATAATTATAAGTCTATGGCCCTTTACGAAACGAAGCTTGAGGCTAGGCTTGGGCTACGTTTTTGCGGCTGCCATTTTGAAGCCTCATACGAAACGACGAGCTTGGGCTAGGCGATGAAGCCCGAGGCTCCGTTTTGGGCCCAAATCCGAAGCCTTATCTAGCCTACCGGTACCGACGCGAAGTGGTATGGGGCTGCGCTGCACACGGGCTTGATGACGTCAGTGTGTAAAACTTTCAGCGAATTGCCATCTTGGAAAAAAATCCAGTGGCGGTAGACTATAGTGCATGCTACATGCATGGTACGGCCGTTGTGCTGTATCTCGCTTTTATTTTTACTTTTGTGCCAACATGAAAGATTATGACGGAGATGGGACAACTTGGGGCCAGCGGAGTGAGCCAGGCAAAGCGAAATTTCAGTGTAAGTAATTTTCCGGCCCTGTTAAAACTCGGATGTTTTTGTTCTTGTTGCAATGTTGGACAGGTTCATTGCATGCATTGCGGATAGGGGAATCCGGTCGCTGGGCCATGCATGGTCTGAGACTGAGTTCCTACACCAACTCACTGTTGCATCACCTAACGTTAGAGTTCCTGCATTTTAGATTGACTAATACAAAAACAGTAGTGAGAAAGAGCTTGAGTTATTAGAGATGTTATGATTTGTAACTTGTACATGCACTTAATTGTACGTGTTGGCGGTGTACAAAAATGGTGTAAGCATACACGTACGGAAAAGACGATTTGTTCAGTTTAAAATCTATCCTAAGTTGCATCTAGAACAGTATCTGCTGCTTATTTTGCCGAAATCCAATTCTTACATGTACATATCTGAGATGACTGACACAGGAGGCAGAGTTAGGATTGTGGGTTCAGCGACATCTGAATTTTGAAGGGTGGAGTTAAAAGAGATAGCCTTTTGTTTGAACAGATCTGATTTGAGTCTAAATTCTGTCAAAAATGAGAGTTTACTTTCCCTGTTTTAAAAATTCTTTAGGAACGGGGGAATTTATTGGACTTTGGATATGGTCAATACTTCAGAATTTGGGCGATGGACAGGGCTATACATCACAGGTACGTAATTATGTTGTGTCACATTATTACATATTTGAAGTTAACGTAATTTTCATGTGAAGAAAAAACTTCACAGGCTTTCAAATGAAGCATAAACCCACTACTATCGGTTAACATGCTGACAATTCCCCCCCCCCCCCCCAAAAAAAAAATAAGAAGAAGAAGAAATAGCTATTGCAGGTATACTGATTCATTAGCATCATTTGACTTGTGTCAAAAAGTGTTTCCCTTTTTGTGAATAACATGGATGAAAAATCTTTGAATTAACCTACAAATCCCAAATCCTAACATTTCAATACAATTTTACACATATTCCAGGGAGTTTAAGTTAATGTAGTTGAATACATTTTATTTGTTGCTTTTTTGAAAGGGCAATGATTATATTTTTTGTTGCAAGTAAGCAGAGATTAAAAATCCAGACCGAGCAAAAACAGCCATGGATTCAGTTTTCATTTTAGAAGCAAATGTTGCATTGTTTAGTTTGTGATAATAAATATCACTTGTATCTGTTGTTAACAGGAACCAAGAGTCCGAAACCAGGCACCACAGCTGTCCTTCTGGCTTGCAGTTATACAGTATACTGTTAAAACGCTGTTTAAACTTTTTAAACAACCCCGGGTTGTTCATGTGCCCTGCTTAAACAACAAACTGGTTGTTTAAGCAGGGCACATGAACAACCCGGGGTTGTTTAAAAAGTTTAAACAGCGTTTTAACAGTATGAGGCTATGGATAAGGCAGGTGGGTTGCAGTCGCACCACTACATGCTCCAAGTAATGGCACAAGTAATAGTGGAACCAGTAGCTCATTCTCAAGTCCTTTGAACTCAAAGACGGATCCTATTTCTATGTATGTTTGCAGTGACCATTTTCATTTCTGGTTGTTGAAAACCAAACTAACACTGGCATGGTTGGCACACCCCTTTAATTTTGGTATTGTTGGCAAATTAAGCAAAAGAATATCACATAAACTCAACATAGAACCCCACTTTACCAAACCCACTTCAACCGCTCCCTCCCCAAAATCCCATCTATTAAAATAAATTTAATAACCAACGAAGAAAACAAAGACAAATCTCAGCAACTTTGTTGATTAGTGAAGTTATATGTAAATAACAGTTCGTTGAAAGAAATTTAATAAAATTGCATTAGTGATAAAAATCAATACACACATTTACGCATGAGTAATTTTTTCCAGTTTATTGACGCCTAGCCGATAACCGAAGCCATCGTCAACCGAAGCCTCCCGAAGCCTCCCGGAGCCTGAGCGTACGAAACGTTTTGGCTGCCATTTTGTTTTGCGTTGAAGCCCGAGCCTAGCCGAGCCCGAGCCTAGCCCCCGTAGCCTGAAGCCTCTAGCTAGCCTCGTTGTATGGCTAATCTCTGTGCCGGACTTCACTTCAAGAATGTGTCTGGAAAGTGTTGGGAAACTACTCCATTAGCAGACAAATGATTGACGGAAAATAATTTTGTATAAGAAAGAGGTCCTTGATATAATAATGCGATTATATGACATAATTCTTGCTCTCAAATATCAATATTGTCACTTGGTATTCATATCAGGCAGTCTCCAAAACTGTGGTGTTAGAATGTACACAGTCGGTGTAAAATTTAACCCTTCCTCATCAGATCAGTGTTTATTTTGGGCAATGATTTGGTGTTCATTGGCTCCACTTCCGGAAACCAAACATTTCTGAGCAAACCCCGTTATCAATTGAGTCCTTGAGTGATAATTGTAGGAATTTAATTTTTAAAATGACAGCAATTTTGATTTTAATTTCCATTTGAGCACCGGAGAAAAATGTAATTTAATTAGGCCTATGTTAGGATGTTTATTTTAGGAAAGAATATACCTCATTCTTCTGGTTGTAAATTTATTTGCTGGTGTTAAAACAAATCAAAAAACTGAAATGATTTCAATAAATTTAACACGGATTTTTGGGGAGTGGCATAATTATTGCCGGTAAATATAGATATTGTCACTTTTAAAAAATTATTTGATAAACATGTCTTTCGTTCTTAGTATTTAATCCGTCTGATCGGCTAGTCGCATTATAAATAATCGATGTGTAAAGCGAACGTACATACATACTTGAAGCCTTCATATCTCAACAGAATGGCTCGTTTTTTGTGAGTAGGTTAGGCTATACGAGAGAGGACTTGGGACAATGGGGGATTAGGGATAACAATGACACCGAGGACTTGGGCCGAGTCCTCGGGAGAATTTCGTGTACAAACCTTATGGGAGCTGTTCGAAAAAAAGAAGTTAAAGTACGACCAAAGGGAACAAAAGAAGGGTTCCATTCATAGTCCTTATAAGTATAGGAAAACGCACTTACACTTGATACGGCATTCAGTCTGGGGTACCTGTATTGTTCGACTCTACTCACCTTCTTTTTATTCTCCTTTGTCCCCATTGAAATCTCAAAATTCATAGCGTAAACTCTGTGGGGTAGGTCGATTTTTAAAGACGAGCCTGTGGGGTAGAATTGTCCCCATTGTTACCCTTTCTTATACCTATACTCAATGTACGAACACCCATGTGTGTGGGTTAAAGTACAAGGTCTAAATACATTTGTTATAGCTACCGGTATTAAAGTAATGCTATACCAAGTTGAATGTGTTCACCTCAAGTCAAGTCAGGTCACAGGTTATTTTATCACTTCGAGTCGTGTCAAAAGTCCACAAATGTGTCAAACTTTTAGTCAACAACTCTGATGTTTGCCAATTGCCACATGTATGCAGACAACCTCGTTAGACATGAACTTCGTGCGGCTGTTATATAGGCGATTAAGCGTGCGTGAAAGTGAAACAGAACGTTCGCGGAAATAAAGCATTATTGCATAGATACTATCAACAAAGAGGGAACTTGTAAAACAATCACTAATCTCTAGGGTAAAGCAAATATCAAATCTTGCCCTGCCTTGCTTTGCCTCGCCTTGCCTTATTTCACTTTACATTATTTTATTCTACTGTATGATATTTCATTTGATTCTACTTTATTTTACAATTTTTTTTTTACTATTTTCTTTATTTTACGTTGTTTTTCATTCAATATACTATATTTTATTTTATTGTTTTTTATTTTAAAGATGATATTATTTTTATTATTATTTTGTTTATTGCCTTATTTTATTTCTTATTTTGTATTCAGCTTTTCATTTTATGTTTCACTTTATTATATATTAAAAAATGTTACTTGTACAAATTTTAATCTGATTTAAATATTTTGATTTGCGTAATTCAATTTTAGGGAAGCCAAATTTTGGTCAAAATCATGTTCAAAACTATAATATTTTTATACTTGATGTCTTGATCTTTGTCTCATGTATACGTTGGAAAAAATATTTATTACAGTGTAACGTTTGACAAATTCCCAAATTCCGGGTTCAAATTTCTCGCGGCGGTTCTGGGCTTCAAGAGGGTTCCATTGTTGCCTTGGAGGCGCTTAACTGGGCTATAATATAATAACGTTCGTTCGAAAATAGCCATTTTTATTGTCACGGCTTGCCAAAAGAGCAAAGCTCTTTATAAACCACCGGCCCTCTTGACGACTAAATTATAATCGTGTTCTTAATTTGTTTTCTGAAAACCCCTTTTCAATCTCTTAGGAGCATACATGGACAGCTATATATATATATACGGTTTCATAAAACGGTAACTTATTAGAATGGTTCCTGGTTCCTGGTCCCTACGAGTTATTGTCGTTCTTACTCCGAATCTAAAGGAGAGTTGGAACCAGTCCAGTAACCTCTTTCATCATAGGCCAATATCAATATCAATATCTGTGTCAACAGACTGACCAATTGGCGTTATCAGATTGACACCATTTTGACATCCTTTTTTACAATGTAGATTAAAAATATAACAATCAGTATCATGGTCTTATCTGATAATTTTGGTGTCATAATATGGATCACGTGTATTGACTTTTCTGCAGGGTCAGCACCGCAGTTATGCGATGTAGGCCTATATACTTGTGTTAGTTGCAAGTTTAATGCATTCGCAGAGATAGCAAAAGAACTTGTCTTGATGTTTCCGAGGAAAGCTGACCCCTTCCTTACTATAGTCTACTTATAAATTAACTTGATCTCGTGACTCTTTAAACTGAACATTTCTTCGTCACATTCTTACAGGTTTTTCCAGGCTTATATAGCAAGCTACAGTGCGATATGCAAGAATCATTGTGTACCCCGAGATTGTTTGGCTCCGCAAAATATTTAAAAACGAGGGTGGGTGGGGATGGGGTTAGGGGTGAGGGAACCCTCCCCGGGTTACGGGCAAGTGGATATGATAAACGGTACACTATAGTCGAAAGGTCGATAGAAGTGTTTCAGACGCTGTTACGCTTAATTGAGCTATACAAATAGCGTTCGTCCTGTACACGACCATCCCATTAAAATGCGCCGTTTTTCTGAAATCATTCATTTCATATCCGAGTCATTAAAAATGGATCCAATAATTGGCATTTTTATAGTGTCGGCTTGCCAAAAGATCAAAGCTCCTTATAAACCACCGACCCAAAGACAGCTATCTTTTAATCGTGTTTTTATTCTATTTTTAAAACCCCTGTTCAATCCCCTGTGAGCATACATGCATGGACAGCTAACTGTATACGGTTTTATAAAACGGTAACTTAGTTCATGGTCCCCATCGGCGTTATTGTCGTTCTTTACTCTGAATCTAACCGAGGGTATAGGGTACCAGTCTAGTAACCTCTTTCATCAGCCAACGAGACGAAGGAGCAAAAGTTCGTTTTAGGACAATATCACTATCTGTGTCAACTGACTGACCAATTTGGCGTTATCTGATTAACACTATTTTGACTTTTTTTTTTCATAGATAGTAGATAATAGATATAACAACCATGCATCTTATCGCCCATGCATCTTATCGCCATCTGATAATTTTAGCGTCATAATATGGATGCACGCGTATATTGACCAGTGTTGTAGTCAAGGCCACAACCTCCGAGGCCGAGGCCAAGACCGAGGCCACAACCTCCGAGGCCGAGACCGAGGCCGAGGCCACAACGTCCGAGGCCAAGGCCGAGGCCGAGGCCACAACGTCCGAGGCCGAGGCCGAGGCCGAGGCCGAGGCCGGTTACTAAACACGTAATAAACTAATAATCCACTCGATCAAGGTTAAAGGCAGTGTGTATGATTGGTCATTGTTGCAATTTTCAGAAACGGGCGGATTTGGGGGTTAGTATTTTATAGGAAATATCGTTCCACTGACCTGTTCAAAGTTTTGCGTTGTTGGATGGCGAGAAAAACGAGAGAAAAACGGCGCTCGTTTTCAACCGTCGGGCGGATGATAGCCTTTAGTCAACAAGACGCGCGTGGCTACCTGGACACGTGACGCGCCCTGAATGCCAGCATGTCCGGGGCGCGCCACTCGTCCGGGTAGCCACGCGCGCCTTGACTAAAGCCTACAGGGCAGTTTTCCAACGATTGAAAACAATATAAATTTCCACTTTTCTTGACAACGACAGCACACCTGGTGCTATCATTTCACACGATTATTGAGACTACTATTAACTTACAGGCTAGTAAGGTATTTCGTAATAATTCAGTAAAAACAAATTAGAGGATTACCAATCGTGTACACTACCTTCATTGTTGGATTTTCTATTTTATTGTCAAGTCACGTCAATGGCAGGTTCCTTAAAGGATATGTTTATTGCATTTCAAGAACATAAGGGTCTCCAGCATCTATTGGGATAGCTTTGCACGGTGTGGCCTCATAATAATCCCTCCTCTGCTAAAAATGCGCTCCACTGGAGCACTGCTGGCTGGAACATAGTCTTGGGCCCAAGACCCTTGTGTTGTTATTTCAGAGCGCCCGCGCGCCAGATTCACTAACGTTGTGTCCTCGAAATCCCGGCTTCGTACGTGCGTTCTGGCCTCACGCATGCGTAGTTTACAAAATGCAGCCGAATCCGCAGCCGGTGTTTGTCAAACGTACACGATTTTGGATCGCCACAAGGGTCTTGGATAAGTTGGCAGGCAATTCTTAACTTTTTCTTTACTTTTCGATGATTCTCCCTCGCTTTTCCGAGGGATCCAATCAGTGACCGAGTTTGAGCCTTATCATAAATTATTCATTACATGCAAATACATAGGACATGACGAGGCATCATGACCATTGATCTGCAGCTGCGCGCGTCACATGCTCGTGCACGCATGTCGGACATAAACCACGAATGTGATTGGTCAGAACACCATCAGGCGACGCTCACTGGATCGGTCTATTGCATAACCGTCCATCATTATCACAGTCCACAGTCTGGTCGCGCCCCCGAAATGCCAACTTATCCAAGACTTTACTACAGATCCAAAATCTTATCGCGCTGTCGGCCTATTGCAACTACACTGTACCTGATCGCGCTGCCTGTGCATTGCAACTGCGAAAGTACAAAAGTACAATAGTAACGTCTTTGAACCAAGACTAGCTGGAACAGAGAGGACAGTCTTTGCAAGGGCATGCAGTTATGGGTACATAGACTGGTAGACATGTGACAGGCTTCGCGTTGCGCGAGCACGCGTGAATAACAGGTTGGTTCCCTCAACTTCACTGCCGGCCATTATGATTATCGCTTCGTTCACTCGTTCAGGGCCGAGTGGTGGACCAGGAACCAGTCTATAGCGGGAGTAGACAGATTATCTAACAAAAATATTAGATGCTACCTGAGTACGTGTAACACAATAGTGGCAGTTCATGGGGCGAGTGAAGTGCTGGACCAGGAACTACACGTAGTCTATTACCGGGAGTAGACTGGTTCTACAAGAAGATAATACATATAATGTACGTACGTAGTACGTGCAATCGGGGAGCTATCTATAGCTCCATGGTGCAATAATGCAAATACCAGTTCATTATTTAAATTCGTGCGTATCTGCTTGAAACTGTATTTCGTTTCACGGAACTGACTGTGGCAGCTTCTCGAAAGTTTCATGAGGTAAACAATTTAAATTAATTGAAACAGAAAACACATCTGAATTGGTGGGAAAATTAGTCAAAGTGGGCGGCCTCGAGCCGGCCTCGACCAGATCTTCGAGTCCGGAAGGCTCCGAGGCCGAGGCCGAGGCCGAGGCCGAGGCCTTTCACTCCGAGGCCCGAAAGGCCGAGACCGAGGCCATAAAAATCGGCCTCGAGGCCGGCCTCGAGGCCGAGGCCGGTCTCGAGACCTCCAACACTGATATTGACCTTTCTGTCAAGTACTTGTGTGGTTGCAAGTTCAATGCATTCGCAAAGATGGCGCACTGTTCTTGATGTTACCGATGAAAGCAGACCCCTTCCTCCTTTAGTCTTCTTATACATTAACTTGATTTCTCAAAACGGTTGATCTCTTTAAACTGAACGTTTCTTCGCCTTCGTCCTACAGGTTTCGAGCTACTCTGCGATATACATTTTTAGGAAATCATTGGTTTCTTCACCAGAAAGAATTAAAATATTTAATTAAAAATAACATTTAATAAACCTGTGCAAATTACGACCTTAACTGTCATCCCATTAGAGCAAAAAAAAAAAAACCCGCTTAAATGAACAAGTTTTAAGCAGCTCTTATCCCCGCAGGACAATACAGGGCGTCTCCCAAATTCCGTTTTGAAAAAGAAAATTGGTACAATATTTCAATAGCCCATATCGCCATTTGTACTCGTATATCAGGGCCCGTATACGCAAGATTGTATTATAAGGACAGCCTTGTGGGGTACTCACACAGTGGGAACAATGGTCCCCCAAGTTGGTCTTTGTTTGTTTGTTTGAAAGGGTCCCACTGGAGAAAGATTAATTTCGGGATAGTGGTAGAACAATGCAAGTACTCAACAGATTCGAAGTATGCCGATGGGAGATATGTATTACAATTTTCCGGATCAAATGTTACAATTTTCGTTAAAGTGTACCCAGCAAAAGTCACGGGATCGCCATGGACAACTTTTGGTGGCGGAAAAAAAACCTTGAACATTTGTCAGCTGTCATTTTTCAAATATTGAGAGCACGATGCTAAAAATATTTCTGAATCTAAAAACAAAATCAGAAGACTATTATTTTTTTACAGGTACGTGCGAGAGTGGCTGGGTTGTATGGCAGCTTCTGATATCGTCACCTTTGACCATGCGCAGGAGAAATACTGGTTACCTGCGCATCGTACCGGCATCTTACAGTCTGGGACATTGTCCATGGCGATCCCATGCCTTTCTAGTGGATTCTACGAGGTGGCCCAATGCTTCAAGAAAGACGGTCCGGCAGGCAAGTATAACTTTCCCCATTTTTGTAGCTTACGGTCAACGGTTCATTTATAAGGAGAAAAGGGTATTTGTCAGTGGAGAATGAACCTACACAGAAATGACGTCACATCGTGCCTCGTTGCATTCGCGAGGTCAGACATCCGGGGAACTTAGCTTGAACTTTGGCCTTAGCAACCACTGATCTGTATAGAGATCAGTGCCAGCGCGAAGGGGAAAATAGTCTGGGCGATATTTCAAAAAATGTTACGAGGTATTTTTGAGTAGAAGTTGGTATCCTAACTATTTAACTTAATTCGGGGCGCTGAATCCGAAAATGATGGATACCAAGCCGAATTCTGAGTTAAAAGGGCCATTTTCTGCAAAATTACTTTATTCGCCTAATAAAAGCACTATTTTTTTATTGTATATTTTTAAAACTGTATTTAACTCATTTAAATGTGCTAAATAAACAACAAATAAATAAACCAAAACAAAAAAATAAGAGGTTTTATTGGTTTTTATATTTTCCTATTTTATTTTTATTGTGCATGGTGTATGCTTTCTCATCTTTAAGTGCTCTGTCATATTTTCTTTTGCAATATTACTCTATGCTTCACAAAAAGATTTTTCGTAAATGACAGAAACAATCCAATGTTACCAAATTCGGCGCCGTGGAGTTTATGGGACGAAGGGGAAGATGTGACGTCACGCCGACCTCGAGAATTCGTGCGGCGGGGTAGGGACGCGCGCTTTGGCATCACGGCATATATTTCAGTATACATCAAAGTTCGGGTCATTTCCATTTTTGCCTGTTCTAGTGACAAACACCAAGACTATACGTTTTTCAAATTCATACGCATGGTTTCGTTTAGGTCACTCAGTCAAAAAACATATACGTAACAATACAAAGTACATTTCGTCGGAGAAACCATACTACGCGTAAAAACGACCCGGTAATCTTCCCGCGTGTTTCCACTTGGCGAACATGGTAAACACGGTGTGACGTCATTTTCTGGTAGTTCCATTAACCTTAACTTCTTGTGTAGGCCCTATACACTCTGACAAAAGTCCTATTAAAACCGCGTACGTAAAACATAGCTGATTCAAATGCGTAGATTTCCCCATAGGTCTAGCCTGTGTATCATCAAGTGCAGTGCCGCACGCAGGATTTGACCGGGGGGGGGGGGGGGAGGGGGGAGGGTGGGGCTTAAAATTGTGTTACAAGTAGGCCTTGTCTGACGTTAGTAGTACCATTTACACGTCCATTATATTGCATGTACTCAGAAATATGCCGCAAACATGTCGCCCGCCGCCTCCCGCGAATACAAAAAATGGAAATGGAAACCGGAGAGAGGGGGGAATCAAGGCTTCTGAGCCCCCACCACCCCCGGGTTCGGCACTGATCAAGTGATGCGCGTGAAATTTTAAAAGTTTTTTAGAAAGTACACTAAAAAATTGTCACATTTCATTAAAACTCGGTATTTCAGACACTGAAGGTGATAAATATGCAGTTTTATTGGTTTAATCATCGCAAGTATTGTCCTGGTAAGTTTTGTATTTTAAAACTAAACAGCAATTTAATCCATTCCAAGACACCCAAAATGTATTTTAGTAGCTCCTATATACTTCCGCCTCTCAGAGCTCGATTTTTTTCATTCCTGTTGCATGGCACCTAGGCGTAGAATACGACAAGTACCCTAAGCTAGACGGGGTTTTGGACAAACTGCACGAGCCTTTCTTCAGGGACCAGTTTATGCAGGAGTTTATTCCTTCTATGCCGAAGCTACTCCAGCAACTCAGTAAGTTGAACCTCAAAAGTTGTCAGATTTTATGGTCAAAAGTAGTTCATGGTTCCAAGCCGTCCTTGGCGGTGCGACGCAACGCGCAAAGGTTATAGGTAGGATTATACAAAAACATAAAACTGAATTATTACGAAAAACCTACTGAATTATTAGTAAATACGAAATGCCGTACTATACTGGACTTTAAGTAAATAGCAGTCTCAAACATCCTGTTCCTCACACGGCACCGTGCTGCCGTTTTCAAGAAAAGTGGAAAGTTTATATCGTTTTTCAACGATAGTTCCCAGACCTGATAATTCCCCGAACTCTATAAATTGCTCCGATTTGTCTTAAGTAGACTAGAACAGATTTTTCCCTTTCTGTTTTCCCAGCATCTGTGCACACAAAACTTCAAACAGATCAGTGTTACAGTATTTGCTAGCACGTTTTAAAATACTGTAACCAAGCGAACGCAAGATGAAATAGAAACGTGCGATTGTATTTTTAAGGTCTGACAACAAGATAGTTTAAACAATTAGGACAATACAAAAAAATAAATTATCAATTTTAGGTGAAGCCAGAACCAGGTAAGTGTACAGCAGTTATCATTTTTAGGATCATAAAAAGGCTATGAAACCACGAGAAAAAATATGGGTGAGAAACAAGGCTAAGAACAAGGCTACCAGACCATAAGGGGAGCCTGCCGGGGGTTTAGTGGACATGATGAACGATAAGGACCACCGGTTACATACGGAAGATTCTTCTGTACGCGAGGCGTGTTAGGAGAAGGGTAGGCCTAGAGGGTATTCAACACGCCCAATTAATTGATGCAAAACGAAGGAAAATGAATGGGCTGAACTCGACCACGAAGGAAACGAAGAAATGAGCAGCGCTCTGCAGCGATCCTTCTCCAACAGCATGTGCCGCTGTAGTCTTGGTTCAAGCATGGTTCAAGCATGGTTCAAGACGATAGTGATCGATATTGGATTGTGCAGCGTCGCGTAAATTCGTTTCACGCAGTGCGCCCTCTAACGGTACGATTAGACCAACTCATGCGCTCGCACGTTTACCGCGTTATACTTCCCCCGCGCTTGGATGCAAGCGCGAGGCCGTTCGATTTAGCTATCACGTGACTTCTCGCGCTTACTCTGGCCTGGCCCTACTAATCGACTCGCCGAGCCGGTTACTTGGGTAAGTATCCCATAAGGCCATGCTAAAAACATGGCTGCCACGTCCGGCGATGCGCCAGCGGGGGGAAATTAATTCAAAACGGCGACAAATATTTCTTTCCAAATTTGGCCTACTCTGGACGATTGACGTAAATGTAACACATGTGTACATATTGCGAATGAAGCACCATGGCTTCAGTCAAATATGTCACCTTATTTAAAACCAATCCACTTTAAAATGTGGCTCCGATTCTGTCTGTCGATCAATCATGGACACTCAGCCTAACAAGGCAGATTCCTGAAAATGTTAAGTTGCTTTAATTCTTTTAAATATTATATCACTGGAAAGAGTAAAACAACTGAAATAAACTGAGGGGTCAATGGTCCTGATAGGTTAACCCGGCCCTATGCAAATGCTATAGATTTTTGATGATTTAAATGTTTGGTCATTTTGGAGGACAATTTTAGTTCAAAAGTTGTGACCATATTGCTAAATTGCAAAATTTGTAAATTGAAAATGTGAGCCTCATTTATTTCTTATCAATTTGTTATAAATATAAAATAGTTCTATGAGTCATTTAAAATAGTAACAATAAACAAATACCAATTATTTGTCAATAAATGATAACAAAATTAATAAAAAACAAATTATAATCTTGTCACAGCACTGACAGAAAATTGGGCATCGCAAATAGCGCCACCAGGCCTACAGAGATGTTGTCACTAGCCGCGTTGACGTCACTCGAGTGACCCGACGAGATCGTTCGTTTACTTAACAATAGAGCAGGTTTTTGCTCTATGCTCTTACTTACTGCGCATGTGCAACTTTCCCCGATTTAGAGGTACGAGTAAGTGCGGGTGAGTAATCGAACATCGTACCTTAGAGCTAGGGCGCACTGCATGAAACGAATTTACGCGACGCTGCACGATCCAATATCGATCACTATCGTCTTGAACCAAGACTGGTGCCGCTGTTGAATTTCGCGCTGCAGCAAGTTAAACGCCTGGTCCCCGCCCAATATATGTGTAATATCCACATTTGAAGTCCGAAGGACAATGGAGGGACCGGGAACCAGTCTAGGTGAACAGAGGCATTTCACTCATGCGCAGGACATTGCAAGCAACAACAAAATCTACCGATTGCCAAGTAAGTAAAGGAAAAAGAGGCTACTGAATATTCCCCAGCGGGGTCCTGAACTTTCAATTAGTCTAGATACATTCAACAAACGGTAAGTAAGCAACTGACTTTGCTATCTACTAAGTCGGGTGGTTACAATACTAACCCCCAAATCCATTTATTTCTGAAAATCACAGCAAAAGCAAATTATGTGTAATACTGTACCTTTAATGGGACTGTACAGCGACGCGGGCGCCCTATGGGCTCCGTGCGCAACAAAAGAGGGCGCTGTCCACATAGCAACCGCACTTCCGTGGGGAGTACGTCGCTGGTATTACGCACTGCGCTCATCGTTCATTTGATACTTGTGTACCAGTGGGATTGCTTTGTCTGTTTGCCGACTCTCGATAATTGAGTTTTCAATAAGAATATCACAGCGGGAACCAGACACTTAAATTGAAGTCAGGTAAGATGGCGTCGATATTGACCCCCCAACTCGCCTTTTCTTTCCGCTGAGGGGGTAGTTGTGCACGGAGCTCATACACACGCACGCCAAGGCCATCGCCAAGGACGTCTACCTTTTGAGTACCGAAGTGATGACGTCAAACAATGCAATGTTTGGAACCAGAATACATTCTAAACTGCATGTGTTTGGAACCATTGCCGCGGCAACTGACGTCAGACTTCGGTACTCTATAGTACCTTTCGCCCATGCTCGCTGCATCGCACCGCTATGAAGGACGTCTTGGAACCAAAACTAGGTCGAAAGCAGTGGCGTATCCAGCGGGAGTGGTGGCGGTGGTGGTAGGGGGGGGGGGGGGGGGCTTCCCCCGGCGACATTTTCCTTTAAAAAAGGAAAATGCCGCCGCTTTATAACTGATAGTACACTGTAAAAAAATGCCCGTAAAATTAACGGTCGAAAGGCGTGCTGCAAGGTGCCACCCGTCTACCGTATTTTGTTTACGGTAGAACCGTATTTAAATTTATTGATAAACCGTGTTTTTTACGGTGAAAAGTCGTGAATACTGCCATTTTTACGGGCACCGTCTTTTTTTGAAAAATGAAAAAGGCAATACTGAACGTTATGTTGCCATTAATTAACTGCAAATTCACATAAAACAATGAAGTGGGAACCAGACTAAACAGAAGTAACTTATTATACAACACCGGTACTGTTAGCGATAGCCTGGAGTGCACAAAAGCTACGATAACCTAAAAACAATACAAACTGAATGATGTCGTGCTTTAGCTTTACATGCAGCTTATCCCAACATAATAAAGTCATGGTTTCCCATGAACAATTTCAATATTTGAATACAAAAGGAAATGTAATGAGAATTCACCTATGTTTGTACAAAATCAAAATTCTGTTGTTGAATTGTTTGAATATTATATATGGTCAAGAAAGTGTATTTTATGACTAAACAATGCAATTTAACCTGACTTTTGTGAACACAAATTTCCTCATTTCTGATTGGTCGTGCAATTGCTACGTAATGAGCTGCCTTTTTAAGCGCAGTCCATTTACCGTTATATACCCACAGTGAATATTTACATGCCTTTCACCGTAAAAAAAATACGGGAATATTTTACAGTGTGAAATTTTTCCCCCCTGCACCAACAATCTGGATATTCCATTACTTGGTAACTTTAAATGCTTATGAGTAGTGGGTTTCAGTTACCCGGTACCTTTGCGCGTGATATCCGGACATCGGTTTATAGTGTGCAAATAGTGGATCAAAAATGATCTCTAGTTGGTTGATCTGGTTGAAAGTATTATCAAAGATTACAATACCTAAATGACCGCCTTTAGTGGGGCCAGCCAATCTGAGGACAAGCATATGGTTTTAGCAAACTTGTAAAGGAAGAAGTGCGAATACGTGGTTTATAATTATGTGCTTGCATGGGTGGGAAGATTCCTTGCTCCCTTTTGTAAAGTTGAATCAAGGCTAGTACATGTGTAGTTCCAAGTTGGGAAGAGTCGTGTGTTGAAGAAACCAAACATAAACACATCCGTTCTTCTTGGCGTATTATAACACCTTTGCATGCATAGTATGTCGCAACGGTTGAATAAAACTGTTATGATTAAAGCTTTAATTTTACTTAATGTTGTCAGAGCAGGGAATCCAGGTTCTAGAAGTCGGATGCTGTGAGGGAGACTCACTAAGGATGTTAGCATCTCGCTTCCCAAACAGCTACGTCTATGGCTTGGACATCTCGCCCACTGTCATCAAACACGCCCAGACCAAGACCAGGAACATGGGTCTGACCAACGCCGAGTTTGTCTGTGAAGACGTGGGCCGAATGCCGGTCGAGTGGACGTGTAAGTTCGATTACGTGTTTATCTACTTCGTCCTGCACGATCTCTCCTACCCGCGTACCGGTCTCAGGGAGGTGCACCGCGTCCTGAAACCCGGAGCCACGCTCTCCGTGGTCGATACTGCCACTCGCTCTCGGCTCCAAGACAACATTGAGGACGAGGACAGGGGGTATGTGCTCACGCAGTTTACCATGAGCCTGATGAACTGCCTGCCTGTATCCCTGTACCCTGGGGATGGGGCGGGACTCGGGGCTATGTGGGGCCGCGAGAAAGCCCGGGAGATGTTGGAAGGCGCTGACCTCGAGGTGTTGTCCATTAGTGCCACCAACGCACAGCTGAACGGTTTGCACTACTTGTGTAGGAAGCCGGTTGTTGATCACGAGAATAACAACATCTGTGCTAACGGCATACAAATGTAGCTTGAATCATAACAGGTTTTACATGTATTTAAGGAAAGAGAAGGATCTATTAAAGCTATTCGATTTCGTTTAACCCCGTACGATTCGATACTCAGGAGTTAGTCAAAACAGTCGACGTGAGGGCGCTCAATCGGTGCGTTTACGCAGAAAAATGATGAAAAGTTCACATTTTTCAAAGCCGAAAGTACGTGGATCTTTTTTTCAAGATAAAAAAATATATATATCATGAGAACGACAAAGAGTTCAATCGTATAGAACCGTTTAACCCGATGAAAAAGACCGCATGGTTATCAAACTATGACTCGAAACGTCGAAAAAGGGGTAATTTTACGCGGATTTTCGCCCGGAAACGGGCCCGCACATATGTTGAATAGCACTGTGTTTGTTTAGCACTCAGAGCCTCGCTTTCAACCCGAAAGTAGGCAGATGGGGCTAATCTGAAATTCGTCTATATTGCTTGTGGTAGGGTGGTGAAAGTTCATTGTGGTGGTGATGTTTCTATTATGATGTCTGATGGTGTGAGTTGTGGAAAGTGGTGATTGTCGTGGTGTCTGTGTGTAATAACGGTACGTGCTTATTAGTACTAAGACTTAATTGGTACCAGTGATGCAGGCGAGACCATCACAAGGCCAGGCACAAGACCAGGCACAAGACCTTGGTACCGAATAAAGGAACATAATACTGATTATCCAACAAAAGGTCCTCGATCTGCAAGCTGTCCCCAGTTGGAAATCGTGTACAAAACCAATGAGACGGGTTGCCAGAAAGTTTAAGTATACTTAAACATTAGAGGCGATCAGAAAGACAATTGGAATTTCTCCGTGTGCACAATAAACACACACGTGTGGGGGTTGATGCAGATGTATGAAATGAGACCCTTTTTAACATTATGTAGGCTAAACGTATTAATATCCGAATCTACCTGGCTGTAAACTGTTCAAATACGTACTGTTGCTTCTATGGAAAGTGTATTGAATTTATTATTAATTTTAATCATCAAAAACCAAATAATTATCATTATCTTCATTTTTCCTGAACTTGTTAACATTTTCTGACTTTTCTTACCTTTGTGTTGATCTGAACAATTAAAATGTTTGCAATTAATGTCCAAAGATATTGTTTTAAAAATGCATGGAATGGTGATTAAAATTCATAAGGTGATTATCAGTTTGCCTTATGTTTCGGGAATTTATAATTTTCCTTTTCCAGCGCGGATACGGAGTGTGTGTGTGGGGGGGGGGGGGGGGGGGGGGGGTCGAACCCCCCCCGCTCGTTGTTTGCTTGTAAGGGCCTACGCCAAAAGTATCGTAGCAAACCAGAAAAGAAAAGCAAAACCCTGTAAAGGTCTTTTTTTTGCGTGTACGGGTAAGAACAAAACAAATAGGTTAAATGGCGCCACCAACGTTGAGAAAGTGTGTCCCCCCCTGTAAAATTTTGTTCGCAGGCGAAACATTTTGGGAGTCAACTTTTTCGGCAAATGTACCAAAACAAATCAGAACCCCCCCCCCCCCCCTGCAAACATTCCTGGATTCGCCCCTGTTTCCACAATGACATGAACAACGATGTTTAATAACGTTATAAAGACGATTGTTCCCACCCTTCTGTCATGCGCTGCCTTACCCCCGATGTAGAAATTGCCACTTCAAAAGTGGCCAAATCCTAGCCCGCGCGGCGCACAGTTCTCCACAAAAGTTTGAGCTGAATCGGAATTCGACACTTTTGAGACTTTCCCACTGTTGTCCAGTCGATCGTACGCAAGCCCAGAACTACGCGCACATACTCAGAATTAGCAAAAAGGACAGAGCCTGAAAGTAAAAGCTAGGACACGCGGCGGGCTTCCGGGGACCTCGCGCAGCCCGCCTATGGACATTTTACATTACATTGCTCTTTCACCTGCTATACATTTTGGTAGAATGATTTCTAACTTTAACTACCCCAAGAAATACGTGAAAACAAATTTAGAAAAAAAACCCACTCGTAAACAGGTGAAAAAGGAAGTATTATTTTTGACCTTAAATTCGTTGTTAGCATACCCAGGTGAAACTCCGATTTGCGCTATCCTTTTCATTTCGCCTACTCGCATGTTGACGAGAATGTAGAAGTTGCGAAGCGCGCGGTATCCTTTTTTACCTACCTGCAGTTTTTGGTTTATTTACGCATTTTGCAAGAGTTTTAAGAGCAAAGATGATTTGTTTTGCCTTGTGGCAATTAAACTTTTTGTTTCCCTCTAGGAAAAGAAAAAAGCAAAATCATAACCAGAAAAATACATAACTAAATAATTTTTTCTTACAAATTATAATAAACATTTTTTTTTAAACAATAAAAACAAAACAAAAAACCCCAAAACAAAAAACAAAAACAAAACAACCCCCCAAAAAACAATAACCAATAAAACCCGAAACTTGCCAAACGAAAACGAAGACGAAGACGAAGACGAAGACGAAAAGCAGAACATGGTCTAGTTCCTCGACCTGTCAATTCGCCTACAATTCAGACAATTGTAGGTCAGGTAGCCGCCACCGACAAAAATATATCATGACGCACTGCAGGCAGCGCAGCTATTTTTAGATTCGGTCACCAGCTTCCCATTGCCTTTTGTGCACTGTATTATATGTAATAGTCTAAGAGCTAGCTACATAAGATTTCACCCCATTTCACCCAGGTTTGACCCCTTAAAGTTACTTAGGTTGTCCAAGTCATTCACAAAAAGTTGGTCAGCCTCCCCTCAGAGGTTGGGACTGGACCCCAGAACCCCCCCCCCCCCCGAAAAGCGCCCCCAGACGGTTGATTTCACCCCATTTCATTCATGGACTAAACTTTGTGAAAAGAAAACATTACAAAAAAGGAAAAACTGACAAAATATTCGGTTGGGAAAGTGTGGTCAGACCCCCCACAAAGTTCCCCCACAGCGTCCCCACAGCCGGTTGATTTCACCCCATCTAATTCATGGACCAAATTTTGTCAAAAGAAAGTAGTATCATTACAAAAAAGGGAAAAAAATACCAAATATCCGGTTGGGAAGGTGTGGTCAGACGCCACCACAAAGTGCTCCCCACCTAGTTGATTTCACCCCATGTAATTGATGGACCACTAAACTGCGTCAAAACAAAGCAGTATGACAGTACATTGCCAAAAAAAATAAAAATAATGAAAACTGACAAAATAACAGATTGCGAAGGCGTGGCCAGACCCCCACAAAGTGCCCCTAGCTATATAGGGCCGAGTCAAACCGAATAATTTAATATTCTTATATTCGACCTTCCATTCGCTCGAATATTCGAATATTCGAATATTCGGTTGTTCGGGAGGCCGATTTTTGGGTAAACAAAAAGTACAGATGCAGTATAATTAACTCACGAAATTGCTCGTTATAATCATTATAATAGATTCTCACTTTTATGACCGTATCGCCAGCACCAAGGAATGATTTAGGAAAGGTTTACAAGGATGAGATTCTTCCGATTTTTGGCGGAATTCCGATTTGGTAGCATACCTTGCAAATCTGACTTTCAAATTATTAAGTTCCGACTTTAGACTTTCTGACCGGCATGTTCCGACATATTGCAGAAAGCTGACTTTTGATTTTCATGTATCAGATAATTATTATAACAATGAAGTTAAATGTGTTCTGAAATACAATAGAAAAGCATTTCTGCTTACTATTTTGTTTTCCTGTGTCACGTGTTTCTTTCTATTTCACAAAAATTAAAAGCGCATATATGCAGTAAACCGTGCATCAGTCGACCGAAATGAAAAACATCGCAACAGCCCAGAACATTGCAGTTTATGTGTAATCCATAGACCAACAGGAGGCGAATCAAATGCGTCCGTATACATCGCACAGTGCGCTCTTTATCTACCTGTAGCCTGTACGTTTAGTGAACTAGACCTACCACGCTGTACTTTAGATTGGCTCCACGCAAAGTTAATATGCATTATGCAAGCGTACTCAGTCCGTAGCCAGACCGTTAGTATTATTGGATATCATCTACAAAAGCGATGGAAAGTGGCTGCCAAAGCTTGTGATTGAACATCCAATTTTGAAGGATAATTTTGAATGCTAAAATAAACCTACCCAACGAGGACAATTCGAGCTTGCAGTCACGAGGAAAATTTCACATTTCTGTAAAGACTACTGAAAAAAAAAACAATGTAGTACTACTGCATAAAGGACCACTTCTCATTTATCACAACCACACGCTGGTGTCTTCCACTCATGCCCAGGTGTCTTCCGCTCGTGCCCATGTGTCTTCCGCTCGTGCCCACGCCCAGGTTTCTTCCGCTCACGCCCAGGTTTCTTCCGCTTGCCGGAAATCACTATGTTTTTCCGCCACAAAGTGCGATGTAAAATCATAGGCGAAGCAAGGTCAGTTTTATCGGGGGCAGACGTGAAAAAGGGCACTCGATATATCGGGAACTAACATTTTTCAGTGGGGGGAACAATTAAGAGCACTATAAATTCCAGTGAGGGCACACTAGGGGCAGCAACATGAAGGAAATGATTTTAATGTTGCGGCGATTATGTACTTACGGGGCTCGGTCCTATAAGAGAACAAAATCAACTTTGAAGTTATTGGACTTACCAAACTAGCTTGCGACATTAAAAACCAACAGGTATGTCGTAGATAAAGGGCAGGTTTTTGATTTTTTGGGGGAAATTTTGGGGTACCAAAAAAAGGGCACTCTGAAAATATTGGCTGATCGTGCGCCTGCGCTGGATTTTATGGTCTGATTAATTCATGCATGAATGAATGTGCTGAAAAGAGTTGTTTTGTTTGCCACTGACATTCTCGCTTTCAACCCGGAAGTGCACAGAAGGGGCTAATGTGAAATTCCTCTATGTCAAATTCTGTTCGTCGTTTATTGAAACATGCCTGATAGGATATCAGTCGAAACCGAACATCCCTGAAACCGCACTCAGAGCTGCCAACCAGTACGGATTTTCCGTATTTCGTACGGAAATTCACGAGAAATACGGATGTACGGATTTGGCTTTAATACGGATTTTGTGAAATCCGACCATGATAATCGGGCATGTGAAATTTTCGCTGTTTTCCGCGCCTTTCGTTTTTCCGCTATGCTTTTTTTGTGTGTGACTCCGCGTTTTTAAGTCCGTCCGCACCACCATAGAGATGTATTAAATTACACACGCACATTTTGTTCCTTAAGTTGGCCAGCACTACGCGTGCTGTTTGAATCCGTGTCTGAATCACTTGGTATACACAAATATCGTGTACGTCTGTATGTACGTCTTGCACTTGTCGATGTTCGGCCAGCTGGCGGGGAGTCCATGCTTTGCTGCATGCGCATCATGCGCATGATGCGCATGATGCGCATGCAGCAAAGCATGGACTCATGTGGGGGGAAACCTTTTGAGCGTGCGTATTGTGCACAGCGAGTCCGTTGTTTGGGGGACAATCACCGATCTCTATAAACTGATTAGCTGCGCAGCTCCGCGATTGAAACCATGCACCGCGCGGCCATCTTGATATATTTAAAACAATGGCCGTTTTCCAAGCCCCTGGCTTCAGCTCCGTCTCCGAATTCATCCCATTGCCAAACTGCATCCATGCATGCAGTTTGTGAATAGGCTGAAGTTGGAGACGGAGTTGAAGCCTGGAGCTTGGAAAACCGCCATTGTTTTGATTGAATATAGCAAGATATGGCCGCGTGGTGGCTTCAATTTAGCAAAGGCAATCACTGCTGCGCTGCCAATCCAGTGTATAGAGATCAGTGGGGACAATAAATCATGCAACACTGAAATTCATAGTCGGGTTCCGCCTGCGTGTAGTGAAGAATGCCCATGTATCAAGTCCGGTAGCTAGACACACGCTTACATGCAATTGCAAAATGATTTTGGAACTTCATATAAATCGACAAGATTCGTCCAGAAAATAGACAAGATTTGTTCACAAAATCCCGCCGATAACCAACAAATAGTTGGATCAACAAGGAGAGTCATCTATTTCAATCAAAACTTTCGACAAATTGCGACAAGAAGTGGACCAGTGGTCGAGTGTATAATTCTACGTGTGGCCAACGTGTTACGGTAACGCACCGTCCATGGGGGCTACTAGATTGGCCGAGCACACCGTTGTGTGTACGGCTTGGAATACTTTATCGTACCACGGCATAGCAGTTTGTGATATGGTGACCGCAAAAACAAGCGAGTTTCATATTTATTTTGTTTAGTTGATTGGTTTTGCTGATTAATAGGCTATCAACCATGTATGCTATTTTAATACTATGTTTAATTCTTTGTTCTGAATAAAACATTGCGATCCCAACTGAACGGATGCAACATTACCTTTGAATATTGATTTTTTGCTTTCTGAATACTGAAATTAGTTTTTAAAGGTTGGCAGCTCTGCGCACCATGATTCCCCCTGGCCCTGATCAAACCACAAGAAACCAATAGTGAACCCGTTAATAAACATTTTCGTTGGGATTATTACCCTCCCAATTTTCCACTTCAGAAAACAAAATTCCCGTAAATTTGGGTCAACTTGTCTTGAAGAAAATATTGCATCGTCGTCGTTATGGTTTCGATTTCAGTAACCATTCTGAAAATCAAAGATCATATAAAACTATATACATGTATATAAAACTGATTGGAGAATATTGGAAGGTTTTATCATTTATTTCCTCAAAGTTTGCACCAATATATGGTTACATACAATACTAACTTTGCAAGTTTGATAATTTTATTAATCAAAGATCTATTTCCATATTTCTTGGAGAGTTTGTACAATATAATTTGAGGCATCAGCTGCTATTATGTCTGGAGTTACCTTGAAATAACCCTCCAGAATACAATTTCGTTATCAAAAATTGAACTGTTCCCCCTTCTTACATTCCTTTGCATTTCACCTTCGAAATATTCGAAATATTCGAATAAATTCTAAAATTCTAAAATTCTAAAATTCGACAATTCGAATAATTCGAATAATTCGAAAATTTTCGAATTTCGAATTTTAAAATACGAATTTTCGACATTCGAAATTCGATATTCGAAATTAGAGTATTCGAAATTTGAAATTCGAAAATTAGAATATTAGAATATTAGAATAATCAGCACAGCCCTACCCCTAGCCGGTTGCAATTACCCCCATCTAACTCGTGGACCAATCTGTGTCAAAACAAAGTAGCGTGGGATTACATTACAACAAAGAAAAAAACAATTACCCTACAAATCCCACCCCGTGTTGGGTTCATTTAACACATAGGCCACATTGTCAAAAATAAACAATGATGGTATAATACAAGTAACAAAATGTCCGAGAGGATGTGTTATCGTATTCACCATGTAATGTGTGTACATATTATTCTGTGCGATTTAAATAAGCCTTGTATGAAGCCCTTTGTGGACTACCATACAATTTGCATCATGCTGTTTTGGGTGACAACCTGTGCATAGCTGTAGACCTAAACAGTGTGGATTGGATGAACGTGGCAGGTAAGTGAAACACAAAAGTGCTCCCTTTTAGGTACAAATGTTTGTTTAAAATATCTTGATTGGTATACACTTATCATTATACTTTATATTAGCTAAATTATATAATGTGTGACCACAAAAAAAATCAGTTGCTTAAAACTGCACAGGAAAGAGGCAGGAATCATCCCTGCTTCCTGGATATGCGAATCTGTTAGTTAGAGCATGAAAACACGATTCGATAAAAAAAGTCAGATTTTTGGCGTTGGTCACTTATGTAGCACATAATTGTTATGCAGTGTGCACCACTTGAAATGAGGGGTTCATTATGTAATCCATGAACAGGTTAATATTACCCACCTCTCCTAGCTTTAATGGCTTTTCCTAAACTGGGCGGGGTCTTACACGATTTCTGCATCTTGTCTCCTTTTTTTCTGTGTAAAACCTTTATTTAGAAGTATTAATCATACATCAATAGCAATAATTTTCCGAACACTGAAAAAACCCAAAGAGATGATCTTTGACCCCAGGAAACTTAAACCTCAGCTACATTGTATTACAATCAATGTAAATCGCTCGTTGTCAAAGGACAACAGCGTCTTTACTTCCTTAGGCAGTTGATATAATGCAGGGTTGATAAAACTATTTTGAGGCTTTTTCTATATTTCAGTCATTGAGAGTGTCATGTACAGTTGTTTTGTCTGGTTTGGTATTGCAAAAAAGGGGGATTTAGTCTAACTTCAGAGAATTGCTGACGTAGAAGTGAACAAAATGTTGAAGAGGGGCATCATCGAACCGTCATGCAGCCCTTGGGCCTCGCCTACCACTAGTGAAGAAGAAAAACGGATCAACCCGATTCTGTGTTGGCTACAGAGAACTGAATGCGTTGACGATTAAAGACGCATATCCACTTCCGAGAATAGATGATTCACTTGACGCTTGCCGGGTTCTGTATGGTTTTCCACGCTCGATCTACAAAGTGGGTATTGGCAGGTTGTTATGGAAGAAGCGGATCGTGAAAAGACATGCATTTGTAACCGGCACGGAAGTTGGATTCTACCAATTCAAAGTCATGCCGTTTGGACTTTGTAACGCGCCAGCAACATTTGAGAGGTCGATGGAACGAATTTTAGCCGGTCTTTAATGGCAGACGTGTTTGTTGTACTTAGATGACATAGTTTCGTATGGCCAAAGTTCCGAGCAGGCGCTCGAGAGACTAGAAGAGGGGCTGGTGCGAAGTGTTTCATTTTTTGCGCCATAAAGTTTCTGACAAGGGAATTGCCACCGACAAGACGAAAATGCACGCGGTTCGAGAATGGCCGACACCCAGAAATGTAACCGAAGTTATGAGTTTTCTTGGCCTGTGTTCCTACTACAGACGATTTGTGAGAGGATTTGCTGAAGTTGCCAAGCCTTTGCACAGACTGACAGAAAAACAACGGGAGTTCAGATGGACTGATGAGTGCGACATGGCCTTCAATTAATTAAAGACGGCCCCCGAGTCAACACCAATATTTGCCTATCCCACGACTGATGATACATTTGTCTTGGATACCGACGCTAGCAACTATAGGGCATTGGCGCAGTATTGTCACAAGTACAAGGGGGTACCAGGCCTGTTGGTCATCACTTCAACTTGCCTAACCATTCCATTTCTGATAATGATTCTACAGGGTAGAGAATCACTTGGCCACCGCAAGGACTCAGTTCGCCTTAGCAGAGAGAAAGTGTGGATGAAACGTCTTCGGACTATTCAACCACATGGTCTCAACATCCAGGAAGAGAATTATTAACTCTTAATTTTCCCCCATTGTCATTTGTTTACAGCTAATCCTCCTGGCAAACCCTCTTGGGGTCTCTTGCCCACTTGGGGTTGTCTTTCCATTTCCTGTTTATCCTTGCCACGTCCCTCTGTTCCTTCTCTTGCCCAATTACCACCTCCTATTTATTCCCCCGCCCCCTTCACCACACTCCTTTGTCCCCTTTCCCCAACTTCATCCCTCTCATCTTAATTCCTCCGCTCCTTCATCCTTACCCTAAACCACACTTCTTTGTTCCTTTCTTCCTGGCTGTCCCTCCCCTCCCTTTGATGTTCACTCACTGCCACGCTCCTTTGTATACCTCTGTTGTGTTTCTCCACCCACCCCCTCTTGCATGTGTGTTCCCTACATGTTTGTTTCTTGTACTCTGTCATTTGCCTTTGAGAAAGAACTTGCTTAAGTTCGAAACGTCAGGCCAGCTAACTTTTTGATATGTATATTTCAGGTCCATTCAGTCAGTCAGCAGTTTGCAACATAACGCATGTACAATTTTCATACACTTTGTCATTGGGGGATGTTCACATGCACAATAGGCCTAACTGGTTGAACGTGAAGCCTACGGCAAATCTGTATGATTTGTTAACAGACAAAACTAAAACTTAAGCTGTATTTCTTTTCAGTATTTATCTCGGTGTGCAAACTGTGTTTACTTTCTGTCTTCCCAAACACCACAAATTCCGTTAATTCGGGTAACAAGACAATATGCTACTCAATACATGTACATATGTTTTGTACTCTATGTTGGTAGGAGCGTGATACAAGGCAAGGTAAGTCAATGCAGCAAATACATTTCTGTAAGCATTTCAGCCCATATAGAATACCGAAGTGATGACGTCAATCAATGCAATGTTTGGAACCAGAATACATTCTAAACTGCATGTGTTTGGAACCAGTTGCCGCGGCAACTGACGTCAGACTTCGGTACTCTATACATTACTGTAGCGTATACATGTATGTACCTGTATTACGTCCTGCTTTATAGGGACCATGGATTAATGCCAATTTGCGTGCGCACGCGTGCGCACGCGTGCGCACGCGTGCAACCCCGTGCACTTGCGTGCCTTTGCGTGCAAGCTCAAACGAGGGAGATTTTGGCACGCATTTGCACGCATCGGCACGGACTTGCACGCAGTAGCACGCAGTGGCCCACAAACGAACTCATTTGCAACCAGCCCGAGTGTACAATAGAGATCGTCTCTGGCGGCACCTTTTATTTCCCGGGTAATCTGCTAATCCGGATTAGTGTGCAATTAGACCTAATCTTTCTTTCTGCACAAATTTCCAAGCAATGGCAGTCACTGATTGCATGTTGGTAATCAAACAAGGATTACAAGTAGAGGGTCTACGCGATTTCTCATAACTATTAAGGGTTTTCTGTCTAATTTGCAATACAGTTTCTGGGACTTGTTTCCGTAAAAAAAACGCCTTCAAACTACAAATCTGAGACAAAACATACAAGAATTTAATTTGAAAAAGTCCTGCATGAAAATTAAACTCGGGTCCTCTGAGTTTCGACCGCACCCATCTGCAGAGCTTTTTGGCACAATCCTGATAAAATTATTCTTTTGACCGCTGCGTACGTGTACATAGAGGCCCTGTCCGAATTACTTGGCTACGGCTGGATGTTACACACATGTCTATGGTAGCGGCTGCAGCCACTTCCCATAGACTCGTGTGTAATGTCAAGCCGCAGCCAAGTAATTCGGACAGGGCCTGACTTATTGTTAAAATGATAGTGACGTCATCATCACGTAGCGCCCTCTGTTGTTATCCCTAAAACATGCATACAATTGCGCAAACAAAGGGGAAGCGGATGTGTTTTATTTCTCGATGGTTAAATCGATATCGGCACCAATGATGCAACACCGGATAATCTACTAGTACATGTACTTGTATGACGATCGACGTTGATGGATATGATCCCCCGTTTTAAAACGCTAGTGAAGGCAACAATTTCTTGTCGACCACTGGTCGTTTTTTGCCTGGTACCCAACATGTGTTTCGTGTACAGGTTGTTATGGAAAATCGACTAGTGGTTGACAAATAGTCGCCGCTCGAACTTTTTCATTCATGTAAATATTTCTTATGTACAAATTTCTTCTGTAAAAGTTGCAGTGGGTGCAGCCATCTCGTTATTCCCAACGGCCATGTCATAACTTTTTTTAATGAACTCATAATCAAGAAATCGTTTTTGTGTATTTCCTCATAAAGGAAAGAAATTATGAAATAATTCAAGAATAAAGGTTGAAATCATGACTCTATAAAGGAAAGGTGAACATATATATCTTCATCATGTAAAAGTTGTTTCAGTGGGGCCACCATCTTGAATTACGTCGCCATTTCGTAATAGTAAAATAATACGTTAGAGCTTTTTTGGTCTCACGATCAAGAAATGATTTTTGTGTATTTTCTCAATAAAGCAAAGATATTACTTTTAAAAAATAATGCAAGATTGAATTGAGTTTAAATTCTTGACTCTTCAAACCCATCATGGAAAGGTGAACATGTAGGTGCAGGTCCTTGATGCATAAAAGTTGTTTCAGTTGGCTCCGCCATCTTGAATTTCTCTAGTTTCATAGTTTGTAAGCGCCATGTTTTTATGCATTTTTCCAATAAAGCGAAGAATTTATGAAATACTGCAAGATTAGTTGAAATCCTGACTCTTTAAATCGAATGGATGGAAAGGTAAACATGCATGTACATGTAGGTCCCAATATCTTTATCATGTAAAAATTGCAGTGGGCGCCGCCATCTTGAATTGCGTCCCCATTTCGTAATTCATTTCGTAATCTATAGGTCCACATGTCTTTATCATGTAAATAGTTATATCATGGAGGAAGAATGTTTTCTTCCTCCATGGTTGTATTAATGGCGCCGCCTTCTTGAATTGCGCTTTCATGTCGTAATTCGTAAGCACGCCCTGTTAGATTTATTTTAAATGATCTCATAATCAAGAAATCGTGCAACAAGACAGAGTCGCGCAATCGCCAAATTTGAACTGACATCGATATCTCTGTTTTTCCTAAAAAAAAAACATTCTCTGAAAAAGCGCTGTATACATGTATAAACGCTGATGATGGGTTATGTGTGAAAAATGAAGAGATCATTTATATTGCAAATGTATCAGAAAAGAATAACAAACTTCGAATCAATTAGTCTAAGCTGCCCTAAAGCCCGGTTCATACTTTATGCGAATGCGAAGCGAATTTCATGACGTCACAATTAAAGCTTTATTGTGACGTTCTCCGTTACCATAACGAATATGCTTCGCATACGCATTCGCATGAAGTATGAACCGGGCTTAAATTGCCTTGCGCGTAAAAGGTAAACTTCAATCACGCAGCGAAAACACTCTACTTGACAGCATGTATCCCCGACGCAAAAAAAACCATATTTAAAAAAAAAGTATTGAAAAATCTCTAAAATTGGGCTGTTGTATTGAGTGATGACGAAGCACAGCAGTTTTTTTGTGTACTTAAATAATAATGTACATCTTTGTATACTTTCTTCAAAACGTACTTTTTTCTATCAGAAAAGATCGAAATTGCGGAAATAAATGATGCCGTCATGCCCTGTTGTTTCAATGAAAATCACGGAAACTTAAAATAAATCAGAAATCCACATGTATATGTATAGGCCGTACATGTAGGCCCTACTTTACAAATCTAAGCCCCGCTAGAATTGTATCGTCATGACTTTAGAAAAGCCTTTGAATTGCTGTTTATGTACATGTATAGTCTGACCAAAGCCACCAAAAGATGAGTCATCAGTCCACCATTGTGGCCCAGGAGCCCTTTGTGGAGACTCTAGCCTTTTATGACACCTCTCCGTCTGGTATAATCCGTCCTTCCTGGCCGGCCAGCCGGCCGGCCTGTGTTCTTTGTTATCGTTAATCCCAGATCAATAAAGAGCACAAACGGTTGAAAATTGCCTATGCTCACTGGAACGCATCGGCACGCATCGGCACGCATCGGCACGCATCGGCACGCATCGGCACGCACTGGCACGCAGGGGGCCCGTGCCTTTGCGTGCAATTGCGTGCGGACCCGTCCGCACGCGTGCGCACGCAAATTGGCATTAATCCATGGTCCCTTACAATAGAGCGACGCGAAAAGGCCGCCCCAATAGATAATTTGAATTAATGATTACATGCTAAATACGTAATTTAAGAACGGTTACCATTTGTAAGTTTATGGTTTCCTGCACATCAAATGCAAAGCCTTGGCTGTCACCTCAGTGACTGACACAACATCAAAACTGAATTTCTCCAGCATCTTCTTGGCATCTTCTCTTCCCCAGAATGCACCCAGACCCGCCCCGTCCTCCGGGACCAGAGACGTCGGCAAGCAGTTGTACAGGCTGTAGGCGTACACCATGATGACCCTCCCCTGGTCCTCGAACTTGGTGAGGTTATCTTGGAGCTTGGAGTAGCTGTTGGTCTCGATGACCGAGAGGGTACCTCCTGGCTTGAGCACACGGTGCATCTCCTGGATCGCCTTGGTAGGGTAGGGCAGGTCATGCAGGACAAAATTCATGAAAAGGTACCCAAATTTCCCGGCCCAGTCGCTGGGCATTTTAATGATGTCACCCTGGACAAACTCGAGATTGGTGAGCCCCATCTCTGCCGCTTTTTCTCGGGCCACGTTGATGGCAGTCTCTGAGAAGTCTATGCCGTAAAAGCGACTCTTCGGGAAGTGGCTGGCCATGACTCGAGTGGAAAGTCCAACTCCACAGCCCACGTCCAGTACTTGGATTCCATCATCTACCAACATAACAATGCCATTAGCGTAAATCCCTGGGGGTGGGGTATATATCCCCCACTTTTTGACTGGGGGTGGGCTATTGCATCACCCCCCCCCCCATTTGTGTGGTGAGAAACAAATAAAAAGCTGATTTTCTGTAACTTTTCAACAGTTAAAATGTTAAAAACGGAAAACAAACAGTACAAACACTTTAAATGCACCGTTGTGTTGTCACGCATAGGGACATAAGTATGCATATTTGCATTAGGTGTACATGTACATAACCTATAGGGTAACCAGATCCTTGTATCATGAACAGCACCCCCTATTGTCTCCAGTCCCCCCCCCCCCCCCCCCCACCACCAACCCCCTTTAAATTTGGCTGGCCGGGATTTTGGTTAACCCCATCCCCCACTCGTCATCCCCCCCCCCCCCCACTCGCCGACACGGATTTACGCCACTGAACAATGCCCAGTATGTTTATTAAAGTGTGCATTGCTTTCATCATCCAATGTTGCAATCACAATTATGGTGACCATTACAAGCCGACTTTCGCCTAGCAGAAAATATTGCTTCGTAAATTTACATGCTAAGCGCAAGTCAGAACTATTGACAAGCAATGCACATAAACATGGTGTTTTGGCTGGTAACTTGTAGCAAACTCTGAACTTGTTTGAAAGTAATGCATCAACTCTAGAATGAAATTCCGTAGCGCGAACCAGTGCAGCACATAAATTAATTCCAAAGCTCGCTATACCATTTTTCAGTCTCTGTCAAGTTTGGATTTTATGAAATGGAGTTTATGAAATGAAACTAACTCAAGCCTGACATTCCTATCCAAAGTTGACCACCCCTAAAAGTTGTCCAAAACACCCAGACAACTTTGCATGGGATCTACAGGGTTATACTCACTAAGTTGCTTGTGTAGGTGTGGCATCGAAGGAATGAGCACCTGCACTAGTTTGTCCTGAAAGAATGGGCCTTGCACCAAACCCATCAACCAGTCAAACTTGGGATAGTGTTTGTATGGAACGCCTGTGGTGAAAATAACATTGGGAGGAAAAAGGAGAATCATGAGATGAAATTTAGAGGAAAAAATGAGATGTTAATTTTTTTGGAATAGACCACTATAACCATCGATCCACTATCATTGTGTATAGTGAAGGGTTTCTATATAGCCATTTAATGTATACATGTAGTTAATACTTGCCGATATATGTCACTGCTCCACTGCCTATGCGCGGCAAGTTTCAATTAATGGACGCAAGCCACTGCTTGCATCTTGACTGGCAGCATACATGTACTTACCAGTCGGCCCATCTTTTTGAAAGCACTCCACCACTTGGTGGAACCCCCCGCAAAGAATGGGCGCGGTCAAGGCGAGGGCCTTCAGCTCAATAATGTTTGATCGATGAGTGGGAAGCCAAAATGTCTCCTCCTTGTAATCATAATTGATGATCCTAGCGCTCGCCATACACCGTAACCACTCTCTAACATATCTGCGATTTAAAGGCAACATCTTGAAATGTGAAACTTTAAGTGCATCAAAGACTGAATTTTTAAACAACAGCGGAGCTGAGCCAGGCAAAGTAATTTTCCCCGTGTAATTTTGGAACACAACTCGGTTGTTTTTGTTCTTGTTGGACAAGTTCATTGCATTGCGGATAGGGGAATCCGGCCGCTGGGCTATGCATGGTCTGAGTTCCTACACGTACACCAACTCACACATGCATCACCTAGAGTTCCTTGACTAATAACCAAAAACAGTACTAAAACAGAGCTTGAGTTATTAGAGAGGTTGAGATTTGTAACTTGTACATGCAGTTAAACGTGTATCGACCTCCAAACGTTGACGTCCTATTGTTCCCTCTTTTGTTTGTACTCTAACTTTTTTTTCGGAAGATTCCCATAGCTTTTGTACACGATCTCAATCTCGGACGTATTTTGGGAATCTCGGACGTATTTTGGGAATCTCGGACGTATTTTGGGAATCTCGGACGTATTTTGGGAATCGCGGACGTATTTTGGGAATCGCGGACGATATTGTTCTCTGTGTTATACGTCCACGTTTGTTTGGGAGAACGAATGCACTTGTACGTGTAAGCATACTTTCCGTACGGAAAAGAGGATTTGTTCACTGTTGAGATTTTGAACGTATTAGCTAAACATGGTTCAGCAGAATCGTCTGCTGCACGTTTTGCCGAAATCAATAATATATGTACATATCCGGGATGACTGACACAAGAGACAGAGTTTTAGGATTGTGAGTTTAGCGACTTCTGAATTCTGAAGGGTGAAGTTAGTTTTCTAAAAAGTCTAAGTTCTAACTTCGGTTTAAAATGAGGATACGACTTTTTAACTTATAATTCGTCAAACAATCCACAAGGGAAACTGACTAGGCAAATCTGAATACAGGAGCGGGTTACCGTACTGGCGCTCTACCAACTGAGCTATCTTGCCCTATGTTGGCGGTCTCCCAAATTGTCAGTATCTTTGTTCGGGTGGGAGCTAGTCAGAAGTCATAAACCCAGAATGCCGTATAGCCAGGGATCACACCCAAATGTTACGATACATCCTTGGAAGCGACATTGTGGGGATCACTCAATGAGGATACGACTTTTTAACTGATAATTCGTCAAACAATCCACAAGGTAAACCACAATGTCACTTCCCAGGTTGTTCACCTTGAAAATGTATTCAAATTTACCTAGTCAGTTTCCCTTGTGGATTGTTTGACGAGCTAGAATAGAAAGTTAACATGCTGACAATTTCTCCCCCCCCCCCCCAAAAAAAAGCATCATTTGACTTGTGTCAAAAAGTGTTTCCCTTTTTTGTGAATAACATGGATGAAAAATCTTTGAATTAACCCTAACAATCCCAAATCCTCACATGTTAATACAATTTCACACATATCCCAGGAAGTTAAGTTAAGGTAGTTTAATACATTTTATATGTTGCTGTTTTGAAAGTGCAATGATTATATTTTTGTTGCAAGAAAGCAGAGATCCAGACCGAGCAAAAACAGCAATGGATTCAGTTTTCATTTTTAGCCGCAAATATTGCATTGTTTAATTTGTGATAGTAAATATTTCACTTGTATCTGTTGTTTAACAGGAACCAAGGGTGCGTTCGAGCGTGTTACTCTTGATACTCGCGGGTGCAGGAAAATGTTGCGTTCGCATTACTCTCGAACCGCGTCGCGCGAACGGTCAAGATAAGAGCTGCGTTCCACTCATGCGAACGTTGCCGACGTTTGCCAACTACGCGAACAATCTTCTATTGGATGTTCACACAAATTTGAATATAATTTAACATTTTCCCTTATGTATCATTTATGACAATATATAATCCAAAGGTCAGTTCAACAATCGAAAAATGATAACAAAACTTCATTGGGAAAGTCCGAAATGTTTACTTTCCGCCATCTTAAAATGTTAAGTGGAAACAATCACGTGACGACACCTCTGGTGCAGGAGTATACTCTCGGTCTGAGCGGGAGTATACTCTCGGTTACCCTCGGGTCATACTCCTGCCGTTGGTGTGCTCAAGAGTATACTCGTGTTAACACGAGTAACACGCTCGAACGCACCCTTCAAGAGTCCTAAACCAGGCACCACAGCAGCCCTTCTGGCTGGCAGTTGTATGAGGCTATGAATAAGGCAGTTGGGTTGCAGTGGCACCACTACAATAATGGAACAATTAATGGTTAAGCCAGCAGCTCATTCTCAAGTCCTTGGAAATCTGAACTAAGTCTTAAAGACGGATCCTATTTCTATGGATGTCTGCAGTGACCATTTTCATTCATAGTTGAAAAAACACCAAACTAACACTTGCATGGTTGGCACACCCCTTTAATTTTGGTATTGTTGCCAAATTAAGCAAAAGAATATCAGAGTGACTGAAAATGAGTACTTTTAATAGAAGGCTGAGCTCGAAAAGGCAAGTTAACAGGAATATGTAAAGGCAGACAACATAATTGTTTACATTTTAGCAATTCTGAGGACTGATATTGCAGCACAATTTCAATGGTGTAGATCTGGGGGAATTGTTATCCCCCACTTTTGGAAGGGGGGGGGGGGGGGGGGTGTGTCTCACTGGATCACCCCCCCCCCAAGTTAACTTGAATTCTACAGCAACAAAAGGTCATTCTTTAAGTTTGTGGTACACTTTTTTCCCACCCCTGTTTAATACCTTTAATAAACAATTTAATTTGTAAATTCTGGATGCACCCTTTAACTTATGCCCTCTTTCTCCAGGAGCAAACCACCTTCCCGACAAGTATTAAAACAACAGTCATTGCTAATGCTACCTGAATGGTAAAATGTGCATTTGAGGCCAACAAAAAACATAGTCCTACTTCCGATTACATGGCATTTGAAAATAGGGTAGGTATAGGGAATTATTTTGGCATTTTTTGTGCTGAGCATTATGTAGGTGTCTACGTGTATAGGTCTAAAGGTAGTATTTAAAGCATTTTAATTTTTTTTTAAATTGTTTTACTTCCCCCCCCCCCCAAACAAAAAATGGGTTGGGGCCATTAAAATAGGGTAGGTCGGGTAACCGGAAGTAGAACTATTTTTTTGCCTAAACAGTTTACAGTATGCCGGTTGTGCCCCTCTCTTTGATATCTATTCAGTGGTTAATTTGGACTATATTTTTATTTTGCATTATTGGCCGTAGGCCTATTTATGTTGTCTTGTTTATTCCAAAGTAAAACAATCATGTAACAATCAAAGTAAAACAATCAAAGTAAACAATCTTGTTTATCACATGGATGATATTTCTGCCCCTGTTTTACTGGTCATTTTAAACTTGTTAAAGGTAATCTTAAATTCAAGAATGAATGGAGTACTTACATTAAATAATGAATAGAAGATGGAAATATGGTATTACAGCTTCAGTTACATTTAATTAAGGTTTTCAGGTTGTCAGAATCTATCCCACATCACACTTTGGACCCATAAATTACCCATTTATATTATCACTCGTAATTAGAAACGTACAGCAAAAACACTGATTATTTTTATTGGAAAGCCCTTCCTAATCTTTCCTAAATGACCAAAAATGTTAGGAAGGTACATATTGATTTTAAATTATATTTACATTGTTCATGTTTTATGAGTTACTTCATAATTAAGTCAGTGCTTTAAGAAAGAACATATTTTGATAAATCATTTCATTTTTTATTGCATCGTAAATTAAAGTGGCATATGGTCAAAACACCCCGTATGGTTGTCTTCACACATTAAATTATATTTGAAAATAAAATTCCTTTCATTTAAAAGTCGAGAAACCCGGTTGAGTTTTGTATCGAGTATTTTATTGGTACTGACTGTTGTTGTGAGCTTTCAGTTAATTACTTCACAATTACCTTTCACTAAACATGCATTTAACTGATAATTCTTGGTGGGGGTGGGCAGTTGGGGTTATTACGGGGTTTGTGTATTAATTGTTGGTATATCAAAGTGGTCCTTAAAATGCTTAGAATTACTAAAACGCAACCACTACACCTCCAAGACACAAATAAATAAAATTCTAAAAATCTAGAAGCATGCACCTAAACTCAACCCTCCGCCCCTCCCCCAAAATCCCAGCTATTAAAATATATTAAATAACCACCGAAGAAAACAAAGACAATTCTCAGCAAACTTGTGAATGGAGAAGTTATAGGTAATTAAAAGTTCGTTCGAACAAATTGTATAAAATTGCATGAGTGATACAAATCAAATACACACAGTTACGCAGGTAACATATTTTAGTTTACCCATTGACGCCGAGCTGATATTACCGAACCCTGAAGCCTGAACATATACGAAACGTTTTGGCTGCCATTTTGTTTTGCGTTGAAGCCCGAGCCTAGCCCGTAGCCAGAAGCCTCAAGCCCCGTTTGGTAAACGCTCTTAGTCTACTATGATATTTCGTAATAATTCAGAAGCTTTGTTTTGTTTATGTTTACAAAATGTTGTATGCCGGTACCGCCGTACCGGTACTATAATGACGCTGACTACTGAAGTCAGCTGAAGCCCCATTACCGTGTACTTTTAAGCCCCATCCTCGACTCCATGGGCATGGTGGGAAAACATGGCACCGCAAGATCGTGCCCATGGTAACGAGGTTGGTTAAGCTTGGTTCATACTTCATGCGAATGCGAAGCGAATTTCATGACGTCAACAATTGAAGTTTCATTGTGACGTTCTCCGTTACCTTGACGCATGAAGTATGAACCGGGCTTTAGTCTCAACCACGGGGACAAGGTTGACAAGCGTGTTGTATTCGGCACAGTAAGATCGCTTCAACTGGCTTCAACTTCTCGTACGTATTGCCATTCCAGATTATTTGCGTGATTTATGGGTATCCTAGAAACTTCTATAGATAATCAATGGTAAATATCGCAACCTCAGAAAATTTGGGGAAATTCTTAAAACTCTCACAGCTATACAATATAGGCCTATACATGTACACCAGGCCAAGCCATACGCCCCCCAAAAAAGCTTGACTTAGTGTCTTTTGACATCAGTTTTTTAAATTTTGGGAGGGGTGGTGACCGATACTTCAAAGAAGACCACCCCTGAAAGTATTGGTTGATTCTAACCTGCATAGCATAGTTACCATGGCTATGCTTGCTGCCGCATAGCCATAACATGGCCGCCATACTAAGGGGATCCTTGTAACACAGGTTTCCAGAATTAGAACAAACCAATTGTTAAAAAAATTCAAAGTGAACAAAGGAAACTGGCAGGAGCGGGATTCGAACCTGCGACCTCCAAAATACCGTACCAGTTTTCTTTGTTCACTTTGGAAATGTATTCACATTCACATAGCCAGTTTCCCTATAGTTTGATCGACGAATTATAAGTATTAAAAAGTCGTATCCTCATTGAGTGATCCCAATAATGTCGCTTTCCAGGTTGTATCGTAAAATTGGGTGTGATCCCGGGCTAGCCTATTCCGCGGCATTCTGGGTTTATGACTTCTGACTAGCGCCCATCCGAACAAAGATACTGACAATTTGAGGGATGCCAACTTTAGGGCAAGATAGCTCAGTTAGTATTCCGGAGGTCGCAGGTTCGAATCCCACTCCGGCCAGTTTTATGTGTTCACTTTGATTTTTTTCTCAAATTTACCTAGTCAGTTTCCCTTATGGTTTGTTTTTAAATTAAATAAGTATATATTTGGCAACATGAAAATAATTAAATACATGTGATACAAAACGAGTAGAAACAAATTAAGGCATTTTCAAGAAGCAAATACAGGGACAAAAGTACGGCACGAAAGACGATACGAAAAATACGGTAACATACGTTTGAAGACAAACATGACGGGAGAGCAAGTTAACCCTAATGCACTTATCAATAATCTAAACAGAAATAATGCTATCCCCATAGCAAGTTGACGATTGAATCCCAACTGCTTAAACTCACCTTTCTTTGAAGTTACCGGCGTCAGCGATCTCCTGACTGGTCTTGGGTTCTTCTTCTAGCGAGATCATGACGTCAAACAGTCCAGTCTGCATCCCCATGGCGATGCCAAGTCCCATCATTCCACCCATAAGCTTCTGCTCCGTGCACGCTAGAAACTCCTCCGCTGTTTCACTTCCGTGCTGATCTCTTGCCGCCATTTTCCCTTTGATTTGTCTGGTTAGGGCTATAGGGATTTCAGAGGGGAGGCAAGGCCGTGGGTAGTCTTGGTTCCAAGACGTCCTTAACGGTGCGATGCAGCGCGCACAGTCTGCGCGCTGCATCGCACCGCTAAGGACGTCTTTGAACAACAAAGACTAGGACGCGGGTCTACATGTTAAATTCAGGGTTCAGAACACAGACTTTGGATCAATGCATCAGATTAATGTTTTTGGGCCTTCGTGACACTCGTGACACAATGCGATTTGAGACCGGTATCGTGAGCTGTTTTTTTGTCATGTTTGTCTTTAACTTTTTGCATATATTAGTTTTTATCACACATTTAGCAGCATTTTGCATCGTGATGCCGTATCATTGCATTTCAGAACCGCGATGATCGATTCATCGGTGAATCGTTACGGCCATAGTATTATTTTATGTTTACTTGGTGTCTAAAATACGTGAGCATAAATCAACATGTGTCATGACAAGCAAATAATGTATTCGGTATATATGGAATATATTGTCCATGAATTGCAGAGTCCAAGGACCAAATTCCGATATCCCCGATTCAAACATGTCTACTCATAATATGCAGTACAATTGCTCTTTGTATTGTCAGTATAATGCACTATCAATCATTTCATATCCCCATCCCACCCCATCGCACGTCGGGATTGGTCATTTAAAAAAGATAGTTTTTTCCGTGCCCAAGGGTGAGGACTTTGGTTCCTCTTTGAGTGGAAATAAAATCGCACCCCCAAAAAAGCCAAATCGGAACATTTTACAAATTCGACTGTAAGGCGCATGTGCAGTAGGTTTACTTTAGTTAAACTCCACCCGTGACGTCACCCTGTTGTCCTAGCGCTCCATTATTTTGCACGAATGGGGCGTTGGGGGAAATACTTTCTTCCTCTATTCTTACGTACGAAAGTACATTTCTATTCTATTTCTCCTATAGGGTGTTAGGTACACAAAGTTAATGTTGTCAGTGTTCTGAAATTCCCCTCACGGAATGTATATACGCCTCTCATTCAGTATTATGAGCAACCGCCACAAACGTGGGCGAGGCAACGCGTCACTTATTTGCATACGTGTGCGACCTCGGCTGACCCTAACTTGTGAATGAATGGGTCAAAGTTGTTTAAGCCAAGCCGTGCCAGAAAGTTCTAGGTCAATCTCTTGTACGCTAGCTCTTTCGAAAAGCTGTGTAAAAGATTATTTTTAGATGTGACGTAATTCTGTAAGATTATATTCGGAAGCTGACGTATTTGTAAGATGATTCTTCTAGTTTCTTTCTACTAAGTTCATTAACAAAGGTTGTATCCTGTTTTGGAATTCTTATTCCGCCCTCTTTATCGCACTCATGATTTAAAACACAGAGTCGCCTCCAAGTACGATTTTGATATTTTTTGGGACATATTGGGATATCCATTTTTCAACCTTTCTAAAGAAACTTACTTTGTTTACACGTATTTGGTGCATAAATATTCATAAATGATACAGGTTTATCCGCTAGGGTTGTATTGATTAAACAAATTCGCCCAAAAGAGTCAGAGTGAAACCCGTTTATGTTAAGATTGGCCGAGGTTTTAACAATAATGCTGGTCCCGCAACTGTAGGAATCACCATAAGAATGAAAACTTTTACCATCCTGTAAATCATACAAATCATGAGTTTCTGTTATGTTCTCGGTGAAGTGCGTCTCTTGTAAAAAGACTATATTGGCTTTCTGATCATTGAACCATTTGCAATAGATAATGAATTATTTATTGCACTAAAGTTAAGTATAAATAAAATAAAATAAATAAATAATAGAAAATAAAAATGACGTACCAACATTTGCTTCGTTAACAATTAGCAGACGACATTCTTTACTAGATTTGACGTAGTTAATCGACAAGATGCGTTCGAGTGATAACAGACCACGCATGCATGATTTAAATCGCAAAATTGACAAAAGGGACTAGATCAGCAGCACCCGAACTTGCTCCACAAAACGCACTTTCGGATTGTTACAGCGGGCCTAGCAAACCGCGGCCCCGCGCGCGCCCGGCCGGCCCTGATATTATATCGTATGCAAAGCGAGCGATGCACGAGAAAAGCAAACTACGAGAAGTGGTTGGTACGCATCTTCCACTGGTTTAACAATAGAAGTGAATGTGGTTACCAGTTAATACCCCCCCCCCCCACCCCCGGGTTGACTTGATTTTGCTCAGTATGCAGGCGCGGATCCAGGGGGGGGGGGGGGGTGGGCGGGGGCACGTGCCCCCCGGTAAATTGATTTAAAAAAAAGAAAACAAAACAAGATGGGGAGGTATTAAAGAGAAAAGGAGGGGAGGAGGAGGGCAACCTCCTTAAAAAAAAATCCCGGCGCCGATATTAAACATCTGCTGTGTCTACTTTTTGGCATAAAAAAAAATACTGAAAAATGCAATAAGAAAAAAAAGGTTATCAATCATGCCATGGAACTGAAACCCTCTTTTAAGAGAAAACCGGAGTATTTCCCGTAGCCCGGGGATTTCAACTCTCTCTCCATCGATCCCTTTGATCCTCCTTGCCGGGTTCGATCCCCTTTTAATCCCTTTGCCGGCTCTAGTGTAAACGCGGTGCATCTCAACATCTAATCCTCTTGGTGGAGTTTAATACAGGTTAAATAGACACAACCATCAGGAAACAATGGATCACTAACTGAATGACATACTAAATGTCTTGCAGCCGATCTGCCGATGGTTTAACACAGGGCAAGGAACAGTCTGAAATCAAGCCCTTTTCTTGAAAATTTCAACTGGACTGAATCAAAACCAAGAAAAAATTCCGGGCAAAAACTGCAAATTAAACGCTAAAAATGGTGGAGGGAGAAACTTGGATTTTTGTAGTCATGACATGGCTAAAAAAATAGCTAATGGCTAAAATAATGAGATTATTAGGATAAATGTGCGTCTGCAAACTATTAAAAGTGTCCCAACCTGATGAAGCGTTTAAGTATTATCTGCGTCCAAAGGTGGTGATGGAATAAACAATAAGTTTCATTTGTGAATTCTAGTTACTGTATGTACTGCCTGGCTGATTTATATATTAAGGTACAATTAATATGTCAAGAGGGGATGCTAAATGTTTAGGCTAACTATCAGGGGGATATAAATGTGTCATCAGGATTTGGCCCTGCAAGGACACAGACATGTGCTTACATTACTTTTATCCCTGAAAAAGAACGTCTTCATTTTCAAAATAATAAAGGAAAACATGAACCATAAAGGGAATGGAAAATAACTGACAAAATAGAAGAAAATGCAACAATAAATTAAGAATTCGGGTGATACTTATGGATACTTATGGGAACACGTACCATACTAATCATTATCATAAGAAACCAGGTTCAAAAAGGCATTCAAATGGGAAAGTTAATATCGAATTGATAAAGGAGACCACTATAAAACATGAACTAAAACCAACAGAAAATGTGTCTTTGCCGGATTTGACAGATTAAACATGTCACAACATAAATGGTACAGAGTGATCAGTTAAAACCCTCCTACTATTTAAAAGGTCAAAATCAGTCAACATTTCCTTCCACCTTCCCTGCTCTACTTTTACACAGACATGATCAGATTATATGTGGTTTTGTATTATGGCAGGAGGGTCAAAAACAATCACCTTGACTGATTTTGACCCATACAACAACATGACTCAGAATGTATGTTTGCATAGGAGGGTTGGTTATACAAATGTGCAAAAGCAAAAATGGAAATTTGAATGGATATTCTTTTAGAAACCCTTACATTAATAATAGGAATCAGAAGAAATCTAAATTTGAATGGAAATTCTTGAGAAACCCTTACGATCTAACCAAGACGGTTAGATCGTGAAACTACTCGACCGCTTCGTGTGCGTGTGCTTGGTTTTTCTAATAATTCCTATTATTAATGTAAGGGTTTCTAAAGAATTTAGGGCTGGCAAAATAGCCCTAGCAAAGTCAAACGTTACAATTGGTGCCAGCGGTTTTTAACCTGCCACAGCCATCGTCGGTATAACTCCTCGGTCTCATCATCTTCATCTCTTCTCTAACTCTGTGTGAGTTTTCTGTATTTGCTACAGTATATAGACAGAAAGGAAAATCCTTGTCTGCGTGTCCCCGTCTTCATCTACAGCTACATGTTGGACTGACACCTGCAATTCTTCAACGTTCTACATGTACATTGTATGCCAGCCGACCTCACACTTTTCCTGCTTCTACTTCTCGTCATCTTCTCCGGACTATCCTTGCTCCAAAAAGTCTTCGGCCTGTTCCTGCTGTTCGTTAAGTTCCCCGAACTGTTCCTTCGTCCACTTCTGGCCGACGTCCCAGACTGTTGTTTTTCTCCTTGACTTCTACGAACCTTGCGTGTTTCTACTAGTTATATTTCCTCCGGCTGCCTGTTTTCGTCATTCCTGTCCACGGCTTGTTCCCGTCTCCTGTAGCCTAGCACTCCACTGTCCTTCCAGTTCTTCACCTGCGCCCAGCTGTGGTCCGGTCCCGTGTTCGTCCAGCCCACCCACCTATCCTGGCCGTTCCAGTCATCTCTACCGACTGCACATCGATCTCCAGCCCGAGTCAAATTGCATTTTTTTTTCAGATACGAAAAATGTTATAATGTATTCAATATTGAAGTATAACTGATAGAGTATAAAGTATAGACCTATATACACCAAATGATGAAAAGGTGAATAGTAAAATAATGACAACTCACGTTTTTCCAGCTAATTTTTGGAGGTCTGATATCGTCAACTCACACTGAAGCAGTGTCAAAATTACTGTCTAGTGTAAACACGTCACAGGTCAATGCAGGTACAATGTACTTTGCATTTAGTAGCACGCAATATTGGCCACCATGGCCAGTCAAGCAAAACCCAATCCTAGTGTTCGGGGCCAGTCGAGTGAAAACAACGCTGGCCCCTGGTGGAAATTTGAATACGAATACGCAGGAGCCTTTCACAGATACAATGTATCACCAAATGGCGTGTCTTTCAAAGCCGCAGACAATGTATCCATCCAGTCATATGTAAATGCTCTCACTTATACCGTTCCTGCTAATACTATAGTATCAGCCAGCCGTATCTCCAATGGTCGTATCGCCATATACTTCAAGACAAGAGTAGCTCTCGAAGACGCTGTAATGTACGGCTTAGAGTACAATGCCACATACATTGAATTGACTTCTTTGGTTCAACCAACACAACGGTTAGCCTGCTTTCCAATGTATATCCTGAAATGTATTTATTTATGATAATATTAACTTAATTAAAGATACCCTTATGTATGCTAACTCTGCTAGTATTCCCTTTGCGGTGCTAAATCTAGATCAGAAAAAAACTTTTGATAATGTCGATCACCAATATCTATTTAAAGTTATGAAAACCATGGGTTTTGGTGACCGTTTTATTTCTTATGTGAAATTATTGTATACTGACACTCAAAGCTTAATTAAAGTTTGTGGCTCCTTAACAGCTCCCTTCCCTTTTGAAAAAGGGATCAGACAAGTATGCCCCTGTCTGGTTTACTCTACTCCATAGCTATTGAGCCTTTCCTACACACTCTAAGATGTAAATTAAATAAATATGGTCTCTGTATTCCAGAGAGTGACACTAATCTTGTTACCTCTGCTTATGCAGATGATGTTTCAGTCTTTATAACTAATGATAATGGATTTGATATTGTAAAGGATGTATACAATTTATTCAGAATGTCTTCGTCTGCCTGCTTAAATCAACAAAAATTGCAAGGTCTTTGGGTCGGTTCATGGATTAATAGGACGGATAAACCCTTAAACTTTCAATGGAACAACCAAGGCCTTAACTTCCTCGGAGTTAACAAACTTGAGAAAGTTCTCGCTCGTTGGATCTGGAAAGGCCTGTCGAAATGTCTTTCCTTTAGAGGCAAAGTTTTAATAGCCAATCAGTTGGCCACTTCTAAACTTCTTCATGTATACTTGCTGTTCTTTCTCCGCATCAGGATATCCTAAGTGAACTTAAGAGGAAGCTTATAAATTGTATATGTCTGATGGCCGACATTGGCTAAAAGAATAAATCTCGTATCAAGCCCCTGATGACAAGGGAGGTTTAGGTTTGACCTGCCTCTATGCACGTACACTTACCTTTCGTTACAATATCATACAAACATTTCTGAATAAATCCGCTCATCCTGTTTTTAAATTCATGAGTTACTTTCTACGGCAGTATCGTAAACTTCGTTTTGACCTAAAATTCTTCCTCATCAAACCTGAGGTACATTTTTGACACATCTTCCTGTTTATTATAGTGATGCAGTACGTGCATGGAAAACACTGAGAGCTCAAATTGTTGTACCACCTGATTCTATTCAATTTGTCATAAATTTACCCTTGAATTCTATTTTCTTTGAGAATATTATTAAGAATGACCAGCTCCTTTTGCCTCGGCTTCTGTCGTGTGGAATACGAACGATGGAAGACTTGATCAACCTGGACTCCGGAAAATGGAAGACTGCAAACGACTACACACCAGACAACATTGTTCGCCGAGCCTCATCCAGACTCCTTCAAGCCGAACTCGACAAGGTCTGCCGCTCCCTCGTATAGATCTTCCCACACTTCTTTAATACATCTGGATATCGACTTTCGATTCGTCATCTACAGGACAACATGAACTTTTCTGACTTGCCACTCCAAATAGTCTTTCCCCCCGGACACTGACATATCCAGCGCTTCTTCTAAAATCATCTACCAAGCTCTCAATGCTGAACTTAACCACCTGAGAGATCCTGTCAGAACTTACTGGCATGAACAGGAAATAATCCCACCCACAAAAACATTCCATGGAAGGAACTGTATTGTCAGCCGTCCTCCAAAAAAGAGGGGAATGTTCAGTTTCGGCTACTTCACAATATTCTGCCGAGCTTGGCCGTCCTTCATCACATCAACCGGGACTTTCATCTTCATGTACCTGGTGCGGCGACAAAGGAACAACTATTCACCTGTTTATAGAATGTCCTGCTATTCAGCCAGCCCTCAACTTCCTGACCTGTCTACTCGACCGGCTCTTCCCTGACCTAACACAATATTTCGACCTCTACTGGTCCATCTCGCAAATTATTTTATAATCAGTCTCAAAGCCACTATATATTTTCTCTATTCATGTTCATCTTCATCCGATCTTCTGTATGGAAACACAGAATAAAGAGCAAAATTATGATTGATTTCCACTACTACCAATCAAAACACAACATGAATATGTTCAGTAAAAAATGGGATTTTAACAATACTCTGTTCACTCTTATTGATGGCAAACTTGTTTGGCTGATTTGATTTATACAGCCCATCTTCATTCAATGTATCGCTGTATTTTTGTGTGACAGATTACCTGTTTCTTGTATATTTACAGTTTGAGTAGTTGGCCGACATAGCATATTGCAACTACTATCCTGATCATAATGTGGCCTTACTATCTACTACAGTATTAATGGAACTTGCGTTTTCCACTTTAAGGATACTTGTCTGTAAATAATTTTTATTTTGTATATTTTGTACATAAACATTTATTTTCTGTTCTGAAAATATAGTTTCATGTGAAAAGTGTGTTTTGTAGAACTCAAATTTATCCTCTTTTTGTTGTTTTCTTTTCTTGTTGAATATCCTGCGACCCTTCTTATCGATTCCAGTTGTTATTGTTTTTTAATAATATAATAATAATAATACAAGCATTTGTAAAGCGCCATCTATCTATGTAGACATATTCCGAGGCGCTTGAAGAAAAGAAACTGTCCAGAACTCTACAAATAAATAAATATACATGTACATGTATGTATACTTGAAACAAAACCAGCAATCTAATTATAAGTTGAGTTAAACAGGAATGTTTTAAGAAGGCATTTGAAGGTATGTAAAGATTGACAGCTGCGAATTTCCTGAGGCAAAGAGTTCCATAGAGTGGGCGCCGTAACTGAGAAGGCATAGTCCCCATACGATGTTCTAGTTCTTGGTGTCACAAGAAGATGTTTGTCAGATGACCTTAGGTGGCGATTAGGGGAATACTGGGTGAAGAGATCCTGCAGATATGTTGGTGCGTTGTCATTGAGGGCTTTCCAGGTAAGTAGGATTATTTTGAAGGCAACCCTCTGTTTGACTGGAAGCCAGTGAAGATTTCTCAGGACTGGAGTAATGTGGTCAAATTTCCGTGTTCGGGATAAGACACGAGCCGCAGTGTTTTGAACATGTTGAAGTTTGCACATGAGAGTGTTGGTGATTCCAAACAGAAGTGAGTTGCCATTATCCAACCTTGATGTCACGAGAGCATGGATAAGGATGGCAGCCGACTCATCAGTCAGGATTCGGCGGATGCTGTTGATGTTTCTAATATGCTAGTATGACGTTTGGCAAACTTTCTTGACATGCGATTCCATTGACATCGTGCTGTCAAACATGATGCAGTCGTAGAACGTTGAATATTAGAAGTCCCAAATTGCATCTGGTTGCATCTGATTTTATCCTGGCTACGTTTGGAAGTGATAATTAGAAGTTCGGTCTTGTCGTCGTTAAATTTTAATTTATTCCTGGTCATCCATTGCTTAAGATCACAAACACATTGTTCAATACGCTGTCTCACGGAATGTTCGTCGTCTTGGTTTCCTAGATGAAACGATCCATATATCTGTGTGTCGTCTGCATAGCAATGAACTTGAAGTTGATGCCTCCGTACAATAGCGGCAATAGGCTCGGAGTATATTGTGAAGAATAAGGGACCTAATACTGATCCTTGAGGGACGCCAGAAGAAAGTGAGATGGGAGATGATAAAGATCCATTGATGTTCACAGTCTGTGTTCGATGACATATATATGATCTAATCCATTGCAGGGCTGGACCAGTAACACCGATGGACTGAAGGCGGTGGAATAAAACATCATAGTCTATAGTGTCGAATGCTGCAGAGAGATCAAGGAGAACAAGGAACACACCACGCTTATCGTCAACTGCCCGGAGAATATCGTTCTTAACTCTTAGAAGAGCAGTCTCTGTTCCATGATGTTTTCTATACGCAGATTGCAATGGTTCATGTAGATTGTGTTCAGTCAGATGATCAGTAATTTGGGAATAAACAACCTTCTCTATTACTTTGGATATGAATGAAAGGTTGGATACTGGACGAAAGTTCTTGAGGTTTTCAGGATCGAGGGTGGGTTTCTTCAGCAGAGGAGTCACCAGGGCATTTCTAAATTGCTATGGGAATTTAGAAGATTGAAGAGACAGGTTGACAATTTTGGAGATAACTAGAGTCAAAATATTCAGATTGTTCTTTAGGAGCCAGGTAGGAATTGGATCCAAATCGCACGTCTTTGATGGTGATGATTTGATGATTTTCCTGATTTCCTCATCCAGAGCTGGTGTGAATTCTTCCAATGGTGTAATATCAGAGTGAGATGACTCGGTGGTATACGGCTGCATACAATCTAGATCGCGGTCAAGATTATTACGAATGTTCCGAATCTTTGTTATGAAATAATCACTAAAAGTTGTCGCCAATTCCTGTTTATTGTCGTGTGTGGGTAGTTTAGTTTTTCCTTTGTTGTGGAGTAGAGATTCAACAATTTTGTAGAGCTCTCTCTGGTTCCCACAGCTGGCTAGTTTTTCTTTGAAGTATGATGATTTGGCACTGTTGATCATATTAACAACACAGAGTCGTTGCGCTTTAAATTGGTTTCTATCAGATTCTGATCTGGTTTTCCTCCAGCGTCTCTCCAATTTCTTGCGGTGTCTCTTGGCATCGGCAATCTCCGGGGAATACCATGGATTGGCTGGTCTAATGGTAATACAGCGAGTTTTCAGTGGAGCATGCTTTTCCAGAATAGACTTCAGTGTGGAGTTGTACTGATCTATGAGTGTTTGGAGGTCATTGGACGGGTTGGTAAACAATTCTGACTGGCTAATATCGTTGGAAAAACTGTCATGGTCTAGAGATCCATATTTCCGATAGGAAATATGCTTCTTAGTTGGTTGAGGTTTAGTCAGATTCAGTGCACAATGCAAAGCAGCATGATCTGTCAGAAAACATGCAACATCCACTGAATCAATTAGGTTGTCCGTGGGTCGTGCAAAGACAAGGTCCAATATATGGCCACTCACATGTGTAGGAGCACATACAAACTGTTTCAGGTTAGTGTTTTGAATTATATCATTGAGGTGGCGAGCAGCAGAATCATCTGTATCCCAGTGGAAATTAAAATCCCCAACAATCAGCAACTTGCTTGGGGATGCCGAGAGTACACTGACATATTCGGAGAAATCGTCAAGGAACATTGTAGGGGTTATACGATTCTTTGAGCTGTATGGTGGCCTATAGATGATTACCAGCTTCACGGATGAGAAAGTTCCTTTGACAGTTACATCACAACATAGACTTTCAAAATACCACTACTGTGTGATGTTATTGGGCCGTGTTTGATATTAGTCTTATATATGAGAGCAATACCCCCACCAGTTCCATTTGGACGAGGTACATGACACATGTCATATCCAGGAATGCATAATTCACCTATTATTTTATCATGTTTATCAGTAGCTGATAACCAAGTTTCAGTCAGTGCAATCAAATCAAAATCATGTTCAATAAAGTAGTCAGTCAGTAGGTTGGTTTTATTGCACACAGACTGGGCATTTAGGATACACAGTTTGGAGAGCATGGGTTGTTTCAGACTACTGTCTGTTGATGTTGATATATGCAGGTCATTGTCCGAGGATACAGTTGGTATTGCATGTACCACTTGTGTTGGGGGGTCAGATCGGTTTCCTCGACGTGACGGTCGCTTTGTGTTTATTCGTAGGTCTTTCAAGGTGGACCATGTAGCTGGAGAAACGGGTATTGTTTTACATCTTAAACCGATACTCAGCAGATGCTCACGCTCATACCTATGAGTAGGTTTGTTGATGACTGCAGCTGTAGTTATTTCACTAACAGGACCAGGGTTGGGGTTTATATCCCCACAGATTAACAGGGCAATGTTGAAATTTGAAGAAGAATTCTGGTAGTATGGAATAGGTGTTTTCAGGTAACACTTGATGGTCAATCTCTTCCATGTTGGGCCATATGCTGGAGAGTATGCATATCTGGCAGACCGTTCACTTGCTAATCCCTGCACATCACACACCAGAACAAGGGCAAACAGGAAACTCCAAGTTAACACCTCCATTGTATAAGGCAGTGGGCAGGAGACAAACAGCAGCTCCTCTTATTGTTCAAGCAAGGTCATCAGGCTTGTGGCTTGGCTGATGAGTCATTGGTCTGTGGTTTGCATGGCTGAAAAGCTCATCGATGAATATTACCTTCCAGTGAGCAAAAATTGAAGATTTCCAACATCAAGTTGTGACCAGGCACTTTGTGCACTGGCAAATTGTAGACCATCCCTTACTGTCCCTTAGAGTGAAGTACTCATAAGCCATACAAATGTTAATAAGCAGTGCCCACAATACAGGGATACTGGTACCCCTGTTATCAGTGGGTCAAGTTCACTTTCACTTAGCCACCTCCATGCTGAGAGACACACACACAACACCGTATTAAACCCATCTGTCCCTTGCTGTAATCTGGAGACCTGTAGAGTGAGTACACAATTCTGTTCTATTTCCCTTTGTGATAGATCCACCGTAGATTTAAGGAGGTGATTGTTGATAGTTTAATGGAAGTTTAATGGAAGCTCCTTTTTAGTACTTTCGTGGAAAGCTGTTTTTGTTACCTTTTAAATATAATCTTTTGTTAATCCTTGCTTAAATACTATTTTGTTAATCTTCACTTGTTTACTTTTAAGTATATTCTTGTGCTTAGATTAGTTTTGTCTCCATATAGCCAGTCATATTAGGAACTTGATTTGAAGTTGCGACAGGTGACTCCTTCGCCTTGCCAGGTTTTCTGAAGTTCCGTTGTTAGGCTGAATTCGTTCGTTCACTTTTACGTGTTGAAAAGGCTTTTATAATAGGGACTTTCAAGTGTTCTATCAAGTTAGCATGTGTGTTGGAAACATGTATTTTAGTTTATTATAGTTTGATAGTTAATACTTAATTTGACCACTGCAAAACGTAGTACTGTTTAAGTGTGTGTAGAGTGTATCAATTGGTTGTAATGGTACTGCTCAAAATGACTTGTGTCGATATCATCGATATTGGGGTGCCAATTACCTAGTAGTTACTTGGTTCAACCGAGCAGCAATTGATATGTGATCATTGCACCATCACCAGCTTTGCATGGTACAGGTGGAACTTTCCAAGTTCATGGTAAATCCATTAGCCTCAGGCAAGTGGTCGGGTCACAAAGGTCACCCTAGGCCTTGGTACTAGCTAGCTCATTATATATGTATTTGGCCTTTCCTATAAAGTGTATTGAAAGTTGGTTTTGTTTTATACAGTAATAGGCTAGACCCTGTTGTAGCTTCGCATGTCTTGTGGGTAAAAAACCCCTTGAGGCTTAATGGGATTATTTAGCAGAGGGCTGTGAGTTAATGTTTCCTTTGATTTTATAAGCTACATGTACGCTTAGTAATCTTTAATACTGCATTTGTTTCCCTACTTTTATCACTTTGAAATTTATTATTTCTATTTAATCTCTTAAGTTTCTCTAGTGTCATTTGACTTTTTAGCCACAATTAATTTGATGTTTAGTGATTTTTCTTTTGTTTTTATTTTATTTCTTGTAGATCACATGCGCCAACCTTTTTTCCCTGGGCTATAATATAAACGAAATTGCACTCGCAATCCAAGAACAACTGTGTGTTACAAATATTTCAACTAGAAGAGTAGATGACAACATGTAGATAGCACCAGAAGATTCCTTGGTGTTAGCTCTTCAGGGTGATATAAAATATGCAACAAACTAATGTGAATAGCAGGATATAATACATGAAATATACAGAGCGAAAAAAGTGTGCAGCTTGCGCGCACAACTACACTCTATTATTTTTCCCCATAGTGTCTGCATTGTGCCAGTTTTCCAGGTTACATTTACTCACGTCCATAACACAACTGTATATTTATGTAATTCTTCACTAAATTTTTCTTTGACGAACGCACATCACATGCACGTGCGGCGCGGCTATGCGTTTTTATCAACAAAGCGACTCCACATTAGCCGGGGGAAGCGATAAAAACCAAATAGTTATCGTAATAAAATTGTAAGGTCGTGTCAATTGCAATAATTAAAATAAAACAACATTTGAACGAACAAAATATGTTTTGTACAGATTAAAGACAAAAGAACAATTATAAACGGAACTACCTCCAAATAATGGTCGGTTCCTCCGCGGAATAATTACGTCTGTTTTTTTTCACTGGGCGACGCACGGTTTTGCAATTGCTACTCGTCCGATGTAAACAAATTAGTTCTGCAAACAATGCTCTATAGCTTTCACGGGTACCATTTTTTCCTTTTTAACATGGCTATTATTATTAAGCAAACATACGTTATTCACGCTAGATAATTTACATATCCACTCACCCCCCCCCCCCCCCCCCCCAATTCGCTCCGGAATTCCAACGCAAAATATAGAAAAACATAAAACCCGGAAGTTACAGAATCATCAAGGCTGTGCTCCCGCGTACTTCATTTTTTTTAACACGAATAATCATGAGCTTGTCTGGTGACCCCCGCACATGACCCGCCCGGGAACCGTCGCATCGTGTGTGTCTGTACTTATTGTTAGATCGGAGGTTTTTTTCACTTTTTTTAAAAAATTGGAACCGATTCCGACGATCTTTGGCTTGGCGCACACAAGGTGAAGACATAAATAATGACCTGACGGATTTTTGGGGAAAACTGTGCAGCGGTTTTCGTACGCACAGTGTAAACACAGTGCATGGAAATTGAATTTTTATTCTTGCTGTATAAGCCTATGGGAAATTAGGCTTCTTTCTATGGGGTTCCGGTAGGAGCCCCATATTTCTAGGGGTAGGATCATCCTAGCGTTATGGTTATGCATAACGCTAGGAAACTCGCAATAGCAAAAATTGCATTTTTTTCAGATACGAAATTTTTTATAATGTATTCAATATTGAATTATAACTGATACAGTATAATTATAAAGTATAGACCTATATGCACCAAATGATGAAAAGGTGAATAGTAAAATAATGACAACTCACGTTTTTCCAGCAAATTTTTGGAGGTCTGATTTCGTCAACTCACACTGAAGCACAGTCAAAATTACTGTCTAGTGTAAACACGTCACATGTCAATGCAGGTATACAATGTACTTTGCATTTAGTAGCACGCAATATTGTTACCAGCGCCTAGCAATGGTCGGGTACGCTTCCACCACATATATTTTCCATGTTCAATATATACTATACCAGACGACTGTTTGGTGTTGATATTATTAGTTGAGATCAATGAAAGTTCAACAATGAAAGTTATGGAAAGCCTCGTGATTCTGAGTGGGTGAAATGATTTGTTTGGCACTTGTTTTGTAGACAGGTATGGATGTGAACATGAAATACTGTTTATTTCTTTTGTGTGTAATGTATGTAACATTCCTTCCTTATATTTTTGGAGATTTGGCGAAGTACATGACGTACTGTCAGCAAGCACCAGCAACCAATTCAAGGGGGCACAAAGCGGCAACGAAGACGTAGTCCTGCCTCTATTGCCAAACCGCACAGCGTAAATATAATACAGAATTTCTTAATAATTTTACCGCTCACAATGCAGTGCCGTAGCGCCTGGTGGGGGGGGGGGGGGGGGGGGGGGTGGGGGCAAGCCCATGACACAAAAAAGATAACCAAAAGGGGAACGAGGAAAGACTGAGTGAATTTGTTTATTTTAAGGTTTTACTTGTAACTTTCTACGGGCGGATAGGAAGGCTGGCCACCATGGCCAGTCAAGCAAAACCCAATCCTAGTGTTCGGGGCCAGTCGAGTGAAAACAACGTTGGCCCCTGGTGGAAATTTGAATACGAATACGCAGGAGCCTTTCACAGATACAATGTATCACCAAATGGCGTGTCTTTCAAAGCCGCAGACAATGTATCCATCCAGTCATATGTAAATGCTCTTACTTATACTGTTCCTGCTAATACTATAGTATCAGCCAGCCGTATCTCAAATGGTCGTATCACTGTGAATGGCCTGGATGTGATTTCTCTACAAAAATGGAAAGGTGACTCGCCTGGATGTGATTTTGGTAGGGATTAGCCAATATCACATCCACACCACTAAAATCACATCCGAGCCAGAAATCACATCCAGGATTAAGTCGTTAAATTCCAAGATCACATCCTGTGTTAGCACCTTGCCAAAATCACATCCACTGTCTGGCCACTTAACCAAAATCACATCCAGTGTCTGGACCCTAGCCAAAATCACATCGTGTTTTCACACCTCTTCAAAATCACATCCAGGATTAAGTCATAAAACCCAATATCACATCCTGGTTGCCCACTAGTCAAAGATCACATCTGTCAAAGGGGATTGACAGCTCTATCATTCAATATCACATCCTTGTGGTCAGGCGCACAGCCATAAAGCCAAGATAATAATCCCTGACTATAACAGCTATGTTTACCAATTAATTATGGGTCAACAGTGGCCAAGATAATTAGTTTGTCTGTAGCCAGACCATGCTTACTGTTATGATTACATACGTACATGTTCGGTTATGTGTTGCTACATGTAGGGCATTATTTTTAGTGTTGACACATAATAGAGGTAGAAAACGCCTGTTAAAACAATTTAATGATATTTATTTGATTGATAGTCTCTGAAACTAGATCTTGGAAGATCATTTTCCTGTGTCTTTTGAAGTCATGGTAATATCTTTTCTTCAACAGTAAATTGTTCATTGCAAGCGCATGTTTGTAGACGAAGCCATCCAATGGAAAATTAGTAACTAGGAAAACACAACCTCCGTGAATGAACCTACAATTGTATCTTTAATGGCGTAACCAATACCAGTCTCACAATTAAGGCTATAGTTTTACCGTTTGATTGGTTGATTTCCCCATCCATACTGTAATTCCTGTCATACCACTCAACCTAATAACATAATTGATGATGGAAACCTGCAACACCCCCCTTATATGCTTTGAGCAACGTTTGTATTAAAAGAAGTTAGCATTGTTGTAATATGCCAAAGAAACCACACATATATTAAAACTATATTTATAACAATTTTGCAATGCATGACGGACAATTTCTATTTGATTTATTATTGTGTCATTTCTATAAACCCACAACTTATTGTTTCGTTCACAATGGCACAATACAATGTTTCTTTCAACAAAATTTTCTGAAATACCTTTTTGGATTTTACCCTTTTACATGTATTATATGGACGCATCCAAATTAAAGCAAATCAAATGAATCAAACCAATATAATCGTGGAAAACCACAATTTGTTAACTTAAATTAGAATGTAAATTGTCAGTAGCTACTTCTGTTGGGCTTAGATTAAATTCAGAAAAAAATGACATCAAGTGCTGTTATGTTTAAGAAGTAAAACAAGAGTCGTCCCTGAAAAGACTTATGTTCCCAATATGGAGGCTATTTATTTATTTTTCAGAAAATCAATATTCACAAATAGATAGATACACATAACAGGGGTACACATGTACATGTACAGTTAATTAAAAACAAAACAGTTGATCCTTTCTGGGATAGCCTAATAAAGCAATTTGTAAGGCATATTTCCATTGGGGTACCAGCGGTCACATAGACAATTAAGACAGTTTGTGCACAAACTCCAAATAGAACGCTTCAACTTGGTATGAAAATACCTCATTTTCATTTGAAAAATGACAGTTGCCAATCCATGACATTCATGTATTATTTGACATTGCTCAACCGTTAATCCTTTTGAATTATGATATATGGTCATGCCTGAAGATTAGAGTTGTTTAGCTTCATTTTCAAATCTTAAAAAATTCATTACTGCAAGTTATTTCATCTAATGAATACATTGATTTGAATTGTTCGTATGTTAAAATGCGACCCCGTATTTATGTACACTGAACAACTTTACAATTTCCCGAACACTTTTCACTACTTGTTGCAATTTCTTTGTCATGACACCAAAATGAAGCCATCGCAATAATAATGATACTGCTAAATCACACTGGAATCAATTTGAACGATTTTGCATCCATATTTCACATTAAAAAAGTACCGATAGACCAAATAATTAGGCATAATTTTCACGTCAGAATCTTTCACAGACAATTGCTTCTTGCAGGTCTCCATGTTAATTAATGCAATAGAGTCGACCGACGGATATGGACAATCAACTGCCATGGACACACTTCTGTCAAAAAATCTAAATTCGGCTCTGATTGGCTGACGTGTAGGGTTGATAAAATTTGAATTCACCCATATATCAAACATTCGCTTTGTAGCATGTGATGCGGGCTTCATTGATAATCTAATTCTACTAAGTGCGCTCCCACAGTATCCTTGTGTAGGTTATCATACATACATACAAATTATTTACTTCTTGAAAAGGCTTTAGTTGTCAGCTGAGCTAGACCAGATGACATTTTAACCTGTTTCACAACATCGTACATAAATTACTCCAATGATGGACATGGCGATGAGAGTTTTAAATTGTAATGTTCTTCAAAGGTGTACAACCGTCTTCCACAAAACGGGGGATTTTCCCTTTTGGGAAAACTGCACCATCATCACAAGACACGAAGTAGTATGGTTGTTTTTGTAGATGCAACATTACTCACATGAAATTAATGTGACAATCCTTTAAATAGAGATGTATCGTGCAGTGGTGAAGAAAGTTCACTATTGTTCTCATTTGCTTTATGACTGGAAAAAATAAAAACGATGTATGCCTGCAGTAGCAAGTTAGGAGAACAGCCCATTAGAAAATCTAGGGTATATCCTTTTCAACCCCAGTGGGTTTGAGTATAATTATAAAACACACTCCTCCCATGTCCAGCCAAGATAATCCCCATAATCACTTAAATAAACAAACTCCTGTGACCAACACATCTCCCTGGATGAGTGCTGGAACTATTTTCATTGCAGACCGTAATGGTCGTTCTCTGTCATTTCTTTATTGATTTTTACCATTAGAAAAAGAAAACAAAACAACATCTCACACATGTAATGATTTTAATATTTATATCGGCTTATATCATGATATTAAGTTGCACAAAAATGAAGTGGATTCATTCAGGCAGGATCGCTTATCATACTCCTAATGGGATTAGTGCTGATAAGAATCCTAATCTCCCAGGCTGCTGACTCTGCTTTAGACCAGTCAATAGGGTTGGTCAGGTTGGCCTTCTAATCAAAGGATATATTCATCACACAGTGACAGTCAATGGATTTTTAAAAGTCTCCCCATACATGTAAATGCTCCATGCAAAAGCTTTGAGTGTGTAGACATGGTACATATGTATAAAAGATACAATTGGCTACACTGTTGATTCTATAAAAAATGAGTTTATGGTGACATATTTCTCTTAGTCAATGGCTATGTGCTTTTGAAGTCTGTACAAGTTTGTTTGTCCCAGATTTGCATGAAGAATGTCACATGATATTCAACAGATGCTATGATAAGCTAATGTTTATAGTTAATTGTGGTTCTGCCAGCTTAAAAAAAATGGATTTTCAAAAATGCGAATGTTAAGGGACACAAATTGTTATACACAATAGGACATATGTGCCACATGCAGTTTTTTTCATCAACTCTTTTAAATAATGTACATGAGTTATATCCCTTTCAGAACACATCCATGTTGAGTTGACAACCAGATCCTACGAAATGAACTTACTTAAAAACATTTTATGACTTATATTTTTGGGTGCATTAGAAATTATGGAAAGATGTGTACAATTGGCTGAACAACAGTTTTTATATGACTTGATTTTAAGATTTTACAATCCATATGAACATTAAGTGGTTAAAAATCCGAACAGTTCCTATTAGTTTCCATTGTACTCATGCAAGTAAGGGCCCGAACTCTGCCGACTTGTGATTCATTTTGTTGGGCCACAATGTATGTCATGATGTTTACTTTATTTGACATTATTATTTGGATCGCAGCTTATATTATCCTTGACTACGTGTATTTTGGATTGTTATGTTCTCTATTTTTCATCTTATGTGCTGTTTTAAAGGGACACATTGCTTTGGATTTTGCGATTTGGGCTTTAAAACTGAAATGGATATGGTTGGGAAGCTTTTTTAAAAGTAGAATATAAAGATTCACATAACTATCCCTTCAAGTTGCGTGGTTTTTGTTTAATTTCGTGACAAATAACGTACGGTCCGCCATAATTTGTGACTCCACAAAATGGCGGACGGTTGAAGTACGTTCTGTTGATCCATTTTGATGTACTGTGGCACGGCGCGCAGCACTGGCGATATGTATCGCGAGGTAGAGAATTGTACCTGGCGATCATTTGATAGGTTCACAAGGCCACTGGCTGCAGCGCCAGCCTAAAGACTCTTACAGCGTATTTTGCGCATTATTTAGACGGTGGTATTTACTACTGGAAATAAGTCTATGTTTCGCGGGTCAGATGTCAGGGGTCAGCGACCAATTTTTTGTTTTGTAATCACCACTCACTATATTTACAACACATTATACATGTTTTTTTGCATGAACAACTCTTATAAAAGATAAGGAACATTTCCAAACAGCAACATTTCATGACATTTGAAGGCAATTTACGTGTCCCTTTAATTGTTAGATATATCCAAGTGGTCTAGAATTTAGAAACTCTAAAAACATGGTTGATAATATATACACATGTACTTTGCATATGTCCAATTCAAGTAGCCTTTTTATCAAAAGATTACATGAAAACCTATGCATGTACATGTACTTTTTCTTAGAATTTGTTGCACTACATCATGAAGGACGGAAGGAATAGAGCAGGCTGTGATGGCTCAAGATACATGTACTTGGCTGATTTGAACAAATGGAGTACCAGAAGTACATGTACATTGTTCTGTTTACATGCACACAGGGCCACCTACACACAGTTTGTATACTACATGTGTGATGTGTAGGTGCATGCTGGCATCTTCCTCAGCCAGTTTCCAGGAATTGCCCATTCAAACCCCACTACTTAATTCCTCTTATCAGTTGTGTCAGTGTTTGTTATGCAGATCAGGAGAGCCATAAAACCTGCATGTACATGTATGCATGCCCATAGGTGTGCATCATGTACTGTACATGTATGCTGAAATGCCTGCTCACTTTTACAGTACACTACACTGCAATGCCCTTATTTTTAGTATTGAAAACAATGCTTGAAGCATGTTTCTTCCCATATGTGATTGGGTAGGATTTTGTCATCTCACGTCAAGTTTCATAACAGTCGACCCATCGGTGCTCATTTTAGAGCCAAAAAGCTAAAATTTAATTATTATACTTTATTATTTGAAACAAGTACCGGTACCCTAAAAATGTAATGTTTGGCCATAACATTTGAAATTTTGCATGAAGGTCCTTTTTCTTCCCTTATGTGATTGGGTAGGTTGTTGCGACATCTCGCGTTAAGTTTCATAAGAGTGGACGCATCGCTGCTCATTTTAGAGCCAAAAACCTAAAAATTTTAAGTTTAGTTTTATACTTGGAACAATATAATGGAACAAGTACCAAAAAGGTAATTTTTGGCCATAAAATTTGAAATTTTCCATGAAGTTCCTTTTTCTTCCCATATGTGATTGGGTAGGTTGTTGCGACATCTCACGTCGAGTTTTATAAAAATTAACTCATCGGTGCTCATTTTAGACCCAAAAAGCAAAATGTCATCATTATACTCTATAAATGGAACAAGTACCCTAAAAGGTCATTTTTGGCCATAAAATTTGAAATTTTCAATGAAGGTCCTTTTTCTTCCAGTATATGATTGGGTAGGTTGTTGCGACATCTCACGTCAAGTTTTATAAAAATCAACTCATCGGTGCTCATTTTAGAGCCAAAAACCAAAATTGTATTATTGTACCGTACTCACTACCAGTACCCTAAAAGGTCATTTTTGGCCATAAAATTTGAAATTTTGCATGAAGTTCCTTTTTCTTCCCATATGTGATTGGGTAGGTTGTTGCGACATCTCACGTCAAGTTTTATAGAAATCAACCTATCGGTGGTCATTTTAGACCCAAAAAGCAAAATGTCATCATTATACTCTATATAAAATGGAACAATTAAGTACCCTAAAAGGTAATTTTTGGCCATAACATTCGAAATTTTTAATGAAAGTCCTTTTTCTTCCAGTATATGATTGGGTAGGTTGTTGCGGCATCTCACGTCAAGTTTCATAACAGTGGACTCATCGGTGCTCATTTTAGAGCCAAAAACCAAAATTGTATTATTGTACTCACTACCAGTACCCTAAAAGGTCATTTTTGGCCATAAAATTTGAAATTTTCCATGAAGTTCCTTTTTCTTCCCATATGTGATTGGGTAGGTTGTTGCGACATCTCACGTCGAGTTTTATAAAAATTAACTCATCGGTGCTCATTTTAGACCCAAAAAGCAAAATGTCATGATTGTACTTTAATTGAACAAGTACCGGTACCCTAAAAAGTCATTTTTTGCCATAACATTCGAAATTTTCAATGAAGGTCCTTTTTCTTCCAGTATATGATTGGGTAGGTTGTTGCGACATCTCACGTCAAGTTTTATAAAAATCAACTCATCGGTGCTCATTTTAGAGCCAAAAACCAAAATTGTATTATTGTACCGTACTCACTACCAGTACCCTAAAAGGTCATTTTTGGCCATAAAATTTGAAATTTTGCATGAAATTCCTTTTTCTTCCCATATGTGATTGGGTAGGTTGTTGCGACATTTCACGTCGAGTTTTATAAAAATTAACTCATCGGTGCTCATTTTAGACCCAAAAAGCAAAATGTCATCATTATACTCTATAAATGGAACAAGTACCCTAAAAGGTCATTTTTGGCCATAAAATTTGAAATTTTCAATGAAGGTCCTTTTTCTTCCAGTATATGATTGGGTAGGTTGTTGCGACATCTCACGTCAAGTTTTATAAAAATCAACTCATCGGTGCTCATTTTAGAGCCAAAAACCAAAATTGTATTATTGTACCGTACTCACTACCAGTACCCTAAAAGGTCATTTTTGGCCATAAAATTTGAAATTTTGCATGAAGTTCCTTTTTCTTCCCATATGTGATTGGGTAGGTTGTTGCGACATCTCACGTCAAGTTTTATAGAAATCAACCTATCGGTGGTCATTTTAGACCCAAAAAGCAAAATGTCATCATTATACTCTATATAAAATGGAACAATTAAGTACCCTAAAAGGTAATTTTTGGCCATAAAATTTGAAATTTTCAATAAAGGTTCTTTTTCTTTCAGTATATGATTGGGTAGGTTGTTGCGACATCTCGCGTTAAGTTTCATAAGAGTGGACGCATCGCTGCTTATGTTAGAGCCAAAAACCTAAAAATTTTAAGTTTAGTTTTATACTTGGAACAATATATACCATGGAACAAGTACCCTAAAAGGTCATTTTTGGACATAAAATTTTACATTTTCAATGAAGGTCCTTTTTCTTCCAGTATATGATTGGGTAGGTTGTTGCGACATCTCACGTCAAGTTTTATAAAAATCAACTCATCGGTGCTCATTTTAGAGCCAAAAAACAAAATTTCATGATTGTACTTTAATAATTTAACAAGTACCGGTACCCTAAAAAGTCATTTTTTGCCATAACATTCGAAATTTTTAATGAAAGTCCTTTTTCTTCCAGTATATGATTGGGTAGGTTGTTGCGACATCTCACGTCAAGTTTCATAACAGTGGACTCATCGGTGCTCATTTTAGAGCCAAAAACCAAAATTGTATTATTGTACTCACTACCAGTACCCTAAAAGGTCATTTTTGGCCATAAAATTTGAAATTTTGCATGAAGTTCCTTTTTCTTCCCATATGTGATTGGGTAGGTTGTTGCGACATCTCACGTCGAGTTTTATAAAAATTAACTCATCGGTGCTCATTTTAGACCCAAAAAGCAAAATGTCATCATTATACTCTATAAATGGAACAAGTACCCTAAAAGGTCATTTTTGGCCATAAAATTTGAAATTTTCAATGAAGGTCCTTTTTCTTCCAGTATATGATTGGGTAGGTTGTTGCGACATCTCACGTCAAGTTTTATAAAAATAAACTCATCGGTGCTCATTTTAGAGCCAAAAACCAAAATTTCATGATTGTACTTTAATAATTGAACAAGTACCGGTACCCTAAAAAGTCATTTTTTGCCATAACATTCGAAATTTTTAATGAAAGTCCTTTTTCTTCCAGTATATGATTGGGTAGGTTGTTGCGACATCTCACGTCAAGTTTCATAACAGTGGACTCATCGGTGCTCATTTTAGAGCCAAAAACCAAAATTGTATTATTGTACTCACTACCAGTACCCTAAAAGGTCATTTTTGGCCATAAAATTTGAAATTTTGTATGAAGTTCCTTTTTCTTCCCATATGTGATTGGGTAGGTTGTTGCGACATTTCACGTCAAGTTTTATAAAAATTAACTCATCGGTGCTCATTTTAGACCCAAAAAGCAAAATGTCATCATTATACTCTATAAATGGAACAAGTACCCTAAAAGGTCATTTTTGGCCATAAAATTTGAAATTTTCAATGAAGGTCCTTTTTCTTCCAGTATATGATTGGGTAGGTTGTTGCGACATCTCACGTCAAGTTTTATAAAACTTAGTCAACTCATCGGTGTTCATTTTAGAGCCAAAAAGCAAAATTGTATTATTGTACTCACTGTACCAGTACCCTAAAAGGTCATTTTTTGCCATAACATTTGAAATTTTGCATGAAGTTCCTTTTTCTTCCCATATGTGATTGGGTAGGTTGTTGCGACATCAAGTCGAGTTTCATAAAAGTCAACTCATCGGTGCTCATTTTAGACCCAAAAAGCAAAATGTCATCATTATACTCTATAAATGGAACAAGTACCCTAAAAGGTCATTTGAGGAAAATCTATTACCGTGACTTCAAAAGACCCAGGAAAACGATCTTCCAAGATCTAGTTTCAGAGAGTATCAATCAAATCAATATCATTAAATTGTTTTAACAGGCGTTTTCTACCTCTATGTGTCAACACTAATAATAATGCCCTACATATGTAGCTACACATAACAGAACATGTACATTGTGTACATGTAATCATAAGGGTAAGCATGGTCTGGCTACAGACAAACTAATTATCTTGGCCACTGTTGACCCATAATTAATTGGTAAACATAGCTGTTAGTCAGGGCTTATTATCTTGGCTTTATGGCTGTGCGCCTGACCACAAGGATGTGATATTGAATGATAGAGCTGTCAATCCCCTTTGACAGATGTGATCTTTGACTAGTGGGCAACCAGGATGTGATATTGGGGTTTATGACTTAATCCTGGATGTGATTTTGAAGAGGTGTGAAAACACGATGTGATTTTAGCTAGGGCCCAGACACTGGATGTGATTTTAGTTAAGTGGCCAGACAGTGGATGTGATTTTGGCAAGGTGCTAACACAGGATGTGATCTTGCACTTTAACGACTTAATCCTGGATGTGATTTCTGGCTCGGATGTGATTTTGGATAATCCCTGCCAAAATCACATTCTAGCTCCAATATCACATCCACCAAAATCACCTTTCCATTTTTGTAGAGAAATCACATCCAGGCCATTCACAGTGTATCGCCATATACTTCAAGACAAGAGTAGCTCTCGAAGACGCTGTAATGTACGGCTTAGAGTACAATGCCACATACATTGAATTGACTCCTTTGGTTCAACCAACACAACGGTTAGCCTATACTTTCCAATGTATATCCTGAAATTTATTTATTTATGATAATATTAACTTAATTAAAGATACCCTTATGTATGCTAACTCTGCTAGTATTCCCTTTGCGGTGCTAAATCTAGATCAGAAAAAAACTTTTGATAATGTCGATCACCAATATCTATTTAAAGTTATGAAAACCATGGGTTTTGGTGACCGTTTTATTTCTTATGTGAAATTATTGTATACTGACACTCAAAGCTTAATTAAAGTTTGTGGCTCCTTAACAGCTCCCTTCCCTTTTGAAAAAGGGATCAGACAAGTATGCCCCCTGTCTGGTTTACTCTACTCCATAGCTATTGAGCCTTTCCTACATACTCCAAGATGTAAATTAAATAAATATGGTCTCTGTATTCCAGAGAGTGACACTAATCTTGTTACCTCTGCTTATGCAGATGATGTTTCAGTCTTTATAACTGATGATAATGGATTTGATATTGTAAAGGATGTATACAATTTATTCAGAATGTCTTCGTCTGCCTGCTTAAATCAACAAAAATTGCAAGGTCTTTGGGTCGGTTCATGGATTAATAGGACGGATAAACCCTTAAACTTTCAATGGAACAACCAAGGCCTTAACTTCCTCGGAGTTAACAAACTTGAGAAAGTTCTCGCTCGTTGGATCTGGAAAGGCCTGTCGAAATGTCTTTCCTTTAGAGGCAAAGTTTTAATAGCCAATCAGTTGGCCACTTCTAAACTTCTTCATGTACTTGCTGTTCTTTCTCCGCATCAGGATATCCTAAGTGAACTTAAGAGGAAGCTTATAAATTGTATATGGTCTAATGGCCGACATTTGCTAAAAGAATAAATCTCGTATCAAGCCCCTGACAAGGGAGGTTTAGGTTTGACCTGCCTCTATGCACGTACACTTACCTTTCGTTACAATATCATATGAACATTTCTGAATAAATCCGCTCATCCTGTTTTTAAATTTATGAGTTACTTTCTACGGCAGTATCGTAAACTTCGTATTGACCTAAAATTCTTCCTCATCAAACCCGAGATACATTTTTGACACATCTTCCTGTTTATTATAGTGATGCAGTACGTGCATGGAAAACACAGAGCTCAAATTGTTGTACCACCTGATTCTATTCAATTTGTCATAAATTTACCCTTGAATTCTATTTTCTTTAAGAATATTATTAAGAATGACCAGCTCCTTTCGCCTCGGCTTCTGTCGTGTGGAATACGAACGATGGAAGACTTGATCAAGCTGGACTCCGGAAAATGGAAGACTGCAAACGACTACACACCAGACAACATTGTTCGCCGAGCCTCATCCAGACTCCTTCAAGCCGACTCGACAAGGTCTGCCGCTCCCTCGTATAGATCTTCCTACACTTCTTTAATACATCTGGATATCGACTTTCGATTCGTCATCTACAGGACAACATGAACTTTTCTGACTTGCCACTCCAAATAGTCTTCCCCCCCGGACACTGACATAACAGCGCTTCTTCTAAAATCATCTACCAAGCTCTCAATGCTGAACTTAACCACCTGAGAGATCCTGTCAGAACTTACTGGCATGAACAGGAAATAATCCCACCCACAAAAACATTCCATGGAAGGAACTGTATTGTCAGCCGTCCTCCAAAAAAAGAGGGGGAATGTTCAAGTTTCGGCTACTCACAATATTCTGCGAGCTTGGCCCGTCCTTCATCACATCAACCGGGACTTTCATCTTCATTACCTGGTGCGGCGACAAAGGAAACAACTATTCACCTGTTTATATTATAGAATGTCCTGCATATTCAGCCAGCCCTCAACTTCTGACCTGTCTATACTCCACCGGCTCTTCCCTGACCTAACACAATATTTCCGACCTCTACTGGTCCATCTCGCAAATTATTTTATATCGGTCTCAATGCCACTATATATTTTCTCTATTTCACGTTCATCTTCATCGATCTTCTGTATTGAAAACACAGAATAAGAGCAAAATTATGCTTGATTCCCACTACTACCAATCAAACACAACATGAATATGTTCAGTAAAAAAGTGGGATTTTAACAATACTCTGTTCACTCTTATTGATGGCAAACTTGCTTTGGCTGATTTGATTTATACAGCCATCTTCAATTCAATGCATCGCTGTATTTTTGTGTGACAGATTACCTGTTTCTTGTATATTTACAGTTTGAGTAGTTGGCCGACATAGCATATTGCAACTACTATCCTGATCATAAGTGGCCTACTATCTCTACAGTATTAATGAAACTTGCGTTTTCCCACTTTAAGGATACTTGTCTGTAAATATTTATATTTTGTATATTTTGTACATAAACATTTATTACTGTCTGAAAATAAAGTTTCATGTGAGAAGTGTGTTTTGTAGAACTAAAATTTATCCCTCTTTTTGTTGTTGTCTTTCTTGTTGAATATCCTGCGACCCTTCTTATCGATTCCAGTTGTTATTGTTTTTTTCCCCCATAGTGTCTGCATTGTGCCAGTTTTCCAGGTTACATTACTCACGTCCATAACACAACTGTATATTTATGTAATTTCTTCACTAATATTTCTTTGACGGAACGCACATCACATGCACGTGCGCGCGGCTATGCGTTTTTATCACAAAGCGACTCCAACATTAGCCGGGGGAAGCGATAAAAACCAAATATTTATCGTAATAAAATTGGAAGGTCGTGTCAATTGCAATAATTAAAATAAAACAACATTTGAACGAACAAAATATGTTTTGTACAGATTAAAGACAAAAGAACATTTGATAAACGGAACTACCCTACAAATAATGGTCGGTTCCTCGCCGCGAATAATTACGTCTGTTTTTTTCACTGGGCGACGCACGGTTTTGCAATTGCTACTCGTCCGATGTAAACAAAATTAGTTCCTGCAAACAAAGCTCTACATAGCTTTCACGGGTTCCATTTTTTCCCTTTTTAACATGGCTATTATTATTAAGCAAACATACGTTATTCACGCTAGATAATTTACATATGCACTCACCCCTCCCCCCCCCCCCCCTCTCCCCCCCCTCTCCCCCCCCCCCCCCCCCCCCCCCCCTCCCCCCTCCCTGATTTCGTCACTCACAACTGAAGCACAGTCAAAATTACTGTCTAGTGTAACACGTCACAGGTCAATGCAGGTATACAATGTACTATTGCATTTAGTAGCACGCAATTATTGTTACCAGCGCCTATAGCAATGGTCGGGTACGCTTCCACCACATTTATTTTCCACGTTCAATAATACTATACCAGACGGACTGTTTGGTGTTGATAATTATTAGTTGAGATTGCAATGAAAGTTCAAAACAATGAAAGTTATGGGA